>CM046953.1:125917857-127117857 GCA_025698515.1 Gossypium sturtianum | reverse complement strand
CACCATGACCGAATCTGGCATGTCACTTAGGGAGATTTTAAAAGATGTCGCAATTTTGGAAAATATTTTTCTTGAGTTTAACACTTTATTCGAGAAAACTAAATGGTTGGATGATTTGTAAAAGATATACATTTTATATTTATGCCTTAGTGGATTAAAAACCAAAATTTGATACATGCCTTAACTTAATTAAAACGTAAAATGTAAATGTCTAATAATAAAAGCCCAAAACAACCGAAAATATGAAACTAGTGGCCCATGGCCTTATTACAATGAAATTTAAACCCACTAATTAAAAATATTAAAAATAAATAGACTAGTAAAGTCTTTTGCTGAATCAAAATAATCCTCGCATGGCCACCTTGCGCTCCTCTCCAACCCTGGCCGATGCACTAGGTGCTACCCAAAGATGTTAAATAATAGGGTGAGTCGCGAGACTCGGTGTGCAACCCTCGTGCACCATCGATTGGGCCTTAGCCCCACAGTAATGATAACAGTATAATATATCGTAAAATATGCAAATCCCAACCCAATCCTAGGTTTCCATCCGCTACACACCACCCTTACCTGCCAATCACACCATTGGGGATTTCTACAATCAACCCACACCGCTACACACCATCGATGGCAGTCATGCTGCAGATAGCTGCTCATCGTCAGATCATGGCAATAGCCACTACAACAGATCATGGCATTAGTCACTACAACAGATCATGGCAAAAGCCACTACAACAGATCATGGCAAAAGCCACTACAACAGAACACTTCCCCTTTCATCAATCACCCAACCCCATGCAATCACAGAAACCGGCATACATGTTCATCATACCAAATCGACAGAAACATTCACTTTAGAATGACAGAGATCACTAACCTAGTGATTCGCCTTTACCCTCCTCGGGTTTTCAACAGCCATACCGGTATTTCGGCATTTAGCAGAATGTAACAGATTTATAAACATATACTAACAAGCAATCCAAATGGTGTGAGAATGTTACACACCTGATTAATGCGTAAGACTACCCTCTATGTCGATACCCTCGCTAATCAGATCTACTGCCCTATGTCTACAACTTTGCTCAAAAGCCGAAAAAACGCGAATATAAGGCCTCTCTTATATTCGGGCAAGGGTTAGTGTTTACCCGAATCTATACTTTTAGATTAACAGATCTCCTTACCTCGATCGATTAAATCCCGAAAGTAGTATGATTTGTGTGCTACCTAGGCGGTTGGATCTCCTTTAAATCCTGGAATGCCGCCAATGAAAGATAATACGAGGTTAGTCAACCATCTAGCCATTCGGCTATGGTCTCCAAAAGCCGGAAAAGATTGAAAGAATAACATAATCAACACTTACCACTTCAGAAGATTTCGGCTACCCCTTGTAAGAAGATTCGGCAAACACCAGAGAAGAGATCTAAGGATATCAGCTTTTAAGAAAATCCTGAAAAAGTATGAACAAAAGAAGGCTGATACGTTTTCAGCTTTTAAAAGAACTGAGTGAAGAGTTTCGGTTTCTAGAAAAAGAAAAGAAGAAAAGAAATCAAGAGAGAAGCTTGGAGATTTCGGCTAGGAAGAAAAAGAATGGAAAGGATTTCACAAACGATAAGGCTTCAAAGGGTTTCGGTTCTTAATGAATGGAAGAAGAGATGAACAAATGGGTAGGGAGAATTCGGCTTTTTAGAGAAATCAGCACAAGAGGAAAAGAATGGAAAAGAGAGTGAAGGGAGAGGTTTCGGCTTTTGAAGAAATTAAAGAAAAGAAATTGTAGAGGGAGACTGAGGATTTCGGCACAAGAAGAGAAGAAAAGGGTAGGGTTCAAATGTCAAAATTGATGAGCTATCCCCCCTATTTATAAAAATTTCGGCACACCTTTAGCCTATACTCAACCGATTTTTCCCCTCTCTCGTGTTTGATTTTCGCCAACACTAGCCTTCCCGATAGATCCTCATCCTATCCCTTAACCCTATCAAAACACCCATCCAAAAGAGGCTTAATTATCTCCAACTCTTCCCTCCTTTATCAGCTGTAATTATCCACATATTAAAACAATAAAATCCCCTAAATAATAGCCTTGTTGTCGTCCAACCTACTCCTCCTTATAAGTGTCGAATTTGGCCCAAAAACATGGGCTCAAACGGCCACAAATTGGGCCTCTCCCTTGCCTATTGACGCCAACTCCCTTCCCTCTTAGTGGCGCCATTTTGCCACGGGCTACAAGCCCATTTTGCCATTTAAGCTACCAAAACTTTATTTTAAGCCCTAGAGTATCTAAACAGAATATTTAATCAAGGCCTCAGCCTAAGCCTGAGCCCAATTTGCACCTCTAATTCTCAAATTAACACATTAACCGCATCCACACCCTAAACGCATAGGCCCAAAAATTTAAGATGTTACAGAAGAAATCATGTAAGTCCAAGACAAGTCTTGGCATTGAAAATTTATCATGAGATAAAGACCCATATAAGTCCAAGCCAAGGCATGGCATTGTTAAGTCTCTAAAGTGAAGACATCATGTAATTCCATGTTAAGACATGGCATTGACAAGTTTTATGAGACAAGAATACCACGTAAGTCCATGTCAAGACATGGCAATGGTAAGTTTCAGAGGAAACACCAAAAAAAGATTTCGTGTAAGCCCATGTCAAGACATGGCATCGACACCAAGTTAAGAGATCGCATGTAAGACCATATCAAGGATATGGCATTGGCATCGAGACACATGTGTGATAGATTTAGTATCCTCCGCTATTCCGGTTAATTCATCGGGCAAAAGAGCAAAGAACGAATGAGAAAACAAGAAAGTTAAGTATGTAAAGCTGTTATCAAGTCAAAGTTTAATAAGAGTATCATTCAAGTTAAGAAAGATGAAGTTTGAGTTTATGCTTACATTAGAAAAGTATACTGATCTATATGATTAAGTGATACAGGTAACATGTTTACATTACAAGCATGAGAAGAGTAAGTAAGCTTAAGCACTGGAGATTTGTGATGCTATTGTTTTATGATGGATGAGTCATGAAAATTAATTAAATTGCTTTATGAAATACATGCAAACTTACTAAGCTAATTGCTTACCTCTTTATTTCTTTCATTCCTTGTAGTCTCGCCAAGCTAACTCGTGGATCATTGACGTCGGAGCTCGGAACACACTATCATTCACTATTTTGGTATAGCCAAGTTGTTTTTATTAAGTATGGCATGTATAGGAAATATATCATTTTGAGTTATGTCTTAAGAGGAGCCAAAGTGTTGGCTATCAAGTTTACTATTCTTTTTGTATATGGCTAAAGAGATTGGCCAATATTTACTAAGTTTATATATATCAATGTCGATGAATTATGCATCATTGTTCACGTTTTGGTGAAGTATTTGAATTGTTGAATTGGGTATAAGATTGATCTTGATTTCAGGGTGGCAATTGGCTTGGAAAATAGCCTCTAAGTGTCCACATGGATAGACACACGGACGTGTGTCTAGGCCGTGTGTAACACACGGTCAACCCACATGGATGTGTCAATGGGCCGTGTGTCCCCTACAATTTAATGTTTAAGTCAGAATAGACCACGGGGTAGACACACGGGTGTGTGCCTATGCCATGTGAACTAGTCAGTGTCCACCACGGGCTAGCTACATGAGCGTGTGCTTAGGCCGTGTGGAAACTCCAGTAGATTCAAAAAATGAATAAATTGTACACGGGCTAGAGACATGGGCGTGTGAAATCACACGGCCTGCATAACACGGGCGTGTCCCAAGTCACATGGGCGTGTGACCCCTGTTCAGGCAAAAGTTTTCAAAATGAGCAAAAGTTTCCGGTTGAACTTCGAAAGTTTTCGGATGTGAGTTTAAGGACTCGTAGGCCCATGGAATGTATGCTATGATTTAGAAAGAAAAGTTTTATATCGAATCAAAATTTTATAGCCCGTTCGTACAACTTCAAGCAAGCATTAAGTATGGTAATGTCTCGTATCTAGTCCCAGCTTCGAACTCAGGTATGGGGTGTTACATTTAGTGGTATCAGAGCTACGGTTTAGTCGATTCTAGGACTAACGTAGCATAAGCATGAGTCTAGCTATACATACCATACGTAATGATGTTTTTATAATGATAGTGTGACGACTCCTGACGATCTCAAATTATGTTTCTATATAGTAACGGATCCCGAAAGAGTTGTGGCGGATGATGTAGAAAGTAACACGCCAGCTCCCGCTGAAGGGACGGTGCCGAATGAGAATGAGAGTAGACCCACTATGGTGAGTCAGAGAGGAGGAGAAGAGGCTAGAGAAGCCTTCCTCCATATCATGAATACATGGTACACGGAGTTCGTTCGTACGAACCCAAATGCACAATGTAACAGACCAATATTGACCCTAATCGGAACGGTGGTTTCGGGACCACGAATCCGAGCCTGAGTAATATTTTAATATTATATTTCGTGTTTATTATATGTGATTTAGTGAGTGTGAAAGTTTCGTAGAAAAATTTAGTCATTTAAGTGCTCAATTTGATAAAAAGGATTTAATCGAGAAAAGAGCAAAGTTGCATACTAAAGTGAAAGGTACTAAATTGATTGTGGCTTTTTAAGTGGATGTACTAAAGGGCAATTAGCCCATATACTACAAAGAGGGACGGCAATGGGCCACTTTAATTACAAATTTGATGTTATTTTAGTATTAGTATAAGTTATATTAGTGAGTAAATAAATATTGTTAATATATGTGTGTTGTTTTAACATAAAACAATAAAAACAAGTGGGAAGAAAGAGAACCTTACCTCATTCATCTTTTTGGCCGAAAGTTAGAGGAAGAAACTCCATTGTTGGAGCTTGAAATTTCGGCAATTTGGAGCTTAATTAGGGGTATGTATTTTGCTTAGTTTTTGATAATTTTTACATTTTTGGAATGGTTGCTTTGAATGCTATACAACCCATGTGGAAATTTTTGAGATTTTGGCACTTTAAAATTTGGCTATGGTTGTATAGGCATGGTTTGAAATGTTTGATGGTAGATTTCAATTAGTATGTGTTAAATCATCCTCTTTTGAATTAGAAGTTGTGATGAAATTGGATGTTAGGGATTTATTTGAAAAAAAAAATATTTTGAAGGACTAAAACATGAAATAAATGAAATGCATGAACACATAGGGCTATGGGGAAGATTCGGCCAAGCTATAGTGTTGGAAAATTTTTCATATTTTGTGTTTTGTGCAAATTGGACCAATTTGTAAAAAATGGGAAACATTAGGGGCAAAAGGTAAATTCCCCATTTGTGTGTTTTGGGACTAAATTGAGATGAAATGCGATTAAATGAGCTAAATTTTAATGTGTTTTAGATCAAGAGCAAAGAAAAACGGAATTAGACCTGGGGAAGAGGCGAAGGTTCTCGAATAGCCGATTCGCACGGACTATTAACAACCGAGGTAAGTCCTTTAGTTAAATCGTGTCAAAGAATTAATTATGGTTATCTTGAATATTAAAAATTGATGGATGTTAGTATCCATTTACATCATGGCCGAATGTATATTGACATATTAGGTTGATGATTTATGTTGAGTATGTGATGGGAATTGTTGGATTGTATAATGATAAAATGGTTTTGTTGGTCCAATGTGAGTGAGCCCAATTGAATTAGATGAGTTTATAATAGTTATGAAGTGTATTGGTAATGTTTAACTGTATTGACGTGACTCGGGCTTTTATGCCTAGCAGGCCTTGTGCCGGTGTTATTTATCGGGCTTTTACGCCTAGCAGGCCTTGTGCCGGTGTTATTTATCGGGCTTTTACGCCTAGCAGGCCTTGTGCCGGTGTTATTTATCGGGCTTTTATGCCTAGCAGGCCTTGTGCCGGTGTTATTTATCGAGCTTTTCGCCTAGCGAACCCTCGTGCGGTGTTACTTTTCGGCTTTACGCCTAGCAGCTTGATGCCTGATGTATTTTACAAAAGAGAAATCAAATCTTTGTTCAAGACAACTTAAAGCTAATTTATTGAGTATATGGTTCGAGTAAGCATGTAAGGTATGTTATGCTTAATATCACTTGAGTCGAATTAATATTATGAGAATTGTGTTATATGTGTTGAAGTTAATATTGATGGGTGTAATATGATGGAATTCGAGTTAGAATGTGCTATTATGGAACAATTGGTTTTCAAAGTATAAATGCTAAGAAAGGAGATTTTCATGCGATATGCTTATATGAATGTTAATGAAATGATTTCTACTTTACTTGGGTTATTGAATTTCTAGTATTCAGCCTTGTATAAGTAATTGACTAAAGTGCTTATGTGGAATACAATAAGTTGGAAGTCTAATTTCAATTATTTGTATGTTTTATTATCATGAGATTAGGACTTACTAAGCTAGTAAGCTTACTAGTGTGAAATGTTCTCCTTTGTTTTATAGAATAGGTGCAAGCTACAAGCTCGTCGGGATCGTTCGGAAAGTCGTCCACACTATCAAATTGTTTTGGTACTCTTTCATTTTGGTTTTTCCACAGAAGGCATGTATAGGAAAGACTTTATTTAATTTTGATGGAAACTTTGGTTCATGTATGTAATAGCCATGCGAATATGGCTAAATTTTTAGTCAAGTATGCTTTTCGGGACTTTTGTTATAAATGTTGGTGCTCTTTTAAATCGATGATGTTATGATATTATGCGAATGATTTAGGTATAAGCTAAATTGCATAAATGGTTAAGATGCATGGATGGTAATGAATTATATGTGAGTATATTCGGTTATAAGCTAGTAATCATATCTTGTAAAGAAACAGTCTTTAGTAACAGTAGTGATGTAGTTTTGAAAAATCACCAAAAATAGGATAAGTTGAATTAGAAGGTGAATGAGGTATAGAACCAAAGCTTATTGTGTCTATTTTGATATGAAAGAAACAGAGTAGGCAAAGGAGTTTTATGTTATGAGATATTTAAATTTTAGTGAGACTTGATCTGAATGAGTTCGTGAATCCATGTTCTGTCTTGGAAAAATTGTTAAAAATTGTACAATAATAATTAGGGAGCACGGTTTATATGTTTGAAATCCTTGATGAGTCTATTTTTAATAGGAATAAACAAGAACATCATTGAAAATTTGTGCTATGAGATAAATGAGTTTTTGTAATGACAGGTCAGAATCGTCAACAGTGAAATAGTGGAAACTTTGATGAATAAACTGTACTAATTGGCCACATGAAAAATTCTGGAAAAATTATGGTAAATTTTTATAAGAGTCTAGTTTCAAGGAAAATTTACGGATCTAAATTTTGAGTTTTGTAACTCGAGTTATGATCAATTTAGTCAGCATGATGCAGTTTAACAGCTTTAAATTTTTATGTTCCGAACTTGTAGTCGAGTCTTGTAATGCCACATACTCGACCCCGGCAAAGGTCTCGGGTAAGGGGTGTTACATTTGATTGGTATCAGAGCTTACGGTTTAGTCGATTCTAGGACTACCGTATGCGCGTGTGAGTCTAGCTAGACATGCCTTTTATATATATTGATAGTGTGGTGACTTCTGACAGCCTGAACTTTGTTTTATATAGTAAATGGACACCGATCCCGAAAGAACCGTAGGCGATGATGTGTAGAGAGTGTAGCGCTGACCGTGCACACGGATCAGCGCCGTGAGACTCTCGACCTGTTTCGGGTAGCCACGAAGGAGAGGCTAAACAAGCCTTTTATCGGATGATGAATGAGTGGTTTGCCCAATTTATTCAAAATAACCCGGCTGTACACCAACCTCCACCCCCGAATAATCCAACTCCGATTCCTTCAAAGACTTCGGATGATAGATCCGGTGAGATCCAAAGAGGCCCCAGGTTGATAAAATCCAAAAATTTGGGGCCAAGAATTTAAAGCCAATGATGATGATGACGCAGAGAGAGAGCCGAAATGTGGCTCGATAACACTATTCGGGTACTTGATGAGCTATCTTGTACTCGGATGAATGCACGAAGTGTGCTATATCTTTCTCATGGGACATCAGATATCACCGTGGAACACACTAGTATCGATGGTTCCGAAAGAAAAAGTGACATGGGATTTCTTCCGGAATGAATTTCGTAAGAAGTACATCACCAAAGATTCATTGATCAAAAACGAAAGGAGTTCCTTGAGTTGAAACAGGCGAATGACCGTAATGTAATATGAAAGAAAATTTGTCGGGCTCAGCAGATATGCTAGAGAGTGTGTTTCTCTGAAGCTATTATGTGTAAAAGATTTGACGATGGCTTTGAATGAAGATATAAAGATGTTTGTTGGCATTCTTGAAATTCAAGAGTTTGTGACTTTAGTTGAGAGAGCTTGCAAAGCTGAAGAGCTCGGGAAAGAGAAAAGAAAGGCTGAGACAGAAGTTAGAGATATCCGTAAAAGATCTTCGGGTAAGGTCTTCCATTCCACAACCAAGAAGTCCAGAGATGACTACAACCGGCATAAAGCTACTACAGATCCACCTAGACGGGATCGATCTCCTATGAGCTCTCGAGCTACCTCGATAGCCAGTGTTGGTAACGTTCCCCAGAATAGAGTAGAATGCAAGCACTGTGGAAAATGGCACTCATGGAGTTGTAGATTTCATGATCGGTCTTGCTATAAATGCGGATCGTCAGATCATTTTATTAGAGAATGTCCGATGTTAGTTGAGCAGAATACAGTTCAAAACATTAAGTCGAGCAACACATTAGCGCGAGGCAGGCCACCCAGACATTCAAGCAATGTAGGTGGTAGTCGAGAGGAATGAAGAACAACTGTAGTTCGATCTGGAGGCTAGAGCTCCAGCTAGAGCTTATGCCCACGAGCCAGAGAGGATGCTTCCTCCCCGACGTCATTACCGGTACTTTCACCCTTTATGACACTCACCAGTAATTGCATTAATTGATCCTGGTTCGACTCACTCATATGTGTGTGAAACTTTAGAATTCGGAAAGACTCGCTAGTTGAGTCTCTCTGAGTTTGTGATTCGTGTGTCCAACCCTTTGGGTAGATGTGTGCTTGTTAATAAAGTGTGTAGAGATTGCCCATTGATGATTCGGGATTATTGCTTCCCACCGATTTAATGTTGTTGCCCTTTGACGAATTTGATATAATCTTGGGTATGGACTAGTTAACTTCACATGAGGCGATAGTGGATTGTAAAAGAAAGCTTATTGATTTGAAATGTCGAAGCAATGAGACCATCGAAATTAAATCTCGTGGCGTAAATGGGTTGCCTACACAGTAATATCTTCAATGTTAGCCCTAAGTATGTGAGAAAAGGGTGTGAAGCTTATTTGGCTTATGTAATCGGACAATAAAATGTCCGAGAAACAAATTGAATCGATGATCGATTGTATGTGAATACCCGATGTGTTTCTGAAGAACTACCGTTTACCCCGGTCATGCGAGAGATTGAGTTCGGCATTGAGTTAGTGCTGGTGCGACTCGATTTCGATAGCTCCGCACCGATGGCGCCTCTTTGAATTAAAAGAATTGAAAGCGCAGCTTGCAAGAGTTGATGATATAAGGGCTTCGCACGAGAAGTTTCTCTCCTTGGGGTGCACCGGTTTTATTTGTGAAAAAGAAGGATGGGACTATGAGAATGTGTATCGATTACCGGCAAACTAAATAAGGTAACTATAAAGAATAAGAACCCGTTACCTCAGTTGATGATTTATTTGATCACCAAAGGGGCTTCAGTGTTTTTCGAAGATAGATTTGAGATTGGGCTATTATCGGTTCTGAGTCGAGATTCGGATGTGCCAAGATCGCATTTGAACAGGTACGGACATTATGAGTTTTTAGTTATGCCTTTTGGACTCACTAATGCACTGCTATTTTATGGATCTAATGAACCGAGTCTTCCGGCGCTTTTGGATCGATTTGTAGTAGTGTTTATTGATGATATATTGATCTACTCCAAAAATGAAGCGGAACATGCCGAGCATTTGAGAGTAGTACTACAAACTTTGAGAGATCAACGGTTGTATGTAAAATTCGATAAGTGTGAGTTACGGATGAATGAAGTCAGCTTCTTGGGTCATGTTGTTTTGGTGTCGGTGTTGGGTAGATCCAAACAAGATAGCAAATATACTCGATTGGAAACCACCAAAGAATGTTTCGAGATCCGAAGTTTCCTAGGCCTTGCGGGATATTACAGACGATTTGTAAAAGGTTTTTCTGTAATAGCTACACCTTTGACGAGACTACTACAGAAAAATGTCAAATTTGAGTGGTCAGAAAAGTGTCAGAAAAGTTTTGAACAGTTGAAAGCCCTTTTGACCGAGGCTCCAGTATTAACTCAGCCTGAATCGGGTAAAGAATTTATTATTTTCAGTGATGCTTCCTTGAATGGGTTGGGTTGCGTTTTAATGCAAGAAGGCAGGGTGATAGCCTACGCTTCGAGACAATTGAAGCCGCATGAGAAAAATTATCCAACTCATGATCTAGAGTTAGCGACCATTGTGTTCGCATTGAAAATTTGGCGTCACTATTTATTCGGCGAAAAATGTCATATTTATTCGGATCACAAAAGTTTAAAATATTTGATGACTCGAAAAGATCTAAACTTGAGACAACGCAGATGGTTAGAATTGTTTGAAAGACTATGAATTAGTGATTGACTACCATCCGGAAAAGCTAACGTTGTTGCGCAGATCGTTAAGTCGAAAATCATTGTTTGCTCTTCGTGCAATGAGCGCGCAGATAGCTATGTCGGTGATGGTTCGATCATAGCCGAGAGTTACAAGCAAGACCGATGTTTATTCAAAGAAATTTGTGATGCATGAAAGTTGACAAAGATTTGATTACTAGTCGAATTCGGTGTGAAAAAGGTGCGTAATCGATTTTCGATTGATGCAAATGATCGCTTGAATTTTAAAAGCCGAATGTGTGTTCCAAGAACTCGATTTGATACTGAGATGATTCTCGAGTGAGGCCCATAGTGGTCGACTATCGATACATCCGGTAGCACAAAATGTATAACGATTTGAAACAATTCTATTGGTGGCACGGCATGAAACGGGATATATCTGAATTTGTTTGAAATGCTTAGTTTTTCAAAGCAAGTAAAAGCCGAGCATCAAGTGCCATCCGGACTACTTCACCCAATCATGATACCGAATGGAAATGGGATAAAATTACAATGGATTTTGTATCTGGTCTCCTATGACACCGAGTAAGAAAGATGCCGCTTGGGTTATAGTTGATAGACTCGACCAAATCAGCTCATTTTGTACCATTAAATGCGGACTATTCACTCGATAAACTTGCCGAATTGTATGTATCACGATTGTGAGATTGCATGGTGTACCGAGTTCCATTGTTTGAGACAGAGACCCGAGATTCACATCGCGGTTTTGGAAGAAGTTGCAAGATGCTTTAGGCACTAAACTTCATTTTAGTCTGACCTTTCATCCGCAGAATGCACAGTCGATCGAGCGAACTATTCGGATACTTGAGGACATGTTGAGATGTTGCGTTCTCGAGTTTGAAGGTGCGTGGGAACGATACCTACCTTTGATTGAATTTGCTTACAATAATAGCTTTCAATCTAGTATCAAAATGGCACCTTATGAAGCCTTATGCGGGCGAAAATGTCGAACACCATTATCTTTGGGTGAGCTCGTGAGAATAAGATACACGGTTGATTTGATTAAAGAAACTGAACAAAAGTGGTGTGATCGAAATACTTTGAAAGCTACCTCGGGCCCGACAAAAGTCTTATGCTGACTTAAAGCGTAAAGATATTGAATTTCAAATCGGAGATCGAGTATTCTTGAAAGTTTCTCGTGGAAAAGGTATTCCGATTTGGTCGGAAAGGCAAACTTAGTCCGAGATTCATCGGACCTTATGAAATCACCGAGCGTATTGGGCACATTGCTTATAGGTTGAAGTTGCCCTCTGAGTTAGAAAAGATACATGATGTATTTCATGTTTCGATGCTTAAATAAATCTGAGATCGAGATCCGTCTCATGTGATCACAACCGACAGAGATTGAAATCCAATCTGATTTGACATATGATGAAGAACCGATCCGTATCCTAGCTCGGGAAATAAAAGAGTTGAGAAATAAAAGAATTCCATTAATAAAGGTTTTATGGAATCGTCACGGAGTTGAAGAGGCTACGTGGGAGCCTGAGGAGTCAATGAGGCAACAATATCCGACCTTGTTTAACGGTAAAATTTTCGAGGACGAAAATTCTCAAGGGGGGAGAGTTGTAACAGACCAATATTGACCCTAATCGGAACGGTGGTTTCGGGACCACGAATCCGAGCCTGAGTAATATTTTAATATTATATTTCGTGTTTATTATATGTGATTTAGTGAGTGTGAAAGTTTCGTAGAAAAATTTAGTCATTTAAGTGCTCAATTTGATAAAAAGGATTTAATCGAGAAAAGAGCAAAAGTTGCATACTAAAGTGAAAGGTACTAAATTGATTGTGGCTTTTTAAGTGGATGTACTAAAAGGGCAATTAGCCCATATACTACAAAGAGGGACGGCAATGGGCCACTTTAATTACAAATTTGATGTTATTTTAGTATTAGTATAAGTTATATTAGTGAGTAAATAAATATTGTTAATATATGTGTGTTGTTTTAACATAAAACAATAAAAACAAGTGGGAAGAAAGAGAACCTTACCTCATTCATCTTTTTGGCCGAAAGTTAGAGGAAGAAACTCCATTGTTGGAGCTTGAAATTTCGGCAATTTGGAGCTTAATTAGGGGTATGTATTTTGCTTAGTTTTTGATAGTTTTTACATTTTTGGAATGGTTGCTTTGAATGCTATACAACCCATGTGGAAATTTTTGAGATTTGGCACTTTAAAATTCGGCTATGGTTGTATAGGCATGGTTTGAAATGTTTGATGGTAGATTTCAATTAGTATGTGTTAAATCATCCTCTTTTGAATTAGAAGTTGTGATGAAATTGGATGTTAGGGATTTATTTGAAAAAAAAAATATTTTGAAGGACTAAAACATGAAATAAATGAAATGCATGAACACATAGGGCTATGGGGAAGATTCGGCCAAGCTATAGTGTTGGAAAATTTTTCATATTTTGTGTTTTGTGCAAATTGGACCAATTTGTAAAAAATGGGAAACATTAGGGGCAAAAAGGTAAATTCCCCATTTGTGTGTTTTGGGACTAAATTGAGATGAAATGCGATTAAATGAGCTAAATTTTAATGTGTTTTAGATCAAGAGCAAAGAAAAACGGAATTAGACCGGGGAAAGACGAAGGTTCTCGAATAGCCGATTCGCACGGACTATTAACAACCGAGGTAAGTCCTTTAGTTAAATCGTGTCAAAGAATTAATTATGGTTATCTTGAATATTAAAAATTGATGGATGTTAGTATCCATTTACATCATGGCCGAATGTATATTGACATATTAGGTTGATGATTTATGTTGAGTATGTGATGGGAATTGTTGGATTGTATAATGATAAAATGGTTTTGTTGGTCCAATGTGAGTGAGCCCAATTGAATTAGATGAGTTTATAATAGTTATGAAGTGTATTGGTAATGTTTAAGCTGTATTGACGTGACTCGGGCTTTTATGCCTAGCGAGCCTTGTGCCGGTGTTATTTATCGGGCTTTACGCCTAGCGTGCCTTGTGCCTGTGTTATTTATTTATCGGGCTTTACGCCTAGCGTGCCTTGTGCCGGTGTTATTTATCGGGCTTTTATGCCCAGCGGGCCTTGTGCCTGTTATTTATCGGGCTTTACGCCTAGCGTGCCTCGTGCGGTGTTACTTTTCGGGCTTTACGCCTAGCGGGCTTGATGCGGTGATGTATTTTACAAAAGAGAAATCAAATCTTTGTTCAAGACAACTTAAAGCTAATTTATTGAGTATATGGTTCAGTAAGCATGTAAGGTATGTTATGCTTAATATCACTTGAGTCGAATTAATATTATGAGAATTGTGTTATATGTGTTGAAGTTAATATTGATGGGTGTAATATGATGGAATTCGAGTTAGAATGTGCTATTATGGAACAATTGGTTTTCAAAGTATAAATGCTAAGAAAGGAGATTTTCATGCGATATGCTTATATGAATTTTAATGAAATGATTTCTACTTTACTTGGGTTATTGAATTTCTAGTATTCAGCCTTGTATAAGTAATTGACTAAAGTGCTTATGTGGAATACAATAAGTTGGAAGTTTAATTTCAATTATTTGTATGTTTTATTATCATGAGATTAGGACTTACTAAGCTAGTAAGCTTACTAGTGTGAAATGTTCTCCTTTGTTTTATAGATTAGGTGCAAGCTACAAGCTCGTCGGGATCGTTCGGAAAGTCGTCCACACTATCAAATTGTTTTGGTACTCTTTCATTTTGGTTTTTCCACAGAAGGCATGTATAGGAAAGACTTTATTTAATTTTGATGGAAACTTTGGTTCATGTATGTAATAGCCATGCGAATATGGCTAAATTTTTAGTCAAGTATGCTTTTCGGGACTTTTGTTATAAATGTTGGTGCTCTTTTAAATCGATGATGTTATGATATTATGCGAATGATTTAGGTATAAGCTAAATTGCGTAAATGGTTAAGATGCATGGATGGTACGAATTATATGTGAGTATATTCGGTTATAAGCTAGTAATCATATCTTGTAAAGAAACAGTCTTTAGTAACAGTAGTGATGTAGTTTTGAAAAATCACCAAAAATAGGATAAGTTGAATTAGAAGGTGAATGAGGTATAGAACCAAAGCTTATTGTGTCTATTTTGATATGAAAGAAACAGAGTAGGCAAAGGAGTTTTATGTTATGAGATAATTAAATTTTAGTGAGACTTGATCTGAATGAGTTCGTGAATCCATGTTCTGTCTTGGAAAAATTGTTAAAAATTGTACAATAATAATTAGGAAGCATGGTTTATATGTTTGAAATCCTTGATTAGTCTATTTTTAATAGGAATAAACAAGAACATCATTTAAAATTTGTGCTATGAGATAAATGAGATTTTGTAATGACAGGTCAGAATCGTCAACAGTGAAATAGTGGAAACTTTGATGAATAAACTGTACTAATTGGCCACATGAAAAATTCTGGAAAAATTATGGTAAATTCTTATAAGAGTCTAGTTTCAAGGAAAATTTACGGATCTAAATTTCGAGTTTTTTAACTCGAGTTATGATCAATTTAGTCAGCATGATGCAGTTTGACAGCTTTAAAATTTTATGTTCTGAACTTGTAGTCGAGTCTTGTAATGCCACATACTCGACCCCGGCAAAGGTCTCGGGTAAGGGGTGTTACACACAACCCCCTCCACCCCCACCTATTCCTCAGCCTGCTACAGTAGCCCCACTGGTAGTAGAGGTGGTAAGAGGAGATAAGCCTCCGGTCGATAGGATCCGGAAACATGGGGCAAAGGAATTTCGGGCTAGAAAAGATGATGACCCTGAAAAGGCAGAGTTTTGGCTGGAAAATACCATGAGGGTATTTAATGAGTTGTCGTGCACACCTGAAGGGTGCATGAAATGTGTAGTCTCTCTCCTAAGAGATTCTGCATATCAATGGTCGAACACCCTTGTGTCAGTAGTACCAAGGGAAAAGAACACTTGGGAATTTTTCCAAGAAGAGTTCAGAAAGAAGTACATCAGCCAAAGGTTTATTGACAGAAAAGAAAGGTGTAACACCCTGGTTCTAGGGGTTAGATTTTTGGTGCTTAGCTTGGGTGTTGGCACACTTCAGTGTGTGGTTGGGTAAGTTTTAGGGGTCCAGAGAACCCTAGGTGGTGGTAGGTTGCCTTAGAAAATTTTTAGTTTTAGGGGCTAGTAGGGGGAGTTGGATGGAGAGGGCTTTAAGAGAATTTTTGGTGGGGTTTTAGCACAAGAAAGAGGCTTGATAGAGTGGCTTAAGGACGCCACTTAGGGCCTTGTTATGAGGCGCTTCAAGGAGCAAGGGGGGGGCAAGGTTCGAGTCGTGGTAGAGGCATGAGATGCGTTTTTTTTTGTGTGGCGTTATAGATAAGAGGGCTGGGTTAAAGAAGGTTTTAAGAATTAATTTGGGGTTTAGGACACAAGAAGCAGCTGGTCCAAGTGGTGCTCGTGCGGCGCTTGGGCGCTGGAGGTGCGTGTGGGCGCTGGTTCGAGCGACGGAAGCAGCATTTTGGCGTTTCATTTTTATGTGCGGCTATGGGGCTGGAGAAAGAAGGGTTATAAATAAATGTTGGGGGTTTCTAGCATAAAATTCAAAGTGGCCGAGTGGCCTGGGCGTTGGGGGGCGCAAGGAGTGCGGCAGAAGGTCCCAAGTCCGAACCTGGTGTTTGGAGTTTTGTTTTTGTTATTTTGGGCAGCAAATTTGGTGGTATTGGACGGTTTTGGGAGGCTTGAAAGGTGGAGAAGACTTGGTCTTTGTTTTTTTAAATTTTGGCTAGTTAGGTTTGATTTTATTTTATTTTATTTATTTTTTTATTTTTTTGAATGGATGGTAGGGAGGTGTTTTAGGAAGATTTTGGGGCTATTTTTGGGGTTGGAGCTTGGCTTTTTAGTATAAATAGGGGAGGGGGATGCTCATTTCACTCATCCATCTGTTTCCTCTCTTCTCCTCTCTTTTTCTCTCTTCTCCTCTCCTTTGCCGAATTCCGTTCCCCATCTCCAAAGCCTGTTGGCCGAACCCTCCACTCTCCCTATTTCCCTTTCCTTTTCACTTCAAAACCGAATACACCCCACACTTCTTCTTTCCCTTCTTTAAAATACCTCTTTGGCCGAAATTGCTATTTCCTCTCCTTGATTTAATTAAATAGCCGAATCTACATCCATCACCCTTTGCCGAATTTTCTTCCCTCAACTTGATAGCACTTGGGACTGAGTGTTAGCTTAGATCTTTTCGAGTTCCGTGACTGAGATACTTGGGGTTTTAGTGGTCGGCCAAGCCTTCGTTATAGCAGTCAGTTTGATCAAGTGGAGGTAAGATTATTTATTAGGGTTAAATGCTTAGGTGGTGTTTTGGGGTTAACCTGTTTACCTGATTAAGCTTTTGCATGGAGGCCACAACCAGTCAGAGTGGGCAAGGGAAGGCCTCATCCCAAAGTTCAAGAAAAGAGCGGTTTGTGAGCTCGAGATTGGCCACGAGGTGTGGGCCAAAGAAGAAAAAGCGTTAAGCAAATAGCCGTAGTTTCGCTAGACGATAGCGTCGAGGATCGAGAGTCTAGAACTCCTAGTAATAAGGTGTGTAATTAACCATTGTCTCCGGGATTTGAGTATATCTGCTTATGTTGTATGATGCTAATAAGTGCGATTAAATGTGAAAATGGTACCCTTAAAGGGTATGAAGATGATCGAGTTAGTAGCAAAGGTGGTAATTATGTGAACAACGATTTTATTGTGTGAGTATGCCTATGATTACGAATAGCATGCACATGCATCATCTACGCATTATATCATGTTACATGTGCATGGGTGGGTTTATGAAAAGAAGGCATGCGGGTGTACTTCGAGTGCGTGGTTGATGTCGACTTTGTGCTACATCGTGGATTGGCGCTGACTGAGGTCGCGTTGTGGATCTTTGCGATTTAGTTCGCGTGGTTACCTTGATTGATATCGGCTTATGCCATATCGTGGCTTGATGGATTGCTGTGTGCTCCATCGTGGTTTGATGTTAGCTATACGCTACATCGTGGATGGCATTGGTTGCCTTTTTGGAGGAAAAAGGAGAGGGTGACTCGATAGTCCCCGGTGTGTGTGTAAGGTTGGATAAGGGGGTGTGTAGCGGATGGACCCTAGGTTTGGGTGGGTTTCATGATTGCATTATTCCATTTATGAAATGACATGAAAATGGGCCAAGCCCAATGAATAGGTAAGTTTTGGGGACATACGTGGACATGGGCCAAACCCAGTGATCGCGGGACTAATGTGAAAAGGGCCTAGTCCAAAGATTTGTGTATGACTTGAAGGTGGGCCAAGCCCAGTTGTGGTAATGTCTGAATACTTATACTTGCATGTTGCATTTGATAATTAAGATGTTATGTGGTTAGCATGTGGGTGGATTCCGATGGTTTAGTTACACACTCGAGTCATTGTGACTCACCCAATCTCTTATCCAACATCGCAGTGGAAGGATGATCGGACCGGGTTGGAGTGGATACAAGGTGGCCCATGCGCAGGGCGTTTTAATATTTTCTTTATGCACTTTATAACCAAGTACTTGGATTCATTATGTTGTAATAAGAGCCTCTTAAGTTATTTGGTTTTCTTTTGGTAACTATTGTCTAAAGAGTTTTGGGAATAATGTTACTTTTATGAACCAAGCTTAAACCACTTGAGTCTGATGTTTCAAACGTTTTCCAACCTAAGTAAATTGACAACTAGGAGTTTTAAAGACGAAACCCCGAGATTTCAAAGTAACTTAACGGTTTGCAAACAAACATGCCCAGGATTTCTGCGAGTAAAACTAGTCTAGAGGAGTTTAGGCAAAAAGTTAAACGGCAACATGTTTTCGTCAATAAGTCTTTCCCATAACATAACCAGATTCGGTCGTAGTGAATGGGCCGGGTTTGGGGATGTTACAGTTTGGTATCAGAGCCCGGTTCAAAACTCGGCTTTGAAGGTTTTGGGCCCAAAAACGTTTCAAAATGGGTTTTTAAGAAATTTTTCTAGGTTATTCTGGCATGGCACCTGTACCTCCGACCCGAAGTCCACCAGGTAAGTACTTCGGACTTTTGAAGTGATTTGTTTGTATGAATGGTTATGGGTTTATTCGGGCTCGTAGATTAGAATATTAGGGCTATTGGACCCTAGGAATAGTCTACTCAAACATATGCATAAAACTTAAGGTTACCAAAACAAACCTGTGATTAGGTCGCCGAGTTAAGGTGTGGCAACCATTGTGCGCATGTCTAGGAGTGGATCCGGAAGAGCTTGGTACTTAAGCAGTCCTCGTGACTCACCTCCTCATCGCAGGAATCCTACCTGGTGCGCAGCTACGGTTCACCTTAACCAAGAGGACTTGTTCATAGGCTAAACCAGTTATTAAAACCCGAAAGGGATTTTGCCTCACTGTTTTAAAACCCTTAGTTTTAAAATTTCCAAAATTTACTCCTTGGGTTTGCAAGCTCTAAATCAGTTTTTGAAAGATGTTTTCTCGATTTACAAAATTTCCAAAAAAATACCTCTGTAGGAAAATGACGAAATTACCCCTGGGTAGGAAGGAAACTTTGATTGATCGAAAGAACTACTCTCGAAACCTTCATTGCATAAAATTGCTCGTGAATAAAACAGTGAAACAATAACTTCTAATGCATAAAACTTTTTAAACAGATTAAATCGAAGCGCTAGAGATGAGTTCTAGGGGACGCGGTAGAGGAAGAATGACAACTTTCTAACCAGTAGGTCCGGCTATGGGTCGAAGCGAAGTGCCGCCAGCGAAGGATGTAGAGGAACAAGACCCGATAAGTGAAGAGAACGCAGTGTCGCAGGCTATGTTACGCGTGCTTCAGCAAGTGGCAAGAGCTAGTAGGGGAAATGGAGCTCGGAGTCGCGTGCTGAGAGAGCTTAGGTCTAACGCAGTGCAAGTTTTTAGGGAGTATCTGGAGTAGCTCCAATGTAGCGGAATATTGGCTAGAAGGAGTCGAGAGAATTATGGACGACTTGGATTGTGCCCAGAGGAAAAGCTAAAAGGTCTTTGTTTATTTCTTCGGGATGAGGCTTATCGTTGGTGGCTCACTATCAAACAAGGTGTACCGGCAGATCGATTGGATTGGGACTACTTTAAGGAAAAGTTTGAAGGAAAATACGTTGGAGCAAGCTACTTGGATGCGCAAAGGAAGGCGTTTCTAAATCTGGTGCAAGGAAATAAGTCGATAGCGAGATCTGAAGCGAGTTTGTGCGGCTAAGTCGGTATGCTAAGGAATTGTGGCCACCGACTATGAGAGGTGCGTCCGGTTTGAAGATGGATTGCGAGATGAGCTTCGAGTGTTGATCGCTCCGCAGAGGGAAAGAGACTTCGCGGTGCTAGTGGAGAAAGCTCGTATAGCCGAAGAAGTTAAGAGGACGGTAAGGGGAAACCGAGAAAAGAATAGGAACGAGAATAAGAGAAATATTGGGCCGTCGGCATCGCTTTGGTAATGTCCGAGAAGGACCAAAGATCGAGAATCTGTAAGTGCACTTGTACCGAAGTGGATCGGAATCGTTCTTGTGCTCGATGTGGAAGACCTCACACAGGAGAGTGCTGGGGGAATAGTAAAGAATGTTTTCGGTGTGGATCTAAGGCACATCTGGTTAAGAATTGTCCTCAAGCGACGAGGGGTCGTGGTTCAAGTCATGGAAGGAATGGTTCTAGTCGGAGTCAACCAAGGATGTGATGCTAGGTAAGCTCCTTTGCTTCGGTACTTGCGTTAATTGCTTTGTTTTGCTTATGAGTTAGCCTTTCCGGTGTTGCTAAGAGAGGCGTTTCGAGTTTTGAGCGCGAGTTTGGGAGATTGTGTAGGTACGATAGCCTTAGTAAGATCAGAGTGCGCAGCATAAGCGTAAGGTGGTGAGATGGGTTGTATGGACGTTTGCTAGTAAAGTAATTTCGAGGACGAAATTATTTTAAGGAGGGTAGAATTGTAACACCCTGGTTCTAGGGGTTAGATTTTTGGTGCTTAGCTTGGGTGTTGGCACACTTCAGTGTGTGGTTGGGTAAGTTTTAGGGGTCCAGAGAACCCTAGGTGGTGGTAGGTTGCCTTAGAAAATTTTTAGTTTTAGGGGCTAGTAGGGGGAGTTGGATGGAGAGGGCTTTAAGAGAATTTTTGGTGGGGTTTTAGCACAAGAAAGAGGCTTGATAGAGTGGCTTAAGGACGCCACTTAGGGCCTTGTTATGAGGCGCTTCAAGGAGCAAGCAAGGGGGCAAGGTTCGAGTCGTGGTAGAGGCATGAGATGCGTTTTTTTTTGTGTGGCGTTATAGATAAGGGGGCTGGGTTAAAGAAGGTTTTAAGAATTAATTTGGGGTTTAGGACACAAGAAGCAGCTGGTCCAAGTGGTGCTCGTGCGGCGCTTGGGCGCTGAGGTGCGTGTGGCGCTGGTTCGAGCGACAGGCGACATTTTGGCGTTTCATTTTTATGTGCGGCTATGGGGCTGGAGAAAGAAGGGTTATAAATAAATGTTGGGGGTTTCTAGCATAAAATTCAAAGTGGCCGAGTGGCCTGGGCGTTGGGGGGCGCAAGGAGTGCGGCAGAAGGTCCCAAGTTCGAACCTGGTGTTTGGAGTTTTGTTTTTGTTATTTTGGGCAGCAAATTTGGTGGTATTGGACGGTTTTGGGAGGCTTGAAAGGTGGAGAAGACTTGGTCTTTGTTTTTTTAAATTTTGGCTAGTTAGGTTTGATTTTATTTTATTTTATTTATTTTTTTTATTTTTTTTGAATGGATGGTAGGGAGGTGTTTTAGGAAGATTTTGGGGGCTATTTTTGGGGGGTTGGAGCTTGGCTTTTTAGTATAAATAGGGGAGGGGGATGCTCATTTCACTCATCCATCTGTTTCCTCTCTTCTCCTCTCTTTTTCTCTCTTCTCCTCTCCTTTGCCGAATCTGTTCCCCATCTCCAAAGCTCTGTTGGCGAACCCTCCACTCTCCTATTTCCCTTTCCTTTTCACTTCAAAACCAATACACCCCACACTTCTTCTTTCCCTTCTTTAAAATACCTCTTTGGCCGAAATTGCTATTTCCTCTCCTTGATTTAATTAAATAGCCGAATCTACATCCATCACCCTTTGCCGAATTTTCTTCCCTCAACTTGATAGCACTTGGGACCGAGTGTTAGCTTAGATCTTTTCGAGTTCCGTGGATCGAGATACTTGGGGTTTTAGTGGTCGCCAAGCCTTCGTTATAGCGATCACTTTGATCAAGTGGAGGTAAGATTATTTATTAGGGTTAAATGCTTAGGTGGTGTTTTGGGGTTAACTCATTTACTGATTAAGCTTTTGCATGGAGGCCACAACCAAATCGAGTGGGCAAGGGAAGGCCCTGTCCCAAAGTTCAAGAAAAGAGCGGTTTCAGCCAGATTCGAGATTGGCCACGAGGTGTGGGCCAAAGAAGAAAAGCGTTAAGCAAATAGCCAGTAGTTTCGCTAGACGATAGCGTCGAGGATCGAGAGTCTAGAACTCCTAGTAATAAGGTGTGTAATTAACCATTGTCTCCTGGATTTGAGTATATCCGCTTATGTTGTATGATGCTAATAAGTGCGATTAAATGTGAAAATGGTACCCTTAAGGGGTATGAAGATGATCAGGTTAGTAGCAAAGGTGGTAATTATGTGAACACTGATTTTATTGTGTGAGTATGCCTATGATTACGAATAGCATGCACATGCATCATCTACGCATTATATCATGTTACATGTGCATGGGTGGGTTTATGAAAAGAAGGTGCGGGTGTACTTCGAGTGCGTGGTTGATGTCGACTTTGTGCTACATCGTGGATTGGCGCCGATCGAGGTCGCGTTGTGGATCTTTGCGATTTAGTTCGCGTGGTTACCTTGATTGATATCGGCTTATGCCATATCGTGGCTTGATGGATTGCTGTGTGCTCCATCGTGGTTTGATGTTAGCTATACGCTACATCGTGGATGGCATTGGTTGCCTTTTGGAGGAAAAAGGAGAGGGTGACTCGATAGTCCCCGTGTGTGGTAAGTTTGGATAAGGGGTGTGTAGCGGATGGACCCTAGGTTTGGGTGGGTTTCATGATTGCATTATTCCATTTATGAAATGACATGAAAATGGGCCAAGCCCAATGAATAGGTAAGTTTTGGGGACATACGTGGACATGGGCCAAACCCGGTGATCGGTGGACTAATGTGAAAAGGGCCTAGTCCAATGATTGTGTGTATGACTTGAAGGTGGGCCAAGCCCGGTTGTGGTAATGTCCGAATACTTATACTTGCATGTTGCATTTGATAATTAAGATGTTATGTGGTTAGCATGTGGGTGGATTCCGATGGTTTAGTTACACACTCGAGTCATTGTGACTCACCCAATCTCTTATCCAACATCGCAGTGGAAGGATGATCGGACCGGGTTGGAGTGGATACAAGGTGGCCCATGCAGAGGACGTTTTAATATTTTCTTTATGCACTTTATAACCAAGTACTTGGATTCATTATGTTGTAATAAGAGCCTCTTAAGTTATTTGGTTTTCTTTTGGTAACTATTGTCTAAAGAGTTTTGGGAATAATGTTACTTTTATGAACCAAGCTTAAACCACTTGAGTCTGATGTTTCAAACGTTTTCCAACCTAAGTAAATTGACAACTAGGAGTTTTAAAGACGAAACCCCGAGATTTCAAAGTAACTTAACGGTTTGCAAACAAACATGCCCAGGATTTCTGCGAGTAAAACTAGTCTAGAGGAGTTTAGGCAAAAAGTTAAACGGCAACATGTTTTCGTCAATAAGTCTTTCCCATAACATAACCAGATTCGGTCGTAGTGAATGGGCCGGGTTTGGGGATGTTACAAAAGGAATTTCTAGAATTGAAGCAAGGCAAGATGTCAGTGACTGATTATGAGCGTGAGTTTGTAAGACTCAGTAAATAAGCTCGAGAGTGTGTATCCACCGAAGCCATCATGAGAAAGAGATTTGAAGATGGACTAAATGAGTACATTAAATTGTTTGTTGTTGTCCTAGAACTGAAAGAATTCGTTGTGCTAGTAGAGAGGGCTTGTAAAGCCGAAGAATTAGTAAAGGAGAAAAGGAAAGCCGAAATGGAGTCTCGTGACTCGAGGAAGAGGCAATGGAATAAGTCATTCCAGTCCTCACCAAAGAAGCCAAGAGATTTTTCCACTCAATCGGCTACTTCCACCGGGTTTTCGAGTAGAAACAAGGGTAAATAGTATTCAGGGAATAAGGCCCAGACTACCTCAATCACTAGTGTTGGGAACATTCGATCTAATAGACCGGAATGCCCAGAGTGCGGCAGACGTCATCTCGGCGAATGCTGGGCACACGAGAATGCTTCCTTCAAGTGTGGTTCCTAAGATCACTTTATAAAAGATTGTCTTGAGATGATGAAAGAAGAGAAGACTCAGAATGCGAGATCCGGGAGTATGGTCAGAGGTAGACCACAGAGGAACCCGGGAAGTGGGGCAAATAGTTAGGGTAACCCCAGAGAGCAGGCTGCGAGACCCGAGGGTAGGGCGCCTGCAAGGACTTATGCCATTTCTCGCTTGCGAAGAGGCATCCTCTCCTGATGTTATTACGGGTACCTTTTCTCTTCATGATACTAAAGTTATTGCTTTAATATATCCCGGATCTACCCACTCTTATATTTGCATGAAATTAGTACCTATTATGAGTATGCCGATAGAGTCCACAGAGTTTGTGATAAAGGTGTCCAATCCATTGTCCATTGATGATTAGAGGTCATTGCTTTAAGGTCAATCTTATGTTATTACCATTCAATGAATTTGATATTATTCTTGGTATGGACTGGTTAACCACTCATGATGTGATAGTAAATTATGGGAAGAAGTATATTGATATGAGATGTGAAAATGGAGACACTCTTCATGTAGAATCAGATGAACAAGATAGATCGCCGGTAGTGATTTCTCGTATGTCGGCTCAGAGGTATGTAAGAAAAGGGTACGAGGCGTATCTTGCATTTGTGATGAATGCAAAAGAGACAGAGTTAAAGATTGAGTCAGTACCGATAGTATGTGAGTATTTGGATGTTTTTCCCGAGGAATTGTCGGGACTACCTCCAATTAGAGAAGTTGAATTTGGCATTTAGCTAGCTCCCGGTACTGTACCGATATCTATTACTCCTTACAGAATGGCTCCAACAGAGTTGAAGGAACTAAAGGCACAGTTGCAAGAGTTGACGGACAAAGGTTTTGCAAGATCAAGTTGTTCTCCATGGGCTGCTCCGGTTTTATTTGTGAAAAAGAAAGATGGCACCATGAGATTGTGCATAGATTACCGACAGCTTAATAAAGTGACAGTGAAGAACAAGTACCCATTGCCAAGGATTGATGATTTGTTTGATTAATTGAAGGGAGCCACTGTGTTCTCCAAGATAGACTTGAGATCGGGGTACTATCAGTTGAGAGTAAGGGACTCAGATGTGTTGAAGACTGCTTTTCGAACGAGGTATGGGCATTATGAAATTTTAGTCATACCCTTTGGTTTGACAAATGCTCCTACGGTGTTCATGGATCTAATGAACCGCATCTTTAGACCATACCTCGATAAGTTTGTGGTCGTTTTCATTGATGACATACTGATTTATTCTCGAGATGAGCTTGAGCATGCTGAGCACTTAAGGATAGTTTTACAGATTCTATGAGAAAACTAGTTGTACGCCAAATTCAGCAAGAGTGAATTTTGGCTCAAGGAAGTTTGATTTTTGGGACACATTGTCTTGGGAAATGAAGTTTGAGTTGACCCAAGTAAGATTTTGGCCATTGTTGGCTGGAAACCGCCGAAGAATATATCTGAGGTTAGAAGTTTTCTAGGCCTTGCTGGCTATTATAGACGGTTTGTCAAAGGGTTTTCTATGATAGCGACTCCAATGACAAAACTGTTACAGAAAAATGTGAAGTTTGATTGGACGGAAAAGTGCCAACAAAGTTTTGAGAAGTTGAAGGCATTGTTGACAGAAGCTCCAGTTCTAGTACAACCTGAGTCGGGAAAAGAATATGTGTTCTACAGCGATGCGTCCTTAAATGGATTAGGCTGTATACTTATGAAAGAAGGCAAGGTAATAGCATATGCCTCAAGATAGCTAAAACCTCATGAGAAGAACTATATGACGCACGACTTAGAGTTTGCTGCCATAGTTTTTGCATTGAAGATTTAGAGACACCATCTATATGGTGAAAAATGTCAGATTTTCACTGATCACAAAAGTTAGAAGTATTTGATGACACAAAAGGAGATGAATTTGAGGCAACGAAGATGGTTAGATTTGATAAAAGATTATGAGTTGGTCATTGACTACCATCCGGGAAAGGGGAACCTGGTCACCGATGCTTTGAGTAAAAAGTCCCTATTTGCATTAAGGGCATTGAATTCGCGGATGACTCTATCTGATAATTGTTCTATTCTAGCCGAGTTGAGGGCTAGACCGACGTTCCTCTAAGAGATCTTTGAGGCTCAAAAAGATGATAATGAATTGCAAGCTAAGAGAGCTCAGTGCAAGTCAGATGTTAAGTCAGATTTTCGGATTAATTTCGATGGATGTCTAATATTCAAAGATAGAGTTTGTGTACCGAGGAATGAGGAACTTATACGGAGGATTTTGCATGAGGCACATAACAGATGTTTATCTGTACATCCGGGGTAGTACCAAGATGTATAATGATTTTAAGAAACGGTATTGGTGGCCGAGAATGAAGAAAGATATTTCTGAGTTTGTTTCCAGATGTTTAATTTGTCAGCAAGTAAAGGCTGAACACCAAGTACCTTCGGGTTTGCTCCAACCTATTATGGTTCCCGAGTGGAAATGGGACCGTATCACTATGGACTTTGTAATGGGTTTTCCATTGTCACCGACCAAGAAAGATGCTGTATGGGTAGTGGTCGATAGACTCACGAAGTCAGCCCATTTCATACTTGTACGAGTTGATTACTCACTCGACAAGTTGGCAAACTTGTATGTTTCAGAAATAGTAAGGCTTCACGGGGTTCCCTTATCAATCATATTGGATAGAGATTCGAGATTCACATCCAGATTTTGGAAGAAGTTGCAAGAGGCCCTGGGTACAAAGTTGAGTTTTAGTACAGCTTTTCATCCCTAAACCGACGGTCAGTCGGAAAGGTTAATACAAGTACTCGAGGATATGCTCCGGTGCTGTGTTCTTAAATTTCAAGGTAGTTAGGAAAAGTTCCTACCATTGGTAGAATTTGCCTACAATAATAGCTTTCAGTCAAGCTTAAATATGGCACCTTATGAGGCTTTATATGGGCGTAAGTGCCGAACGCCTTTATATTTGGCTGAACTCAAGGAAAACCAAATTCACGGGGTTGATTTGGTTAAAGAAACTGAAGAGAAGGTGAAGGTGATTCGAGAGTATTTAAAGGCTGCATCCGATAGACAAAAATCATATTCAGATTTAAAAAGGAAAGAGATTGAGTATCAAGTCGGTGATAGAGTTTTCTTGAAAGTGTCTCCATTGAGAAAGGTTCTTAGATTTGGCCAAAAAGGCAAGTTGAGTCCATGTTTTATTGGACCATATGAGATCACCAAGAGGGTTGGGCCGGTAGCCTATCGTTTGGCCTTACCGTCTGAGTTAGAGAAGATACATGATGTGTTTCACGTGTCTATGTTGCGACGCTACCGATCAGACCCTTCGCATATGATTACACCAACAGAAGTGGAGATTCAATCCGACATGACTTATGGTGAAGAGCCAATTAAGATTTTAGCTTGGGAAGTCAAGCAGCTAAGAAATAAGAATATCGCCCTTGTTAAGGTATTGTGGGAAAGACATGGGATAGAAGAAGCTACATGGGAACCAGAAGAAACTATGAGAAACTAGCACCCAAACTTTTTTGCTGGTAAGATTTTGAGGACAAAAATTCCTAAGGGGGAGAATTGTAACAGCCCGATTTAGGGCCTAGTCGGAATAGTGGTGCGAGACCACAAATTCGAAGTAGAAATATGAGATTTAAGGTTTATGAGATGTTTGCACGATAGTATAATAGTTTCATGAAAAAAAAATTATTAAATTGTGATCGAATGGTCCATTAGGACTAAATTGCAAAAGTTGTAAAAGATGAGATTCTAGAAGCTTTTAGTATGAAATAGATTTGGATTATTAATTAGAGGTCCTTAAATAGCAATTTGCCCAATTTCTAATTTTTGGACAAAAATGGACATGAGTTAGTAACTTTTGAAAGTTTAGTAAAAAGGGCATTTTGGTCATTTGGCTAATTAATGATTAAAAAGGATGAATTAAGTCAAAATTCATGTTCATCTTCGTCAAGCTTGGCTGAAATTTTGAAGAACTCCATAGCTAGGGTTTGTTCAATTTTTTTCAAGCTCATAGTAAGTGCATCCTAGCCCCGTTTTTAATATTCTTCGTATTTTTGAAGTCCTCGTAGCATGATTTAGCTATTTTTAGCTATAGTTTGAGCTAAGATCCATGTTCAAAAATATACCCATGTATTACATACATGTATTTTGATGTTTTATGGAATTTTATTAGAGTTTGATGTAGAATAAACATCTTTTTCAAAGTGAATTTCATGAAAAATGCTAGTAAGGACTAATTTGTAAAAATTATGAAATTGGTCATATATGAGAGAAATAGTGAGAATCGAATATTGCTATAGTTGAGAAAATGAATTAGCTAAGCATGAAATATAAGAAAGTTGAATGAAAATCACTTTACGAGCCTAGGGGGAAAAGTGTAAATATGAGAAAGTTTGGGGGCAAAATGGTAAATTTGCCAAAGTATGAGTTATGAGTCAATTTAGTCAATGTGAGTATTAAATGAGTTAAATTATCATTATACATCAAGAAAAACAAAGCCCGGATCGTAACCGAGGCAAGAACAAAGTCGTGGACTAAGTTGATTATCTTATACATTTTGTATACCGAGGTAAGTTGTATGATTTAAAAGCTTTATGATCGCTGTGAAGTTATAATTTTAAAATTTATAAAGATAATGATCAAACCTGGAAACTAACTATGACAACAATTGAGGCAAGTGCACCTATCGAACAGTAGTATAGCTTAGGCAAGACCGAATTGTCGAACCCAAAGGAACTAAAAGTACTAATACTAACTTTCTTTCTATTATTTAGCCTAAAATAAGTGAAGTTGTTTATTAATCTAAATTAACTAATTACTAAGCTAAAGACGCAAAGACAAAAAGAATGAATTGGGGAAATACTTGGGAAAAACTCAGTTGATTAAAACGATACCCTTAGGAAGAATCCACCTAGACTTCACTTGTTATCTAACACCGAACAGATTTATTTATTCACTTGACTTGATCCGTAGGACTCCCTAACGTATATTAAACCCTCTCTCGAGGTGATTAACATCTAACCCTAGGTTAATTAACGGAAATCTCTTTCTCGAATAATAACCCCATAGAATAGCTGTAAATCGATCTATGGACATCCCATATTAGGTTTCACCCTAATCCGGCAAAATCTTGTCACCCTATCCGTAGGCGTGCGATCAACTCTCGCTAATTATGCTAGATCTACTCTTAGCGGGGACTTTTGCTCCACCACCTAAGCACATCATACTTGAATTAATATTCATGAAATATCAACACAAGAATTAAGCACACATAATTAAGAACAAATCAAGTATTTATCATATAGTTCAGAAAACAATAACAAGATTCATCTAGGTTTCATCCCCTTCAGGTATATGAAGGGTTTACTTCATAGTATTAAAGAAAAACATCTCAGAAGAAAAGATAACACAAAACATAAGAAATCCCTAAAACCCCCTGAAGGAATTGAAGAGGAGATCCTTCGTCTTGAGTAGAATTTCGGCTTCTTGAGATGGATCTACTGGCTATCCCTTGAGATTTTCCCACACTTCTGACCTTTTCGGCTCGGCTCCTTGGCCTAGCTAACCGCCCGTCGACTGAGGGCTTCTGCCGAACTCCCCCTTAAGTTGCCCCCTAGGGTGTTTATATAGGCTTTGAGATGCCTTACTTAGCCTCCAAGTATCCTAATTTGAGTGCAATTCCTATTTGGGGGTTTAATTAGACTTTGGAGTGTGTTTCTTTGCCTCCAAGCATCCAAATCCGAGTGAAACTCCTCTAGGCCGCGGCAGGGGCACGGCCATGGCACACACTCATATGAATCGTGGCCAGGCGTGTGGACTCCGTTAGTGAGGCACACCCGTGTGGTCTTGGGCTCAGGCCGTGTCGATTTCGTGATCTGGCCCATTTGGCTCATTCTAAGCTCGTTTCTCATTCTTTTTATTCTTGGGTGCTTTCCTGAGTATAAGACATGAAAAGAAAGGATTAAGAGCACCTTTTTACATAAATCAAGGGATAAATCATCCAAAAGTATGCTAAATGTGGGATTAAAATATTTTACTATTTCGGTTTATCAAATACCCCCACACTTAAGCTTTTGCTTGTCCTCAAGCAAAATTCTCAACTGACAATTAAAACGAACTTTCAATAATTCATAATTCCTATCAACAATGTCTTATCATAATTCATAGATAATTTATACATGGATAATTCAATTCAAAGAGTCCTAAGGATTCAAACAATCTAAGTCATAGATTTGTAGCTCGAAAATATAGGCGTCTCCCCTTATCTAAATAATTACCTTTAATTTAAAACCGACAAGGATTGACATCCTCACAAAAGATTCACTCAAATCACCCAAAGTGTTTAAGGTTCACGAAAAAGCTCTCAAAAGTCGAACATGAAAAGTTAATCCCATAGGCTTGCCTGAAAATCAAATCTCCACCACTATATTATGAGATGATGCACAAATCAAAAGGTCTTTGTCAGGGTTGTAACGGGGCTAGGGTTAAGGTGTGGATAGAGGCTAAAATAGAAGGTTAGAATCGAGATTGAATTGATAAAATACCTAACTAGAAATAATAAACTGAATAATTACATAATGTATTGAAACTTTAAACTAATAATACGAGCTTCTTCTTCAATATTTGGAATTCAAACGTATAAGCTCACTTAATCACAAAACTAGTAATGAATAACGACTATACTTCGATTGATTTTTTTTTAAAAGAACAAATCATAAATACATAACAAAGGATAAATTACTGAAATAAAAACATAGTTAGGCTATTAATCAAATCAAATCTCGATATAAGGGATGTCGAAAAAGAATGGTGATAACAAAAACAAAGGGTTTCTGGGTTAATATTAGCGGTTATGTTAATAAAAAGGGTTGTTAGGATTGAAAGGGGTTCACTAGGGGTTAATTGTGAAGGTAGGTTTTTAATAGAGTTAGTGGGTTAAAACCTAGGTGCCTTTATCATCTCTGTATATCAAATCATAGGTATGGTCTCAACATGTATAAACGAGGCAAGTTCTAGAATAACAAATCAATATTTACATACTCATAATCAATAAAGTGAGCATGAAAAAGAATATATGCTCTATAAGGCTCAAAATCTCACAAAAATTATGGGTATTTTGATATCAACCTCGTAAATTTCAAACTTCAAAGTAATATTCAAATTCAGGTGGACAACCTAGAAAAATTTTAATTTCTGAAAAATAGACTTATCATGCTTGATTCTCTAGTATTCTTAGAATTTAATTATCAATGCACAATTATCAATGACTTAATCTAAAACATATCAATAAAAATCATAAATCATGGAAATTTAATCCTAATTAGTAATATGAGAAAGTTACTTAAAAACAAGACTAAATTCAGGGATTTGAGAATAATGCAAAAATTTTGGCACCTAATTTCAGAAATTTGAGAATAATGAAAAAAAGTTAGGCGCCTTTTTAGGTTGTTCACCCCCCACACTTAAGATGTACATTGCCCTCAATGTACAAAGATAGATAATAGCAAAACAAAATCATAAAATCATAAGATGTGGAGAGAAGTGAAACTTCCTAAATTTTGGATGAAGTTAATGAAAAGAAATCGGATAGGATTGGAGGTGAACGTGGGGAAGCGTCTTGAACTGTTTGAAATTGAATCCTCAAAGTAGCCGGTCTGATTTTATTGTATCCTAAGCTAAATCTAAATGGTATGAAGAATAAGAAGAAAATAATAAGGAAAATAAAAATAAAAGTAAATAATGGAAAATAAAAATAAGAATAAAAGTAAATAATGGAAAATGAAAGAATAAAGACAACTGAACAAGAAAAAGGAAGAAGGGGGGTCTAAATAGTGATTATGGATCTGGTGGTTGCCCCCGCCCTTGTACCTTCCTGGGATGGCCACACGGCCACGGCCACGGCCGTGTGTAAGGCCATGTGGTCTGGAAATCTGCACTTTGGTTAGTTTATAGTTAGGTGCTAAAAAGGAAAAAATAAAAGTAAAAGAAGAATTAAAAATGCAAAAATTGATGGGGTTAGTGCTCGGGTTGCCTCTCGAGAAGCGCTCGTTTATAGTCTTAAGCTAGACTTTACCTCTCATTCGTATGGTCATGGTGGTTTGAGGAGGTGAAAATCCTTTCTCATGCGATCAATTCGGTTTTTGATAAATAATTTAAGTCGAGTAATTTTTACCTCAAAAGTGTTGAATTTAGGATTGCTTACCTCGACTGTGCCGTATAAGAAGACATTAGGTACCTCAAAAGTGATTTCTTCGTCTTTCTTGAGGTCTGAATTTGTGATTTGAGGGTCTTCCTTATTCAACAATACCTGGTCCCCTATTTTGAAGTGATTTGTTGTTCCTATCAGCTCGTCTGGGGTTTATTTCGGTTTCACTTCGTGTATTCCTAGTTTCTCTTTAAAGTGTGTTTTCCACTCGTCTAGTTCATCGGCCTGAAGCCTTAGTTCTTCATGACTTATTTCTTTATGGGTACGAGGTCTAAGATATAGCTCAGCTAGGTGATTTCGTGATGCTTCCTGTAAAGAAGGTTGAACCAAATGGTTATTAATAGAATTAACGTTCGTACCTTTATTACTCGATGTCCTAGCTGAGTCAAGAGCTTGAAGAGTGATTGTTTCATCATCTACACGAAGTGTGAGTTCACCGAATTCTTCCTCTGTGTGGTCTTTCTTTATTGCATCGGGAAATGGCACATGAGGTTGGTACTCTGTAATTACCGGTTTTGGTATATCATGGCACACTTCAACCTTACCTTCACTTACCACAGGTTCTTCCCTTGGGTTTGGTTCGTCTAACCCTTCTCTATCGTAAATGGCTTGATTTTGCTCTCTCGAGTTAGTTTCAGTATTGCTTGGCAAGCTTCCTTGTGGTAGTTCTGAGATTAGCTTAGCAAGTTGTATAACTGACTTAGCAAGTTCCCCAACTGACTCAGTAAGTTCCCCAACTTGGTTCTTGATCCCTCTGATCGATGCTTGTTTGTCATTAAGTGTTATCTCGCTTTTTGGAGATTTGTTATCTGTAGTGCCATGAATTTTGTCAGCATCTCTTCAAGGTTCGACTCCTCTTCCTGTTGGTGAGGTGGTTGTTGAAAGTTTGGAGGAAGTTCCGGTCTTTGGCTACTTTGATCATCCCACGAGAAATTGTGATGGTACCTCTAACCTGCATTATAAGTGTTATCATAAAAATTATTTTGAGGTCTATAATAGTTACCCATATAGTGGACTTGTTCGTTCTCGATGCCATATCCGTAGGGTGGCTACTCAGGATTCGCCACGCCTCCTAGATTTGAGTCATATTACATTATTCGGTGTACGTCGAGGTTGAAGACACTGGCTACTTTGGCTGGCCTTGTCCTTGTAACTTGCCACTGATAGTTATTCAATGACATTTTCTCTATAAACTAAAATTTTCCTGACAAAAGCAAATAAAAGAAAATTTAGCAAAGTAATAATAATAATAATAATAATAATACTAATAATAATTGCTAAAGTAATAAAAAAAGAGTTTTCTTAGTATTTTAGTTCCCCGGCAACGGAGCCAAAAACTTGATCGCTGTGAAGTCAGAGTTTTAAAATTTATAAAGATAATGATCGAACCTGGAAACTAACTATGACAACGATTGAGGCAAGTGCACCTATCGAACAGTAGTATAGCTTAGGCAAGACCGGATTGTCGAACCCAAAGGAACTAAAAGTACTAATACTAACTTTCTTTCGATTATTTAGCTTAAAATAAGTGAAGTTGTTTATTAATCTAAATTAACTAATTACTAAGCTAAAGACGTAAAGACAAAAAGAAAATTTTGGGGAAATACTTGGGAAAAACTCAGTTGATTAAAACGATACCCTTAGGAAGAATCAACCTAGACTTCACTTGTTATCTAACACTGAACCAGATGATCTATTCACTTGACCTGATCCGTAGGACTCCCTAACATATATTAAACCCTCTCTTGAAGCGAATAACGTCTAACCCTAGGTTAATTAACGGAAATCTCTTTCTCGAATAATAACCCCTAGAATAGCAGTAAATCGATCTATGGACATCCCATATTAGGTTTCACCCTAATCCGGCAAAATCTCGTTACCCTATCTCTAGGCGTGCGATCAACTTTGCTTTATTATGCTAGATCTACTCTTAAGCAGGGACTTTTGCTCCACCACCTAAGCACATCATACTTGAATTAATATCCGCGAAATATCAACACAAGAATTAAGCACACATAATTAAGAACAAATCAAGTATTTATCATATAGTTCAGAAAACAATAACAAGATTCAACTAGGTTTCATCCCCTTCAGGTATCTGAAGGGTTTACTTCATAATATTAAAGAAAAACATCTCAGAAGAAAAGATAACACAAAACATAAGAAATCCCTAAAACCCCCTGAAGGAATTGAAGAGGAGATCCTCCGTCTTGAGTAGAATTCTGGCTTCTTTAGATGGATCTACTGGCTATCCCTTGAGAGTTTCCCACACTTCTGACCTTTTCGGCTCGGCTCCTTGGCCTAGCTGACCGCCCGCCGACTGAGGGCTTCTACCGAACTCCGCCTTAAGTTGCCCCCTAGGGTGTTTATATAGGCTTTGAGATGCCTTACTTGGCCTCCAAGTATCCTATTTTGAGTGCAATTCCTATTTGGGGGTTTAATTATACTTTGGAGTGTGTTTCTTTGCCTCCAAGCATCCAAATCCGAGTGAAACTCCTCTTGGCCGTGGCAGGGGCACGGCCATGGCAAACGCCTGTGTGAATCGTGGCCAGGCCGTGTGGACTCTGTTAGTGAGGCACGCCCGTGTGGTCTTGGGCCCAGGCCGTGTCGATTTCGTGATCTGGCCCATTTGGCTCGTTTTAAGCCCGTTTCTCGTTCTTTTTATTCTTGGGTGCTTTCCTGAGTATAAGACATGAAAAGAAAGGATTAAGAGCACCTTTTTACATAAATCAAGGGATAAATCATCCAAAAGTATGCTAAATGTGGGATTAAAAATTTTACTATTTCGGTTTATCAAATGCCCCCACACTTAAGCTTTTGCTTGTCCTCAAGCAAAATTCTCAACTTACAATTAAAACGAACTTTCAATAATTCATAATTCCTATCAACAATTTCTTATCATAAATCATAGATAATTTATACATGGATAATTCAATTCAAAGAGTCCTAAGGATTCAAACAATCTAAGTCATAGATTTGTAGTTCGAAAATATAGGCGTCTCCCCTTATCTAAATAATTACCTTTAATTTAAAACCGACAAGGATTGACATCCCCACAAAAGATTCACTCAAATCACTCAAAGTGTTTAAGGTTCAGGAAAAAGCTCTCAAAAGTCGAACATGAAAAGTTAATCCCATAGGCTTGCCTGAAAATCAAATCTCCACCACTATAATATGAGATGATGCACAAATCAAAAGGTCTTTGTCAGGGTTGTAACGGGGCTAGGGTTAAGGTGTGGATAGAGGCTGAATTAGAAGGTTAGAATCGAGATTGAATTGATAAAATACCTAACTAGAAACAATAAACTGAATAATTACATAATGGATTGAAAATTTAAACTAATAATACGAGCTTCTTCTTCAATATTTGGAATTCAAACGTATAAGCTCACTTAATCACAAAACTAGTAATGAATAACGACTATACTTCGATTGATTTTTTTTAAAGAACAAATCATAAATACATAACAAAGGATAAATTACTGAAATAAAAACATAGTTAGGCTATTAATCAAATCAAATCTCGATATAAGGGATGTCGAAAAAGAATGGTGATAACAAAACCAAAGGGTTTCTGGGTTAATATTTGAGGTTATGTTAATAAAAAGGGTTGTTAGGATTGAAAGGGGTTCACTAGGGGTTAATTGTGAAGGTAGGTTTTTAATGGAGTTAGTGGGTTAAAACCTAGGTGCCTTTATCATCTCTGTATATCAAATCATAGGTGTGGTCTCGACATGTATAAACGAGGCAAGCTCTAGAATAACAAATCAATGTTGACATACTCATAATCAATAAAGTGAGCATGAAAAAGAATATATGCTCTATAAGGCTCAAAATCTCACAAAAATTATGGGTATTTTGATATCAACCTCGTAAATTTCAAACTTCAAAGTAATATTCAAATTCAGGTGGACAACCTAGAAAGTTTTTAATTTCTGAAAAATAGACTTATCATGCTTGATTCTCTAGTATTCTTAGAATTTAATTATCAATGCACAATTATCAATGACTTAATCTAAAACATATCAATAAAAATCATAAATCATGGAAATTTCATCCTAATTAGTAATATGATAAAGTTACTTAAAAACAAGACTAAATTCAGGGATTTGAGAATAATGCAAAAATTTTGGCACCTAATTTCAGAAATTTGAGAATAATGAAAAAAAGTTAGGCACCTTTTTAGATTGTTCACCCCCCACACTTAAGATGTAGATTGCCCTCAATGTACAAAGATAGATAATAGAAAAATAAAATCATAAAATCATAAGATGTGAAGAGAAGTGAAATTTCCTGAATTTTGGATGAAGTTAATGAAAAGAAACCGGATAGGATTGGAGGTGAACGTGGGGAAGCGTCTTGAACTGTTTGAAATTGAATCCTCAAAGTAGCCGGTCTGATTTTATTGTATCCTAAGCTAAATCTAAATGGTATGAAGAATAAGAAGAAAATAATAAAGAAAATAATAAAGAAAATAAAAAAAAGAGTAAATAATGGAAAATAAAAATAAGAATAAAAGTAAATAATGGAAAATGAAAGAAGAAAGACAACTGAACAAGAAAAAGGAAGAAAGGGGGTCTAAATAGTGATTATGGATCTGGTGGTTGCCCCCGCCCTTGTACCTTCCTGGGATGGCCACACGGTCACAGCCACGGCCGTGTGGTCAGGAAATCTGCACTTTGGTTAGTTTATAGTTTGGTGCTAAAAAGGAAAAAATAAATTTAAAAGTAGAATTAAAAATGCAAAAATTGATGGGGTTAGTGCTCGGGTTGCCTCCCGAGAAGCGCTCGTTTATAGTCTTAAGCTAGACTTTACCTCTCATTCGTATGGTCATGGTGGTTTGAGGAGGTGAAAATCCTTTCTCATGCGATCAATTCGGTTTTTGATAAATAATTTAAGTCGAGTAATGTTTACCTCAAAAGTGTTGAATTTAGGATTGCTTACCTCGACTGTGCCGTATAGGAAGACATTAAGTACCTCAAAAGTGATTTCTTCGTTTGTCTTGAGGTCTGAATTGGTGATTCGAGGGTCTTCCTTATTCAACAATACCTGGTATCCTATTTTGAAGTGATTTGTTGTTCCTATCAGCTCGTCTGGGGTTTATTTCGGTTTCACTTCGTGTATTCCTAGTTTCTCTTTAAAGTGTGTTTTCCACTCGTCTAGTTCATGGACCTGAAGCCTTAGTTCTTCATGACTTATTTCTTTATGGGTACGAGGTCTAAGATCTAGCTCAGCTAGGTGATTTCGTGACGCTTCCTGTAAAGAAGGTTGAGCCAAATGGTTATTAATAGAATTAACGTTCGTACCTTTATTACTCGATGTCCTAGCTGAGTCAAGAGCTTGAAGAGTGATTGTTTCATCGTCTACACGAAGTGTGAGTTCACCGAATTCTTCCTCTGTGTGGTCTTTCTTTATTGCATCGGGATATGGCACACGAGGTTGGTACTCTGTAATTGCCGGTTTTGGTATATCATGGCACAGTTCAACCTTACCTTCACTTACCACAAGTTCTTCCCTTGGGTTTGGTTCGTCTAACCCTTCACTATCGTAAATGGCTTGATTTTGCTCTCTCGAGTTAGTTTCAGTATTGCTTGGCAAGCTTTCTTGTGGTAGTTCTGAGATTAGCTTCGCAAGTTGTATAACTGACTTAGTAAGTTCCCCAACTGACTTAGTAAGTTCCCCAACTTGATTCTTGATCCCTTTGATCGATTCTTGTTGGTCATTAAGTGTTGTCTCAGTTTTTTGGAGACGGTTATCTGTAGCTGCCATGAATTTTGTTAACATCTCTTCAAGGTTCGACTCCTCTTCCTGTTGGTGAGGTGGTTGTTTAAAGTTTGGAGGAAGTTCTGGTCTTTGGCTACTTTGATCATCCCACGAGAAATTGGGATGGTACCTCTAACCTGCATTATAAGTGTTATCATAAAAATTATTTTGAGGTCTATAATAGTTACCCATATAATGGACTTGTTCGTTCTCCATGCCATATCCGTAGGGTGGGTACTCAGGATTCGCCACGCCTCCTAGATTTGAGTCATATTGCATTATTCGGTGTACGTCGAGGTTGAAGACACTGGCTGCTTTGGCTGGCCTTGTCCTTGTAACTTGCCACTGATAGTTATTCAATGACATTTTCTCTATAAACTAAAATTTTCCTAACAAAAGCAAATAAAAGAAAATTTAGCAAAGTAATAATAATAATAATAATAATAATAATAATAATAATAATAATAATAATGGATAAAGTAATAAAAATAGAGTTTTCTTAGTATTTTAGTTCCCCGGCAACGGAGCCAAAAACTTGATCGCTGTGAAATCAGAGTTTTAAAATTTATAAAGATAATGATCGAACCTGGAAACTAACTATGACAACGATTGAGGCAAGTGCACCTATCGAACAGTAGTATAGCTTAGGCAAGACCGGATTGTCGAATCCAAAGGAACTAAAAGTACTAATACTAATTTACTTTCTATTATTTAGCCTAAAATAAGTGAAGTTGTTTATTAATGTAACATCCCCAAACCGGCCCATTCACTACGACCGAATCTGGTTATGTTAGTGAAAATATTTCTGACTTAGAATAAAATAGTAAAAATTTATTTTATCTTGGAAACCATGTTCTTTTGAAAAAAATATACTTTAGACTTGATATTATAAAAATGTCCATATTAAAACACTTTATTATCTTATGAATACTTTAAATAAGTAGACTAGAGTAAAATCATTTTCACTAGCTAGTAATTTAATATAATCCAGTCACAATTTAAAATAACAATAAAATAATTCCCAAAGTAAATAAAAAAAAACAAAAAAAAGCCCTTATTACATCAATATTTAAAAGATCAAGTACTTAATAACTTAAAATATTTAAACTCTTCCTTCTGCATGGGCCACCTTGCGGCCTCTCCGATCCCTATCCAACTCTCTACGCATCACCTGAAATGGTTAATAAGAATAGGGTGAGTCCACTGACTCAGTGCATAATCACCTCACATATTTCCATACTTATGGGCTTGGCCCAATACCAAACAATTCACATCGCAAGTCATGCACGTATGCATCTCAGCCCAACCCACTATCCAACCATCGCCAACCTTAGCGGACTCCTGCTAAGGCCGTGGATAAACCACCACCGATCACATCGTGATCCAAAATCCTACCTCGGCAACTCATCGCTCAAGGTCGTGGGTGAGCCACCGATCAACCAATCGTGATCCCGATATCAAAATCGTCTACGGTGATGTACATAGCCATCAACCGCCGAGATGGGCACCGAGCCACACCTCCTTGAGGTAGCACAAAGCTAGCCTTCAAGCGCTAATGTAGCTGAGCTATCATTAGACCACGTACATCCTGTGTACACTTCTTCCTTCTTCAATCCAATCCCATGCCCATGTGTCAATAAATCATGCAAGAATATCATATAGAGTGAGTATTTATCACTTATCACTACCACATTGTACATATATAAATGTATATCAAGATTAACTTACCATCACCAGTTATTCATCACTTATGCCATTATAAACGGCTATTACACATAATACACATATAAACATGTTAGCAAACCAAACCACAGAAATAGTGCGATGATTACGCACCTTACTAGCACAATCGATCAAAACCCGCAAACGATACTTGACTAAGAACCTTGTCGAAAAATCCCTGGTAAAACGAATCCCGAGAGCCCCTTAGCACTTTTACGCTAGCTAGAAGCAAAAGAACCCCCACCACCTTACTACCCCAAAGTTGGCTTGATAGTAACCTTGAGAATCAATGCTCTAGAAAAGAATGAAGAGGAGGAAAAGTATGGGTAAGGCTCAACAAGGGGTTCGGCTAACACAACATAAAGGAGAAAGGCTTTTCAACTTTAGAAGATGGGAATAGATGACTTAAAGTTTCGGCTAAGGTGATTTTTATGAAGGAAGAGTGGTGTTTAGCAATACTAGCAATTTCGGCAAAAGAGCAATTGGTCAAAAGGAACAAAAAGGTGAGCACTTCCCCTATTTAAAGCATTCGCAACCCCTCCTTGAAGACTCCAACATCCGGCCATTTCCTAAAATTTTTCCTAGCCACTAATTCAACCGAAATTGAATTAATCAAACCCCAAATCTGCTCCCACCAACCATTTTAAAACAATTCAAAATTTAAAAACAAAATAAAACCCACCTTTATCCTATATCCCCTTCAATTTAAAAAGAATAAAAACATAATAATTATCCTTACTCCAAATTAAATTAAAAGGATAAAAGCTTAATCCCTTTCAATTTAAAAACCATGTGCCTTAATTGCTTCAAATCTGCTGCCCAAAAATAAAGAAATAAAACTTCAATGTGCCGCCCACTCACGTCAACCAGCAAGAAAAAGAAGGAAAAATCCCCCAAAGCTGACCTCCAAGGCTCGAACACACGTCTGGGGGGAACCAACGACCACGTAGCGCCCAGGCCATTCGGCCTAGGTGCCGCTTTTGTAATAAAATGCGCCACAATTATTTTTAAACCTTCACCCTTAACGCCACCTGCAAAATAACAAAATTCTGCCTCCCCGCGCCTTGAACTCACGACTGCACTAAGCCCCTTTCCAAGTAGCGCCTCGCCCACTCCGCCCACCCGCTTTCATGTCCATAGAGCCCCAACATTTATTTTTAAAACCTTTCTACTTCAGCCCATCACAATTAAAAAAAAAATCAAGCTAACTGCTGCCCCCACTCGAACCAGCGCACTTCTTCCCCTTTCAGCGCCTAAGTGGCGCATGAGAGCCACTTCGCCTAGCTATTCCTTGAGCCAAAATTACCGAAAAATATACTTAAGGCCTCCCCTAGCCCGATTCCCTTCTTAGCACTAAAAATCCAAAATTTTCTAAAGTCTTCCCCTTTCATCCAAACATTCTTAGACCCTCTAAAACTCATCCAAGCACTCCCAAAAAACCTACTAACACTTGATTTATACCCAATATGCACAGCCCCTAAACCAGGGTGTTACAATTCTACCCTCCTTAAAATAATTTCGTCCTCGAAATTACTTGTCTAAACTAACAATCCAATTCCTCCCACTACGCTATGGTCATGCACTCGATCTTAAAGAGCTAACATACCTTCTAGGCACCGTTTCTAAGTTCATACTCACGGTTCCAACTACTTTATGAGCAACAGATCAAACAATCACCAAAACGAACAAAACAACAAAGAATATTCCAAACTTAAGGAACTTACCAGTTGACCCATCAGGCACATCATTATCCTCTCTCCGACGAACTGCATAAACCAGTCCTGGTTGCCTTGCCTCAGTGCCACCATTACCGCGGTCTACTGCTCCCCGACCTCGGCCGGAACCATTTCCTCCATGGTTCGGACCACGACCTCTTGTCGCTTGCTGACCACCTCTGCCTGGTTGCACATAACCTTGACCTTCTGTCCGAGTCCTATTCGGATTCTGGGGACAATCCTTAATCAGATGAGTCTTGGACTTGCATCTGAAGCATTCCCGAACCCGATTCCAGCATTCGCCAACATGATACCTTCCGCACTGCGCATACGGACGATCTGGATTTCCGGCGGCCGGCTTAGCAATATAAACAGGAGTATCAACCCTCGGTCTTTTCTGAACCCTCTCAACCACTTCTGGCGATCCAACACTTCTCTTATCACGGTTCCTTTCTCTATTGTGCCTCTCAGCCTTCTTGACCTCCTCAGCTATCCGGGCCTTCTCCACTAAAACTGCGAAGTCTCTTTCCTGATGCGGAGCAATCAAAACTCGCAGCTCATCCCGTAGCCCATCTTCAAATCTGACGCATCTCTCATAATCCGTTGCCACGATGCCCCGAGCATACCGACTCAAACGTAGAAACTCAGCCTCGTACTCCGCTATCGACTTGCTACCTTGCACCAAATTGAGGAACGCCTTCCTCTGGCGTTCACATAGCTTGCTCGACATACTTCCTTCGAACTTGATCTTAAAGTAGCCCCACCCACTCGATCCGCGGGGTACTTTCCTTAACCGTGAGCCACCACTGGTAGGCCTCATCCGTAGCAACGAAACAACACCCTTAAGCTTCTCCTCGGCGATCAAGTCTAAGTCATCCATAATCCTTTCAAACACCTCAAGCCGCATTCTCGCGCCACGTTCGAGCTACCCCGGACACTCCTCACGAAGACCTCGGCCCCATTCGCCCTAAGCCTTTCGGGCACTGACTTCCGAGTCCCACTGCCCCTACTGGCTCCTGCCACTCGTTCGAGCACTCGCAACACAGCTTGTGACACTACATCGTCTCCTCCAGTCTGATCCTGCTGTTCAACCTCAACAGCTGGTGGCGGTGCATCGCTCTCTGACCCATGGCGTGACCCAACCGGTTCCGATACTGACATCCTGCCTCTACCACGTCCACGAGTATTGCGACCACGCCCCCTAGAACTCATATCTAGCCTCGATTTAATCTGTTTAAAAAGTTTTATGCATTAGAAATTATTGTTTCACTGTTTTATCCACGAGCAATTTTATGCAATGAAGTTTCCGAGAGTAGTTCTTTCGAGCAATCAAGTTTCCTTCCCTACCTGTGGGTAATTTCGTCTTTTCCTCTGAGGTATTTTTGGTAATTTTGTAAATCGAGAAAACATCTTTCAAAATCAGATTTAGAGTTTACAAACCAAAGGGGTAAATTTTAGAAATTTTAAAACTAAGGGTTTTAAAACAGTGAGGCAAATCCCTTTCGGGTTTTAATAATTGGTTTAGCCTATGAACAAGTCCACTTGGTTAAGGTGAACCGTAGCTACGCACTGCAGGTAGGATTCCAAAAGAGGAGGTGAGTCACGAGGACTGCTTAAGTACCAGGCTCTTCCGGATCCACTCCTAGACATGCGCACAATGGTTGCCACACCTTAACTCGGCGACTTAATCACAGGTTTGTTTAGTAACCTTAAGTCTTATGCATGTGTTTGAGTAGACTAGTCCTAGGGTTCAATAGCCCTAATATTCTAATCTACGAGCCCAAATAAGCCCATAACAATTCACATATAACAAATCACTTCACAAGTCTGAAGTACTTACCTGGTGGACTCGGGCCGGAGGTACAGGTGCCATGCCAGAAAAACCTGAAAAATTTCTTAAAAGCCCATATTTTTAAAAAGCCCATTTTGAAACGTTTTTGGGCCCAAAACCCTCAAAGCCGAGTTTTGAACCGGGCTCTGATACCAAACTGTAACATCCCCAAACCCGGCCCATTCACTACGACCGAATCTGGTTATGTTAGTGAAAATATTTCTGACTTAGAATAAAATAGTAAAAATTTATTTTATCTTGGAAACCATGTTCTTTTGAAAAAAATATACTTTAGACTTGATATTATAAAAATGTCCATATTAAAACACTTTATTATCTTATGAATACTTTAAATAAGTAGACTAGAGTAAAATCATTTTCACTAGCTAGTAATTTAATATAATCCAGTCACAATTTAAAATAACAATAAAATAATTCCCAAAGTAAATAAAAAAAAAAAAAAAAAGCCCTTATTACATCAATATTTAAAAGATCAAGTACTTAATAACTTAAAATATTTAAACTCTTCCTTCTGCATGGGCCACCTTGCAGCCTCTCCGATCCCGGTCCAACTCTACGCATCACCTGAAATGGTTAATAAGAATAGGGTGAGTCCACTGACTCAGTGCATAATCACCTCACATATTTCCATACTTATGGGCTTGGCCCAATACCAAACAATTCACATCGCAAGTCATGCACGTATGCATCTCACCCAACCCACTATCCAACCATACGCCAACCTTAGCGGACTCTCGCCTAAGGCCGTGGATAAACCACCACCGATCACATCGTGATCCAAAATCCTTACCTCGGCAACTCACTGCTCAAGGTCGTGGCTGAGCCACCGATCAACCAATCGTGATCCCGATATCAAAATCTGTCTACGGTGATGTACATAGCCATCAACCGCCGAGATGGGCACCGAGCCACACCTCCCTTGAGGTAGCACAAAGCTAGCCTTCAAGCGCTAATGTAGCCTGAGCTATCATTAGACCACGTACATCCTGTGTACACTTCTTCCTTCTTCAATCCAATCCCATGCCCATGTGTCAATAAATCATGCAAGAATATCATATAGAGTGAGTATTTATCACTTATCACTACCACATTGTACATATATAAATGTATATCAAGATTAACTTACCATCACCAGTTATTCATCACTTATGCCATTATAAACGGCTATTACACATAATACACATATAAACATGTTAGCAAACCAAACCACAGAAATAGTGCGATGATTACGCACCTTACTAGCACAATCGATCAAAACCATAAACGATACTTGACTAAGAACCTTGTCGAAAAATCCTCGGTAAAACGAATCCCGAGCCCCTTAGCACTTTTACGCTAGCTAGAAGCAAAAGAACCCCCACCACCTTACTACCCCAAAGTTGGCTTGATAGTAACCTTGAGAATCAATGCTCTAGAAAAGAATGAAGAGGAGGAAAAGTATGGGTAAGGCTCAACAAGGGGTTCGGCTAACACAACATAAAGGAGAAAGGCTTTTCAACTTTAGAAGATGGGAATAGATGACTTAAAGTTTCGGCTAAGGTGATTTTTATGAAGGAAGAGTGGTGTTTAGCAATACTAGCAATTTCGGCAAAAGAGCAATTGGTCAAAAAGGAACAAAAAGGTGAGCACTTCCCCTATTTAAAGCATTCGGCAACCCCTCCCCTTGAAGACTCCAACATCCGGCCATTTCCTAAAATTTTTCCTAGCCACTAATTCAACCGAAATTGAATTAATCAAACCCCCAAATCTGCTCCCAGCCAACCATTTTAAAACAATTCAAAATTTAAAAAAACAAAATAAAACCCACCTTTATCCTATATCCCCCCTTCAATTTAAAAAGAATAAAAACATAATAATTATCCTTACTCAAATTAAATTAAAAGGATAAAAGCTTAATCCCTTTCAATTTAAAAACCATGTGCCGCCCAATTGCTTCAAATCTGCGCCCAAAAATAAAGAAATAAAACTTCAATGTGCCGCCCACTCACGTCAACCAGAAGAAAAGAAGGAAAAATCCCCAAAGAGTCTCAAGGCTCGAACACACGTCCCGGGGAACCAACGACCACGTAGCGCCCCCGTGCCATTCGGCCTAGGTGCGCTTTGTAATAAAATGCGCCACAATTTTTTTAAACCTTCTCACCCTTAACGCCACGCAAAATAACAAAATTTCGCCTCCCCGCGCCTTGAACTCACGACTGCACTAAGCCCCTTTCCAAGTAGCGCCTCACCACTCCGCCCACTCGCTTTCATGTCCATAGAGCCCCAACATTTATTTTTAAAACCTTTCTACTTCAGCCCATCACAATTAAAAAAAAAAAGCTACTGCGCCCCCACTCGAACCAGCGCACTTCTTCCCCTTCAGCGCCTAAGTGGCGCATGAGAGCCACTTCGCCTAGCTATTCCTTGAGCCAAAAATTACCGAAAAATATACTTAAGGCCTCCCCTAGCCCGATTCCCTTCTTAGCACTAAAAATCCAAAATTTTCTAAAGTCTTCCCCTTTCATCCAAACATTCTTAGACCCTCTAAAACTCATCCAAGCACTCCCAAAAAACCTACTAACACTTGATTCATACCCAATATGCACAGCCCCTAAACCAGGGTGTTACAATTAATCTAAATTAACTAATTACTAAGCTAATGACGCAAAGACAAAAAGAAAGAATTGGGGAAATACTTGGGAAAAACACAGTTGATTAAAACGATACCCTTAGGAAGAATAAACCTAGACTTTAGTTGTTATCTAACACTGAACCAGACGATCTATTCACTTGACTTGATCCGTAGGACTCCCTAACATATATTAAACCCTCTCTCGAGGCGAATAACGTCTAACCCTAGGTTAATTAACGGAAATCTCTTTCTCGAATAATAACCCCCTAGAATAGCAGTAAATCGATCTATGGACATCCCATATTAGGTTTCACCCTAATCCGGCAAAATCTCGTCACCCTATCTCTAGGCGTGCGATCAACTCTGCTTAATTATACTAGATCTACTCTTAAGCAGGGACTTTTGCTCCACCACCTAAGCACATCATACTTGAATTAATATCCACGAAATATCAACACAAGAATTAAGCACACATAATTAAGAACAAATCAAGTATTTATCATATAGTTCAGAAAACAATAATAAGATTCATCTAGGTTTCATCCCCTTCAGGTATCTGAAGGGTTTACTTCATAATATTAAAGAAAAACATCTCAGAAGAAAAGATAACACAAAACATAAGAAATCCCTAAAACCCCCTGAAGTAATTGAAGAGGAGATCCTCCGTCTTGAGTAGAATTCCAGCTTCTTGAGATGGATCAACTGGCTATCCCTTGAGAGTTTCCCACACTACTGACCTTTTCAGCTCGGCTCCTTGGCCTACCTGACCGCCTGCCAACTGAGGGCTTCTGCCGAACTCCCCCTTAAGTTGCCCCCTAGGGTGTTTATATAGGCTTTGAGATGCCTTACTTGGCCTCCAAGTATCCTAATTTGAGTGTAATTCCTATTTCGGGGTTTAATTAGACTTTGGAGTGTGTTTCTTTGCCTCCAAGCATCCAAATCCGAGTGAAACTCCTCTTGGCCACGGCAGGGGCACTGCTATGGCACACGCCCGTGAGAATCGTGGCCAGGCCGTGTGGACTCCGTTAGTGAGGCACGCCCGTGTGGTCTTGGGCCCAGGCCGTGTCGATTTCGTGATCTGGCCCATTTGGTTCGTTTTAAGCCCGTGTCTCGTTCTTTTTATTCTTTGGTGCTTTCCTGAGTATAAGACATGAAAAGAAAGGATTAAGAGCACCTTTTTACATAAATCAAGGGATAAATCATCCAAAAGTATGCTAAATGTGGGATTAAAATATGTTACTATTTTGGTTTATCAAATACCCCCACACTTAAGCTTTTGCTTGTCCTCAAGCAAAATTCTCAACTTATAATTAAAACAAACTTTCAATAATTCATAATTCCTATCAACAATGTCTTATCATAATTCATAGATAATTTATACATGGATAATTCAATTCAAAGAGTCCTAAGGATTCAAACAATCTAAGTCATAGATTTGTAGCTCGAAAATATAGGTGTCTCCCCTTATCTAAATAATAACCTTTAATTTAAAACCGACAAGGATTGACATCCTCACAAAAGATTCACTCAAATCACTCAAAGTGTTTAAGGTTCAGGAAAAAGCTCTCAAAATTCGAACATGAAAAGTTAATCCCATAGGCTTGCCTGAAAATCAAATCTCCACCACTATAATACGAGATGATGCACAAATCAAAAGGTCTTTGTCAGGGTTGTAACGAGGCTAGGGTTAAGGTGTGGATAGAGGCTGAATTAGAAGGTTAGAATCGAGATTGAATTGATAAATTACCTAACTAGAAATAATAAACTGAATAATTACATAATGGATTGAAACTTTAAACTAATAATACGAGCTTCTTCTTCAATATTTGAAATTCAAACGTATAAGCTCACTTAATCACAAAACTAGTAATGAATAACGACTATACTTCGATTGATTTTTTTTTAAAGAACAAATCATAAATACATAACAAAGGATAAATTACTGAAACAAAAACATAGTTAGGCTATTAATCAAATCAAATCTCGATATAAGGGATGTCGAAAAAGAATGGTGATAACAAAAACAAAGGGTTTCTGGGTTAATATTAGCGGATATGTCAATAAAAAAGGGTTGTTAGGATTGAAAGGGGTTCACTAGGGGTTAATTGTGAAGGTAGGTTTTTCATGGAGTTAGTGGGTTAAAACCTAGGTGCCTTTATCATCTTTGTATATCAAATCATATGTGTGGTCTCGACATGTATAAACGAGGCAAGTTCTAGAATAACAAATCAATGTTGACATAATCATGATCAATAAAGTGAGCATGAAAAAGAATATATGCTCTATAAGGCTCAAAATCTCACAAAAATTATGGGTATTTTGATATCAACCTCGTAAATTTCAAACTTCAAAGTAATATTCAAATTCAGGTGGACAACCTAGAAAATTTTTAATTTCTGAAAAATAGACTTATCATGCTTGATTCTCTAGTATTCTTAGAATTTAATTATCAATGCACAATTATCAATGACTTGATCTAAAACATATCAATAAAAATCATAAATCATGGAAATTTCATCCTAATTAGTAATATGAGAAAGTTACTTAAAAACAAGACTAAATTCAGGGATTTGAGAATAATGCAAAAATTTTGGCACCTAATTTCAGAAATTTGAGAATAATGAAAAAAAGTTAGGCGCCTTTTTAGGTTGTTCACCCCCCACACTTAAGATGTACATTGCCCTCAATGTACAAAGATAGATAACAGCGAAATAAAATCATAAAATCATAAGATGTGGAGAGAAGTGAAACTTCCTGAATTTTGGATGAAGTTAATGAAAAGAAACCGGATAGGATTGGAGGTGAACGTGGGGAAGCGTCTTGAACTGTTTGAAATTGAATCCTCAAAGTAGCCGGTCTGATTTTATTGTATCCTAAGCTAAATCTAAATGGTATGAAGAATAAGAAGAAAATAATAAAGAAAATAATAAAGAAAATAAATATAAATATAAAAATAAAAATAAATATAAATATAAAAATAAAAGTAAATAATGGAAAATAAAAATAAGAATAAAAGTAAATAAGGGAAAATGAAAGAAGAAAGACAACTGAACAAGAAAAAGGAAGAAGGGGGGTCTAAATAGTGATTATGGATCTGGTGGTTGCCCCCGCCCTTGTACCTTCCTGGGATGGCCACACGGCCACGGCCACGGTCGTGTGTAAGGCCGTGTGGTCTGGAAGTCTGCACTTTGGTTAGTTTATAGTTAGGTGCTAGAAAGGAAAAAATAAAAGTAAAAGTAGAATTAAAAATGCAAAAATTGATGGGGTTAGTGCTCGGGTTGCCTCCCGAGAAGCGCTCGTTTATAGTCTTAAGCTAGACTTTACCTCTCATTCGTATGGTCATGATGGTTTGAGGAGGTGAAAATCCTTTCTCATGCGATCAATTCGGTTTTTGATAAATAATTTAAGTCGAGTAATGTTTACCTCAAAAGTGTTGAATTTAGGATTGCTTACCTCGACTGTGCCGTATAGGAAGACATTAAGTACCTCAAAAGTGATTTCTTCGTTTGTCTTGAGGTTTGAATTGGTGATTCGAGGGTCTTCCTTATTCAACAATACATGGTCCCCTATTTTGAAGTGATTTGTTGTTCCTATCAGCTTGTCTGGGGTTTATTTCGGTTTCACTTCGTGTATTCCTAGTTTCTCTTTAAAGTGTGTTTTCCACTCGTCTAGTTCATGGACCTGAAGCCTTAGTTCTTCATGACTTATTTCTTTATGGGTACGAGGTCTAAGATCTAGCTCAGCTAGGTGATTTCGTGATGCTTCCTGTAAAAAAGGTTGAGCCAAATGGTTAGTAATAGAATTAACGTTCGTACCTTTATTACTCGATGTCCTAGCTGAGTCAAGAGCTTGAAGAGTGATTGTTTCGTCGTCTACACGAAGTTTGAGTTCACCGAATTCTTCCTCTGTGTGGTCTTTCTTTATTGCATCGGGATATGGCACACGAGGTTGGTACTCTATATTTGTAACACCCCAAACCCGGTCAATACGCCATGACCGAATCTGGCATGCCACAAAGGAAAACGTTTTGAAGAAAAACAAGTTAACGATTAAATTTTAGTGAAAAACTTTTTGTTGTTCTAAATTCGTAGAAAATTAAGTTGAAAACTGATATTTTATTTTGAAATTCCGTAAATAGATTTTTTTTAAAACTTAGTCGCAGCTTAGATTCGTAAACCATTTATAAATTAAAGAGAAACTAAAGCAATTAGGTTGAAAATCGTATCTAATAAAAATCTGGAAACTTAAGTTTTTGGAAAATAGTATGAATTATCGAAAATACTTAACTTGTTAAAAATTATAAATTTATTTAGGTTACCCGAGGGTAACGTTTTAAAAACCATCGCGCTGTGTATTTTAGAAAACTTTGTTCACATATCATTAAATCAATCATGTAATTTGCAAGTTATTCTTAAAACAAATCCAAAGCATATAAATAATCCAAAAAAAAACATAATTAAAGAGGCCTTATTACAAACCCATAAAAATGTAAACCAAATTAAAATCAAGTACCCAAATGGAAGTTCATGTAAAACAAAATTTCATTGCATGGCCTCCTCGAGTTCATCCGGCTCCTCATCCGCGAATTTATGAATTACCTGAAAAAGTAAGGGAGAAGGTGAGTCACCAAGACTCAGTGCATATTCCCTCTCCCGGGTAAATACCACATACTTACACAAATTATAACCAAGCAATGTATATATATATGATGCACCCAACCTAGCCATCCATAACCCCTTTTCTACCCCGTGTGGTACGAAACCACTGGTGGTGCCAAACCACTGGTGTCCCAAAGACACAAATGTGATACCAAATCACTGGTGACCAAAGTCACGAATAATCAAGTTGTGGGGCCAACCCACGTGTGATACCAAATCACTGGCGACAATCCCATATCTCAAAAGTGGGGCCAACCCACGGTGGTGTTAATCCACAGGGACGAGTCGCTATGAGGTGCCAAACCTCTGGTGTCCCAAAGACACAAATGTGATACCAAATCACTGGAGGTGCCAAACCTCTGGTGTCCGAAGACACGAATATCAATCTTCCCCCTCCTCTCATATTGCCCATACCAATGCAATATTTGTACGAATCATGTCAACATATTTTATTATGAAACACATAACAAATATATCATAAATCGTAGATCATGATTTCAATCCACATGTATTAACAACATATAGAAACGGACTTACCCGAATCGTTATTCATACCATCATAGTATCATATCAAGATCTCTTCGTTTTCCACTTTGATAATATAATTAGTAAATTGAAATTATATATACATATACATAACCGAGTTATAAAGTGTGTAAGGTACACACCTGACACTACTGCAAGTACTCAAATCTGAAGACCTGATCTACCGCACTAGATCACCTTGTCCGACAATCGGCCAATATTTAAATTATAAACAAAAGCCATTCGGCCATACCACTAAATCCCAATGAGTTATCACTTGAAATACCAAGTCTTACCTAAAGCTTACCCAAAACGATTTGACAAATAAACGAGGCTTAGATTGATTGCTTCCAACGTCCCGAGAAGCCTAAAAGAAATCGGTTTCTAAGAATGATTAGAACCTTGCAACAATTGTCCAAAATTCGGCCTTTGTCCACAAGAGGAACAACATAGAAACAATAAAAAGACTAAGGAAAAACGGCAATAACACTTACCTATCTTCCAAAACCGTTTGAAGAAAACCAAATGAAGTCCTACCCTTGAAGAAATTCGGCCAAGACAAATCAAATAGGATATGAGAGTTTCGGCTATGATTTTGAAAGAAAATAATTGATATTCGGCTCAAAAGAGATGAAGAATTAGTATGGCAAAGAATAAAAGAAAAAAAATGAAAAGGGAAGAAGGATGATTCGGCTTTAGCAACTAATGAAAGAAAAATCAAGGGGAAAGGGGAAGAAAGAGATTCGGCCAAGAAGAAAGTAAAAGAAATGTTGTGATTTTGAACAATATTCAAAAGAAAGAAAAGAGAAAATGGGATTAAGAGATTCGCCCAACACCTATTTTACCAAAGAAGAAAAGTGCACAAAAATACACAAAGTTCAAATGTAGTTTCGATTTCAAAAGGAAAAATGAGAGAAAGAGAATGGTATTTGGTTCAACACAAAAATGAGAGCTAAAAGCCAAAGCAAATTTGCACAAAAATGCCTAGGTACATTCGGCCAAAGAAGGAGTTTTTGGAGAGAAAAGAAACAAATGCCAAAAGGTGCACAAATGCTAAAGTTGGCCAACTATCCTTCCCAAACCTCTTATCAATATTCGGCCACCCCCTAGCCATACATGCCGTCCACATACATGCACTAAAGGCCTTGGAATAGTTTCCAAAACATCTCCCTTAAGCCAAGCCTTGAAATCCTCTACATTCCCAAAGTTGAAGAAATTTTATCCCCAAAATCTAGCAATTCTATCCCTTATTTCATGCTTACCATAACCTTAAGTCTTCTTGCCATAAAAAGAAAATTGTCCATCTTATCCATATATATATAGTTGACCGACACTTAATGCTAGGATGTACAAAAAATAAAATCCTGAATATGCTTTCCATGCTACTCGAACCACTTCCCTCAAGCAACCTTTCAAGCTCCTTATCCACTATGCCACTAACTCCTCATGTGCTTTAATTTAACACTTAAATTAACTTAACTGTCAAGCTCACTTAATCCACTTCACTAAATTTTCCACACTAAAAATTATTCTAGCTTAGCTAATATTTCCAAGCCATCTCACAAATATACTAAGCGCACAATAACAATCATATCCGAGCTAATACAGATAACAAGATGATACTCTAATATTTTTAGGATGTTACAATTCTACCCCCTTAAGAAAATTTCATCCTCGAAATTACCTGCTCAAAAGAGTTGAGGGTACTGCTGCCTCATCGCATCCTCCGGTTCCCACGTAGCTTCTTCTACGCCATGGTTCCGCCATAAAACCTTCACTAATGGAACGGACTTCCTACGCAAAACTTTCACATCTCGATCTAGAATCTGCACAGGTTCTTGTTCTATCGTCAAATCTAGACTCACCTCTATTTCCTCTACTGCCACGACATGCGATGGATCTGAACGATAGCGTCTAAGCATGGAGACATGGAACACATCGTGAATCTGACTCAGCTCTGATGGCAACTCGAGCTGATAGGCTACTGGTCCCACTCGTCTCAACACCTTATACGGTCCAATAAACCTTGGACTTAACTTGCCTTTTTTACCAAATCTTAACACTTTCTTCCATGGCGAGACCTTCTGAAAAACCTTGTCACCTACGGCAAATTCTATATCCCTCCGCTTGAGATCGGCATATGACTTCTGCCTATCCGAAGCCTCCTTCAGGCGAGCCTGAATCATCTTAACCTTATCCTCAGTCTCTGTAACCAAATCTGGTCGTAACATCTGACGCTCACCCAACTCTGTCCAGCATGTAGGTGTGCGACACCTCCTACCATACAACGCCTCATATGGTGCCATCTTAATGCTTGCTTGATAACTATTGTTGTATGCAAATTCAGCTAATGGAAAAAACTCTTCCCAGCTGCCTCTGAAGTCCAAAACACATCCTCTCAACATATCCTCCAAAATCTGAATAACTCTTTCCGACTGGCCGTCAGACTGTGGATGAAATGCCGTACTGAAATCCAACCGCGTACCTTAAGCTTGATGTAATGCTCTCCAAAACCTCGACGTAAATCTAGGATCTCTATCCGAGATGATCGACACTGGCACACTGTGCAACCTCACTATCTCAGCCACATACAACTTAGCTAACCTCTGAAGCGAGTAATCCACCCTTACCGGAATAAAATGAGCTGACTTAGTCAGACGATCCACAATCAACCAAACTGAGTCATTCTTACTTGGCGTAAGGGGTAATCCACTGACAAAGTCCATAGTGATCCTTTCCCACTTCCATCATGGAATCTTCACCACCGAATTAACCTGCACGGCAAACGATGTTCCACCTTGACCTGCTGGCACGTAAGACATTTACACACAAACTCAGTTACCTCCCGCTTTAGACCTGGCCACCAAAACTGCTCTCTTAAATCCCGATACATCTTGCTACCTCCAGGATGCATAGCGTATGGTCTGCATATATGTGCGTCCAAGAATCCTTTGCCTCAACTCAACATCCTTTGGCATACAAGCTCTTCCTTTAAAACACAATACTCCATCACTGGACAAACTATAATCCTCTAAACCACCATTCTCAACTCGCAACCTCGATCATTCAAACCATCATCCTCTAATCTTTGTTTCTCCTTGATTTGCTCTAACCAAGTCGGCTTGACTTGCAATTCAATAAAAGACTCCCATCTTCATATAAGCTAAGACGAGCAAACATCGATCTTAAGTCGATCACAACCTTACGGCTCAACGCGCGTGCGCCACCACATTAGCCTTGCTCGGATGATACTCAATCGAACAGTCGTAGTCCTTTAACAACTCAATCCATCTACGCCGCCTCAAGTTCAAATCCTTCTGAGTCAAAAGATACTTAAGACTCTTGTGATCCATGTAGACTATCGACTTCTCTCCATACAAATAGTGTCTCCATAACTTCAAAGCAAAAACCACAGCAGCTAATTCCAAGTCATGCGTCGGATTGTTAACTTCATGTGGTCTCAACTGTCGAGATGCATAAGCCACTACCTTCCCTTCCCATCGCATCAAAGACACATCTCGAAACCAAGATGTGATGCATCACGATGGCTCGTGAATTCCTTGCTCGCCTCGAGTTGAATCAAAACTGAGCTTGATTAGAATCTTCTTTAACTTGTCAAAACTTCCTTGCTTTGCTTCTCGGTCCACACAAATGGAACTCCTTTCCTCAATAACTTAGTCATAGGTGCTGCTATCAAAGAAAATCCTCTACAAATCTTCTGTAATACCCCGCTGCACCTAGAAAACTCCGAATCTCACCACCGACTTAGGCGGCTTCCAATCCAACAACGCCTTACCGATTCCTTTATCCCTTCACTATCTTAGTCTTTTCAACTAGCGCGACAAACTCTCGCTCTTGATGTGGAGCAATCAAGCAATCTCACTCGTCCTCAATCCATCTTGAACCGGACACATCGCTCATGCTCGAAGCCACGATACCTCCAAAGATACCGGCTCAATCTTAAAAATTCGCCTCATATTCTCGATACGGACTTACTCCCCGAACCAAACTCGAAATGCCTTACGCCGCATCATTGTAACTAGACCCAACATATTTCTTCTAATATGTCGCCTTAAAATAATCCCAAGTGAGATCCTCCATCGCAAAGACTATTCCGCATCTGTGAGCCACCACCGATATGACTCATCCCGAAGAAGCGACACTATCCCTTTCAAATTTTTCTCAAGACTCGGATCCAAGTCATCCATGATTCGCTTCGTCGCCTCTAACCAATACTCTACCGCATCGAGCCACACCAAACACCTCGAAATACCTCGGCTCCATTGGCTCGAAGTCGCCGAGATCTGGTTTCGAATTCTCGCGCCTCCACCTATTCCAAATACCCTCTCAAGAACTCGCAAAGATCGCTTGAGACATCGCGTCATCCCCGCTTGATCCTCGATGCTCAACTCCAACCGTGGTGGTGGGGTGGTGGTACCTCATTCTCGGATCCTGACCGGACCTCACCGGCTCGCATACGCCCATCCTACCCCCGACCACGTCCACGAGTAATACGACCCCGACCTCGAGTACTCATGTCTAAAGTCTCGACTTATCCGATTTAAAAGCGTTATGCATTAGTCATTATTCCACTTTCTTTAAAACACGCTTTATGAATAATTTTAATAAGAAGTTGTTTCATGAGTACATTCAACCTATAGTTTGGGTCTCTAGAGTAGTTTCTACTACTAATCAGTCATGCCATCATCATTATAATCATATCATCAAAAGCAACGATTTGAGATACTTACCCGGCGGATCGGTGCGGAGACTCGGTGCCATGCCTTTCCAACCATCTAATTTTAAACAAAACATTTTAAGACCATACTTTAAATCATTTTGGGCCTCGGGCCACAAATGAGCTTTTGAACTTGGCTCGATACCAATTTGTAACACCCCAAACCCTGTTAATACGCCATGACCGAATCGCATGCCACGAAGGAAAACGTTTTGAAGAAAAACAAGTTAACGATTAAATTTTAGTGAAAAACTTTTTGTTGTTCTAAATTCGTAGAAAATTAAGTTGAAAATCGATATTTTATTTTGAAATTCGTAAATAGATTTTTTTAAACTTAGTCGCAGCTTTAGATTCGTAAACCATTTATAAATTAAAGAGAAACTAAAGCAATTAGGTTGAAAATCGTATCTAATAAAAATTTGGAAACTTAAGTTTTGGAAAATAGTATGAATTATCGAAAATACTTAAGTTGTTAAAAATTATCAATTTATTTAGGTTACCCGATGGTAACGCTTTTAAAACCATCGCATTGTGTATTTTAGAAAACTTTGTTCACATATCATTAAATCAATCATGTAATTTGCAAGTTATTCTTAAAACAAATCCAAAGCATATAAATAATCCAAAAAAACATAATTAAAGAGGCCTTATTACAAACCCATAAAAATGTAAACCAAATTAAAATCAAGTACCCAAATGGAAGTTCATGTAAAACCAAATTTCATTGCATGGCCTCCTCGAGTTCATTCGGCTCTCATCCGCGAATTTACGAATGAATTACCTGAAAAAGTAAGGGAGAAGGTGAGTCACCAAGACTCAGTGCATATTCCCTCTCCCGGTAAATACCACATACTTACACAAATTATAACCAAGCAATGTATATATATATGATGCACCCAACCTAGCCATCCATAACCCCTTTTCTACCCCGTGTGGTACGAAACCACCGGTGGTGCTAAACCACTGTGTCCCAAAGACACAAATGTGATACCAAATCACTTTGGTGACCAAAGTCACGAATAATCAAGTTGTGGGGCCAACCCATGTGTGATACCAAATCACTGGCGACAATCCCATATCTCAAAAGTGGGGCCAACCCACGGTAGTGTTAATCCACGTGGACGAGTCGCTATGAGGTGCCAAACCTCCGTGTGTCCCAAAGACACAAATGTGATACCAAATCACCGGAGGTGCCAAACCTCTCGTGTCCAAGACACGAATATCAATCTTCCCCCTCCTCTCATATTGCCTATACCAATGCAATATTTGTACAAATCATGTCAACATATTTTATTATGAAACACATAACAAATATATCATAAATCATAGATCATGATTTCAATCCACATGTATTAACAACATATAGAAACGGACTTACCCGAATCCTCATTCATACCATCATAGTATCATATCAAGATCTCTTCGTTTTCCACTTTGATAATATGATTAGTAAATTGAAATTATATATACATATACATAACCAAGTTATAAAGTGTGTAAGGTACACACCTGACACTACCGCAAGTACTCAAATCCGAAGACCTGATCTACCGCACTAGATCACCTTGTCCTACAATCGGCCAATATTTAAATTATAAACAAAGGCCATTCGGCCATACCACTAAATCACAATGAGTTATCACTTGAAATACCAAGTCTTACCTAAAGCTTACCCAAAATGATTTAACAAAGATACGAGGCTTAGATTGATTGCTTCCAACGTCCCGAGGAGCCTAAAAGAAATTAGTTTCTAAGAATGATTAGAACCTTGCAACAATTGTCCAAAATTCGGCCTTTGTCCACAAGAGGAACAACATAGAAACAATAAAAAGACTAAGGAAAAACGGCCATAACACTTACCCATCTTCCAAAACCGTTTGAAGAAAACCAAACGAAGTCCTACCCTTGAAGAAATTCGGCCAAGACAAATCAAATAGGATATGAGAGTTTCGGCTATGATTTTGAAAGAAAACAATTGATATTCGGCTCAAAAGAGATGAAGAATTAGTATGGCAAAGAAGAAAAGAAAAAAAATGAAAAGGGAAGAAGGATGATTCGGCTTTAGCAACTAATGAAAGAAAAATCAAGGGGAAAGGAGAAGAAAGAGATTCGACCAAGAAGAAAGTAAAAGAAATGTTGTGATTTTGAACAATATTCAAAAGAAAGAAAAGAGAGAAAATGGGATTAAGAGATTCGGCCAACACCTATTTTACCAAAGAAGAAAAGTGCACAAAAATGCACAAAGTTCAAATGTAGTTTCGGTTTCAAAAGGAAAAATGAGAGAAAGAGAATGGTATTTGGTTCAACAAAAAAATGAGAGCTAAAATCCAAAGCAAATTTGCACAAAAATGCCTAGGTACATTCGGCCAAAGAAGGAGTTTTTGGAGAGAAAAGAAATAAATGCCAAAAGGTGCACAAATGCTAAAGTTGGCCAACTATCCTTCCCCAAACCTCCTATCAATATTCAGCCACCCCCCTAGCCATACATGCCATCCACATACATGCACTAAAGGCCTTGGAATAGTTTCCAAAACATCTCCCTTAAGCCAAGCCTTGAAATCCTCTACATTCCCAAAGTTAAAGAAATTTTATCCCCAAAATCTAGCAATTCTATCCTTATTTCATGCTTACCATAACCTTAAGTCTTCTTGCCATAAAAAGAAAATTGTCCATCTTATCCATATATATATAGTTGACCGACACTTAATGCTAGGATGTACAAAAAATAAAATCCTCAATATGCTTTCCATGCTACTCGAACCACTTCCCTCAAGCAACCTTTCAAGCTCCTTATCCACTATGCCACTAACTCCTCATGTGCTTTAATTTAACACTTAAATTAACTTAAGTGTCAAGCTCACTTAATCCACTTCACTAAATTTTCGACACTAAAAATTGTTCTAGCTTAGCTAATATTTCCAAGCCTTCTCACAAATATACTAAGCGCACAATAACAATCATATCTGAGCTAATACAGATAACAAGATGATACTCTAATATTTTTAGGATGTTACAGTAATTGCCGATTTTGGTATATCATGGCACACTTCAACCTTACCTTCACTTACCACAGGTTCTTCCCTTGGGTTTGGTTCCTCTAACCCTTCACTATCGTAAATGGCTTGATTTTGCTCTCTCAAGTTAGTTTCAGTATTGCTTGGCAAGCTTTCTTGTGGTAGTTTTGAGATTAGCTTAGCAAGTTGTATAACTGACTTAGTAAGTTCCCCAACTGACTCAGTAAGTTCCCCAACTTGTTTCTTGATCCCTTTGATCGATTCTTGTTGGTCATTAAGTGTTGTCTCAGTTTTTTGGAGACAGTTATCTGTAGCTGCCATGAATTTTGTCAGCATCTCTTCAAGGTTCGACTCCTCTTCCTGTTGGTGAGGTGGTTGTTGAAAGTTTGGAGGATGTTCCGGTCTTTGGCTACTTTGATCATCCCACGAGAAATTGGGATGGTACCTCCAACCTGCATTATAAGTGTTATCATAAAAATTATTTTGAGGTCTATAATAGTTACCCATATAGTGGACTTGTTCGTTCTCCATGCCATATCCGTAGGGTGGGTACTCAGGATTTGCCACGCCTCCTAGATTTGAGTCATATTGCATTATTGGGTGTACGTCGAGGTTGAAGACACTGGCTGCTTTGGCTGGCCTTCTCCTTGTAACTTGCCAATGATAGTTATTCAATGACATTTTCTCTATAAACTAAAATTTTCCTGACAAAAGAAAATAAAAGAAAATTTCACAAAGTAATAATAATAATAATAATAATAATAATAATAATAATGGCTAAAGTAATAAAAAAAGAGTTTTCTTAGTATTTTAGTTCCCCGGCAATGGAGCCAAAAACTTGATCGCTGTAAAGTCAGAGTTTTAAAATTTTTAAAGATAATGATCGAACCTGGAAACTAACTATGACAACGATTGAGGCAAGTGCACCTATCGAACAGTAGTATAGCTTAGGCAAGACCGGATTGTCGAACCCAAAGGAACTAAAAGTACTAATACTAACTTTCTTTCTATTATTTAGCTTAAAATAAGTGAAGTTGTTTATTAATCTAAATTAACTAATTACTAAGCTAAAGACGCAAAGACAAAAAGAAAATTTTAGGGAAATACTCGGGAAAAAATCAGTTGATTAAAACGATACCCTTAGGAAGAATCAACCTAGACTTCACTTGTTATCTAACACTGAACCAGACGATCTATTCACTTGACTTGATCCGTAGGACTCCCTAACATATATTAAACCCTCTCTCGAAGCGAATAACGTCTAACCCTAGGTTAATTAACGAAAATCTCTTTCTCGAATAATAACCCCCTAGAATAGTAGTAAATCGATCTATGGACATCCCATAATAGGTTTCACCCTAATCCGCCAAAATCTCGTCACCCTATCTCTAGGCGTGCGATCAACTTTGCTTTATCATGCTAGATCTACTCTTAAGCAGGGACTTTTGCTCCACCACCTAAGCACATCATACTTGAATTAATATCCGCGAAATATCAACACAAGAATTAAGCACACATAATTAAGAACAAATCAAGTATTTATCATATAGTTTAGAAAACAATAACAAGATTCATCTAGGTTTCATCCCCTTCAGGTATCTGAAGGGTTTACTTCATAATATTAAAGAAAAACATCTCAGAAGAAAAGATAACACAAAACATAAGAAATCCCTAAAACCCTCTGAAGGAATTGAAGAGGAGATCCTCCGTCTTGAGTAGAATTCCAGCTTCTTGAGATGGATCAACTGGCTATCCCTTGAGAGTTTCCCACACTTCTGACCTTTTCGGCTCGGCTCCTTGGCCTAGCTGACCGCCCGCCGACTGAGGGCTTCTGCCGAACTCCCCCTTAAGTTGCCCCCTAGGGTGTTTATATAGGCTTTGAGATGCCTTACTTGGCCTCCAAGTATCCTATTTTGAGTGCAATTCCTATTTGGGGGTTTAATTAGACTTTGGAGTGTGTTTCTTTGCCTCCAAGCATCCAAATCCGAGTGAAACTCCTCTTGGCCACGGTAGGGGCGCAGCCATTGCACACGCCCGTGTGAATCGTGGCCAGGCCGTGTGGACTCCGTTAGTGAGGCACGCCCGTGTGGGCTTGGGCCCAGGCCATGTCGATTTCGTGATCTGGCCCATTTGGCTCATTTTAAGCCCGTTTCTCGTTCTTTTTATTCTTGGGTGCTTTCCTGAGTATAAGACATGAAAAGAAAGGATTAAGAGCACCTTTTTACATAAATCAAGGGATAAATCATCCAAAAGTATGCTAAATGTGGGATTAAAATATGTTACTATTTCGGTTTATCACTTTATAAGTATTTTTATTGAATTACTTATATATGTTGTTAGTGTACATTATTTCCATAAAGTTGTTTAAATATGTTTAAACAAGGAAATTAATGAAAATTAAGTACATGAAAGTCCCGATTGAAGTAGGATTACTGATGATGCTTAATCTACATCATGAGACAAGAAAGCCCGTATAAGACCATGTCAAGACATGGCATCGATAGTAAAGCAAAGAGATCATGTAAGTCCAAGACAAGTCTTGGCATTGAAAAGTTATCATGAGATAAAGACCTATATAAGTCCAAGCCAAGGCATGGCATTGGTGAGTATCTAAAGTGAAGACATCATGTAAGTCCAGGACAAATCTTGGCATTGAAAAGTTATCATGAGATAAGGACCCATATAAGTCCAAGCCAACGCATGGCATTGGTGAGTCTCTAAAGTGAAGACATCATGTAAGTCCAAGACAAGTCTTGGCATTGAAAAGTTATCATGAGATAAATACCCATATAATTCCAAGCCAAGGCATGGCATTGGTGAGTCTCTAAAGTGAAGACATCATGTAAGTCCATGTCAAGACATGGCAATGGTAAGTTTCCGAGGAAACACCCAAGGAAGATTTCGTGTAAGCCCATGTCAAGACATGGCATCGACACCGAGTTAAGAGATCGCATGTAAGACCATATCAAGGATATGGCATTGGCATCGAGACACATGTGTGATAGATTTAGTATCCTCCGTTATTTCGGTTAATTCATCGGGCAAAAGAGTAAAGAACGAATGAGATAACAAGAAAGTTAAGTATGTAAAGCTGTTATCAAGTCAAAGTTTAATAAGAGTATCATTCAAGTTAAGAAAGATAAAGTTTTTTATGCTTACATTAGCAAAGTATACTGATCTATATGATTAAGTGATACAGGTAACTTGTTTACATTACAAGCATGAGAAGAGTAAGTAAGCTTAAGCACTTGAGATTTGTGATGCTATTGTTTTATGATGGATGAGTCTTGAAAATTAATTAAATTGCTTTATGAAATACATGCAAACTTACTAAGCTAATTGCTTACCTCTTTATTTCTTTCTTTCTTTGTAGTCTCGCCAAGCTAACTCGTGGATCATTGACGTCGGAGCTCGAAACACACTATCATTCACTATTTTGGTATAGCCAAGTTGTTTTTATTAAGTATGGCATGTATAGGAAATATATCATTCTGAGTTATGTCTTAAGAGGAGCCAAAGTGTTGGCTATCAAGTTTACTATTCTTTTTGTATATGGCTAAAGAGATTGGCCAATATTTACTAAGTTTATATATAACAATGTCGATGAATTATGCATCATTGTTCATGTTTTGGTGAAGTATTTGAATTGTTGAATTTGGTATAAGATTGATCTTGATTTCAGGGTGGCAATTTGCTTGGAAAATAGCCTTTAAGTGTCCACATGGATAGACACACGGGCGTGTGTCTAGGCCGTGTGTGACACACGGTCAACCCACATGGGTGGGTCAATGGGCCGTGTGTCCCCTACATGTTATTGTTTAAGTCAGAATAGACCATGAGGTAGACACACGGGCGTGTGCCTATGCCGTGTGAACTGGTTAGTGTCCACCACGGACTAGCTACACGGGCGTGTGCTTAGGCCATGTGGAGACTCCAGTAGATTCAAAAAATGAATAAATTGTACATGGGATAGAGACATGGGCGTGTGAAATCACACGGCTTGCATAACACGGGCGTGTCCCAAGTCACATGGGCGTGTGACCCCTGTTCAGGCAAAAGTTTTCAAAATGAGCAAAAGTTTCCGGTTGAACTTCGAAAGTTTTCGGATGTGAGTTTAAGGACTCGTAGGCCCATGGAATGTATGCTATGATTTAGAAAGAGAAGTTTTATATCGAATCGAAATTTTATAGCCCGTTCGTACAACTTCAAGAAAGCATTAAGTATGGTAATGTCTTGTATCAAGTCCCAGCTTCGGACTCGAGTATGGGGTGTTACAGAGCCGGTTCAGGTTCTGGATTCCAATGTTAAGGTTTTGAGGAAGAAGTGTATTCGGCTAAAGGAAAATGAAAAAGGGAGAAGTGTAGCTATACGGCTTAGAGGAAAAGGAAAGAAGACGTACGAAGTGTAAAGAGAAATAGGAAGAAGGGTAAAGATTCGGCCAACCAAATGTTTGTAAACGAAAAGCTAAATCGAGTAACAAAAGTATATGAAAGGCTATTAGCAAGAAGAGAAAAATGCACGAAAGGTAAGAGAAAAATGTACGAAATGCTTCATAGTAGAAATCCGGAAATGCTTCCCAGAAAACCCTTCAGCCAAAATTTGCTTCATACAAATCCCCTAGCCGAAATTCTCTTCCTACCTAGACTCCCAATTTCGGCCAACACTCCCACACACATCCACTTCCTCGACTTTCTCCACCCCAATCTCCTAAAATTCCTCCGATCCTTCCATTTGAAAATTTTCACCAAGTCTTCAACCTCCCTTGTAGAGTTTGGTCCAAACTCTACTTCTTCCTGTAACAGCCCGATTTAGGGCCTAGTCAGAATAGTGGTGCGAGACTACAAATTCGAGTTAGTAAAATTGAGTTTTTAAGGTTTAAGATATGTTTGCATGATAGTTTGAAAGTTCTATGTAGAAATTTTGTGAAAATTTCTATTAAAGGGTTCATTAAGACTAAATTGCAAAAGTTGCAAAATATGAGATTCTAGAAGCTTTTTTTTTATGAAATAGCTTTGGAATATAAATTAGAAGTCCTTAAATAGCAAATTGCCCAAATTATAATTTTTGGACAAAAATGGACATGAGTTAGTAAATTGTGAATTTTTAAAGAGAAGGGCATTTTGGCCATTTATCAATTAAATGATTAAAATGGGAAAAGATGATAAAAATCTTATTCATCTTCTTCTTCCTTGTGCCGAAAATTTGAGAGACTCCATAGCTAGGGTTCTTCAATTTTTGAAGCTTGCTAGTAAGTGCATCCTAGCCCCGTTTTTAATATTCTTCGTATTTTTAGAGTCCTCGTATTATGAATTAGCTATTTATAGCTATAAGTTGAGCTAGAATTCATGTTCATAAATCTACCCATGTATGACATGCTTGTAAAATGATGTTTTATGAAAGATTATGAGAGTTTGATGTTAGATAAACATCTTTTCCTAAATGAATTTCATGAAAAATGCTAGTAAGGACTAGTTTGTAAAAGTTGTGAAATTTGTCGTACATGATAGAAATAGTGAGAATTGATTGTTGCTATAGTTGAGGGAGTGAATTAGCTAAGCATGAAGTTCACGGAAGTTGAATAAAAATCACTTTACAAGCCTTGGGGCAAAAGTGTAATTATGAGAAAGTTTAGGGGAAAAATGGTAATTTTTCCAAAGTATGAGTTAAGAGTCAATTTAGTCAATGTATGTATTAAATGAGATAAATTATTATTATAGATCAAGAAAAATGAAGCCCAGATTGAAATCGAGGCAAGAATAAAGTCGAGGACTAAATTGCATTTCTACATACATTTTGTACATTGAGGTAAGTTTGTATGATTTCTAAGCTTTATGATTAATATCATTGAATTACTTAGTATGATGTAGAATATATCTTAATTCCATGAGATTTTTGATGCTATGTTAAACAAAGAAATTAATGAGATTAAGCATGAGAAAGTCCCGATTGAAGTTGAATTACTTAGGATACTCGATCTATCACATGAGAGAAGGAAGTCCGTATAAGACCAAGCCAAGGCATGGCATCGACAATCAAGCAAGTTATCATGTAAGACCAAGACAAGTCTTGGCATTGAAGAGTTATTATGAGATGAAGACCCATATAAGCCCAAGCCAAGGCATGGCATTGGTGAGTCTCCAAGTAAAGATGTCATGTAAGTCCAAGACAAGTCTTGGCATTGAAAAGCTATCATGAGATATAGATCCCATGTAAGTCCAAGCCAAGGCATGGAATTGGTGAGTAACAAGGAAGATTTCATGTAAGTCCAAGCCAAGGCTCGGCATTGACCCGTTCATGAGTAAAGATACCAAGTAAGACCATGTCAAGACATGGCAATGGTAAGTTCCCAATGGAACACACAAGGAAGACTTCGTGTAAGTCTATGTCAAGACATGGCATCGATACCAAGTTGAGAGATCCCATTTAAGACCATATCTAGGATATGGCTTTGGCATTGAGATATATGTGAGATGAGATTCATTATCCTCAGTTATTCATAGTAATTCATCGGGCAAAAGAGTAAAGAATAAATGAGAAAGCAAGAAAGTTAAGAAAGTAAAGCTATCATCAAAGTATGCTAGTCAAAGTTAACTAAGAGTATTATTCATGTTGTGAATGATGAAGTTAAGATTATGCTTACCTTAACAAAGTATGCTTGATCGCTGTGATTTCAGAGTTTTAAATTTATAATGATCGAACTTGGAACTAACTATAACAACGATTGTGGCAAGTGCACCTATCGAACAGTAGTATAGCTTAGGCAAGACCGGATTGTCGAACCCAAAGGAACCAAAAGTACTAATACTAACTTTCTTTTTATTATCTAGCCTAAAATAAGTGAAGTTGTTATTTAATCTAAATTTAACTAACTACTAAGCTAAAGACGCAAAGACAAAAAGAATGAATTGGGGAAATACTGTTGGAAAAACTCAGTTGATTAAGACGATACCCTTAGGAAGAATCCACCTAGACTTCACTTGTTATCTAACTCAAACCGCATTTATTTATTCACTTGACTTGATCCGTAAGACTCCTAATTTATATTAAACCCTCTCTCGGCGAATAATGTTTAACCCTAGGTTGATTAATTGAAATCTCTTTCTAATTAAAACCCCTAGAATTGCATTAACTCGATCTATGGACTCCCATATTAGGTTTCACCCTAATCTGGCAAAATCTCTTCACCCTATCTTTAGGCGCGCGATCAACTCCGCTTAATTATGCTAGATCTACTCTTAAGGAGGGACTTTTGCTCCTCCACCTAAGCACATCAAACTTGAATCAATATCCCGGAAATATCAACACAAGAATTAAGAACACATAATTAAGAACAAATCAAGAATTGATCATATAGTTCAGCAAACGATAACAAGATTCATCTAAGTTTCATCCCCTTCAGGTATCTGAAGGGTTTAGTTCATAACAATAAAATAAAACATCTCAGAAGAAAAGATAAAACAAAACATAAGAAATCCCTAAAACCCCCTGAAAGAATTGAAAGAGAGATCCGACGACTTGAGTAGAATTCCGGCTTCTTGAGATGGATTAACTGGCGATCTTCGAGTGTTTCCTACAAATTTGACCTTTTCGGCTCGGCTCTTTGGCTTAGCTCACCGCCCTCTTCTGGTTTATACTTAGGGTGTTTATATAGGCTTTTGAAATAGGTTTCTTTGCCCCTAAGTATCCTTTTCCGAGTGAAATTACTCTTCTCCACGACAGGGACACGGCCATGGCACACGCTCGTGTGAATCGTCTTTAGGTCGTGTTTGGACTTTTAATGAGGTGACACGCCCGTGTTGGCTCAAGTCCAGGTTGTGTCGATTTTCACTTTGGCCCAATTTGGTCCGTTTTGAGCCCGTTTCTCGTTCTTTCCGTCCTCCGGTGCTTTCCTGAGTATAAAACATGAAAAGAAAGGATTAAGAGCACCTTTTAACATAAATCAAGGGATAAATCATCCAAAAGTATGCTAAATGTGGGATTAAAATATGTTACTTTTACGGTTTATCACAAACCCCCCACAATTAAGCTTTTGCTTGTACTCAAGCAAAATTCTCAACTTACGAGTAAAACGAACTTTCCATGATTCAATATTTTTATCAACAATGTCTCATCATAATTCATAGATAATTTATACATGGATAATTTAACTCAAAGAGTCCTAAAGATTCAAACAATATAAGTCATACATTTGTAGCACAAAACATAGGTGTTTCCCCTCATCTAAATAATTACCTCTGATCCAAAACCTACAAGGATTGACATCCTCACAAAAGATTCACTCAAATCACTCGAAGTGTTTAAGGTTCAGAATTAAGCACTCAAATGTCAAATCTGAAAAGTTAATCCCATAGGCTTGCATGAAAATCAAATCTCCACCACTGTAGTATGAGATGATGCAAATCAAAAGGTCTTTGAAAGGGTTGTAACGGGGCTTGGGTTAAGGTGTGGATACAGGCTGAATTAGAGAGTTAGAATCGAGATCGACCTAAAAAATTACCTAACTAGAAACAACAAACTGAAAAATAAATAATTACATGAATTGAAACTTTGAAACAAATAATACGAGCTTCTTCTTCAATAAATAGACTTTAACTGTACAAGCTTGCTTTTCATCATACTAATACTGAATATACTTTGATGTTTTTTTTAGAAAAAATCATAATAAAGAACTTTAACAACTGAAATAAAGAACATAGTTAGGCAACTGGTCAAATCAAATCTCGACAAAAAGGGTAGTCAAGAAGAATGGTGATAACAAATACAAAGGGTTTTGGGTTAATATTAGTGGGTGGGTCAATAAAAAGGGTTGTTAGGATCAAAGGGGTTCACTAGGGGTTAATTGTGAAGGTAGGCTTTTTATGGAGTAAGTGGGTTAAATCCTAGGTGCCTTTATCATTTCTGTATATCAAATCAAAGGTGTGGTCTCCACATGTATAATCGATGCAAGTTCTAGAATAACAGTTCAATGTTGATACACTCATAATCAAAAAGTGAGCAAGAAAAAGAATATATGCTCTATAAGGCTCAAAATCTCACAAGAATTATGGGTATTTTGATATCAACCTCGTAAATTTCAAATTTCAAAGTAATATTTTAAATTCATGTAGACAACCTAGAAAAAAATTTAATTTCTGAAAAATAGACTTATCATGCTTGATTCTCTAGTATCTTAGAATTTAATTATCAATGCACAATTATCAATGAATTAATCTAAAACATATCAATAAAAGTCATAAATCATTAGAAATTTCATCCTAATTAGTAATATGAGAAAGTTACTTAAAAACAAATTAAAATTCAGGGATTTGAGAATAACGCAAAAATTTTGGCACCTAATTTCAGGAATTTGAGAATAATGAAAAAAGTTAGGCACCTTTTTAGGTTGTTCACCCCCACACTTAAGATGTACATTGCCCTCAATGTACAAAGATATATATATAGAAAATTAAGTATAAATTCAAAAGATATGGAGAGAGGTGAAACTCCCTGAATTATGGATGAAATCCTTGCATTGGAGGTGAAAGATAAGTTGGAGGAGGCGTTCTTTATGACGATCCTGAGCTAGATGAAGAAATTGGGTAGCTCATGGAGGATTAGCCAGGATATAATAATAATAAATAAAACTATACTAATTAAATAATTAAAGAAAAGCAAGCTAAAGTGAAGAAAAATAAAAAGTGAACTAAAATTAAAAGAAAAGATAAATGGACCGTAGAGTCCTTATTGTTGGGATATGGTGGTGGTCGTGGTGTGATTCCCAAGCAGCCTGAAGAACCTTAAACCAAGAAACTAAAATAAAATAAGTTAAATTAAGCAGAAGAGAAGTAAAGAAAAGGAAATTGAAGCAAAAGAGAAAAATGAAATAAAAACTAAATGGCCTCAAATATCCTTGGCTCGTTGAATGCTTGAAGTGGCCGACTTGATTTTATTGTATCCTAAGCTAAATCTAAATGGTATGAAGAATAAGAAGAAAATAATAAAGAAAATAAAAATAAAAATAAAAATAAAAATAAAAAAAAAATAAAAATAAAAGTAAATAATGGAGAATGAAAGAAGAAAGACAACTGAAAAAGAAAAAGGAACAAGGGGGTCTAAATAGAGATTATGGATCTGGTGGTTGCCCCCGCCCTTGTACCTTCCTGTAGTGGCCACACGGCCACGGCCACGGTCGTGTGTAAGGCCGTGTGGTCTGGAAATCTGCACTTTGGTTAGTTTATAGTTAGGTGCTAAAAAGAAAGAATAAAAGTAAAAGAAGAATTAAAAATGTAAAAATTTATGGGGTTAGTGCTCAAGTTGCCTCCAGAAGCGCTGCGTTATAGTCTTAAGCTAGACTTTACCTCTCATTCATATGGTCGTGGTGGTTTGAGGAGGTGAAAATCCTTTCTCATGCGATTAATTCGGTTGTGGATACAAAGTTTAAGTCGAGTAGTGTTTACCTTAGAAGTGTTAAATTTAGGATTAGTTACCTCGACTGTTCCATCTGGGAAGATTTTGAGTACCTGATCTCCTATCTTAAGCTGGGTTGTCCCATCGTCAAGTTTGTCATGGAGTTGCCTCATTTTTGCTTTGTGTATTTTTAATTTCTCTTTGAAGTGTGTCTTCCACTCGTCTAGTCCTTCGGTCCGAAGCCTTCGTTCCTCATGCATTTCTTCTTTATTGACACGAGGTCTAGGATCTGGCATCTGCGAAAGAGCTTCAAGAAACGGCAAGTTAATAAGAAACTTCTTTGGAAGTTTAAGAAATTTACCAAATTATTCCTCTATGTGGTCTTTCTTTATCGCATTGGGGTATGGCATATGAGCTTGGTACTCTGTAATTACCGGGTTTGGTAAATCATGGCTTTCCTCAACCTTACCTTCACTTACTACAGGCTCTTGCCTTGGGTCAGATTCCACTAACCTTTAACTGTCATGAGCTGTTACGGCTTGAATTTGCTCTTTTGGGTTAGTTTCAATGTTGCTTGGTAGACGCCCTTGCGGTCGTTCGGAAATTAACTTTTCAAGTTGTCCAACTGACTTAGTAAGTTCCCCAACTTGGTTCTCGATCCCTTTGATCGATGCTTATTGATTATTAAGCGTTGTCTCAGTTTTTTGGAGACGGGCATCTGTGGCTGCCATGAATTCTGTCAGCCTCTCCTCGAGGTTCGACTCCTCTTCTTGTTGGTAAGGTGCTTGTTGAAAATTTGGAGGAAGTTCTGGTCCTTGGCTACTTTGATCATCCCACGAGAAATTAGGATGGTACCTCCAACCTGCATTATAAGTGTCACTATAAAAATTATTTTGAGGTCTAGAATAGTTACCCATATAGTGGACTTGTTCGTTCTCTATGCCATATCTGTAGGGTGGGTACTCAAGACTCGCCACGCCTCCGCTTGTTTCGTACTGCATAACTGGATGTATCTGCGAAGAACACAAATCATCAAACTTTTTATTTAACATCTCTAACTGGTTTGATAGCCTGGTTATTGGGTTGAGGTTGTAGATATCGGCTGCTTTTGTTGGCTTTGTCCTCATAACTTGCCACTGATAGTTATTCAGTGCCATCTCCTCTATCTGCCAAAATCAAATAAAAGAAAATTTAGCAAAGTAAAAAAAAAAAAATAATAATAATAATAATAATAATAATGGCTAAAGTAATAAAACATGGGCTTTCTTAATATTTTAGTTCCCCGGCAACAGCGCCAAAAACTTGATCGCTATGATTTCAGAGTTTTAAATTTATAACGATCGAACGTGGAACTAACTATAACAACGATTGAGGCAAGTGCACCTATCGAACAGTAGTATAGCTTAGGCAAGACTGGATTGTCGAACCCAAAGGAACCAAAAGTACTAATACTAACTTTTTTTTTTTATTATCTAGCCTTAAATAAGTGAAGTTGTTATTTAATCTAAATTTAACTAACTACTAAGCTAAAGACGCAAAGACAAAAAGAATGTGTAATATCCCAAAATTGGGCCTAGTAGGATTGGGCCAATTGGACCTTGGGCTTTAGGAAGAATTTGAGTATTATTTGTGTTGGTTCGGGTATGAATTTTGTGTGTTAGCATAGTCTTGTGAAGGCTTGATTTTATTTAGGAAGCTAGAATAATTTTTAGTATGGGTTATTTAATGAAGTGGATTAAGTGAGTTTGACACTTAAGTTAATATAAGTGTTAAATTAAAGCACAAGAGGAGTAAGTGGCAAGATGGTTAAGGAGCTTGAAAGGTTATTTGAGGTTAGAGGTTCGAGTAGCATGTTTAGCATTTTGAAGGTTTATTTTTGAATCCTAGCATTTATGGACGGTCAACCTTTGTTTATGATAGGTTGGACTCTTAATTTTGGTAAGTTGAATTTTGGTTTAAGGAAAGCTTGAAATTGGGGATAAGAATCTTAAGGTTATGGAAGGTTATCTTAAAGTTATGGTATTATGAGAGGACAAAAGGCATGGAATATGGAAGATGTTTTGGAAACTTTATTCAAGGCTTTAGTGCATGTATGTGGACGGCATGTATGGCTAGGGGGGGTGGCCGAATGTAATAGGTAGTTTGGGGGGGGGGAATATTGGCCAATTTTTGTCATTTGAACATCTTTTTCCATTTTTGTTTTCCATCTCCAAAAACTCTTTCTTTGCCCGAATGTCATTGTGCATTTTGTGCAAATTTAGCTTTCGTTTTAGCTCTTATTTTGTTGAACCAAAAATGCTATTTCCTTTCTTTCATCTTTGCTTTTGAAACCAAAACTTCATTTTGGTATTTTTGCACTTTTCTTTTAGGCAAAATAGGTGTTGGCCGAATCTCATCTCTCCCACATCTCACTTTTCTTTTCTTTTTGACATTTGTTCATAATCACATTTTCTTTTACACTCTCTTGGCGAATATTTCTCCATCTCAAATACCATTTCTTTTCATTTGTTCAAAGATAAAAACATCTACTTCCATTCTATTTTTCTTTTATTTTTCACTTCACCATAGCCAATCTTCTACTTCCTTTTAGTATTATTTTTGGCCGAATATTCAAGGGTAGACTCTCCTTGGTTTTCTTCTATCGATTTTGGATAAAAAGGGTAAGTGTTCATTGACCTTTTCTTTCTTTTCTTTCTCGTTTCTATGATGTTTTCTTGTGGACAAAGGTCGAACCTTTGGGCATTGTTTTGCAAGGTTCTAACCATTTTTTTTAGGATTCGATTATTCTCTTAGGCTCATTGGGATTTCGGAAGCAATAGATTTAAGCCATTCCTTTAGCAAATCGAAGTTGGTAAGTCAAGTGGTAAGGATTCTATACTCTTAAAGTTGGTTGAGGAAGCCTAAGGTTATTTGGATTAAGATATGTTTTTGGCCGAATGGTTTTCATTAAAATATTATGATATGGCCGATTGTAGGACAAAGTGATCTAGTGCGGTAGATCGGATCATCGGATTTTAGTATTGCTTTGGTGAAAGGTGTGTATCTTACACACTTTATAACTTGGTTTATATATGTATATTTGTGTGTTATATAACTAATCATATTATGAAAGTGGGTAAATCGATGAGATCTGGATATGATACCATGATGGTATGAATGAGGATTCAGGTAAGTCCGTTTCAATATGTTGTTAATATATGTGGATTGAAATCATGATCTACGATTTATGATATATTCGTTATGAGATACATATCAAAGTTTATTGACATGATTTGTCTATCTATTGCATTGGTATGGGCAATATGAGGAGGAGGGAAGATTGATATCGTGTCTTGGACACCGGAGGTTTGGTACCTCCAGGTGATTTGGTATCACATTCGTGTCTTCGGACACCGAGAGGTTTGGCACCTCATAGCGACTCGTCCCTCGTGGTTAATACCACCGTGGGGTTGGCCCCACTTTTGAGATATGGGATTGTCGCTAGTGATTTGGTATCACACGTGGGTTGGCCCCACAACTTGATGATTCGTGTCTTCGGACACCAGTGGTTTGGCACCACCAGTGATTTGGTATCACATTCGTGTCTTCGGACACGGAGGTTTGGCACCTCATAGCGACTCGTCCACTGTGGTTAATACCACCGGGGTTGGCCCCACTTTTGAGATATGGGATTGTCGCCAGTGATTTGGTATCACACGTGGGTTGGCCCCACAGATGGATTATTTGTGACTTTGGTCACCAGTGATTTGGTATCACATTTATATCGTGACTTCGGTCACCAGTGGTTTGACACCACCAGTGGTTTGGTACCACACGGGTAGAAAAGGAGTTATGGATGGCTAGGTTGGGTGCATTATACATATATGTTGCTTTGTTATAATTTGTGTAAGTATGTGGAATTTACCCGGAGAGGGAATATGCATCTGAGTCTTGGTGACTCACCTTCTCCCTTATATTTTCAGTGATTCGTGAGATCGCGGATATGGAGCCGGATGGACTCGAGGAGGCCATGCAATAAAATTTGGTTTTACATGAACTTCCATTTGGGTACTTTATTTTAATTTGGTTTTCATATTTTATGGATTTGTAATAAGGCTGTTTAATTATGTTTTGGATTATTTTATATTTTGAATATATTTAAAATATGGCTTATAAATTACTTGGTTAATCTAAAAATTGAGCTCAAAGTTTTCTAAACTAAAAACTCGCAATGGTTTTAAAAATCTTACCATCGGGTAATATGAATAGTTCGATAGAAAAATTACAAGTTAAGTGTTTTCAAAAAATTAAGTGATTTCCAAAATTTAAGTTTCTATACTCAATTGCAAACGGATTTTCAAAGTGATATTTCAAATTTTCTTAACAAGGTATAAATGTTTTCTATCCTATGATTCATCAACTAAGTTTTAAAGTTTTATGTAATTCAAAGTAAATCTCAGTTTTAACTTATTTTCGACAAATAAAGAATTTCAAAGAGTTTTTCACAAAATTTAATTGTTAATTCGATTCTTTCAAAAATATTTTCCTTAGTGACATACCAGATTCGGTCGTGGCGTATTGACCGGGTTTAGGGTGTTACAGGAATAAATTGGGGAAATACTGTTGGAAAAACTCAGTTGATTAAGACGATACCCTTAGGAAGAATCCACCTAGACTTCACTTGTTATCTAACTCTGGACCAGACGATTTATTCACTTGACTTGATCCGTAAGACTCCCTAATGTATATTAAACCCTCTCTCGAAGCAAATAACGTCTAACCCTAGGTTGATTAGTTAAAATCTCTTTCTAATTAAAACCCCTAGAATTGCATTAACTCGATCTATGGACTCCCATATTAGGTTTCACCCTAATCCGGCAAAATCTCGTCACCCTATCTCTAGGCGCGCGATAAACTCCGCTTAATTATGCTAGATCTACTCTTAAGCAGGGACTTTTGCTCCTCCACCTAAGCACATCAAACTTGAATCAATATCCTGGAAATATCAACACAAGAATTAAGAACACATAATTAAGAACAAATCAAGTATTTATCATATAGTTCAGCAAACGATAACAAGATTCATCAAAGTTTCATCCCCTTCAGGTATCTGAAGGGTTTAGTTCATAACAATAAAAGAAAACATTTCAGAAGAAAAGATAAAACAAAACATAAGAAATCCCTAAAACCCCCTGAAGGAATTGAGGGAGAGACCCGCCGTCTTGAGTAGAATTCTAGCTTCTTGAGATGGATCAAATGGCTATCTTCGAGTGTTTCCCACAAATCTGACCTTTTCGGCTCGGCTCCTTGGCCTAGCTCACCGCCCTCTTCTAGGTTATACTTAGGGTGTTTATATAGGTTTTGAAATAGGTTTCTTTTCCTAAAGTATCCTTTTACGAGTAAAATTGCTCTTCTCCACGACGGGGACACGACCATGGCACACACCACATGAATCGTCTTTAGGCCGTGTCTCGGACTTTTAATGAGGTGACACGCGTGTAAATTGTGATCAGTGTGTTCTAGTGTCATCAAGGAGACACGCCCGTGTTGGCTCAAGTCCGTCGTGTCAATTTTCACTTTGGCCCAATTTGGTCCGTTTTGAGCCCGTTTCGTTCTTTCCATCCTTCTGCTTTCACGAGTATAAAACATGAAAAGAAAGGATTAAGAGCACCTTTTACATAAATCAAGGGATAAATCATCCAAAACTATGCTAAATGTGGGATTAAAATATGTTACTTTTACGATTTATCAATGGTAATCTATATGATTAAGTGATACAGGTACTTTGTTTACCTTACAAGCACGAGACTAGTAAGTACCATGATAAGTGTAAGAATCATTAAGAGTAAGTAAGCTCAAGCATGTGAACTTAGCAATGCCTTTGCTTATGATGAATGAGTATGTTAAGTATATATATATATATATGCATTGTTATATGCATTACATGCAAACTTACTAAGCGAAATGCTTACGTCTTTAATTCTTTCTTTCCATGTAGTCCCGCCAAGCTAATCTCGTGGGTCATCGTCATCGGAGCTCGGAGCACACTATCAATCACTATTTTGGTATAGCCAAGTTTTTTATATTAAGTATGGCATGTATAGGAAGCATTTCATTTTGAGTTATGTTTTAGAATTAGCCAAAGTGTTGGCTATCAAGCTTAGTATTCTTTTTGTATATGGCCAAAGAGATAGGTCATGAATGATTAAGTATGTATGTTTTTATTTATCAATGAAGTATGCATCCTTGTTCATGTTAGATGTAATACTTTAGTTATTGAATTGAGTATTGGATTGATCTTGATCTCAGGGTGGCAATTGGCTTGGAAAATAGCCTCTAGGTGCCCACACAGATAGACACACGAACGTGTGTCTAGGCCGTGTGTCCCCTGCACATTAGTGTTTTAAGTTAGAATAGACCAGGGGCTAATCACACGGTCGTATGTTTAGGCCGTGTGTGACACACGGTTAGCACATGGGCATGTGCCCTGGCCGTGTGAAGTCTGCACCTTGCACTTGTAATTTGAATTGCCACATAGCTGAAGTACACGGGCGTGTGTATGGACCCTGTGGATAAGTCAGAATGCCAAAGTTTAGCACACGGGCCAAAGCCACAGGCGTGTCAAGGCCGTGTGAAATTAGTCAGTGTTGACCACGGGTGGAAGATACGGGCATGTCTTAGGGGTACACGGGCGTGTCCTAAGTCACATGGGCGTGTGACCCCTGTTTCGAGGAAAAGTTCTCGGTTGAGTTTTGAAAGTTTCTGGATAGGTGTTTAAGGCCTCGTGTAACAGTCCGGTTTGTACCCTAGTCAGAACAGTGGTTTCGGGACCATAAATCTGAGTCCGTATAATATTTTAATATTTGTTCCTATGATAAGTGATTAAGCATGTGTTAAATTTTCGTAAGATAATTTATCTGTCTGTGTGTTTAATTTGATAAAAAGATTGAATTGCATTAAATGTTAAAGTTGCATGATATTTGTTAAGTACCAATGTGTTGTGGCTTTTAAAAGAAAAGGGCCTTATGAGGAAAATAGACCACTGTTTAGATAGTGGATGGACAAAAGACAAATCTGCCCTTAATGAATGTTTGTTTTTTTTGTTTAATAAAAGGTTAATTTGGTAAATGAATTATTAGCATTTTATAAATGAAACAAAAGATGAAAGTGTTCATCTTTCATTTCTTTTCATTTGACCGAAACTAGCAAGAAAAAGAAAGGTTTTAAAGCTTTGCATATTCAACCATTCCAAGCTTGAATTAAAGTATGATTTTGAGTTGGATTTTGATGATTTTTATGTTTTTGAGATTGTTGCTTAGTCTACTATCAAGCCCATGTCTCAATTTTGTGTATTGATGATGTTTGTGAGATATGCCATTGATGATATGTTGAGCTTTGTGATAATTGATGGTGTTAAATGAAAGATTTGAGCTAGATGAAAATACTTTGTTCTTGAAATTTTGATGAATTTAGCTAATTAGGGCTAAATTGAGAAAATAGTAACTTGAGGGTCTAAATTGCAAATTTTATGGAAAATATGGGCTTGTATGAGATGTATGAACATTCGGTTAAGCATGGTTAAAAGATGATTTTGTGAATTTGATGTTTTGAGAAATATGGACTAAATTGATAAATTGTGTAAAAGTGAGGGTTAATTTGCAAATAACCCTAAATGTGTGTCCTTGGATTGAATTGAATGAGTTAGTGAATAAAAGAGTTAATTCTGAATATGTATAGATCAAGAATTGAGGAAAACAGACTTAGATCGTGGGAAAGCGAAAGTAACCGAGTAGACCGAGTAGCCGTTTCCATTTTAGTTAAATCGAATCCGAGGTAAGTCATATTGCAAATAAATGTGATTGTATTAAATTTAGCATATTTATATAACTATTGATGATAATGAATGCTTATGAGATGCTATGTATAAGAATTCTGAGACAAGGTCGATACAGTGATAAGTCCAAGAAGTCCCGTACGAACTTAGGAATACATAGGTATCTGTTCTGTTTTACCATGTAAGACCACGTCCGAGACGTTGGCATTGATTTGATATTCGAGTAAGACCACGTCTGGGACATTGGCGTCAATAAGACCACGTCTGGGACATTGGCGTCGATATGAGCTTTATGTGTAAGACCACGTCTGGGACGTTGGCGTCGATATGAGCTTTATATGTAAGACCACGTCTGGGACGTTGGCATCGATATGAGCTTTTTGTGTAAGACCACGTCTGGGACGTTGGCGTCGATATGAGCTTTACGTGTAAAACCATGTCTGGGACATCGGTATCGTATCGATTCGTATAAGACCCTGTCTGGGACAGTGGCTTCGATATTTGAGTGCATGTAAGACCTCGTCTGGGACGTTGGCATTGTACGATCATTCTGAGTTTCCGAGTATCCTATTAGATTCCGAACGGTTCAACGGGCAAATCTGAGCTATAAACAATTACGTGAATGTATATTCATTTCAGGTACGTTTGGCATGTACACTAAGTGTGTATAAAAGGTAAGTACCTATATGACTTTGATTTGAAGAAAAGTATGTTTGAATATGAGAATGTGAATGAGATGCAAGAATGGTTATGAAAGAGCTATGTATAATTTTTATATGATTCTTGAATTGATGAATGTGGTAAATATGGCCAAGAATATGGACCAAAGCATATATGTGAGAAATTTGCTATGAATATGAATTGGATCAATGATTCTAAATTCTTATATGCTCTACCTCTTGAGTTTATTTGTATTATGACTTACTAAGCTTTTGGAAAGCTTACTCTATGTGTGTGTTTTTCTCTATTTTTATAGGTCGTCAAAGCTACTAAAGGCTCGGGACCGTTGAGGATCGTCATCAAACTACTCAACTTGTGTTTGGTACATTTTGGAAATGTATATAGCTAGATATGACATGTATAGGCTAGTATTTGATATAAGTTTGTTATATGAACTTAGCCATGTGATTTGGCTAGATATGAGTTGAGAATTTGCTTAAATGAATGTGATGTGTGAAGCATGTTTTTGGCAAGGTTGGATGACACATGAAATGGTCAAGTTTTGAGTTAGTAATGGATGAATTATGCTTGTGATGAGATGAGTTTTAGTCTTGTAAGTTGGCATAGTTGAGATTGGTTTTGAATGTATAGATTGAATGGTTATTTTAGCATGATATGGTTGTTAATTGTGCATGAAATGTGTTGGTAAATTTCTTATAGAATTGACCCTAAGTGGGTGGCAATTTGGCCTTGCAAATGGCCTATAATGTCACACGGTTGTGGCACACGGGCGTGCCTAGTGACCGTGGGGCTAAGTCAGTAGCTAGCCTAGGAGCACCCGGCCAAGACACATGGGCGTGTCTAGTAGTCATGTGAAAAAGTCAGTATATGGCCTTTGAGTGCACGGCTTTAGAACACGGGGGTGCTTGGTAACCGTGGAGCCAAAACAGATTCGACCACGGCCAAGGTACACCGGCGTGCTTGGTGGCCGTGGATGTAAAGTCAGATTCGACCACGGGGAGGACAAACGGGTGTGTTCAGCAGCCGTGGGAGGCACACGACCTACCTACACGGGTGTGTAACCCCTGAAACTTAGAAAAGTTTTAAATTTTCGTGAAATTTTATATGTGTTCCGGTTTAGTCCCGACCCGGTTTATAAGCATGTTTTAGGTCTCGATGACCTAATAAGGGGACACTATGTTTGAGGTTGATATACAATTGTATGACATTTCTGTAAATGTTTCTGATCTATTCGGTAACGCCTTTAACCCTATTTCAGCGACGGATACGGGTTAGGGGTGTTACATTTGGTTGGTATCAGAGCTACGGTTTAGTCGATTCTCGGACTAACGTAGCGTGTCAGAGTCTAGCTATACATGCCATATTTCTGAATTGTGATAGTGTGATGAATCCTGACGTATAAAATGTGATTTCTATATAGTAATGGATCCCGAAAGAGCCGTAGCTGACGATGTAGAAAGTAATGCGCCTACTCCCGCGTAAGGGACAGCGCCCTCTGATCCGAGACCGGCTACTAGCGGTCAAGAGGGAGAAGCTAAACAAGCATTCTTCCAGATGATGAGTGAATGGTTCACTCAATTCGTAAAGAATAACCCGACTGTTTCATAACCCCCGCCCCCTATTAATCACCCTCAGACATCTCTTATGCCTCCGGCTATGAATCTTAACTTGTTAAACAAACCTCCGGTTGACAAAATCCGTAAGTATGGGCCTGAAGAGTTCCGGGCTACTAATGATGATAATGCTGAAAGGGCCGAATTTTGGTTAGAAAATACTATCCGGGTATTCGATGAAATGTCTCTGACTCCGGAAGAATGCATAAAGTGTGTTGTATCTTTGCTTCGAGATGCAGCCTATCAATGGTGGAAAACTTTGATCTCTGTTGTTCCAAAGGAACGGGTGACATGGGATTTCATCCAGATTGAGTTCCGGAAAAAATATATTAGTGAGAGATTCATTGATCAGAAACGGAAGGAATTTCTAGACTTGAAACAGGGTCGTATGTCTGTTACGGAATATGGACGAGAGTTCGCGAGACTGAGTCAGTATGCTCGAGAATGTGTATCATCTGAAGCTATAATGTGCAAAAGATTTGAAGATGGTCTTAATGAAGATATTCGCCTGTTAGTCGGGATATTAAAAATAAAAGAGTTCGTTATACTCGTTGATCGAGCATGCAAAGCTGAGGCACTTGGGAAAGATAAAAAGAAAGCTGAGTCAGAAGCCTGAGAAGTGAGAAAGAGATTTCAGAGTAGATCATTTCAGTCAGCTTCAAAGAAATTTAGAGATGATAAAAGCTATTCGAGAGTTAAAATGGGATATTCAAATAGAAATCGAGATAGATCACAAATGAGCTCCAAAGCTCCAGCAACTTCAGTGGAAAGTGTTGGAAATGTACGATCCGAGAAACTAGAATGTAAGCATTGTGGGAAAAGGCATTCGGGAAGCTGTAGAATGATTGACAGAGCTTGTTTCAGATGTGGATTGCTTGATCATTTTATCCGTGATTGCTCTGAGTCTGGAGAGCCAGAGACTGTTCAGAATCTGAGATCTGATAATGCACCTGTGAGAGGTAGACCTTCGAAGAATGTAAGAAATGTCAGTTGTAGTCAAAGAACTACGAGAGAGACTGTTGCCAGATCCGAAGCTAGAGCGCCTGCCAGAACGTATGCTATTCGAGTTCGTGAGGAAGCTTCATCACCAGATGTTATAACGGGTACTTTTACACTTTATGATACTTCTGTGATTGCATTGATAGACCCTGGTTCTACGCATTCGTATATATGCATGAATTTAGCATTCAGTAAGACTTTACCTGTAGAGTCTACTGAGTTTGTTATAAAAGTACCGAATGCCTTAGGTAAAAATGTCCTGGTTGATAAAGTATGCAAGAATTGTCTGTTAATGTTTCGAGATATTTGTTTCCCTACTGATCTGATGCTTTTGCCATTTGATGAGTTCGATATCATTCTGGGTATGGACTGGTTGTCTTTGCATGATGCTATTGTGAACTGTAAAAGAAAGATTATTTATTTGAGATGTCCAAATGATGAAATTGTACGGATTGAATCTAATGATTTGAATGGTTTGCCTGCTGTGATATCTGTGTTAAAAGCTCAAAGGTATGTGAAAAGGGGGTATGAGTCATATTTTGCTTATGTGATTGATTCGAAAGTGTCTGAAAAGAAAGTTGAATCAGTGCCTATTATTTGTGAGTTTTCTGACGTATTTCCTTAAGAATTACCGGGTTTGCCTCTGATTCATGAAGTTGAGTTTGGTATTGAGTTATTACCTGGTACTACACCTATTTCGATAGCTTCGTATAGAATGGCACCAATAGAGTTGAAAGAGTTAAAGTCACAGTTGCAAGAATTGACCGATAGAGGGTTTGCTAGACCGAGTTATTCGCCTTGGGGTGCTCCCGTTTTGTTTGTGAAAAAGAAAGATGGCACGATGAGAATGTGCATCTATTATCGTCAGTTAAACAAGGTAACCATAAAGAATAAATATCTATTGCCTAGGATTGATGATTTATTTGATCAGTTAAAAGGAGCTACTATAATTTCCAAGATTGATATGAGATCAGGATACTATCAGTTGAGAGTGAAAGATTCAGATATACCAAAAATTGCTTTCAGAATAAGGTACGGGCATTATGAGTTTCTAGTAATGCCATTTGGACTAACCAATGCTCCTGCTATTTTTATGGATTTGATGAACAGAATTTTCAGATTGTACCTAGATCGATTTGTTGTTGTATTCATTGATAACATTTTGATTTATTCGCGTGATGAGGCTGAACATGCTGAGCATCTGAGAATCGTATTGCAAACACTGCGAGAAAAGAAATTGTATGCGAAATTCAGCAAATGTGAATTCTGGTTGCGTGAGGTTAGTTTTTTGGGACATATTATGTCAGCTTCTGGAATTCGAGTCGATTCGAGCAAGATTTCTGCTATTCTGGATTGGAAACCTCCGAGGAATGTGTCTGAAGTCCGTAGCTTTTTGGGACTAGCTGGTTATTATCGTCAATTTGTAAAAGGATTTTCAGTGATAGCTACTCCGTTGACTAGATTGCTTCAGAAGGATGTTATATTTGAATGGTCGGATAAATGCCATAAAAGTTTTCATCAGTTGAAAACTCTGTTAACAGAAGCTCCAGTATTAGTACAGCCAAAATCGGGTAAAGAATTTGTGATATACAGTGATGCTTCGTTGAATGGTCTGGGATGCATATTGATGCAAGGAGGCAAAGTCATAGCTTATGCCTCGAGATAATTGAAGCCTCATGAAAAGAACTATCTGACTCATGATCTTGAGCTACCTGCGATTGTGTTTACACTAAAGATCTGGCGCCATTATCTGTACGGTGAAAAATGTCACGTATTTTTAGATCATAAAAGTTTGAAATATCTGATGACTTAGAAAGATTTGAATCTGCGTCAAAGAAGATGGCTAGAGCTGTTAAAAGATTATGAGCTTGTGATAGATTATCATTCGGGTAAAGCAAACGTTGTTGCTGATGCATTGAGTAGAAAATCATTGTTTGCACTACGTGCTCTGAATGCTCATCTAAATCTGTTTGAAGATAGCTCTGTGATAGCTGAATTAAAAGTGAAACCATTGTTTATACAGTAAATATGTGATGCTCAGAAATCTGATAATGAATTGATAGTGAAACGAGCTCAGTGTGATTCGAATTATGATTCTGAATTTTGAGTTGTTGATGATTGCTTGAGATTTTGAGATCGTATCTGTGTTCTGAGAAATCTGGAATTGATTCAGTTGATTTTGAGTGAAGCACATAACAGTCGTTTATCTGTTCATCTGGGAAGTACAAAAATGTATCATGATTTGAAACGATATTATTGGTGGTCTGGAATGAAACGAGACATATCTAATTTTGTGTCTAAATGTTTAATCTGTCAGCAAGTTAAAGCTGAACATCAGGTTCCGCCTGGGTTGTTACAACCGATTCTGATTCCCGAATGGAAATGGGATAGAGTAACAATGGACTTTTTTTCTGGATTGCCTCTGACTCCGAGAAAGAAAGATGCGATTTGGGTTGTAGTTGATCGATTGACGAAATCCGCCCATTTTATTCCAGTACGATCTGATTACCCGCTTGATAGATTAGCTGAGCTTTATATTTCTGATATTATGAGATTGCACGGGGCACCACTATCCATTGTGTCAGACAGAGATTCGAGGTTTACATCACGGTTCTGGAAGAAATTACAAGAAGCTTTGGGTATAAAATTGCATTTTAGTACAGCTTTTCATTCGCAAACGGATGGCAAATCTGAGCGGATCATTCAAATTCTTGAAGATATGTTAAGATGCTGTATACTTGAGTTTAATGGTTCGTGGGAACAGTATTTGCCATTGATTGAATTTGCATACAATAATAGTTTTCAGACGAGCATCAAAATGGCACCATATGAAGCTCTGTACGGACGTAAATGTTGTACACCTCTGTATTGGACTGAACTTAGTGAAAGTAAGCTACATGGAGTTAATTTAATAAAAGACTCAGAACAGAAAGTGAAATTGATCTGAGATTGTTTGAAAGCAGCATCTGATCGTCAGAAGTCTTATGCGGACTTAAAACAAAAAGATATAGAATTTAAGATCGGCGACAAAGTATTTCTGAAAGTGTCACCATGGAAGAAAGTACTTCGTTTCGGACGTAAAGGCAACTTGAGCCCGAGATTTATCGGGCCATATGAAATCAGTGAGCGAGTTGGACCTGTTGCATATCATTTATTGTTACCTCCTGAGCTAGAAATGATACACAATGTATTTCATGTCTCAATGCTCCGTAGATATCAATCCGATCCGTCACATGTGATTGCCCCATCTAAAATTGAAATCTAATCTGATATGTCATACGAAGAGGAATCGATCCGTATCTTAGCTCGTGAAGTAGAAGAGTTGAAAAATAAGAAAATTTCGTTAGTGAAAGTATTATGGAATTGACACGAAATTGAAGAGGCAACGTGGGAGCCAGAAGATTTAATGAGACAGCAATATCCGACTTTGTTTAACGGTAAGATTTTCGGGGATAAAAATCCCTAAAGGGGGAGAATTGTAACAGTCCAGTTTGTACCCTAGTCGGAATAGTGGTTTTGGGACCACAAATCTGAGTCCGTATAATATTTTAATATTATTTTTCTGTGCCTCTGATAAGTGATTAAGCATGTGTTAAATTTTCGTAAGATAATTTATCTGTCTGTGTGTTTAATTTGATAAAAGGATTGAATTGCATTAAACGTGAAAGTTTCATGATATTTGTTAAGTGCCAATGTGTTGTGGCTTTTAAAAGAAAAGGGCCTTATGAGGAAAATAGACCACTATTTAGATAGTGGATGGACAAAAGACAAATGTGCCCATAATGAATGTTTGTTTTATTTGTTTAATAAAAGGTTAATTGGGTAAATGAATTATTAGCATTTTATTAATGAAACAAAATATGAAAGTGTTCATCTTTCATTTCTTTTCATTTGACCGAAACTAGCAATAAAAAGAAAGGTTTTAAAGCTTTGCATATTCGGCCATTCCAAGCTTGAATTAAGGTATGATTTTGAGTTGGATTTTGATTATTTTTATGTTTTTGAGATTGTTTCTTAGTCTACTATCAAGCCCATGTCTCAGTTTTGTGTATTGATGATGTTTGTGAGATATGCCATTGATGATATGTTGAGCTTTGTGATAATTTATGGTGTTAAATGAAAGATTTGAGCTAGATGAACATACTTTGTTCTTGAAATTTTGATGAATTTAGCTAATTAGGGCTAAATTGAGAAAATAGTAATTTGAGGGACTAAATTGAAAATTTGATGGAAAATATTGGTGTTTATGAGATGTATGAACATTCGGTTAAGCATGGTTAAAAGATGATTTTGTGAATTTGATGTTTTGAGAAATATGTACTAAATTGATAAATTGTGCGAATGTGAGGGTTAATTTTCAAATAACCCTAAATGTGTGTCATTGGATTGAATTGAATGAGTTAGTGAATAAAAGAGTTAATTCTGAATATGTATAGATCAAGAATCGAGGAAAACAGACTTAGATCGCGGGAAAGCGAAAGTAACCGAGTAGCCGTTTTCGTTTTAGTTAAATCGAATCCGAGGTAAGTCATATTGCAAATAAATGTGATTGTATTAAATTTAGCATATTTATATAACTATTGATGATAATGAATGCTTATGAGATGCTATGTATATGAATTCCGAGACAAGGTCGATATAGTGATAACTCCAACAAATCCCGTACGAACCTAGGAATACATAGGTATCTGTTCTGTTTTATCATGTAAGACCACGTCCGGGACGTTGGCATTAATTTGGTATTCGAGTAAGACCACATCTGGGACGTTGGCGTCGATATGAGCTTTATGTGTAAGACCAGGTCTGGGACATTGGCGTCAATATGAGCTTTATGAGTAAGACCACGTCTGGGACGTTGGCTTCGATATGAGCTTTATGTGTAAGACCACGTCTGGGACGTTGGCGTCGATATGAGCTTTACGTGTAAGACCATGTCTGGGACATCGACATCGTATCGATTCGTATAAGACCCCGTTTGGGACAGTGGCATCGACATTTGAGTGCATGCAAGACCTCGTCTGGGACATTGGCATTGTACGATCATTCTGAGTTTCCGAGTATCCTATTAGATTCCGAACGGTTCAACGGGCAAATACGAGCTATAAACAATTACGTGAATGTATATTCGTTTCAGGTAAGTTTGGCATGTACACTAAGTGTGTATAAAAGGTAAGTACCTATATGACTTTGATTTGAAGAAAAGTATGTTTGAATATGAGAATGTGAATGAGATGCAAGAATGGTTATGAAAGAGCTATGTATAATTTTTATATGATTCTTGAATTGATGAATGTGGTAAATATGGCCAAGAATATGGACCAAAGCATATATGTGAGAAATTTGCTATGAATATGAATTGTACCAATGTTTCTACATGCTTATATGCTCTACCCGTTGAGTTTATTTGTATTATGACTTACTAAGCTTTTGGAAAGCTTACTCTGTGTGTGTGTTTTTCTCTATTTTTATAGGTCGTCAAAGCTACTAAAGGCTCGGGACCGTTGAGGATCGTCATCACACTACTCAACTTGTGTTTGGTACATTTTGGAAATGTATATAGCTAGATATGGCATGTATAGGCTAGTATTTGATATAAGTTTGTTATATGAACTTAGCCATGTGATTTGGCTAGATATGAGTTGAGAATTTGCTTAAATGAATGTGATGTGTGAAGCATGTTTTTGGCAAGGTTGGATGACACATGAAATGGTCAAGTTTTGAGTTAGTAATGGATGAATTATGCTTGTGATGAGATGAGTTTTAGTCTTGTAAGTTGGCATAGTTGAGATTGGTTTTGAATGTATAGATTGAATGGTTATTTTAGCATGTTATGGTTGTTAATTGTGCATGAAATGTGTTGGTAAAATTCTTATAGAATTGACCCTAAGTGGGTGGCATTTTGGCCTTGCAAATGGCCTATAATGTCACACGGTTGTGGCACACGGGCGTGCCTAGTGATCGTGGGGCTAAGTTAGTAGCTAGCCTAGGAGCACACGGCCAAGACACATGGGCGTGTCTAGTAGCCGTGTGAAAAAGTCAGTATATGGCCTTTGAGTGTATGGTTTTAGCACACGGGGGTGCTTGGTAACTGCGGAGCCAAAATAGATTCGACCACGGCCAAGGTACACGGGCGTGCTTGGTGGCCGTGGATGTAAAGTCAGATTCAACCACGGGGAGGACACACGGGTGTGTTCAGTAGCCGTGGGAGGCACACGGCCTACCTACACGGGCGTGTAACCCCTGAAACTTAGAAAAGTTTTAAATTTTCGTGAAATTTTGTATGTGTTTCGGTTTAGTCCTGACCCGGTTTATAAGCATGTTTTAGGTCTCGATGACCTACTAAGGGGACATTATGTTTGAGGTTGATATACAATTGTATGACATTTCTGTAAATGTTTCCGATCTGTCCGGTAATGCCTTTAACCCTATTCCGACGATGGATACGGGTTAGGGGTGTTACACCTCGTAGGCCCATGAAACGTATGTTTTGATTAAGAAAGAGAAGTTTCTATTTCGAAACAAAATTTTACAGCCCGTAAGTACATGTTTACTTAAGTTCAAGTTTGGTAATGTCTCGTATCCAGTCTCAGTCTAGGACTTGGGTATGGGGTGTTACATTTTGTGGTATCAGAGCTACGGTTTAGTCGGCTCTAGGACTAACGTAGCATGAACACGAGTTTAGCTATACATGCCATACGTAAGAATGTTTATATAATGATAGTGTGACGACTCCTGACGACTTAAATTATATTTATATATATAGTAAATAGATCTCAAAAGAGCTATAGTGGATGACGTAGAAAGTAACGCACCGGCTCCCGCTGAAGGGACGGTGCCTAACGAGAATGAGAATAGACCCACTACGATAAGTCAGAGAGGAGGAGCAGAGGCTAGAGAAGCCTTCCTTCATATGATGAACACGTGGTATACAAAGTTCGTTCGTACGAACCCGAATGCTCAAACCCCTCCACCCCCGCCTATTCCTCAACCTATCCTGGTAGCCCCTCAAGTAGTGGAGGTGGTAAGAGGAGAGAAGCCTCCGGTTGATAGGATCAGGAAACATAGGGCAGAAGAATTCTGGGCTAAAAAGGATGATGATCCGAAAAAGGCCGAGTTCTGGTTAGAGAATACCATCAGGGTATTCAATGAGTTGTCATGCACGTCTGAGGAATGCATGAAGTGTGTAGTCTTTCTTTTAAGACATTCTGCTTACCAATGGTGGAACACCTTAGTGTCAGTGGTACCACGAGAAAAGATCACGTGAGAGTTCTTTCAAGAAGAGTTCAGAAAGAAGTATATCAGTCAAAGATTTGTCGATCAGAAGAGAAATGAATTTCTAGAACTGAAGCAAGGTAAGATGTTTATGACTTATTATGAGCGTGAGTTTGTACGACTCAGTAAATACGCTCGAGAGTGTGTATCCATCGAGGCTATCATGAGCAAGAGATTCGAAGATGGACTAAATGAGGACATTAAGTTGTTTGTTGCTGTCCTAGAATTAAAAGAATTTGTTGTGCTAGTAGAGTGGGCTTATAAAGTCGAAGAACTAGTAAAAGAGAAAAGAAAATCTGAAATGGAGTCTCGTGACTCTAGAAAGAGACAGTGGGGTAATTCATTCCAATCCTCATCCTAGAATTCAAGAGATTTTTCCACTAGATCGGCTACTTCCACTGGGTTTTCGAGGAAAGACAAGAATAAGCAGTATTCGGGAAAGAAGGCGCTGACTACTTTAGTTGGTAGTGTGGGGAACATTCGATCAGATAGACCTGAATGCCCATAGTGCGGCAGACGTCATCTCGGAGAATGCCGAGCACATGAAAATGCCTGTTTTAGATGTGGTTCCCAAGACCACTTTATAAAAGATTGCCCTGAGACGATAAAGGAAGGGAGAGCTCAAAACCCGAGATCTGGGAGTATGGTCAGAGGAAGACCGTAGAGGAACCCAGGAAGTGGGGCGAGTGGGAGAGGTAACTCTAGAGAGCAGGCCACGAGACCCGAGGGTAGGGCGCCTACGAGGACTTATGCCATTCGTGCTCGCGAAGAGGCATCTTCTCCAGATGTTATTACGGGTATCTTTTCCATTCATGATATTAAAGTTATTGCTTTAATAGATCCCGGATCCACACACTCTTACATTTGTATGAAACTAGTATCTGGTATGAGTATGCCTATAGATTCTACAGAATTTGTGATTAAGGTGTCTAATCCCTTAGGTAAGAGTGTTTTAGTTAATGAAGTATGTAAAGACTGTCCATTGATGATTAGAGATCACTGTTTTAAAGCAAACCTTATGTTGTTACCATTTGATGAGTTTGCCCTTATTCTTGGTATGGACTGGTTGACCACCCATGATGTAATATAAATTGTGGGAAGAAATACATTAAGATGAGATGTTAGAATGGGGACACTCTCCATGTAGAATCAGACAAACAAGGTAGATCACCGTTAATGATTTCTCATATGACGGCACAGAAATACATAAGAAAAAGGTATGAGGCATATCTGGCCTTTGTGATGATTGATAGAGAAACAGAGTTAAAAATTGAGTCAGTACCGATAGTATGTGAGTACTTGGATGTCTTTCCCGAGGAATTACCAGGACTACCACCAGTTAGAGAGGTTGAGTTCAGCATTGAGCTAGCTCCTGGTACTGTACCAATATCTATTACACCTTACAGAATGGCTCCAACGGACAGTTGCAAGACTTGTCAGATAAAGGTTTTGCAAGATCAAGTTGTTTTCCATGGGTTACTCCAGTTTTATTTGTGAAAAAGAAAGATGGCACCATGAGATTGTGCATAGATTACCGTCAGCTTAATAAAGTGACAGTAAAGAACAAGTACCCATTGCCAAGGATCGATGATTTGTTCGATCAATTGAAGGGGGTCAATGTGTTCTCTAAGATAGACTTGAGATATGGGTACTACCAGTTGAGAGTAAAGGATTCAGATGTATCCAAGACCGCTTTTCGAACGAGGAATGGGCATTATGAATTTTTAGTCATGCCCTTTGGATTGACCAATGCTCCTGCTGTAACAGTCCGGTTTATACCCTAGTCAGAACAGTGGTTTTGGGACCACAAATCCAAGTCCGTATAATATTTTAATATTATTTTATGTGCCGTTGATAAGTGATTAAGCATGTGCTAAATTTTCGTAAGTTAATTTGTCCGTCTATGTGTTTATTTTGATAAAAGGATTAAATTGCATTGAATGCAAAATGTGTATGCTTTATGAAAAGTACCTAATTGTGGTGGTTTTTAACAGGTGAGGGATTTAATTGGCAAATAAGCCACTACAATGGTTAGTGGACGGCATTGAATGTTTTTATATGCTTTATATGTTAATTTTTTTAAGTTAATATTAATATTATCATATTATAAGTTATTATAATATAAAACAAAACATAAAATAAAACCATAGTGCTCATTTTTACTTGTTCTTCCACCGTTTATATTGAAAGAAAAAGAAAGAACAAAACTTCACGGGTTTGAGCCATTCTAAGTTCAAATTAAGGTATGTTTTGGCTTAGATTTTGATGATTTTTATGTTTTTGAGATTGGTTCTTAGTCTACTATCAAGCCCATGTCTCAATTTTGTGTATTGATGATGTTTATGAGATATACCATTCATGATATGTTGAGCTTTGTGATGAGTTTAGTTGTTAAATGAAAGATTTGAGCTAGATGAACATACTTTGTTCTTGAATTTTTGATGAAATTAGCTAAATAGGGCTAAATTGAGAAAATAGCAATTTGAAGGACTAAATTGCATATTTGATGGAAAATATAGGCTTGTATGAGATGTATGAATATTCAGCTAAGCATGAGCATGTGATGATTTTGTGAATTTGATGTTTTGAGAAAAATGGACTAAATTGATAAATTATGCAAATGTGAGGGTTAATTTGCAAATAGCCCTAAATGTGTGTCCTTGGACTAAATTGAATGAATTAGTGGATAAAAGAGTTAATTCTGTATATGTATAGATCAAGAACCGAGAAAAACGGACTTAGATCAAGGGAAAGCGAAAGTAATCGAGTAGTCGTTTCTATTTTTGATAAATCGAATCCGAGGTAAGTCATATTGCAAATAAATGTAATTGTATTGAATTGAGCTTATTCATATGATTATTGATGATAATGAGATGCTTTGTACATGAATTGCGAGATATGGATGATATAGTGATAAGTCCGAGAAGTCCCGTACGAACCTAGGAATATATAGGATTAACTATGTCAGGACATAGGTATCTGTTCTGTTTTATCATGTAAGACCACGTCCGGGACGTTGGCATTGATTTGATATTCGAGTAAGACCACGTCTGGGACGTTGGCATCGATATGAGCTTTATGTGTAAGACCATGTCTGGGATGTTGGCATAGATATGAGCTTTACGTGTAAGACCATGTCTGGGACATCGGCATCGTATCGATTCGTATAAGACCTTGTCTGGGACAGTGGCATCGATATTTGAGTACATGTAAGACCTCGTCTGGGACGTTGTCATTGTACAATCATTCTGAATTTCTGAGTATCCTATTAGGTTTTTAACGGATTAACGGGAAAGTCTTTGATACGAATGGTTAAGTGAATTGTATATCCGTTTCAGGTACGTTGATTTATACACTAAGTGTGTATATAAGGTAAGTACCTATGTGATCTCAATACGATGATTACGTATATTGGAATAACAATATGATATGAGAAAGTAAGTATGAATGAGCTATGTTTATATACGATTTTTGAATTGATGAATTTGAAAAATATGGCCAAGTACTTGGACCAAAGCATATATGTGATAGTTTACTAAGTCATTAAGATGTGCCAATTTACCTATGTGCATATATGCCTTTCATGCTAAGTTTGTTTGTATTATGACTTACTAAGCTTTTGGAAAGCTTACTCTGTGTGTGTTTTTTCTCTTTTTATAGGTCGTCAAAGCTACTGAAGGCTCGGGACCGTCAGGGATCGTCATCACACTACTAAACTCATTTTGGTACACTTTGGAAATGTATATAGCTAGATATGGCATGTATAGGCTAGTATTTGATATGAGTTTGTTATATAAACTTAGCCATGTGATATGGCTAGTTATACGTTGATAATTTTCATGAATGAATGTGATATGTGAAGTATTTTTTTGGCATGGCTATTCGATACATGAAATGGTCAAGTTTTGATTAAGCAAATGAATGAATTATGCTTGTGATGAGATGAGTTTTAGTCTTGTAATTTGGATGGTTAATTTGGTATGTTCTTGGTTTCCAAATAGGCATGAGATGTCTTGATGATTTTGCTTGTAGGTAAGACCCATGTGGGTGGCATTTTGGCCGTCCAAATGACCTATAATGTCACACGGTTGTGGCACATGGGCGTGCCTAGTGATCGTGGGGCTAAGTCAGTAGCTAGCCTAGAAGCACACGGCCAAGACACACGGGCGTGTCTAGTAGCCATGAGAATAAGTCAGTATATAGCCTATGAGTGCACGGCCTAAGCACACGGGCGTGCTTGGTGGCCGTGGATGTATAGTAAGATTCGACCACGAGGAGGACACACGGGTGTGTACAACAGCCGTGGGAGGCATACGGCCAGCCTACACGGGCGTGTAACCCCTGAAACTTAGAAAAGTTTTAAATTTCTGAGAATGTTTGTATGTGTTTTGGTTTAGTCCTGACCCTGTTTCTAATCATGCTTAAGGTCTCGATAACCTACTTAAGGGACACTATGATTGAAATTGATGAACGGTTGTATGGAATTTCTTGTAAATATTTTTGATCTATCATGTAACGCCCTTAATCCTAATCCGGCGACGAACTCGGGATAGGGGTGTTACATTTGGTTGGTATCAGAGCTACGGTTTGGTCAATTCTCGGACTAACGTAGCGTGTTAGAGTCTAGCTATACATGCCATATTTTTGAATTGTGATAGTGTGATGAATCCTGACGTGTAAAATGTGATTTTTGTATAGTAATGGATCCCGAAAGAGCTGTAGCTGACGACGTATAAAGTAATGCACCTGCTCCCGCGCAAGGGACAACGCCCTCTTATCCGAGACTAGCTACGAGCGGTCATGAGGGAGAAGCTAAACAAGCTTTCTTCCAGATGATGAGTGAGTGGTTCACTCAATTCGTAAAGAATAACCCGACTATTTCACAACCCCCGCCCCCGATTAATCCCCCTCAAACCTCAATTGTGCCTCCGGTGATGGGTATAAATCTGTTGAACAAGCTCCGGTAGACAAAAATCGTAAATACGGGGCTAAAGAATTCAGGGCTACTAATGTTGATGATGCTGAAAAGGCCGAATTCTGGTTAGAAAATACTATCTGGGTATTTGACGAAATGTCTCTGACTCTAGAAGAATGCATAAAATGTGTTGTATCTTTGCTTCGAGACATGGCTTATCAGTGGTGGAAAACTCTGATATCTATTATTCTGAAAGAACGGGTGACATGGAATTTCTTTCAGATTGAGTTCTGGAAGAAATATATCAGTGAGAGATTCATTGATTAGAAACAGAAGGAATTTCTAGACTTGAAACAAGGCCGTATGTCTGTTACGAAATATGAACGAGAGTTTGTCAGACTGAGTCAATATGCTCGTGAATGTGTATCTACTGAGACAATAATGTGTAAAAGATTCGAAGATGGCCTTAATGAAGATATCTGTTTTCTAGTCGGGATCTTAGAAATAAAAGAGTTTGTTGTACTTGTTGATCGAGCATGCAAAGCTGAGGCACTTGGGAAAGATAAAAAGAAAGCTGAGTCAGAAGCCCGAGAAGTGAGAAAGAGATTTCAGAGTAGATCATTTCAGTCTGCTTCAAAGAAATTTAGAGATGATCAAAGCCGTTAGAGAGTTAATATGGGATATTCAAATAGAAATTGAGATAGATCAGAAATGAGCTCCAAAGCTCCAGCAACTTCAATGGCAAGTGTTGGAAATGTACGATCCGAGAAACTAGAATGTAAGTATTGTGGGAAAAGACATCCGGGAAGCTGTAGATTGCATGACAGAGCTTGTTTCAGATGCGGATCACTTGATCATTTTATCCGTGATTGCCACGAGTGCAGTCGAGCAGTAGACTGCTCGAATCGATATCGATAATGCACCTGTGAGAGGTAGACCTTCGAAGAATGTAAGAAATGTAAGTGGTAGTCAGAGAACTACGGGAGAGACTGTTGCAAGATCTGAAGTTAGAGCGCCTACCAGAGCATATGCTATTCTAGCTCGTGAGGAAGCTTCATCTCCAGATGTTATAACGGGTACTTTTACTCTTTATGATACTTCTGTGATTGCATTGATAGAACTTGGTTCTACGCATTCGTATATATGCATGAATTTAGTGTTCAGTAAGACTTTGCCTGTAGAGTCTACTGAGTTTGCTATAAAAGTATCGAACCCCTTAGGTAAAAGTGTCCTAGTTAACAAAGTATGCAAGAACTATCCGTTAATGTTTCAAGATATTTGTTTCCCTGCTGATCTGATGCTTTTGCCATTTGATGAGTTCGATATCATTCTGGGTATGGACTGGTTGACATTGCATGACGCGGTTATAAATTGTAAAAGAAAGACTGTTGATTTGAGATGTCTGAATAATGAAATTATACAGGTTGAGTCTATTGATTTAGATAGATTGCCTACTGTGATATCTGTATTAAAAGCTCAGAGATATGTGAAAAAGGGATATGAAGCATATTTTTCTTATGTAATTGATTCGAAAGTATCTGAAAAGAAAGTTGAGTCAGTGCCTGTTGTCTGTGAGCTTTTTGATGTATTTCCTGAAGAATTACCGGGTTTGCCTCCAATTCGTGAAGTTGAGTTTGGTATTGAGTTATTACCTGGTACTACACCTATTTTGATAGCTTCGTATAGAATATCACCAACAGAATTGAAAGAGTTAAAGTCATAGTTGCAAGAATTGACCGATAGAGGGTTTGCTAGACCGAGTTTTTCACCTTGGGGTGCTCCTGTTCTGTTTGTGAAAAAGAAAGATGGCACGATGAGAATGTGCATCGATTATCGTCAGTTAAACAAAGTGACCATAAAGAACAAATATCTGTTGCCCAGGATTGATGATTTATTTGATCAGTTAAATGGAGCTACTGTATTTTCCAAGATTGATCTGAGATCAGGATACTATCAGTTGAGAGTGAAAGATTCAGATGTACCGAAAATTGCTTTCAGAACGAGGTACGGGCATTACGAGTTTTTAGTTATGCCATTTGGACTAACCAATGCTCCTGCTATTTTTATGGATCTAATGCACATAATTTTCAGACCATATTTAGATCGATTTGTTGTTGTATTCATTGATGACATCTTGATTTATTCACGTGATGAGACTGAACATGCTGAGCATTTGAGAGTTGTGTTGCAAACTCTGAGAGAAAAGCAATTGTATGCGAAATTCAGTAAATGTGAATTCTGGTTGCATGAGGTTAATTTTCTGGGGCATATTGTGTCAGATTCTGGGATTCGAGTTGATCCGAGAAAGATTTCTACTATTCTGAATTGGAAACCTCCGAGAAACGTATCTGAAGTCCGTAGTTTTCTGGGGATAGCTGGTTATTACCGTCGATTTGTGAAAGGATTTTCAATGATAGCTACTCCGTTCACTAGATTGCTTCAGAAAGATGTTAGATTTGAATGGTCAGATAAATGCCAGAAAAGTTTTGATCAGTTGAAAACTTTGTTAATCAAGCTCGATTTTGGTGCAAATTTAATCGAGCAAAGAATTTGTTATATACAGTGATGCTTCGTTAAACGGTTTGGGATGTGTTTTGATGCATAAAGGCAAAGTTGTAGCTTATGCTTCGAGACAATTGAAGCCTCATGAAAAGAACTATCCGACGCACGACCTTGAGTTAGCTGCGATTGTGTTTGCATTAAAGATCTGGCGCCATTATTTGTATGGTGAGAAATGTCACGTGTTTTCGGATCATAAAAGCTTGAAATATCTGATGACTCAGAAAGATTTGAACCTGCGTCAAAGAAGATGGCTAGAGATGTTAAAAGATTATGAGCTTATGATAGATTATCATCCGAGTAAAGCAAACGTTGTTGCTGATGCATTGAGTAGAAAATCATTGTTTGCACTATGTGCTTTGAATGCTCAGTTAAATCTGTCTGAAGATAGCTCTGTGATAGCTAAATTAAAATTGAAACCGTTATTTATACAGCAGATATGTGATGCTCAGAAATCTAATAATGAATTGATAGTGAAACAAGTTCTCCGTGATTCGAATTATGAATCTGAATTTTGAGTTGTTGATGATTGTTTGAGATTTCAAGATCGTATCTGTGTTCCGAGAAATTCGAAATTGATTAAGTTGAATTTGAGTGAAGCACATAACAGTCGTCTATCTGTTCATCCGGGGAGTACTAAAATGTACCATGATTTGAGGCGACACTATTGGTGATCCAGTATGAAGCGTGATATTTACGACTTCGTTTCAAAATGTTTAACACATCGACAAGTCAAAGTCAACATCAAGTTTAAATGCAGGTTGCTACAACCGATTCTCGATTCTGAATGGAAATGGGATAGAGTGACAATGGATTTTGTTTCGGTTTGCCTCGGACTCGGAGAAAGAAAGATGCGATATGGGCGCGATTGATCAATTGTGAAATCGCCCATTTTATTCCGGTAAGATCGACTATTCACTTGATAGATTAGCCGAGCTTTATATTTCTGAGATCGTTAGATTGCACGGAGTGCCACTATCTATTGTGTCAGATAGGGACCTGAGGTTTACATCAAGGTTCTGGAAGAAATTGCAAGAAGCTTTAGGCACGAAACTACATTTTAGTACAGCTTTTCATCCGCAAACAGATGGTCAATCTGAGCGGATTATTCAGATTCTTGAAGATATGTTAAGATGCAGGATACTTGAGTTTAATGGTTCGTGGGAACAGTATTTGCCATTGATTGAATTTGCATACAATAATAGTTTTCAGTCGAGCATCAAAATGGCACCATATGAAGCTTTGTATGGACGTAAATGTCGTACACCTCTATATTGGACCGAGCTCAGTGAAAATAAGCTACACGGGGTTGATTTGATAAAAGATTCAGAACAGAAAGTGAAAGTGACCCGAGATTGTTTGCAAGCAGCATTTGACTGTAAGAAGTCTTATGCGGACTTGAAACGAAAAGATATGGAATTTAAGATCGGCGACAAAGTATTTTTGAAAGTGTCACCATGGAAGAAAGTACATCGTTTCAGACGTAAAGGCAAGTTGAGTCCGAGATTCATCGGGCCATATGAAATCATTGAGCGAATTGGACCTGGTGCATATCGATTGTTGTTGCCTGCCGAGCTAGAAAAGATACATAATGTATTCCATGTCTCGATGCTCCGTAGATATCGATCCGATCCGTCCAATGTGATTGCCCCATCTGAAATTGAAATCTGATCTAATATGACATATGAAGAGGAACCGATTTGAATCTTAGCTCGTGAAGTAAAAGAGTTGAGAAACAAGAAAATAACGTTAGTGAAAGTATTATGGCATCGACACGGTATAGAAGAGGCTACATGGGAGCCTGAAGATTCAATAAGACAACAATATCAGACTTTGTTCAACGATAAGATTTTTGAGGACGAAAATCCATAAGGGGAGAATTGTAATAGTCCGGTTTATACCCTAGTCAGAACAGTGGTTTCGAGACCACAAATCCGAGTTTGTATAATATTTTATTATTATTTTCTGTGCCGTTGATAAGTGATTAAGCATGTGCTAAATTTCCGTAAGTTAATTTGTCCGTCTGTGTGTTTATTTTGATAAAAGGATTAAATTGCATTGAATGCAAAATGTGTATGCTTTATGAAAAGTACCTAATTGTGGTGGTTTTTAATAGGTGAGGGATTTAATTGGCAAATAAGCCACTACAATGGTTAGTGGACAGCATTGAATGTTTTTATATGCTTTATATGTTAATTTTTTTTAAGTTAATATTAATATTATCATATTATAAGTTATTATATTATAAAACAAAACATAAAATAAAACCGTAGTGCTCATTTTTACTTTTTCTTCCACCGTTTATATTGAAAGAAAAATAAAGAACAAAACTTCAAGGGTTTCGGCCATTCTAAGTTTAAATTAAGGTAAGTTTTGATGATTTTTATGATTTTAAGATTGTTGCTTAGCCTACTATCAAGCCCATGTCTCAATTTTGTGTATTGATGATGTTCATGAGATATACCATTGATGATATGTTGAGCTTTGTGATGAGTTTAGTTGTTAAATGAAAGATTTGAGCTAGATGAACATACTTTGTTCTTGAATTTTTGATGAAATTAGCCAAATAGGGCTAAATTGAGAAAATAGCAATTTGAAGGACTAAGTTGCAAATTTGATGGAAAATATGGGCTTGTATGAGATGTATGAATATTCGGCTAAGCATGAGCATGTGATGATTTTGTGAATTTGATGTTTTGAGAAAAATGGACTAAATTGATAAATTGTGCAAATGTGAGGGTTAATTTGCAAATAGCCCTAATGTGTGTCCTTGGACTAAATTGAATGAATTAGTGAATAAAAGAGTTAATTATGAATATGTATAGATCAAGAACTGAGAAAAACGGACTTAGATCGAGGGAAAGCGAAAGTAACCGAGTAGCCGTTTCTATTTCCGATAAATCGAATCTGAGGTAAGTCATATTGCAAATAAATGTAATTATATTGAATTGAGCTTATTCATATGATTATTGATGATAATGAGATGCTTTGTACATGAATTGCGAGATATGGATGATATAGTGATAAGTCCGAGAAGTCCCGTACGAACCTAGGAATATATAGGATTAACTATGTCAGGACATATGTATCTATTAAGTTTTATCATGTAAGACCACGTCCGGGACGTTGGCATTGATTTGATATTCGAGTAAGACCACGTCTAGGACGTTGGCATCGATATGAGCTTTATGTGTAAGACCACGTCTGGGATGTTGGCATCGACATGAGCTTTACGTGTAATACCATGTCTGGGACATCGGCATCGTATCGATTCGTATAAGACCCTGTCTAGGACACTGGCATCGATATTTGAGTACATGTAAGACCTCGTCTGGAACATTGGCATTGTACGATCATTCTGAATTTTTGAGTATCCTATTAGGTTTCTAACGTTTCAACGGGAAAGTCTTTGATACGAATGGTTAAGTGAATTGTATATCCATTTCAGGTACGTTAATTTATACACTAAGTGTGTATATAAGGTAAGTACCTATGTGATCTCAATACGATGATTACGTATATTGGAATAACAATATGATATGTGAAAGTAAGTATGAATGAGCTATGTTTATATATGATTTTTGAATGGATGAATGTGACAAATATGGCCAAGTACATGGACCAAAGCATATATGTGATAGTTTACTAAGTCATTAAGATGTGCCTACCTATGTGCATATATGCCTTTCATGCTAAGTTTGTTTGTATTATGACTTACTAAGCTTTTGGAAAGCTTACTCTGTGTGTGTGTTTTCTCTGTTTTATAGGTCGTCAAAGTTACTGAAGGCTCGGGACCGTCATGGATCGTCATCACACTACTAAACTCATTTTGGTACACTTTAGCATGTATAGGCTAGTATTTGATATGAGTTTGTTATATAAACTTAGCCATGTGATATGGCTAGTTATGAGTTGATAATTTGCTTGAATGAATGTGATATGTGAAGTATGTTTTTGGCATGGTTATTTGATACATGAAATGCTCAAGTTTTGATTAAGCAAATGAATGAATTATGCTTGTGATGAGATGAGTTTTAGTCTTGTAATTTGGATGGTTAATTTGGTATGTTCTTGGTTGCCAAATAGGCATGAGATGTCTTGATGATTTTTCTTGTAGGTAAGACCCATGTGGGTGGCATTTTTACCTTGCAAATGGCCTATAATGTCACACGGTTGTGGCACACGGGCGTGCCTAGTGACTGTGGGGCTAAGTCAGTAGCTAGCCTAGAAGCACACGGCCAAGACACACGGGCGTGTCTAGTAGCCGTGTGAATAAGTCAGTATATGGCCTATGAGTGCACAGCCTAAGCAGACGGGCGTGCTTGGTGGCCGTGGATGTATATTCAGATTCGACCACGGGGAGGACACACGGGTGTGTCCAGCAGCCGTGGGAGGCATGCGGCTAGCCTACACGGGCGTGTAACCCCTGAAACTTAGAAAAGTTTTAAATTTCCGAGAATGTTTGTATGTGTTTCGGTTTAGTCCCGACCCTGTTTCTAATCATGCTTAAGGTCTCGATAACCTACTTAAGGGACACTATGATTGAAATTGACGAACGGTTTTATGGAATTTTCTATAAATATTTCCAATCTGTCAGGTAACGCCCTTAATCCTAATCCGGCGACGGACTCGGGATAGGGGTGTTACACCTGCAGTATTCATGGACTTAATGAACCGCATCTTCAGGCCATACCTCGACAAGTTTGTAGTCATTTTTATTGACGACATATTTATTTATTCCCGAGATTAGAATGAGCATGCTGAGCATCTATGAACAGTCTTGCAGACTCTACGAGAAAATCAGCTTTATTGCAAGTTCAGTAAAAGTGAATTTCTGCTCAAGGAAGTAGGATTTCTGGGACATATTGTCTTGGGAGATGGAGTCCGAGTAGATCCAAGTAAGATTTCGGCCATAATGGACTGGAATCCACCGAGGAATATCTCTCAGATTAGAAGTTTTCTAGGCCTAGCTGGCTATTATAGACAATTCGTCAAGGGGTTTTCCATGATTGCAACTCCGATGATGAAATTATTACAGAAAAATGTGAAGTTTGAGTGGACAGAAAGATGCCAACAAAGTTTCGAGAAACTAAAGGTATTATTGACAGAAGCTCCGGTTTTAGTACAACCCTAGACAGGGAAAGAGTTTGTGATATACAGCGATGCATCCTTAAACGGATTAGGCTGTGTACTTATGCAAGAAGGCAAAGTGATTGCTTATGCCTCAAGATAGCTAAAACCCCATGAGAAGAATTATCCGACGCATGATTTAGAGTTGGCTGCCATAGTCTTCGCATTGAAGATTTGGAGACACCATTTATATGGTGAAAGATGTCGGATTTTAACCGATCACAAAAGTTTGAAGTACTTGATGACGCAGAAAGAGTTGAACTTAAGGCAGCGAAGATGGTTAGAGTTGATAAAAGACTATGAGTTGGTCATTGACTACCATCCCGGGAAGGCGAATGTGGTCGCCGACACTTTGAGTAGAAAGTCCCTATTTGTATTAAGGGCAATGAATTCGCGGATGACTTTATCTGACGATAGTTCTATTCTAGCTGAGTTGAGAGCAAGACCAATGTTTCTCCAAGAGATCATTGAAGCTCAAAAAGAAGATAGTGAATTGCAAGCCAAGAGAGCTCGGTCACGAGAGATGATGTTGAGTCCGATTTTCAGATTAGTCCCAATGGAAGTTTGATGTTCAAAGATAGAACTTGTGTACCGAGAAAAGAGGAGCTTATTCAGTGAATTTTGCATGAGGCACATAACAGATGTTGATCTGTACATCCGGGTAGTACCAAGATATAACGACTTGAAGCAACAGTATTGGTGGCCAAGAATGAAGAAAGATATTTCAGAGTTTGTTTCCAAATGCATGATTTGTCAGCAAGTAAAGGTTGAACACCAAGTACCTTCGGGTTTGCTTCAACCCATTTCGGTTCCCGAGTGGAAATGGGACCGTATCACCATGGATTTCATAATGGGTTTACCGTTGTCACCAAGCAAGAAAGATGCTGTATGGGTTGTGGTTGACAGACTTACAAAGTCGGCCCATTTCATACCAGTATGAGTGGATTACTCACTCGAAAAGTTGGCAAACTTGTATGTTTCAGAAATAGTAAGGCTACATGGAGTTCCTTTGTCAATCATATTGGATAGAGATCCGAGATTCACCTCCAGATTTTGGAAGAAGTTACAAGAGGCTTGGGTACAAAGTTGAACTTTAGTACATCTTTTCATCCTCAAATTGATGGTCAATCGGAGAGGTTAATACAAGTACTTGAAGATATGCTCCGGTGTTGTATTCTTGAATTCCAAGGCAGTTGGGAAAAGTTTCTCCCATTAGTAGAATTTGCCTACAATAATAGCTTTCAATCGAGCTTAAAGATGGCGCCTTATGAGGCTTTATACGGGCGTAAGTGCCGAACGCCTTTGTATTGGACTGAACTCAAGGAAAACCAAATTCACGGGGTTGATTTGGTTAGAGAAACTTAAGAGAATGTGAAAGCGATCCGAGAATGTTTAAAAGCTGCCTCAGACAGACAGAAATCCTACTTGGATTTACGAAGAAAAGAGATAGAGTATCAAGTCGGGGATAAAGTTTTCTTGAAAGTGTCACCATGGAGAAAGGTTCTCAGATTTGGCCGTAAAGGCAAGTTGAGTCCACGTTTTATCGGACTATACGAGATTACTGAGAGAGTTGGGCCGGTAGCTTATTGATTGGCTTTTCCATCAGAGTTAGAAAAGATACATGATGTGTTTCACGTGTCCATGTTGCGACGCTACCGATCAGACCCTTCACATATAATTGCCCCGTCAGAGATAGAGATTCATCCCGACATGACTCATGGTGAAGAACTGTGACACCCCTAACCCGTATCTATCGCCGGATTAGGGTTATGGCATCACTAAACCAAATACCAAGTCAATGCACTTCATTCGAACTATCACGTGCTAAATTTTTTTAATTCCATTTCATATTATCACGAGCTGGTGCACGAGCCTCTGATCGAATAGCTACATCTGATGTCCCCCTCTGAGCACCACTCCTACCTCCCACATTACGAGATGGTCTACCTCTAGCTGTAGTGCTGCTCAGTCTCGCGCCCTGAACAATGCCCTTTTCAGCTGTCCCCGGGCAATCCCGAATAAAATGATCCTGTGAACCACACTTATAACAAGTGCGATTATTAGATTTACCCCAGCACTCGCCGAAATGCCGTCTACCACACTGCTGACACTTTGGTTTGCTCGATCAAGCATTGCCAACACTAGCAACTGAGGTAACCCGAGAACTCACTGGTGGTCGTTCCCGTATAGAAATCCCGGTGTTAAGTTTGGATCGGCTACCATCATTCTTGAACTTCTTCGTTGCCATCTGAGAAAATTTACTCGTAGATCTCTTTCGAAAATCTTTAGTTTCAAACTCAGCTTTCCGCTTTTCCTTTCCTAGCTCTTCAGCTTTACAAGCTCGTTCAACTAGTACTACGAACTCGTTTATTTCAAGGATGCCAACCAGAAGCTTTATATCTTCATTTAGACCATCTTCGAATCTTCGGCACATAGCAGCTTCAGATGAAACACATTTGCGAGCGTAGCGACTAAGTCTCACAAACTTGCGCTCGTATTCGGATACGGTCATACGACCCTGCTTAAGCTCGAGAAATTCTTTACATTTAGAGTCTATGAAGTGCTGACTTATGTATTTCTTACGGAATTCCGTCTAAAAGAAATCCCAAGTAACTCTCTCCTTCGGAACAACTGATACAAGAGTATTCCAACAATAGTAGGCAGAATCCCGTAATAATGATATGGCACACTTCAGACACACATCGGGTGTGCATGACAGCTCATTGAAAACACAAACAATATTATCAAGCAAAAATTCAGCTCGCTCTGCATCATCATCATCCTCGGCTCTAAATTCTTGAGCTCTGTGTTTTCTAATGCGATCAACCGGAGGCTTGCTTGCTCTCTCAGGATTTATAATCGGGGGTACAACCGGTATACAGGGGGTGTGTTAGGATTCCGAGATGGTTGAACAGCTGGATTGGTTCGTATATACTGACTGAACCAATCATTCATCATGCTATAGAAGGCTTGTTTAGCCCCCTCTTCAGGATTACTCGTAGCTGGTCGAGATTCCTTCGGCGCGATCCCTTGTGCGGGAACAGGCGCCACGCTCTCAACATCATCAGCTATAGCTCGCTCGGGATCAGGATCCATTACTATATAAAAGAAACGAATACATTTCACTATTAGAAGTCATCACATTACCATATCACAAAATATGGCATGTATAACTAGACTCTCACGCGCTACGTCAGTCCGAGAACCGACTAAATTGTAGCTCTGATACCAATAAAATGTGACACCCCTAACCCATATCCGTCACCGAATTAGGGTTATGGCATCACTAAACCAAATACCAAGTCAATGCACTTCATTTGAACTATCACGTGCTAATTTTTTTTATACCATTTCATATTATCACAAGTACATATATATATGCCATCTAATCTCAATACATCCACGAGCATATTACGCTTCACATGATTATTTAAGCAATACCCGCATAGGTGTTTGCATGGTACTTAAACATTCATTACATTTCTAATATCAATGTTACAACTAAGCATACATCTTATTAAACATATATTACACCCTTGAACATGTAAGCTTTCCATTTCAATATTACAATAGAAAATAACATTTACTATCTATTTATCACACATTGAAATATACCATAACTTCGAATTTTCAAAACAAGACATTATCTAATAGTAAATATTGTAATCGAAAATGATCATCTCATATACATAAACATATGATTAAGCATATCTTAACTAGATATTACATCCGTAAATTAAGCAATTATTACTCATAACCGAACACTCATGTGCACATCCAAGGATATTTTAAGTACCCAACTAAACAAATATAATGGTCGAATATATACCTTAGATTACCAATGAACCGATTCCACACATAGTTTAATATAAAAAAAAATTATAAACTAAACCTATAAGTCATTCAACAATTATTCATTTGCATTATATGAAACACATGCCATACATGAATTCACGTATATGCACCTATCCAAATAAACTTATAACATAGTTAAATATACAAACACATAAGCAGCATTTCAAGTATAGTTAAATATCCCAAACTAGTAAGAAGAAAGCCATATTCGCATGGCCTTTTATATAATATGTACAATTTATCAAAAAGAGTAATTTAGCCTATACATGCCATAGACCTTAGGTTCAAAAACAAAAGATACCAAATTTTGATGATAATGTGATTGACTTCAAGATGATCCCCAAGCTCGAGCTTCCACCTTAAAAATCTAAAGAATAAAAACAACAACACCCAAGTAAGCTAATATAGCTTAGTAAATTTTAAACAATTTGTCATATAATATCAATATTACTCAATGTAAAATACATCATAGATCACCTAATATTGCAGACATTTAGTTTCGATGTGTAATATATTTCTATCATCATTCACTTTCATCTACTAAAATACAAGCCATTAACACCAAATCATATTTTTGCTATCCCACATAACCGAATCTTCCAAATGAGCTAAGCAACATTTCCTTAATCTAGTAAATATATTTTATACTAACTCAAGCATTTAAAATTAAAATTAAAAGCGAATATAACATTCCATTCAAGTTGCACTTTACATGTATATATATATAAGATTTTAATAATGAAATTTCATAGAACCAACTTACCAATTTCGACCTTTCGATACTAAAATCGATCGCACACTTAGTGCTCCTCCGCCGGTTTCGCACACTTAGTGCCCGGACATTTTATTCGCACACTTAGTGCATCTCGACCGATATCGCACACTTAATGCTCGGTACTTATTGAATCGCACACTTAGTGCATATCGACTGATATCACACACTTAGTGCTCGGTACTTGTTGAATCGCACACTTAGTGCTTAGATAATCGATATCGCACACACAGTACTCGGTATATATATATATATTCACTCACATAATGCCACCAACTCCATGTTCTCTCACAATGAAATTCACATATGCTCTAATCTTTACTTATATACACATTATTAATTTGGAATTCACAATATATATCACTTATTCGCATATGTATAACATCACATTCGGCTAGAACTTAATATCAATTTAACACATATTTATCATCTCCAAATAATCAACTTTTATATCATCTTTATCTAAACCATCTTGTATTTCATGAAAACATATTCAACCACTCAAATAAATCAAGTAGTACATTCGGCTACTTCATGTTAATTTAATCTTCTCATTCGGCAATATGGAAAATTAACTTGCTTAAAATCTTTTACATATGTACATAGTACCAAATAAAATTCAAATCAATCCAACTGTTTAAAACTTACCTCGGAAATTTGGCAAATTAAGCTTCCCGGCTATTCGTTTAGCTTTGCTTTTCCCCGATCCAATCGTGTTTCCTTTTGTTCTTGATCTAATTAAGTTCAAATTAAACTCATTTAATTATATTTCCATTCAATTTAATCCATGAATACTTAATTGTGCAAATTACAATTTTACCCTTGACAATTACAATTTTTACAATTTAGTCCTTTATACATAACTCACTAATTACACAAATTTTGGCTTCCACCCTTTTAGGCCGAAACTTCATAAGGACTACACAAGTCCATTTATTACATAAATTTCTAAATTTAACCCTCCTAAGAAATATTTTCACAATTAAATCCTTAATCATCTATGTTCACCAAAGACTCAAGAATAAAATGTGTTCGTCTAGCCCAAATATCTCATTTTATACTAAAATCATCACAAAAACTCAACTTCACATCAATGGCATATCTCACATACATGACTAATACACAAAATTAATACATGGGCTTGAAAGTAGAATGAACAACTGTAACACCCCAAACCCGGTCAAAATGCTACGACCGAACCTGGCATGTCACAGGGAAGAAAACATTTTTGAGAACCGAGTTATTGTCATGAGTTGGGAAAAATCTTTGATTTTATAGAAAATAGAGTTTGTATTGAGTGATCATTCGAAAACAATCTTGAATATTAGCTTGAAAAGTTGAGTTGCCTTGTTATTAAAAACCCGAATTTTAAATTACTCAATTGTAAAATCTTGAAAACCCGAAGTTCTTTAAATTTTGGAAATCACCCATTTCAAAATCGTATTAAACGTGTCTTAATAATCTGATAAAGTAGAACAAAATTTATAAAACAAGTAAAAACCAAACCAACGTTTAAATGGCCTTATTACATTACCCAAAATTTAAATTAAAGAAAAATAACTCCAAATTAACTATTAAAGTAAAATCCAAAATATTATGCATGGCCACCTCGAGTCCACCACAGCTCCGTATCCGCAATCTAAGGATTACCTGCAAAGATTAACGGAAGGGGTGAGTGACCGAGACTCAGTGTGTAAATCCCCGTCCAAAAGATATTAGGCCCTCACACAGATTCATATGCAAAGTAAGTATGCCATGCAACCCAACCAACCTAGGCATCCATCCGTTTCTCCTGTATCTACCCAACATTTGTGGCACCTAGCCACTGGTGGTACCTAACCACTGGTGACAAAAGTCACAAATAATCATATGTGGGGCCAACCCACTTGTGGTACCTAACCACTGGTGACAATCCCTTATATCAATACGTGGGGCCAACCCACTTGTGGTACCTAACCACTGGTGACAGTCTGAAAAGATCATGTTTCCTCCCTCTTCTCATCGTATCCCATTTTCATGTACATGCTTTATATTATGGTATGATCATGCTTAACGATTAATTAACATGGCACATTCAGGTTTCCATATATGCATTTATTGATAGCAAAACATAATAGACTTACCCGTAGTCCTCGCTCTTACCCACAAGGGTATTTTAGTGACCTGAACATCACTGGCTTTCGGACATACTAACAACTAACAAAATAACATATGAATCGTGTGAGAGTTACACACCGATAACACGTAATATCACGCTCTCTCGTCGACACTATCGCTAATCGAAACCACAGCTATCTACCTACGATTCTTTTCAGAAGCTGACCCACAACCCGGTGGCCAATTTCAATCTACGACATCGCCGCTTCTTAAACTTAGGGTGGGTTTACGGGTCCAACCCCTCCTTAGAATTGCCGGCATTCGAGTCCATGGAACAAATCTTGGTCGAAGACCGAATTAACACATAGGGTAAATGTGAATAGATTAACACGTTAGCGTAAAAGATCTCCTTACTTAGATCGACAAAGCCAAGCTTTAGGCTTGATCCACAAGTAAAGCGAATCTCGAAAGTCTCCAAAGGAATGCGACACCCCCTTCCACCTACATTCGGCCAAGCCCCCAAACATTAGGCTAATTAGTCATTCGGCTTTGGCTCCCCAAACTGAAAGAGAAGATAAAGATACAGAAGAAATCGCCACTAACCTTAACAGAGGAGATCCAGTTATCACCTAAGAGGATTCGGCACTAGCACAAAGAGAAGAGAAGATTCGCAAAAGCAGGGAAAGAAGATGAAAGAGCCAAAAAGAACTACCAATGGAACTTAGGAGGTTTCAGTTTTAGAAGTGATCAAAAGAAAAGATCAAGAAGAGAAGGCCATGAAGATTCAGTTTGTAGAGAGAAATCATAGAAGAGAATTTTGGATGGGGATATTCGGCTATTGCACAGAGAATGAAGATGAGAATGGAGTTAGGGGTTTTCGGCTTTGAAATATAAAAAGGAAAAAGAAGAAAAGATGAATAATAGATGCGGTTATGGTGCTGAAAGGAAAACGAAGAAAAGGGAAAAAGGGTTTCGGCTTTTAGAGAGAACAAGAAGAAGAAGAAGAAGAAGAAAGAATCATGGAGAGTGTGAGTCAAGAGAATTTCGGCAATAGTGAGAGATATGTGTTTTAGAGAAAATAAAATAAGAAGAGAAATAAAACTCAAAACAAAAGAACCCACTTGGACACCTTAGACACTTTCGGCACAAGGCAAAACAAACCACATTCAAAGACCTACCTCCCAAACCCAAATTTGCACAAAAAAATGACACTCTGTGGTCCTATGGCCAATGTAAATTTCGACACACTCCAACATAGGCCAAACCGATCCCCCTCCTACACCAAACATTTGAATTTCGCCACCACTTACACCCCTTTGCTCAATCCCTTGTTTCTCTCCTTAATTTTCTCCTGATCACACATTCAAACTTGTTTGAATAATTCAAACTCCTTGAATTGCTCTCTTCCACTTATTCAAAGATATTGACCCATTCAACACTCATCCACCAGAGTCCATGCTGAGTGCAACTCTCCCTTGCCTTGGCGTTAAAAAGAAATCCCAAAAAAGGAATTCCCGCAGCTCGAACCAAGTCCCTCCAGCTTCCCTGAGACATCACTTCCCTGAGCTCTAAGTGGCGCCTCCTTGCCACTTTGCTAAGGCACTCCTTTGTGTCATCCAACACAAACAATATCCCTTAAGGCCCAATTCAGCTAGCTTCCCTAAAAGTGCTCAAAAAGCAAATTTTCACCAAGACTCCGGCTTACCCCTAACTCATTCCTGGACCCTAAAGTACCCTAAACTAGCATGTCAAACATAGTATTCACATACAAACACATACAATGTAAAGGCCCTGATTTAGGATGTTACAGTTCTACCCCCTTAAAATAATTTCGGCCTCAAAATTACCAGGTCAAAAGAGTTGAGGGTATTTCTACCGCATAACATCCTCTGGCTCCCACGTGGCTTCTTCTGATCCATGGTTCCACCACAACACCTTCACCAAAGGGACTGATTTCCCACGCAATACTTTGACATCCTGATCTGAGATCTACACTGGTTCCTCCTCAAAAGATAAGTCTGGGCTTACTTCAATTTCTTCTACTGGCACAACATGAGACAGATCCGAATGATAGCGTCTAAGCATAGAGACGTGAAATACGTCATGGATCTGACTCAACTCTGAAGGTAACTCGAGCTAATAGGCTACTGGTCCCACACGCTTCAACACCCGATAAGGCCCGATAAACCTGGGGCTCAACTTGCCCTTCCGACCAAATCTCAGCACCTTCTTCCACGGTAACACCTTTAAGAAAACCTTGTCACCCACTGCAAATTCTATATCTTTCTGCTTAAGATCAGCATAGGACTTCTGCCTGTCCGAAGCTTCCGCCAATCGAGTTTGAATTAGCTTAACCTTGTCTTCCGTTTCAGCAACCAACACTGGACCCAACAACTGACGCTCACCCAACTCTGTCCAACACGTAGGTGTGCGACACTTCCGACCATATAACGCTTCATACGGCGCCATCTGAATACTCGACTGGTAGCTATTGTTATACGCGAATTCTGCCAACGGTAGAAATTCTTCCCAACTACCTCTGAAGTCTAAGACACAGCCCATCAACATATCCTCCAGCAGCTGAATTACCCTCTCCGACTGCCCATCAGACTGTGGATGAAACGCTATACTGAAATCCAACTTTGTACCCAAAGCTTGATGCAACGCCTTCCAAAATCTTGACGTGAACCTAGGGTCCCTGTCTGAGATGATAGACACTGGTACCCCATGCAACCTTACAATCTATGCTATATATAATCTATCCAACTTCTGAAGAGAGTAATCCACACGCACATGTATGAAATGAGCCGACTTTGTCAACCGGTCAACTATTACCCAAACTGAATCCTTCTTAGTAGGCGTAAGGGGTAGCCCACTAACAAAGTCCATGGTGATCCTTTCCCACTTCCACTGCGGAATCTTGACCGGTTGCAACAACCCCGAAGGCAACTGATGTTCCGCCTTTACCTGCTGACACGTCAAACACTTACCCACAAATTCGGTTACCTTTCGCTTTAAACCCGGCCACCAAAACTATTCCCGCAAATCCCGGTACATCTTACTACATCCTGGATGCATAGCGTATGGACTGCTATGTGCTTCCTGAAGAATCTTCTGCCTCAACTCCACATCTTTTGGCATGCAAACCTTCCCATGGAAACATAAAACTCCATCGCTGTTCAAGCTATACCCCTCTAATCCACCATTCTGCACTTGCAAAAATCGAGCGCTCAAGATATCATCTCCTACTGCTTTCTCCTTAACTGATTTATTTACCATGACGGCTTCACTTGCAGTTCCGCCATCAAACTTCCGTCATCATACAAACTAAGGTGGGCAAACATTGCTCTTAAGTCTGATACAACCTTACGGCTCAACGCATCTGCCACTATGTTAGCCTTACCCGAATGATACTCAATCGAGCAATCATAATCCTTCAACAGCTCGATCCACCTTCGTTGCCTTAAATTCAACTCCTTCTGAGTAAGGAGGTATTTCAAACTCTTGTGATCCATGTAAACAATAGACTTCTCCCCATACAAGTAATGTCTCCAAATTTTTAGGGCGAAAACCACTGCAGCTAGCTCCAGGTCATGCGTCGGATAATTCACTTTGTGAGGCCTCAATTGTCGAGAAGCATACGCTACTACCTTCCCCTCTTGCATCAGCACACATCCTAACCCTGTATGCGATGCATCACAATAGACAGTAAACTCTTTCCCCGCTTCAGGCTGAATCAACACCAGAGCTTCCGTCAAAATCCTCTTTAACTTCTCAAAACTTTCTTGTTGTTTGTCAGACCACACAAACGGAACCCCTTTCCTTAAAAACTTGGTTAACGGTGCTGTAATCAAAGAAAACCCTTCCACAAACCTTCTGTAATACCCTGCTAGACCAAGAAAACTCTGAATCTTCGCCACAGACTTAGGTGGTTTCCAATCCAACACAGCTTCAATCTTCCGAGGGTCCACCGTAATTCCCTCAGCTGACACCACATGACCCAAAAAGGTAACTTCCCTTAGCCAGAACTCGCACTTACAAAACTTTACGAATAACTGCTTCTCCCTCACAATTTGCAAAACCACACGAAGATGTGCATCATGCTCCTCCTCGGACTTCAAGTACACCAGAATATCGTCTATAAACACTACGACGAACTAATCCAGACACAGTTGAAAAACCCGATTCATCATATCCATAAATATTGCTGGTGCGTTGGTCAATCCAAACGGCATAACCAAGAATTCGTAGTGACCATAGCGAGTACGAAACGCCGTCTTATGAATATCCACCTCCTTGACCTTATGCTGGTGATACCCCGACCTCAGATCTATCTTGGAAAAGACTGATGCTCCCTTAAGTTGGTCAAACAGGTCCTCTATCCTCGGTAATGGATACTTATTCTTGATCGTCAACTTATTCAACTGACGGTAATCAATACACATTCGCATCGATCCATCCTTCTTCTTAACAAAAAGCACGGGTGCTCCCCAAGGCGATACACTCGGCCGGATAAAACCCCGGTCTAACAACTCCTGAATTTGCGCTTTCAGCTCCACTAACTCCTTCGGCGTAATTCTATATGGGGCGATAGAAACTGGCGCTGTTCCGGGTAGAAGGTCAATACCAAACTCAACCTCACGATCTGGAGGTAATCCCGGAAGCTCTTCTGGAAAAACATCAGAAAATTCCTTTACCGTTCGGACATCCCCCACAGTTGATTCCTTAACCTCCAAAGCATAAACATAAGCCACAAACGCCTTACATCCTTTCCTCACCATTTTCTCGGCCTTCAAAGCGAATACCACATTAGATAGGTAGTTCCTTCTCTCACCTATCACAACCACCTCTTCACCCTCGACAGTTCTCAACACCATGCGCTTGGCTACACAGTCCAAACTTGCTTGATATTTTACTAACCAATCCATACCTAAGATCAAATCGAACTCCCCAAATGGCAATTCCATCAGATCAGCCAGAAACACTACCCCTTGAAGTTCTAGGGGTACATCCTTATACAGTTTATTCACTACTACAGAGTGACCTAGAGGGCTAATTACAGTCATCTCCCTAGAAAAAGTCTCATAGTCTAAGTTCAGAGTTCCCGCTATAGTACTAGCAACATAAGAGTGCGTCGAACCAATATCAATCAAGGAAGTATAAGGCAACCCATCAATTAAGAACGTACCGATTATGACGTCCGGTGCGTCGCCCTCCTCTCGACGCCTAGCCGCATAGACCAACCCAGGCTGTCTTGCATCCATATTCCCAAAGACCTCTGCCGGTGCTCCACGGCCTCGACCGAAACCATTACCCCCTCCGGGTGGACCACGACCCCTCTACGGTTCTTGACCATCTCTTACATATTGTGCGTCCTTGACCCTCGGTCACCGTGTCCTAACCGCCTCCGCGGGCAATCCCTTATCCGATGGTCCATCGACCCACACTCAAAGCATCCTCTGTTACCTGTCCAACACTCTCCCGAATAAAACTTCCCGCATCGAGCACACCGCGGTGGCATCGAGCAAAGAGCTTTCTTTGTCGCTCGACTCGGCCCGCCTAATCTAGCCCTTTTCTAAAAACCCCCAGCAGACCCTGATGGCCCAAAACTCCTTTTATTGCTATTTCTGTCCTGATGTTGTTTCTCGGACTGCCTCACCTCCTCGGCTATCTTGGCCTTTTCCACAAGGACAGCAAATTCCCTCTCTCGCTGTGGAGCAATCAACACCCGCAGCTCATCTCTCAACCCGTCCTCAAACCTAACACAGCGCTCATGGTCCGTAGCCACAATACCCCGAGCATAACGGCTTAACCGTAAGAATTCTGCCTCATACTCAGACACTGACTTACTCCCCTAAACCAGATTCAAAAATGCCTTACGCTGCGCATCCACATAACTAGACCCGACGTACTTCCTCTGAAATGCCGCTTTGAAGAAATCCCAGGTGATATCATCGGCCATCGCACCATCCCTGACCGTGAGCCACCACTGATAGGATTCGTCCTGAAGAAGAGACACGATCCCTTTCAACTACTCCTCAGCCGTGAAGTCAAGATCATCCATTATGCGCTCAGTCGCCTCTAACGATATTCACCAAGTTGGGGCTACACCAGAAACACCCTTAAACACTTCCGCTCCATTGGATCAGAGTCGTTCAGACACAGATTTTTGAACCCCCGTACCCATGCCAACTCCAGCAACTCTCTCCAAGACCCGTAGCATCGCTTGAGACACAGCGTCGTCTCCACCCGCTTTAGTCCTGAAACTCGGTTCCACTCACGCGGTGGGGCACCTCATTCTCGACCCATGGCCACCCCTCACCGGTTCCGATCTGAGTAATCCTACCCCTACCACGACCACGTACATTACGCCCACGTCCTCGAGTGCTCATGACTAACGTTCACGATTTAATCTGATTTAGGAAAATTTTATGAATTAGCTTCCTCCACTATTTATTACAGAACTGTCTTATGAGTGTATATATTCAGAGTAATTTTTCCGCGAGTACGTACATTCCTACAGGCTTCAATCTCTAAAGTAGCGTTTTCTAATACTAGTAATCCTATCTCGATACAATCATATCACAAAACAATTAAATCATATAATCAATAATTAGAAAACTTGCCGTCGCAGATCGGTGCCAGAGACTCAGGTGCCATGCTTCCCAAAAACATGCATTTCATCGAAACCATTTGGCAAACCCTCTATTGAAAAATAATTCGGGCCTTATACCCACAACTGAGCTTTTGAACTTGGCTCTGATACCACAATTGTAACACCCTAAACCCGGTCAAAACGCTACGACCGAACCTGGCATGTCACAGGGAAAAAAACATTTTTAAGAACCGAGTTATTGTCATGAGTTGGGAAAAATCTTTGATTTTATAGAAACAGAGTTTGTATTGAGTGGTCATTTGAAAACAATCTTGAATCTTAGCTTGAAAAGTTGAGTTACCTTGTTATTAAAAACCTGAATGTTAAATTACTCAATTGTAAAATCTTAAAAATCCCAAAGTTCTTTAAATTTTGGAAATCACCCATTTTGAAACCGTATTAAACGTGTCTTAATAATCTGATAAAGTAGAAGAAAATTTACAAAACAAGTAAAAACCAAACCAACATTTAAATGGCCTTATTACATTACCCAAAATCCAAATTAAAGAAAAATAACTCCAAATTAACTATTAAAGTAAAATCCAAAATATTATGCATGGCCACCTCGAGTCCACCTCGGCTCCGTATCCGCAGTCTAAGGATTAACTACAAAGGTTAACGGAAGGGGTGAGTCATCGAGACTCAGTGTGTAAATCCCCGTCCAAAAGATATTAGGCCACCACACAGATTCATATGCAAAGTAAGTATGCCATGCAACCCAACCAACCTAGGCATCCATCTATTTCTCCTGTGTCTACCCAACATTTGTGGCACCTAGCCACTGGTGGTACCTAACCACTGGTGACAAAAGTCACAAATAATCATATGTGGGGCCAACCAACTTGTGGTACCTAACCACTGGTGACAATCCCTTATATCAATACTTGGGGCCAACCCACTGTGGTACCAAACCACTGGGACGAGTCACAGAAATAAGATATATGTGGTACCTAACCACTGGTGGTTCCAAACCACTGAGACTTAGTCACAAATTGATAATATGTGGGGCCAACCCACTTGTGGTACCTAACCACTGGTGACAGTCTGAAAAGATCATGTTTCCTCCATTTTCTCATCGTATCCCATTTTCATGTACATGCTTTATATTATGGTATGATCATGCTTAACGATTAATTAACATGGCACATTCAGGTTTCCATATATGCATTTATTGATAGCAAAACATAATAGACTTACCCGGAGTCCTCGCTCTTACCCACAAGGGTATTTTAGTGACCCAGAATGTCACTTCGGCTTTCAGACATTCTAACAACTAACAAAATAACATATGAAGTGTGTGAGAGTTACACACCTGATAACACGTAATATCACGCTCTCTATGTCGACACTATCGCTAATCAAAACCACAACTATTTGCCTATGATTCTGTTCAGAAGTCGGCCCACAACCCGGTGGCCAATCCCGAACTGCTGACACTGCTCGCTTCTTAAACTTAAGGGCTGGGTTTACGGGTCCAACCCCCTCCTTAGAATTGCTGTCATTCGCGTCCATGGAACAAATCTTAGTCAGAAGACCGAGTTAACACATAGGGTAAATGTGAATAGATTAACATGTTAGCAGAAAGGATCTCCTTACTTAGATCGACAAAAGCCGAAGCTTTAGGCTTGATCCACAAGTCAAGCGAATCCCGAAAGTCTCCAAAAGAATGCGACACCCCCTTCCACCTACATTCGACCAAGCCTCCAAACATTAGGCCAATTAGCCATTTGGCTTTGGCTCCCCAAATCAAAAGAGAAGATAAAGATACAGAAGAAATCGCCACTAACCTTAACACAGGAGATCCAGTTATCACCTAAGAGGATTTGGCACTAGCACAGTAGAAGAGAAGATTCGGCAAAGCAGGGAAGAAGATGAAAGAGCTGAAAAAGAACTACCAATGGAACTTAGGAGTTTTCAGTTTTAGAAGTGATCAAAAGAAAAAATAAAGAAGAGAAGGCCATGAAGATTCGGTTTGTAGAGAGAAATCAGAAAAGAGAATTTTGGATGGGGATATTCGGCTATTGCACAGAGAATGAAGATGAGAATGGAGTTAGGGGTTTTCGAATTTGAAATAGAAAAAGGAAAAAGAAGAAAAGATGAATAATAGATGCGGTTATGATGCTCAAAAGAAAACAAAGAAAAGGGAAAAAGGGTTTCGGCTTTCAGAGAGAACAAGAAGAAGAAGAAGAAGAAAGAATCATGGAGAGTGTGAGTCAAGAGAATTTCAGCAATAGTGAGAGACTTGTGTTTCAGAGAAAAGAAAATAATAAGAGAAATAAAACTCAAAACAAAAAGAACCCACTTGGACACCTTAGACACTTCCGGCACAAGGCAAAACAAACCACATTCGGCACCTACCTCCCAAACCCAAAATCTGCACACAAAAAAATGACACTACAGAGTCCTATGGCCAATGTAAATTTCGGCACACTCCAACATAGGCCAAACCGATCCCCCCTCCTACACCAAACATTTGAATTTCGGCCACCACTTACACCCCTTGCTCAATCCCTTGTTTCTCTCCTTAATTTTCTCCTGATCACACATTCAAACTTGTTTGAATAATTCAAACTCCTTGAATTGCTCTCTTCCACTTATTCAAAGATGTTGACCCATTCAACACTCATCCACCAGAGTCCATGCTGAGTGCAACTCTCCCTTGCCTTGGCGTCAAAAAGAAATCCCCAAAAGGGAATTCCCGCAGCTCGAACCATGTCCCTCCAGCTTCCCTGAGGCGTCACTTCCCTGAGCTCTAAGTGGCGCCTCCTTGCCACTTTGCTAAGGCACTCCTTTGTGTCATCCAACCCAAACAATATCCCTTAAGGCCAAATTCAGCTAGCTTCCCTAAAAGTGCTCAAAAAGTAAATTTTCACCAAGACTCCGGCTTACCCCTAACTCATTCCTGGACCTTAAAGTACCCTAAACTAGCATGTCAAACATAGTATTCACATACAAACACATAAAATGCAAAGGCCCTGATTTAGGATGTTACAACAACAATCTTAAATATGCAAAAATCATCAAAAATCCAAAACTAAAACTTACCCAATTTTGGTTGCAAATTGCCGAATATTAGAGAGAGCTCAAGCTTCTTCCTTTTTTTCTTACTTTCGACCAAGGATGAAGATAATGGCCTTCTTTTTGCACGTCATTTTTATTATTGTTATCTTATATTATAATATAAAACTTTAACACATATTTTATGCTTATAAAAACAAAATAATATAAAAATCAAAGTCATAATGCCGTCCACTATGCCAACAAATGGACAATTTATAACTTAAGTCCTCTCTCATAGATAAACACATCAATTCAATCATTTAATTAAGAAGATAGCTACTTTTTACACTTATGCAATTTAATCTCTTATCTAAAATTAAGCATCCAAACAAACGAATTAACCTACCATATTTTAGGTCATGCTCAAAAACATAACATAGATATCAATTTAAATGTAAAAAAAATTATCTAACCCAGATTCCATTCTGATTAAGGCTAAATTTGGGCTGTTACAAGAACCAGTTAAGATTTTAGCTCAGGAAGTCAAACAGCTAAGAAATAAAAGTATTGCCCTAGTGAAAGTATTGTGGCAAAGACATGGGATAGAGGAAGCTACGTGAGAACCAGAAGAGAGCATGAGAAACCAGTACCCAAACCTATTTGCTGGTAAGATTTTTGAGGACGAAAATCCTTTAGAGGGGGAGATTTGTAACAGCCCGATTTAGGGCCTAGTCGGAATAGTGGTGCAAGACCACAAATCTGAGTTAGTAAAATTGAGTTTTTAAGGTTTAAGAGATGTTTGCATGATAGTATAAAAGTTCTATGTAGAAATTTTGTGAAAATTTCTATTAAAGGGTTCATTAGGACTAAATTGCAAAAGTTGCAAAATACGAGATTCTAGAAGCTTTTTTTATGAAATAGCTTTGGAATATAAATTTGAAGTCCTTAAATAGCAAACTTCCCAAATTATAATTTTTGGACAAAAATGGACATGAGTTAGTAAATTGTGAATTTTTAAAGAGAAGGGCATTTTGGTCATTTATCAATTAAATGATTAAAATGGGAAAAGATGATAAAAATCTTATTCATCTTCTTCTTCCTTGTGCCGAAAATTTGAGAGGCTCCATAGCTAGGGTTCTTCAATTTTTGAAGCTTGCTAGTAAGTGCTTCCTAGCCCCGTTTTTAATATTCTTCGTATTTTTAGAGTCCTCGTATTATGAATTAGCTATTTATAGCTATAAGTTGAGCTAGAATTCATGTTCATAAATCTACCCATGTATGACATGCTTGTAAAATGATGTTTTATGAAAGATTATGAGAGTTTGATGTTAGATAAACATCTTTTCCTAAATGAATTTCATGAAAAATGCTAATAAGGACTAGTTTGTAAAAGTTGTAAAATTTGTCATACATGATAGAAATAGTGAGAATTGATTGTTGCTATAGTTGAGGAAGTGAATCAGCTAAGTATGAAGTTCACGAAAGTTGAATAAAAATCACTTTACGAGCCTTGGGGCAAAAGTGTAATTATGAGAAAGTTTAGGGGCAAAATGGTAATTTTGCCAAAGTATGAGTTAAGAGTCAATTTAGTTAATGTGTGTATTAAATGAGCTAAATTATTATTACAGATAAAGAAAAATGAAGCCCAGATCGAAACCGAGGCAAGAATAAAGTCGAGGACTAAATTGCATTTCTACATACATTTTGTACATTGAGGTAAGTTTGTATGATTTCTAAGCTTTATGATTAATATCATTGAATTGCTTAGTATGATGTAGAATATATCTTAATTCCATGATATTTTTGATGCTATGTTAAACAAAGAAATCAATAAGATTAAGCATGAGAAAGTCCCGATTGAAGTTGAATTACTTAGGATACTCGATCTATCACATGAGACAATGAAGTCCGTATAAGACCAAGCCAAGGCATGTCATCAGCAATCAAGCAAGTTATCATGTAAGACCAAGACAAGTCTTGGCATTGAAGAGTTATTATGAGATGAAGACCCATATAAGCCCAAGCCAAGGCATGGCATTGGTGAGTCTCCAAGTAAATATGTCATGTAAGTCCAAGACAAGTCTTGGCATTGAAAAGCTATCATGAGATAGAGATCCCATGTAAGTCCAAGCCAAGGCATGGCATTGGTGAGTAACAAGGAAAATTTCATGTAAGTCCAAGCCAAGGCTCGGCATTGACCCGTTCATGAGTAAAGATACCAAGTCAGACCATGTCAAGACATGGCAATGGTAAGTTCCCAATGGAACACACAAGGAAGACTTCGTGTAAGTCCATGTCAAGACATGGCATCGATACCAAGTTGAGAGATCCCATGTAAGGCCATATCTAGGATATGGCTTTGGCATCGAGATATATGTGAGATGAGATTCAGTATCCTCAGTTATTCATAGTAATTCATCGGGAAAAAGAGTAAAGAATAAATGAGAAAGCAAGAAAGCTAAGCAAGTAAAGCTATCATCAAAGTATGCTAGTCAAAGTTAACTAAGAGTATTATTCATGTTGTGAATGATGAAGTTAAGATTATGCTTACCTTAACAAAGTATGCTAATCTATATGATTAAGTGATACAGGTACCTTGTTTACCTTACAAGCACGAGACTAGTAAGTACCATGATAAGTGTAAGAATCATTAAGAGTAAGTAAGCTCAAGCATGTGAACTTAGCAATGCCTTTGCTTATGATGAATGAGTATGTTAAGTATATATATATATATGCGTTGTTATATGCATTACATGCAAACTTACTAAGGGAAATGCTTACGTCTTTAATTCTTTCTTTCCATGTAGTCCCGCAAAGCTAATCTCGTGGATCATCGTCATCGGAGCTCGGAGCAGACTATCAATTGCTATTTTGGTATAGCCAAGTTGTTTATATTAAGTATGGCATGTATAGGAAGCATTTCATTTTGAGTTATGTTTTAGAATTAGCCAAAGTGTTGGCTATCAAGCTTAGTATTCTTTTTGTATATGGCCAAAGAGATGGGTCATGAATGATTAAGTATGTATGTTTTTATTTATCAATGAAGTATGCATCCTTGTTCATGTTAGATGTAATACTTGAGTTATTGAATTGACTATTGATTGATCTTGATCTCAGGGTGGCAATTGGCTTGGAAAATAGCCTCTAGGTGCCCACACGGATAGACACACGGGTGTGTGTCTAGGCCGTGTGTCCCCTGCACATTAGTGTTTTAAGTCAGAATAAACCACGGGCTAATCACACAGTCGTATGTTTAGGCCGTGTGTGACACTACTGATTAGCACATGGGCGTGTGCCCGGCCGTGTGAAGTCCGCACCTTGCACTTGTAATTTGAATTGCCACATGGTCAAGTACACGGGCGTGTGTATGGACCGTGTGTGGATAAGTCGGAATGCCAAAGTTTAGCACACGGGCCAAAGCCACGGGCGTGTCAAGGTCGTGTGAAATTAGTCAGTGTCGACCACGAGTGGAAGACACGGGCATGTCTTAGGGGTACACGGGCGTGTCCTAAGTCACATTGGCGTGTGACCCTTGTTTCGAGGAAAAGTTCCCGATTGAGTTCTGAAAGTTTCCGGATAGGTGTTTAAGGCCTCGTAGGCCCATGAAACGTATGTTTTGATTAAGAAAGAGAATTTTCTGTTTCGAAACAAAATTTTATAGCCCATAAGTACATGTTTACTTAAGTTCAAGTTTGGTAATGTCTCTTATCCAGTCTCAGTCTAGGACTTGGGTATGGGGTGTTACACTTCCAATCCCATGACATAAAATAAAAGCTCTCATTTGCTTTCCATGGGATTTGAACCCCACTCCCCCATGATACTTCATTGACGCCACAGCCACAAGTCACATGCTCATCTTGTGACACCTAAACGCACACAAATATACTTAAGTCCTACAGCTAACAGCCCTCTCCTCTTAAGGGCCAAAAACTAATTTTTTTCCAAAGCTCAGACTCGAACCCAGGCCTCCTTAGAACCCTCAAATACATTCAAATAGCTAGCCGTTCAAGCACAACATGAATTTTAAATAAAATTACAGCCCCTAATGTTTGGGACGTTACACTTTTTGACACACTCCATGTAACATCCCAAAATTGGGCCTAGTAGAATTGGACCTATTGGGCCCATTGGACCTTGGGCGTAGGAGTGTTTAAAATTTTTTAGAACAAGAGAACGGCATTATTTTAAGTTGGATTTATTAGGAAGGTGATTTTGGAAAGTTACGAGTTTTCTAGGAAGTTCCGGGTTCAAATTGAGTCTTGGCAAAATTTTTATATTTAAGCACTTTTAGGAGAGAAGGTAAATGACATCAAGGCTTAAGGAAATAAATGCATATTTTGTTAGCACAAAGGAGCTTATGGTAAAGGGGATATGGCGCCACATGAAGGACTTTGAGGGAGGAGGTTCAAATCTCATCTAGTGCAATTTGTGATTAATTTTTTTTATGCTATTCAACCATAGTGTCGGCCAAGAGGGTTTATAAGGCAAGTTGGACTTTTTAATTATGGTATGATGGCTAAAGAAACAAGGAAAGGAGTAAGGTAAGGAAAGGAATCAAAAGAAAAAGGCAAGATAGGGGGACATGTGGCCTTTTTCATGGGTGTTGCTTTGGAAAGTTTGGTTGGACAAATTTTGACCTTATTGTCATGGGTTGCACGGTTTTTGATAGGGGGAGAGGGTAGCCGAATTTCATTAGCCTTTTGGTAGAATTTTTGGTACTTGTTAAGCCAAAATCCATTTTGCATTATTTTGTGTCTCTTCTCCAAACTTCTTCTCTCATTGCCGAAACTTCAAGCCAATAGTGAGCATTCTTTCTTTCTTTCTTTGTCTTGCTGAAACCACCTAGTCATGGTGACCAAGTTACTATTCTCATTTCCCCTTTGAAAACCGAAACTAGATAGTACCCTTTCTCCTTCTTTTCTTTTCTTTTCTTTCACAAAATCTTCAAACCTTCTTTCTTCCACTTTAATTCATAGCCGAATTTTCTTATTCATATTTCCTCCATAGCCGAACCTTCCAATCCATAAGCTCTCCTTCACATTTTCTTTCTCGTTCGTGTGGGCACTCACTTCTTGGATCGAATAGGCAAGTGGTCTTATTCTTTTCATTTCATTTTCTTTTTCTTCCTAGCCGAATATGTGTGTTCATTTTTATTCGGTTATTCTATCTTGTTTCTTATTGAAACATCACTCTCTCCATCACTTTCATGTTGTGATCAATATCTTCTTTCGTAGTGATCTTAATGGGTGGCCGAATATCATTCTAGTCACAAGTCAAGTGGTGGATATCGAATCCATTATCAAGAAGGTAAGGAGTTCTTTATGGATTATTTGATATCGTTCATTATTCGATTGTTTGCTAAATGGATTAATAGTTTGGACTAATCGTCACTATAGGAACCAAATCGCCCGATCACCTATCCCTCGTAATAAGAGACTCGGATTGTTGGTAAGTGATATAGATTGTCAATCAATCGCAATACTTGGTTGAAGTTGTATTTTGGGCTTTGGACTAATTGTTGACCTATTGTACCTTTAGGTGTCGTGGAGAGTATCGTGTTACGAATTCCGAATAAGGTGTGTAATCCCGTACCCTACCGAATACATGTTTGAAATGGTGGTAATCTAATATCTCTCTGAAAGTTTGCATGAAATGTTTTGTGATTTGGTCGAAATACCGAATGAAATTAGAAACCGGCATCCATGACCACTCGGGCGTACGTATTTTAGTAGTGGTAACCATATTTTGCAATGAAACAGTTTGGTCAGCAGCAGTGACATGATTTTGAAAAACCACGAAAAATAGGATAAAGGGAATTAGAAAGTGAAAAAGATATCGGATTAAATATTACTGTGTCTATTTTTATATGAAAGAAACAGAGGAGGAAGAGGAATTTTATATTCTGTGATATGTTAATTTTAGTGAGACTGGTTCTGATTGACTTCGTGGTTCCCTGTTTTGTCATGGAAAAATCATTCAAAATTGTACAAAGTGAATTATGAGTTATAAGTTATATGTATAGATTTCTTAGTAAGCCTATTTTCAATAGAAACAAGTGCAAGCAACATATGAAAACCGTACAGTGAGATATTTGAATTTTGGGTAAGAGAGGTCATAACCTTTAGACAGTGTAACAAGGGAATCTTTAATGAATAAACTGTACTAAACAGCTAAGCCAAAAATTCTGGAAAATTGTAGTAAGAATATATATGAGTCTAGTTTCAAGAAAAATTTACGGATCTAAATTTCGAGTTTCCTAACTCGAGTTATAGTCAATTTAGTCAATATGACGCAAATGGACAGTTTTATATTTTTATGCCTCACATTAGTAGTTAAGTCTAGGTTGCCGAATTACCAAAATACCCTTGGAGGGTAAATTACCGAAATACCCCTGGGTTGCGAGATTACTGAATTACCCTTAGTGGGTAAAATTACTGATTTATCGAAATGCCCCTATGGGCCGAATTAATAGAATGCCTTAGTGGGCTGAATTACAAAGCTCAATAATGGGCCGATTCATCGTATTAAATTACTAGACTAATGGTTGTTATACATGTGAATATTTTATGTTGTTAAGTGTTTTGCATCATCACATAGTGCATGGGATGGGAAACTTGAATGAAGAGAAGTATAGACCGGTGGCATTGCCACAAATTCTGATATGGGCTATGTGCCAATTTAAATATGGCTTTGTGCCATCGTGATTAAGGCTGTTTGCCAATTATATTACCGTATATGATTTCGGTGGCTCTGCCACAAATTCTGATATGGGTTATGTGCCAATTTAAATATGGCTTTCTGCCATCGTGATTAAGGCTGTGTGCCGATTATATTACCGTATATGATACTCTGGTGGTTAAGCCACAAAATTATTATAAATGGAAGCTTGTCTACAAATTGGAGAGACTGGCGGGGTGGGTTGACTTGATCCCCACAGGAGAGACTGGTTGGTACGGGGGAGAGACTGGTTGGATGGGTTGGGTTGCATACATTTGCTTCATATATATATATGTTCTGTTATGATAGTGGGCTCCGGCCCAAGATGTTGCCATATGGGTTCGTGCCCAGTGGATGACTGTGAGGATTTCACACTCCTGAGTTCTTGTAACTCACCCCCTTTTCTTAACCCTCGTAGGTAATGCTCCGTAATGAGGACTTGGGCCCATGGATGACTCGGTGGAGGCCATACTTCAGAAATGGTGTTATTGAACTTTAAATTTCTATTTCGGTTTATTTTATTATTTTGCTATTTTGGTTTGAGTTGTAATAATGCCTCTGGGATATGTTTTAAATTTCTTTATGTTTAGTCGTACTTATTATATTGCTTGAATTGTTTTAACGGGAATTTTCTAAAATCATAAATAATGGTTTTCCAAAATTGATTAATAAATGGATTTTATAACAAACTTTTACAAATATTTTAATTCAGAAATTTTCTCTCGAATTATCAACAATATTTTCAAAAGCCACGATTTTAAAGCTCACTACCTCAATTTTCGACTCATCAAACGATCTCTCAAAAATACTTGTATTTTATCTACGTTTCCGCAACGTTTTCAAAATACTTCTGCAGCTCTATTTCTAAACATCACATTTTTTGTAAATTGTTTATTTCAAATATGCTTTCACCACCAAAAAGTTTTTTAAAGATAATTACGTTTTCAAGTAGTTAACAATTGCTTAAGTGTTTTGGGTTTTAACAAAGAGGCTGTAATTCTCAAACAAGTTTTTCCATGTGACACGCCAGATTCGGGCCTAACTTTTAGACCGGGTTTGGGGTGTTACACTCCAAATCTTGTCTTTAAAAAATTTTATTATAGACAGTCCAAAAAAAGATTGAAAGTGATTTCGTCTTTTATATTTTGTAAAGAATTCGTCTAATGATAATAAAAAAAAATCATTACAACACACAAAAATAAAAAATAAAAATAAAAAACTTTATTCAAAATATATTTAAAAAATTTATGGGTCACAAGAATAAAGAATAAATCAACATACAAAATCATTAATTCATCCTTTTATATGATTTTAGGCATAATGCTAATTCAAATCCAGGTTAATTTTGGTGTAGGTGAAACACCCAATCAATAGGTTACAACTTGGGTTTATTATTTTTTCTCATAAATTAATTATAGTACATATAAATGCACGAGTTTAGAGAAACTATTGAACATGTTTATTTTGCATTTGTTATTCATTATATTATTGAATTCACCATTTTAAATATTTTTTTTATAATTTATAAGATTTATCATATTTATGAATAGGAATTCTAATTCTATTAAAAGACTTTATTAAATGAAATTCTCTAATAAATAAAAAAAGTCAAATTTTATATTTAAATTATTATGTTTCGTTAACAATAAAAAGTAAAAAGAAAATAAAATATATTACCTATTTTAAAATAGTAAATTCTATTTATTTAAATTAGAAATTATATCTGTAGTAACCCATTTTGCCCGGGTTTAAATAACAAATCAAAAAATATATAAATGTCCAGTTACAGTCCAAAAAACCAATTTACAAGCCCAAAATTACAAACAAATTACCCGTGGCCCAACTAGACTCACTGGCCCAAAATAAATACTCAAAACACCCTAGTCCAGATCCTAAATGAACTAACCCAACAAACCTGACCCAATACCGCCATTACACTAGTAGCCCAACTATAAACCCAGGACCCAAGCTAGCACTGTAACATCCTAAAATTTGGAATTTTATGTGTTGCATTGTTTTTGGTGTTAAGCTAGTTAAATTATTAATTGTGTATGTTTAGGAGGTCCTGAGAAGACTCGGGGTTCATTTGGACCTAGTGAAAATTTTTGGCATTTAGTACTTTAAGGAGATGGAGTAAGTGACCTTAAAGCATATGGAAATAATTGAGTAAATAGCTAGCATAAATGAGCTATTGGTAAGAAGGTTAAGGCGCCACATGTAGTACCTTGAGGGAAGAGGTTCGAATCCCTTTGTGTGCAATTTTTGACTTATATTTTTGCACTCTTTCCTTAAATGTCGGCCAAGAGGTATTTATGGGAAGTTTGACTTCTTTATTTTTGGTAAGGTGGCTAAGGAATTAAGGAAAGGTTGAGGTTGGGGAAAGGAATCAGAAGGAAAAGGCAAGTAAGGGGAACAAGTGGCTTATTTCATGGAGAATGCTATGGAAAGTATGGTTGGCAAAATTTTGACCCTTATGGCAATGCATGTGGACGGTTTTGGGGGTAGATAGGTGGCTAAAATTTTACTTTGGCTTTTGGTAGGGTCTTGGTATTGTTTTGGGTCAAAAATATCATTTGCAACTTTAGTGTCATCTTCTCCCAATTTGCTATTCTCTTTGCCGAAATCTTCTAGCACAATAGTGCATTTTTCTTCTCTTTAGATTGGCCACATATTCACCATTTTGATAATCCATATTTTATTGTAATATCGATTGTGTAAGATCTAATTGAATGGAGACTTGTGGTACCGATTTGAATAGGAAGTCGAGTGGAGATCTAAAAAGGAGCGAATTAATGATCCTTACTCCTAAATTCATGCGAAGGGTTGTTTCGGCGATTTGAGACTTTCCTCCGAGTTGTGGACCCTCATCCGGTGAGAATTGACTATTCTAGGTCGTTCGCAATTCTGAGGCATCAGCGATTCGGGATTTTCCACTGGGTTGTGGGCCGTCAACCGGGGAAAACCGACAAATCGTAGTTGTTCACGATCCCGAGGGTAAAATTTTAGATCGTTTGTTTTAAAGTAGATTTATTAAATTGCCTACGTTGACTAATCCAGCGTTATAATATTTTAGGTGTCAACGATCAAGAAAGCGTAGTGCTTACCGTAATCAGGTGTGTAATCTCACACCGTATTTCGTGGGTTGAAGATTAATATCGTATTGGTAGTAAATCGCTTGATTAAATCGTATTTTGGTTAAATTGGAAAAATTGGCTTAGATCTCATTATTTTGATAAAATTGATAAAATCGGTATTAACATCGTGAAAGATTACGAAAATACCTTTAATGGGCCAAATCAAAATATTTCGCTAAATGGGCCAAATTGATATATGACTATATGGGCCGATTGATATTTGACTATGTGGGCCGATTGATAATTTGCTATATGGGCCAATGTGAAAATATGATATATGGGCCGATGTGATGATATGTTATATGGGCCGATGTGATAATTTCATATATGGGCCGATCTGATATTTTGTTAAATGGGTCAATTTGATATTTTGTTAAATGGGCCAATTTGATATTTTGTTATAATGGGCCATAATTCTTCAAATAAAAATATCCGAATTAATTATTGTTATTATATTACGATTTGTTATGCACTATATACATGATTTGCATGGGATGGGATAATGATGAAGAGAAGTCTTGGTGGCTCTGCCACAATTCTGTATAGTGGCAATGCCACGTAAATTTTGATATTTTGATGGCTTGACCACAAAATTATATTTGATATAAATGGCTTAATGCCTGCGATTGGTGTGTTGGCGGGGTGGGTTGACAAAAGATCCCCACAGGTGTGTTGGTTAGTACGGATGGTGTGTAGCGGATGGATTACTAGGTTTGGTTTGGGAATTGCATTTCATACACATGATATAATTGATACATTATTATTATTGCAAATGGGCTTAGGCCCAAATTATCGCTTAATGGGATTTTGGCCCAGTGGACAACGGTAAGTGGGTTATACACTGAGTTCTAGTAACTCACCCCATTTTTCTTATCCCTCTTCAGGTAATGATCAGTGATGGAGACTTGGGCCATGGATGACTCGGTGGAGGCCATACTGCAAAAACGGTTTAATTTGGAATTTGGATTTCTTTTTAGTACTTTTAATTATTTTACTATTTTGAGTTAAGGGTTGTAATAAGGCCTCTGGATTAATTTTGTTTTGTTTTATGCTTGACGAAATTATAAATTGCTCTGATTATTTTAAATTGAGGTTTTTTTTTTCTAAAAACTCAAATAAACGTTTTTCTTAAAATGGATATACAAAAAGGATTTCATAATAAACTTTTATAAATATATTTTTTTAACTCGGAAATTTCTCTTGGAAATTTTTATCAACACTTTTCAAAAATTATTTCCAAATTCTTCTCGAACTATTAACAATATTTCCAAGGTCACGGTTTATAAGATTTCATCTCAAAATTTATCGATTTATCAATTAATCTTTATTCAATAATACTTTATTAGAATTTTTTTTTAAATGGGAGTTGTTTTATATGATTTTTAACTCTAAATCTTTTTATGTACAAATGAAAAAGGACTTAGTAGTATTTTTCTCATGTAGCATGACAGATCTGGCCTTAACGCATGGGTTGGGTTTGGGGTGTTACATTTTATGGTATCAGAGCCCGATTCAAAACTCGGCTGTGGTTTGGGTTCAAAAACATTTTTTTCTGAACTGTTTTGAAATGTAAAATTTAGAACGTATATTTTTAAGGGAAGTATGGCACCACGGGTATCCGGCACCAAGTCAAGTAAGTTTATGTTATTGTATGATTATGATTATTGTGATATGACTATAGGAACACTCTAGAACTTTTAGTTTTAGATGTTGAAACTATAGAGATGGAGACTATAGGATGCGTTTACGAAAACGACCTTACTTCTTATACTTCATAAAAAATTGGTTAATAAATAATGAAATAGTCTACTGATTCATAAGAGTTTTAATCAGATTAAATCGAATTAGCCAATATGAGCGCTACAGGACGTGGACGCGGTAGACGTGGCCGTGGTAGAGGCCGAGGTGCTAGGGTTGCGTCTGAAGCGTCGGGACATAGCCAGAAATGGACGCACCTGCGTCACCCGGGACTGAAATTGGATCACATGACCGTATGAGGGAGGACATTGCCTTGTCCCAAGCAATGTTGCGAGTCTTAGAAAGGGTTGCTGGGGCTAGAACTGGGCCAGCAGCTCGTGGATTAATTTCGAAACGACTTAGATCAAGTGGTGCCGAGGTTTTTAGGGGTGTCTCGAGTGTAGCCCCAAATGTAGCGAAATATTGGCTCGAGGTAGTGGAACGGATCATGGATGATTTGGAGTGCACCACCGAGCAGAAGCTGAGAGGAGCTGTGTCCTTGTTGAGAGACGAGGCATATCAATGGTGGCTTACTGTTCGGGAGGGCACTCATGCAAGTCGTGTTACTTGGGATTTCTTCAAAACTGCATTCCAAGGAAAGTATGTTGGGGCTAGCTATGTGGATGCCCGGAGGAAGGAATTCCTTAATTTGGTCCAAGGAAGTAAGACCGTGGCAGCTTACGAAGTGGAATTTATGCGTCTGAGTCGTTATGCCCGAGGTATTGTGCCAACTGACTACGAACGCTGCGTGCGTTTTGAGGACGGGTTAAGTGATGAGTTGCGGGTATTGATAGCCCCACAGCAAGAAAGGAATTTTGCCACACTTGTGGAGAAAGCCAAGATAGCTGAGAAGGCTAAGCACTCGGAGCGACGAAACCAAGAAAAAGATAGAGGCAAGAATAAGAGGGACTTTAAGTACTCAGGTCCTGCTAGAGGGTTTCACAAGAGGCCCAGGAATGATGAGCCAGTTCGAGTTAGGGCACCAGCTGTTACTAATCGAATCTGACCATGTGGCCGATCATGCGAAAACGACACCCGGGTGAATGCTAGAAGAGAACCGGTGGTTGTTTCAAATGTGGTTCCAAGGACCATCAGCTTAAAAATTGTCCTCGACAGACCGCTCCGAATCAGAAAGCTCGTAACTATGACGCCACGACCAGGCTAGTGGCGCTCGGCGACACAGAGAGGCCGTGGGCGGTCGAGGTGGTAATGGCGGAGGACGAGGTCGGGTGCACCGAGTAGAGTCTTTGGTTTCAACCAGAATGCAGAGGCGAGGCAGCCAGGGCTGGTTTATGCGGTTAGACACCGAGAGGATGGCGATGCATCTGACGTGATAACCGGTACGTTCTTCATATCTGATGTACCTTTTACTACTTTGATAGATATCGGATCCACCCATTCGTATGTTGCTAGTGCTGTATCTGGAAACCTGAACATTAGATTTGAGATTTCTGCTAGTGAGATGACGGTAATTAGTCCTTTAGGGCAGTCTGTGATAGTAAATAAATTGTTTAGAGATGTACCCTTAGAAGTACAAGGAGAAACATTTTTGGCGGACTTGATGGAACTGCCTTTCGCTGAGTTCGACCTTATTTTGGGCATGGACTGGTTGGTGAAACACCGTGCGAACTTGGATTGTTCTGCAAAGCGGATGACGATAAGAACTTCTGAAGATAAAGAAGTGGTGATGATAGGTGAAAGGAGAAATTATCTATCGAATGTGGTATCCGCTTTAAAGGCAGAAAAGTTGTTGCGGAAAGGGTGTGGAGCACTACTAGCCTTCATTAGCGCGTTGGATGCCAATAAAGTGTCAGTAGAAGGTGTTAGAACAGTAAAGGAGTTTTCGGACGTCTTTCCCGAGGAACTTCTTGGATTGCCTCTGGATCGGGAGGTAGAGTTTGGCATTAAATTATTGCCAGGAACGGCTCCAGTGTCCATTGCTCCATATAGAATGGCGCCGAAAGAATTAGCGGAACTGAAAGCTCAAATTCAGGATTTGTTGGATCGGGGTTTCATTCAACCGAGTGTGTCAAAGTGGAGAGCACCGGTTTTGTTCGTCAAGAACAAGGATGGGTCGATGCGTATGTGCATCGATTAGAGGCAGTTGAATAAGTTGACGATCAAGAATAGGTATCCGTTGCCGAGAATCGATGACCTGTTCGACCAATTGCGAGGAGCTTCAGTTTTCTCGAAGATAGATTTGAGATCGGGTTATCACCAGCTTAAGGTCAAGGAGGCGGATATTCATAAGACGACGTTTCAAACTCGTTATGGACACTATGAGTTCTTGGTGATGCCGTTTGGGTTGACCAACGCACCAGCTACATTTATGTACATGATGAATCGGGTCTTCCAACCCTATTGAGACCGGTTTGTGGTGGTGTTCATAGATGACATCTTGGTTTACTTGAAGAATGAATAAGAGCATGATTCACATCTGCGAATAGTATTGCAAATATTGCGGGAAAAGTAACTTTATGCCAAATTCAGTAAGTGTGAATTTTGGCTGAAGGAAGTGACCTTCTTGGGACATTTTGTGTCGGCCGAAGGAATTAGAGTTAATCCCCGAAAAGTAGAGGCTGTGTTGGATTGGAAACCACCAAAGTCAGTGGCCAAAATTTGGAGTTTCTTAGGGTTGGCTAGTTATTATCAACGTTTTGTTGAGGGGTTTTCGTTGATTGCTGCACCCCTAACTAAATTGTTGCGCAAGGGAGTACCATTTGTGTGGTCAGATCAGCAGCAAGAAAGTTTTGAGAAATTAAAAAGATTCTGACGGGCGCGATCTTGATTCAACTTTGAGGCGGAAAAGAGTTTATTGTTTATGCGATCGTCACACACGGGCTTGGGATGTGTGTTGATGCAAGGTGGAAAAGTGGTGGCTTATGCATCTCGTCAGTTAAGGCCGCACGAGGTGAATTATCCCACCCATGATTTAGAGTTAGCTGTAGTGGTGTTTGCTTTGAAGATTTGGAGACACTACCTATACGGTGATAAGTCGATCATTTATACGGATCATAAGAGTCTAAAGTACCTCCTTACCCAAAAGGAGTTGAAATTAAGACAGCGGAGGTGGATAGAACTGTTGAAGGATTATGACTTCTCAATCGAGTATCATCCCAGAAAGGCTAACGTGGTGGCAGACGCGTTGAGTCGTAAGGTGGTATCGGATTTGAGAGCGATGTTCGCTCATTTCAGCTTGTATGAAGATGGTAGTCTGTTAGTCGAACTTCAGGTGAAGCCTGCGTGGGTAGGTCAGACTAAGGAAAAGCAGTTATCTGATGAAAAGTTGGGTTCCTTATTTCAGCTAGTGGAAAGTGGTGTGGAAGGGGATTTTTGAATGAATAATGATGGAGTATTGTGTTTTCGCGGAAGAATTTGTATGCCCAAAGATTCAGAATTGAGACAAATGATTCTGCGAGAGACGCATAGTATCCCGTATGTTATGCACCCCGGGGGAAATAAAATGTATCGAGACCTCCGTGAACAATATTGATGGCCAGGGTTGAAACGGGAGGTTACTGAATTTGTGAGTAGGTGCTTAACATGTCAGCAAGTGAAGCCAGAACATCAATTACCGTCGGGATTGCTACAACCGGTGAAGATTCCCTTATGGAAATGGGAACGGATAATGATGACTTCGTTAGTGGGCTACCCTTATCGCCTACTGAGAAAGATTCCATTTGGGTAATAGTGGATCGGTTGACGAAGACTGCCTATTTTCTACCTGTTCGTACGGATTACTCATTGCAGAAGTTCGCCAAGTTGTACGTAGCAGAGATTGTGAGGTTACATGGGTTACCAATGTCTATTATTTCGGACAGGGACCCTACGTTTACATCACGGTTTTGGAAAGCCTTACATGAAGCTTTGGGAACCAAGCTTAATTTCAGCACGGTATTTCATCCTCAGTCAGATGGTCAGTCGGAGAGAGTAATCCAGATTCTGGAAGACCTATTAAGGGGCTATGTGATTGACTTCAGGGGTAGTTGGGAGGATTTCCTACCGTTGGCAGAGTTTGCTTATAACAATAGCTATCAATCCAGCATCCATATGGCACCCTACGAGGCGTTGCATGGTCGTAGGTGTCGTACTCCTACTTGTTGGACTAAATTGGGGGAGCGACAGTTATTGGGTCCTGAGTTGATATCAGAGACGGAAGAAAAAGTAAAGGTAATTCGGACATGGTTAAAGGAAGCTTTAGATAGACAAAAATCTTATGCGGATCTGAAGCGTAAGGATATTGAGTTTGCGGTGGGAGATTAAGTCTTTCTAAGGGTCTCACCTTTGAAGAAGATCTTCAGATTTGGAAGGAAGGGCAAGTTGAGCCCTAGGTTCATCGGACCGTACCGTGTATTGAAATGTATTGGGCCAGTAGCTTATCATCTTGAGTTACCTCCGGAGTTGAGTCAGATACATAGTGTATTTCATGTCTCAATGTTAAGGCGTTATCGATCGGATCCGTCTCATATAGTACCGGTAGAGGAAGTTGAGATAAGGCCTGACTTGTCGTTCGAGGAGGAGCCAGTGCAAATTTTAGATCGAGACATTAAGGTGCTAAGAAGGAAGTCAATACCGTTAGTCAAGGTTTTATGGCGCAATCACGGATCGGAGGAAGCTACATGGGAGCCTGAGGATGTGATTCGGCAGCAATATCCTCACCTCTTTTAATCAGGTAAATTTCGAGGATGAAATTTTCTTTAAGGGAGGTAGAATTGTAACATCCTAAAATTTGGAATTTTATGTGTTGTATTGTTTTTGGTGTTAAGCTAGTTAAATTATTAATTGTGTATGTTTAAGAGGTCCTGAGAAGACTCGGGGTTCATATGGACCTAGTGAAAATTTTTGGCATTTAGTACTTTAAGGAGATGGAGTAAGTGACCTTAAAGCATATGGAAATAGTTGAGTAAATAGCTAGCATAAATGAGCTATTGGTAAGAAGGTTAAGGCGCCACATGTAGTACCTTGAGGGAAGAGGTTCGAATCCCTTTGTGTGCAATTTTTTACTTATATTTTTGCACTCTTTCCTTAAGTGTCGGCCGAGAGGTATTTATGGCAAGTTTGACTTCTTTATTTTTGGTAAGGTGGCTAAGGAATTAAGGAAAGGTTGAGGTTGGGGAAAGGAATCAGAAGGAAAAGGCAAGTAAGGGGAACAAGTGGCTTATTTCATGGAGAATGCTATGGAAAGTATGGTTGGCAAAATTTTCACCCTTATGGAAATGCATGTGGATGGTTTTGGGGGTAGATAGGTGGCTGAAATTTTACTTTGGCTTTTGGTAGGGTCTTGGTATTGTTTTGGGTCAAAAATCTCATTTGCAACTTTAGTGTCATCTTCTCCCATTTTGGTATTCTCTTTTCCGAAATCTTCTAGCACAATAGTGCATTTTTCTTCTCTTTAGATTGGTCACATATTCACCTTTTGTCCATCTTTCTTGATAGCCGAAACTTCAAGTTGATTATAAGAAAATTCTTCTTCTTTCTTCTTAATTTCCGAATGCACCAAAACCATTGAGACAAAATTGTTCACTCTTTATTCCATGGAAGAACCGAAACCCCAAAAATACACCTTTTTCATCTTTCTATTCCTTTTTACAAAAGTTTACAAACCTTTCTTTTTCTTCTCAAAATCTATACCTCCATAGCCGAATATCATTGCTCATTTCCTTCATAACCGAAACCTTTTCATCATTCTTTCTTTCTTTCTCATTCGAACTATCACTTATTCCTTAATCCATCGGTAAGTGTTATTTCCAATATTTTATTTTATTTCTCTTAATGCCGAAATATTGTTTTGGTTTGGATGGTCATTTTGACCGAGATCACCACCTTCTTTCTTTCATTCGAAATCATTTTCTTCCTCGTAGAGATATAGTGGAAGGCCGAAACTTGGATTTTTCCAAAGTCATCATATCATCGCTAGAAGTCGGTTCTAAAATCTTTTAGGTAAGTGTTATTCAAGGATTCTATAAATCATTCTTTATTCGATAAGATGGTGATGATTAACCGATATTATTCATAGGGGTTAAATTTCTCAATCTACCAAATCATTGGTCACTCGGAAATTAGTGGTAAGCCGATCTTCACCATTTTGATAATCCATATTTTATTGTAATACCGATTGTGTAAGATCTAACCGAATGGAGACTTGTGGTACCGATTCGAATGGGAAGTCGAGTGGAGATCTAAAAAGGAGCGGATTAACGATCCTTACTCCTAAATTCAAGTGAAGGGTTGTTTCGGCGATCCGAGACTTTCCTCCGGGTTGTGGACCCTCATTCGGTGAGAATCGACTATTCGAGGTCGTTGCAATTCTGAGGCATCAACGATTCGGGATTTTCCACTGGGTTGTGGACCGTCAACCGGGGAAAACCGACAAATTGTAGTTGTTCACGATCCCGAGGGTAAAATTTTAGATCATTTGTTTTAAAGTAGATTTATTAAATCGCGTACGCTGACTAATCGAGCGTTATAATATTTTAGGTGTCAACGATCAAGAAAGCGTAGTGCTTACCGTAATCAGGTGTGTAATCTCACACCGAATTCCGTGGGTTGAAGATTAATATCGTATTGGTAGTAAATCGCTTGATTCAATCGTATTTTGGTGAAATTGGAAAAATTGGCTTAGATCTCATTATTTTGATAAAATTGATAAAATCGGTATTAACATCGTGAAAGATTACGAAAAGACCCTTAATGGGCCAAATCAAAATATTTCGCTAAATGGGCCAAATTGGTATATGACTATATGGGCCGATTGATATTTGACTATGTGGGTCGATTGATAATTTGCTATATGGGCCAATGTGAAATTATGATATATGGGCCGATGTGATGATTTGTTATATGGGCCGATGTGATAATTTGATGTATGGGCCGATCTGATATTTTGTTAAATGGGCCAATTTGATATTTTGTTAAATGGGCCAATTTGATATTTTGTTATAATGGGCCATAATTCTTGAAATAAAAATATCCGAATTAATTATTGTTATTATATTATGATTTTTTATGCCCTATATACATGATTTGCATGGGATGGGATACTGATGAAGAAAAGTTTTGGTGGCTCTGCCACAATTCTGTATAATGGCAATGCCACGTAAATTCTGATATTTTGATGGCTTGACCACAAAATTATATTTGATATAAATGGCTTAATGCTTGCGATTGGTGTATTGGCGGGGTGGGTTGATGTAACATCCTAAAAATTTGAGTATCATTATGATGCATGTTTTGGTGTTTAGCTTGTGTATGATTAAATTTTTGCATGCTTAATATAGTCTTGAGAAGGCTCGGGATTATTCGGAACTAGAATAAATTTTAGTAGTGAGTATTTTATTGTAGTGGATCAAGTGATTATGATGCTTAAGTTAATTTAAGTGACGAAAGCTAGCATAAGATGAGCTAGTAGCAAGGTGGTGTTGGCGCATGAGTGATTGCTTGAGGGGAGAGGTTCGAATTCCGTGGATAGCATTTAGGTAACTTTTATTTTTGTACTTGTATGGCATGTGTCGGTCAAGCTTTACTTATGGTAAGGTTGGACAAATTCTTTTATGGGAAGTAGACTAAGGGAAAAAGGCAAGCTTGAATTAAGGGATAGAATTAACTTGATTTTGGGGATAGGATTCTAAAGCTTTGGAAAGTGGAGGAACACAAGGCATGAAACAAGGAAGTTGTCTTGGAAACTTTTGCATGGCCATTTTGACCATGTATTTGGACGGCATTATGGACAAAAGGGGGGAGCCGAAATTTGGTGGTTAGTTTGGGGTAGGATGGTAGCTTGTTAGAATTCTTTTGGTCATAATTTTTGCTCATCCAAAACATCTTTCCTATCATTTCCTTTCTCTCATAGCCGAATGTGTCTTTAGCTTGGAGACAACAACTTTGTTGAGTTTCATTTAGGCATTTCTTTTGACCATTTGGTCATTTTTGCTATCACTCTAGTATCCCATTGTGTGTCTTTCTCCTAGTGCCGAAACTACCAACACAAAAAGCCATTCCTTTTTCCTTCTCCTTCCCCATTGTCGAATGCATATTGTTCCTAAACTCATCTCTTTTCTCCTTCTCTTTTCTTCTTTTTGAAAACCGAATTATAACACCTTCTCTCCATTCTCTTTTCTTCCTCATTTTTATTTATCATTCAAATATTTTCTTCATTATTTTTCTCTCATGGCCGAATGATACTAATCCCATTTTCTTCAATTTTCCCTTCAAAGTCGAATCTTCTATTCATCTATATTGTCTTGTTGATTATTCTTTCAACCCTCGTTTAAACAATAGGTAAGAGCTTTCTTTTTGGTTCTTATGTTGGTTTATGGGTTGTTTTGGCCGAACCTTAAGTGTGGTAAAGGAGAGCCTTTTTTATCGAAACCATTATTCATTTCTCTTAGATAATTTCTTTCGTTATTTTGTTATAGTGAGATAGTGGTGGGTCGAATCATCACATTTTTGAAGACTTCGTAAAGCCATTCGAGTTGGAACATATTTGTTAAGGAATCCTTTAAAAATCACTCGGGATTTTAAGGTAAGCCGAGTTCGCTCTTTTAAGCCATTAGTATTAAATTTCCGATATATGGTAGGACTAACAATCTTTTGTCAATAAAGACAAATAAGATAGGGACGAAAAGGGTTGTTAATAGTGTTCGGAAGAGGGGTGGTTCCGCTGTTCCCCCTAAATTCAAACGAAGAATTGTTTTCAAAGAATCCGAGATTTTACACTGGTTGTGGACCCTCATCCAAATAAAATCAATTATTTGAAGTAATTCGTACTCCTGAGCCATTGTTTGTTCGTTGTTCTTCATCGGGTTATGAACCATCAATCGGGGAGAAATCGCAAATAGTTATCATTCGAGTTTCCTAGGGTAAGGATCTAGATCGTTAATCATTAGAATAGTTTTATATTAAATATTAGTGTTCTAATCAATAGTGACATATATTTAGGTATCGACGAGCGGGAAAGTATAGTTCTCACCGTAATCAGGAGTGTAACTTCACACGTATCTCATGGGTTATATTACCGTAAGTGATAGAATAAAAATCGTAAAGTCGGTAAAATTTGAAAATACGGTATATTAGCACTTTTTGTGTGAATGCATGAAACCGGTATTAAGATTGTGGAAAAAATACAGTTTTGCCCTCAATGGGCGATATCTTAGAAAAAAAAGATATTTTGGGCCACATGATTATTTGATAAATCGGCCAAAGTGTGAAAATTGTGGAAAAAAGCCACATGTGTATAATGGGCCAAGAAATCGCTAGATCGTAAATGGGCCAAGGTTGGCTAGTTCGTTAAAAGGGCCAAATTGCTTGTTTTGGGGCTAATGGGCCAAATTGATAATTTGTAATATGGGTTTTTTGTTGAAATTTATCTCATGAATATATTGTTATGCATTATATATATACATGACTGCATGGGTTGGGATAAATGACGAAGAGAAGAAAGGCCTGTTGCCAAATATCTAGTTCGGTGGCTTTGCCACAAATATTATAAATGGCCTGTTGCCAAATATCTAGTTCGGTGGCTCTGCCACAAATATTATAAATGGCCTGTTGCCACAAATATTATATCTGGCTTAATGCCTGCTATTGGTGTGTTGGCGGGGTGGGTTGACTTGATCCCCACAGGTGCGTTGGTTGGTACGGGGGTGTGTAGCGGATGGAAATTAGGCTTGGTTGGGAATTGCATAATACATGCATTAATTTTTATACTTGATTTATATATGCATTGTACATTTGTAAATGGGCTCAAGCCCATCTAATTGCTTAAAAGGTATTGGCCCAGTGAACACGGTAAGTGGGTTATACATTGAGTTCTAAGTAACTCACCCCGTTTTTACCCCTTCTCGTAATGATAATTGATGGAGGCTTGGGCCGGGGATGACTTCGTGTGGAGGCCATACTACGAATGATGAGTTATAAAAACTTTGAACTTCTTTTAAGTATTTTTATTTAAGTACTATTTCAATTGCGATGTAATAAGGTCTTTGGTATTATTTTTATGGATTTTTATGCGTGGATGGATTTTAATATGTTTTAGCTACTTTAATGGGGTTGTTAATCTTTTATAAATGTTTTTCTTAAACTTGCGTATAAAAAGAGGATTTTCTTTTTATATCACTTACTCGTAAAATTTTGTGAAAACTCTTTTATAAATTTATTTCAACCAATTATTAAAGTTTTTAACCAATTATTTCTATGAAAATCAATTTGTAAATTCTTATGTTTTAAAAAAACATGGTGTTCAAATAAATCTCGATTTTTGATAAACTCCAACTTCAAATCATTTTCAAGAATTGTTTTCATTAAAAACATTGATGCTTAAGTGTAAGTTCGTTTTATGTGGTGTGCCAAGTCTGGTCTTAACGCGTAGGTCGGGATTGGGGTGTTACATTTTATGGTATCAGAGCCCAGTTTCAAAACTCGGCTGTGGTTTGGGTTCAACAACAATTTTTGTTTAAAAACTGCTTAAATTTTTAGATTTTATGTTTTAAAGGTAGTATGCCACCACGAGCATCCGACACCAAGTCAAGTAAGTATTTGTATATTAAATATTTACTATTGTGAAATTATCATAGGAACACTCTAGAACTTCTAGTTTTAGGTGTTGAAATCGGTAGAGATTAAGACTATAGGACGTGATTGCGAAAATAACTTTATCTCTTATATCTCATAAAATATCATTAATAAACACTGAAATAGTATTCTGATTCATAAAACTTGTAATCAGATTAAATTGAATTAGTCATTATGAGCACTAGAGGACGTGGTCGTGGACGCGGTGGACGTGGTCGTGGTAGAGGACGAGGTGTTGCGTCTGAAGCGTCGGGTCATATGCCGGAAATGGATGCACCTGCGTCACTCGGGAGTGAGACTGGATCACCTGATCATACGAGAGAGGACAATGCTTTGACTCAAGCAATGTTGCGAGTCCTAGAGAGGGTTGCTGGGACTAGAACTGGTCCAGCAGTTCGTGGTTCAATATCGGAACGACTCAAGTCAAGTGGTGCCGAGGTTTTTAGAGGTGTCTCCGGTGTAGCTCCGAATGTTGCAGAATATTGGCTTGAGGCTGTAGAGCAGATTATGGATGATTTGGAGTGCACCGCCGAGCAGAAGCTAAGAGGAGCTGTGTCTTTGTTGAGGGACGAGGCGTATCAATGGTGGCTTACTGTTTGAGAAGGCACCGAGGCTGCATTGGTTACTTGGGATTTCTTCAAAGCTACTTTTCAAGGAAAGTACGTCGGGACAAGTTATGTAGATGCCCGGAGGAAGGAATTCTTGAATTTGGTTCAAGGAAGTAAGATGGTGGCAGCTTATGAGGCAGAATTTCTTCGTTTGAGTCGTTATGCTCGCACAATAGTGCCGAATGATCATGAGCGTTGTGTACGCTTTGAAGATGGGTTGAATGACGAGTTGCGGGTACTGATAGCCCCACAACAAGTACAGACTTTTTCCTTACTTGTAGAGAAAGCCAAGATAGCCGAAGAGGCTAAGAACTCAGAATGCCAGAACCGGGAAAGAGTCAGAGGCAAGAGGGATTTTAAGTACTCGGGTTCTTCTAAAAGGTTTCAGAAGAGGCCACAAAATGACGAGCCAGCTCAAGCTAGAGCACGGGTGACTACTAATCAGAGTCGAGACTGTGCCGATTGTGGGAGACGACACCCCGGGGAATGCTGGAAAAAACTGGTGCCTGCTATAAATGTGGTTCCAAGGATCACCAGTATAAGAATTGCCCTCGACGGATTGATACGACTCAGGAAGCTCGTAACGCTGATGTTCAGCCAGCTAAATGTGCTTAGCAGCCACCGAGAGGTTGTGGATCAGGTCGTGGTGGTAATGGTGTTGGACGTGGTCAAGGTGCACCGAGTCGAGGTAATGGCTTTAGAGGTAACACGGAGGCAAGACAGCCGGGGTTGGTCTATGCGGTTAGGCGTCGGGAAGATGGCGATGCACGATGTGATAAGCGATGCGTTCTTCATCTTTGATGTACACATTCTTCGGTTTGATAGATATCGGGTCTACACACTCGTATGTTGCTAGTGCCATAACCGGAAACCTGAATATTAGATCTGAGATTACCGATAGAGAGATGACCGTAATTAGACCTTTAGGACAGTCGATAATCGTGAATAAATTGTTTAGAGACGTGCCCTTGGAAATTCAAAGAGAAATATTTTTGGCAGATTTGATGGAATTGCCTTTCGGCGAGTTTGATCTTATTTTGGTCATGGATTGGTTGGTGAAGCACCGGGCGTAATTGGATTGTGCTGAAAAGCGGATGTCAATAAGGACTGTGGATAATGAGGAGGTAGTAATGATAGGTGAGCGAAGGAACTTTTTGGCAAATGTGGTATCTTCTTTGAAGGCAGAAAAGTTGGTGCGGAAAGGGTATGGAGCACTCCTAGCTTTTGTTAGTGCTTTGGATGCTAAGGATTTATCGGTGGAAGGTGTGAGAACGGTGAAAGAATTTCCAGATGTCTTTCCCGAAGAACTTCTGGGTCTACCTCCAGATCGGGAAGTAGAATTTGGCATTGAGCTTTTGCCCTAGCGACTCCGGTGTCCATTACTCCTTATAGAATGGCGCCAAGGAGTTAAGCGAGCTTAAAGCTGAAATTCAAGAATTGTTAGATCGGGGATTTATTCGACCAAGTGTGTCTCCGTGGGGAGCACCGGTTTTGTTCGTCAAGAAGAAAGATGGGTCAATGTGTATGTGCATTGATTATAGGCAGTTGAATAAGTTGACGATCAAGAATAGGTATCCATTACCGAGAATTGATGATTTGTTTGATCAATTACAAGGAGCTTCAATTTTCTCCAAGATTGATTTGAGATCGGGTTATCATCAACTCAAGGTGAAAGACGCAGACATTCATAAGACGACATTCCGAACTCGTTATGGACATTATGAGTTTTTGGTGATGCCGTTTGGATTGACTAGTGCACCAGCTGCATTTATGGACATGATGAACTGAGTCTTTCAACCTTATCTAGACCGGTTCGTAGTGGTGTTCATAGATGATATCTTGGTATATTCGAGGAATGAAGAAGAGCATGACTCACATTTGTGTATTGTGTTGCAAATTTTGCGAGATAAGCAACTTTATGCCAAATTCAGTAAGTGCGAATTTTGGTTGAAGGAAGTGACTTTCTTGGGTCATGTGGTGTCAGCCGATGGAATAAGAGTTGATCCTCGGAAGGTTGAGGCAGTGTTGGATTGGAAACTGCCGAAGTCAGTGGCTAAGATTCGGAGTTTCTTGGGTTTGGCTGGTTATTATAGATGCTTTGTTGAGGGGTTTTCGTTGATTGCTGCACCCTTAACTAAGCTGTTGCGAAAGGGAGTACCGTATGTATGGACCGATAAACAGCAAGAAAGTTTCGAGAAACTGAAAAAGATTTTGATGGAAGCGCCAAGATCTTGATTCAACTTTGAGGTTTGGAAAAGAGTTTACCGTTTACTGTGATGCGTTACATACGGGTTTAGGATGTGTACTGATGCAAAGTGGAAAAGTTGTAGCTTATGCTTCTCGGCAGTTGAGGCCGTATGAAGTCAACTATCCTACTCATGACTTGGAGTTGGCTGCGGTGGTGTTTGCCTTAAAAATTAGGAGGCACTATCTCTACGGTGAGAAGTCGATCATTTATACGGACCATAAGAGTCTTAAGTATCTCCTTACCCAAAAGGAGTTGAACTTGAGACAACGGAGATGGGTGGAGCAGTTAAAGGATTATGACTTATCAATTGAATACCATCCTGGGAAGGCTAACGTAGTGGCAGACGCGTTGAGTCGTAAGGTTGTATCGGAGTTAAGAGCAATGTTTGCTCATCTCAGTTTGTATGAGGAAGGCAGTCTGCTAGCGGAACTTCAGGTGAAGCCTCTGTGGTTGGAGCAGATCAAGGAAAAGCAGATATCAGATGAAAAGTTGGGTCCGTTATTGCAACAAGTTGAAAGTGGTATAATAGGAGACTTTGAAATGAACAAGGAAGGCATGCTGTGTTTTCGTGGAAGAGTTTGTATGCCCATGGATTCAGATTTGAGACAAATGATTCTACGGGAGGTGCATAGTAGCACTTATGCTATGCACCCCGGAGGAAATAAGATGTATCGGGATCTCCGTGAGCAGTATTGGTGGCCAAGATTAAAGCGGGAGGTTACTGATTTTGTGGGAAAGTGTTTGACTTGTCAACAAGTGAAGGCGAAACATCAATTACCATCGGGTTTATTGCAACCGGTAAAGATTCCTCTATGGAAATGGGAGCGGATAACGATGGATTTTGTTAGTGGGTTACCCTTAACACCTACTAAGAAAGATTCTATTTGGGTGGTAGTAGATCGATTGACGAAGACTGCTCATTTTCTACCGGTTAAATGCGGATTTCTCATTGCAAAAGTTGGCTAAACCGTATGTATACGAGATAGTGAGGTTGCATGGGGTACCAGTGTCTATCATATCGGACGGGGACCCTAGGTTTACATCACGATTTTGGAAAGCTTTACATGAGGCTTTGGGAACAAAGTTAAATTTCAATCGGGCTTTTCATCCTCGATCGATGGTCAATCGAAAAGTAATTCAGATTTTGGAAGACATGTTACGAGGTTGTGTGATCGACTTGAGGTAGTTGGGAGGATTTTCTACCGTTGGCAGAGTTCACGTATAATAATAGTTACCAATCTAGTATCCAAATGGCGTGTAACACCCCAAACCCAGTCCAACACACCACGGCCAGAATCGGCATGCTACGGGTGAAAACATTTTGAAGAAAACAAGTTCTTGGTTTATTTTCTTGAAACTCTTTTATCGCTTTAAGGTTTAGAAAACCCGTGTAAAGTGATCTTTGAAATCGTTTTTGTTGCTTTAGAACCCGGAAAAAACTCATGCTTGAAAATTCCGTTTGTTGCTACTAGTTTTGGAAAGCCATACGATTCTATTAAATCCCGAGCAAGTTGCACATAGTCAAGTTAAAACCATTTGCTTTTGAAAAAGTTAAGTTTGAAAATCATCTAAGTTACCTTTGTTCTCATCTTGTGAATATTGTTAACCGATGGTAACGTTTGAAAATCCCGATATAGAGTATAGTTTTGAAAACATCAATTTAATCCCGGTTATTTAAGCATGTCGAGTTATTAATCACATGCATGAAATAATTAATATAACATCAAGTAATTAATAACCCAAAATAATACTTAACGGCCTTATTACAAGTTAAAAACCAAATTATAGAAAATAATACCCAAAATCAAAGTATAAAACGAAACCGAATATCAGTTGCATGGCCACCTCGTGTCCTCCCCGGCTCCAAATCTGCGATCTATGCCTCATCTCGCAAAATATAAGGGAAGGGTGAGTCACCGAGACTCGATGTATAAATCCCCAACCCGATAGAATAGCACTTACACAAATCATGAGTAAAACATGCAAATCATGCAACCCACCTAACCATCCGATCTCCTGTATCTACCCCGTGTGGCAAAAACCACTGGTGGTCAAAACCACTGGTGACCGAAGTCACAAATAAATACATAAGTGTGGTCAAAACCACTGGTGACCGTAGTCACAAATCAAGTGATGGGGCCAACCCATCGTGTGGTCAAAACCAGTGATGACAATCCCGTAATCAACATGTGGGGCCAACCCACTGTGGTACCAAACCACTGGGATGAGTCACAATATCCATATGTGGTCAAAACCACTGGTGACCGTAGTCACAAATATCATACGTGTGGTCAAAACCACTGGTGGTCAAAACCACTGGGACTTAGTCACAAATATAGTATCAAAAGTGGGGCCAACCCGCCGTGTGGTCAAAACCAATGGTGACAGTCCAAATCATCCTTCCCCCTCCTCTCATCAATCCCATCATCATGTCCATATCAATCGTGGCATAATATCATGTTATGATGCAAATAACCCATAGCATAGCATTATACAGTGACATGATAACATATATCGAGATCCGTATAACAGGGGACTTACCCGGAGTCCACGCTCATGCCCACAAGGCAAAATCACTGATTTCAATGGCTATTCGGCTTTTAACAGTAAACACAATGAACATATAATACTAATGAAGTGTGTAAGCATTACACACCTGAATACTTGTAGATATAAGTGAAATGTCGAAACCACGATCTATTTCAAATCGATAGAACCCGAAGATTCCGAAATGTTTGCCTTCACCTTTCCTACAATCGGCGAACACCATACTTTTAAGACTAAAGCCATTCGGCTTAATCACAAAATCCCGAAGGATATGTCGCACAAAGATAGCACCTTACCTTAACGCCGATTTGGTTTCCAACCAAATCCCGAAGTTACGTGATGAACCTCCCTTTACAATCGGCCAAGCACTAGCACAAAGATAATTAGCCTTCGGCTTTTGAAAGAATAGGAAACAGATCCGAAACGCTAGAACCCTTACCTAGATTGGCAATCAAATCCCGAAGATCCACTGAATCAGGTTGCACTCCTCCCTACAATCGGACAAGTACCACTATCATTGGGTTAAAGCCTTCGATATTACTCACAACAGGAGATGTTGAAACCGTAAAACACTTACCCCCTTACCCATCGATGATTCGGCCACCAATCACCAAAGTTCGGCACACCCTAGTGTTATTTAGGGATTTCGGCTACTTCACCAAGATAGAACAAGAAAAGAGTTAAGATCCCGATTTATAACGATTGAAGAAATAGCAAAGAGAAGTGGGATTTCGGCATTAACCAAATCAATCCAGAAAGAAGAATAAAAAGGTTATAGTTACCAGGAGATTCGGCTATAACCGAAAAGAAAGAATAGCTTTCGGCACTACAAAGAGATTAGCACACGTGCGAAGAAAAGAAAATAGACTAAGGGTATTCGGCAAAATACTTGATGAAAACGAAAGAGAAACAACAAGGCTTTCGGCTTTTGAAGATGGAAGAGATGGAGAAGAAAATAGAACCAAGATTCGGCAAAGTAAGGAGGTTTCGGCTAACAATGAATGAACCGAAAAAAAGAAAAGGAGAGAATGGCTATTGAGTTTCGACTTTTCAAAGGGAATGGCAAAGTTGGTTCGGCCAAATACCAAAGTTGCCGAAAGAGAAAAAGAGAGAAAATGCCAATGAGGTTTCGGTTTATCCCAAGCACAATGCCCCACTTGAGTGCCTTGCCGAAAATGCTCTCTTACTTGGCTATTGAGATTCGGCACACCCCTAGCATCCCAAACTGATTACTCCTCCTCCCCACACCCATAATTCGCCAACACCTCAAGACTCTCCCGTCCACTCATTCAAATCGGTTTGAATGAGTCAAGCTCCACAATTTTTTGCTCTCCATCCATTTCAAATCTGTTGACTCAATCCTCATCCATTCCAGAGAGTCCTACCTGAGCACACCTCTTCCTTTCTTCTGGCGTGAAAAAGAATAAGCAGAAAGGGATTTCTGCAGCTCGAACCCAAGCTCTCCTTCCCTGCATGTGGCATCACCTTCCTGGCACCTTAGTGGCACCTCCTTTGCCACTTTACCACCAAGCTATTTGTGTCTGAACCCTCCGACAATTTCTTTTAACCCCTAACTCTCTTAGCTTCCTCTCTCTAAGTACCAAAAAAAAAATTTTAGCCATGACTCAGGCCTAACCCGAAGTCATGCCTTGACCCCAAAACATGCTAAACTAGCACAACCAACATAATATCACATGAAATAACACAAAAAATGCAGAGACCCCGATTTAAGTGTGTTATAGTTCTACCCCTCTTAAAAATAATTTCGGCCTCAAAAATTGCAGTCGAAAAGAGTTGAGGGTATTACTGCTGCATCACATCCTCTGGTTCCCACGTGGCTTCCTCCGTACCATGGTTCCGCCATAATACTTTCACCAAGGGAACAGACTTCCTACGCAGAACTTTGACATCTCGATCCAAAATCCGTGCTTTCCTCCTCGAAAGACAAGTCCGAGCTCACCTCTATCTCCTCAACTGGCACAACATGTGACGGATCGATCGATATAGTGCCTAAGCATCGAAACATGAAATACGTCGTGAATCGACTTAACTCTACAAACAACTCGGTGATAAGCTCTTTGGTCCCACTCGCTTCAACACCGTATACGGCCCGATAAACCTAGGGCTCGACTTGCCCTTTCGCCCAAATATCAACACTTTCTTCCACGGCGATACCTTGAGAAAGACCTTGTCACCCATGCATACTCTATGTCCTCGCACTTAAGATCGGCGTAAGACTTACGCTGTCGTCAAGCGCTTCCTTTAGACGAGCCGAATCACCTTAACCTTATCCTCTGTTTCTGCCACCAACTCTGGACCCAACATCTTCCGTTCACCCAGTTCTGTCCAACACGTAGGAGTACAACATTTCCATCCATATAATGCCTCATAGGGTGCCATCTGAATACTCGCTTGATAAGCGTTGTTATAAGCGAACTGCGCCAATGGTAGATACTCCTCCCAACTACCAAAATCCAGAACACGGCCCTTTAACATATCTTCCGAATTTGGATTACCTTTTCGATCGTCCATCGATTGCGGATGAAAAGCCGTCTTTGAAATCCAACCTCGTACCCAATGCCCGATGCAAAGCTTTCGAACCTCGGCGTGAACACAGGATCCCTATCCGAGATAATTGACACCGCACTCCATGCAACCTTACTATCTCTCGCCACATACAACTTGGCTAACTGCGGAGTGAATAATCAACCCGGTCGGTATGAAATGAGTCGATTTAGTCGGGACGATCCACAATCACCCAAGCCGAGTCCCTCTTGCTAGGCGTAAGAGGTAGCCCAGCGAAAATCCATCGTAATCCTTTCCCATTTCCATGCGGAATCTTTACTGCATGGCCGCAATGCACCCTAACGGTAGTTGATGCTCAGCTTTAACTTGCTGGCATGTCAGACACTTGCCCACAAACTCAGTTACTTCCCGTTTAAGACCTGGCCACCAGAACTGTTCCCTCAAATCACGATACATCTTACTGCCTCCCGGGTGCATAGCGTATGGGCTGCTATGAGCTTCCCGTAGAATCCGCTGTCTCAATTCAACGTCCTTCGGCATACATACTTTCCCCTGAAAACACAGTACTCCATCACTACCCAAGCTGTAACCCTCCGATTCACCACCTTGCACTTGCAACCTTCGAGCACTTAGAACCTCATCCACCAGCTATTTCTCCTTAACCTGATCAATCCACGTCGGCTTTACTTGCAATTCTACCAAAAGACTCCCGTCGTCATATAGACTAAGGTAAGCAAACATCGCTCTCAGGTCTGCTACCACCTTATGGCTCAACGCATCAGCTACTACGTTAGCCTTACCCGGATGGTACTCAATCGAGCAGTTGTAGTCCTTTAACAACTCGATCCACCTCCGCGCCTCAAATTTAAATCTTTCTGAGTCAAGAGGTACTTCAGACTCTTGTGATCCATGTAGACTATCGACTTCTCCCCATACAAGTAATGCCTCCAAATCTTCAAGGCAAAAACCACCGCAACCAACTCCAAGTCATGTGTCGGGTAGTTACCCTCATGAGGCCTTAATTGTCGAGACGCATAAGCGACCACATTTCCATCTTGCATCAAAGCACACACCTAAGCCAAGTTATGTGATGCATCACGATGAGACCGTGAATTCCTTTCTTGCCTCAGTTGAATCAACACCGGAGCTTGATCGAGAATCTTCTTTAACTTGTCGAAACTTTCTTGCTGCTTTTTGACCACACAAACGGAACCCCTTTTCTCAACAACTTAGTCGGGTCACGTACTAGCAATCAAGGAGAAACCCTCCACGAACCTTACAGTAGTATCTGCCAAACCAGAAAAACTTGAATCTCTGCAAATCGACTTAGGTGGTTTCCAATCCAACATCGCTTCGATCTTACGAGGATCCACCTAATCCCCTCGGTGATACTACATGACCCAAGGAAGTTACCTCCTTAAGCAAGAACTCGCACTTACTAAATTTGGCGAATAACTACTTCTCCCTCAAAACCTGTAGAACCACCCGAAGATGCGCGTCATGTTCCACCTCAGATTTCGAGTACACCAAAATGTCATCTATAAACACTATGACGAACCGATCCAAATACGGCCGAAACACCCGATTCATCATGTCCATAAATGCTGCCGGCACATTGGTCAACCCGAATGGCATCACCAGAAACTCGTAATGCCCATACCGAGTATGAAATGCCGTTTTATGAATATCAGCCTCCTTCACCTTGAGTTGATGATACCCCGACCTAAGATCTATCTTAGAGAATACCGATGCACCCTTAAGCTGATCAAACAAGTCGTCTATCCCGGGCAGCGGATACTTGTTTTTATCGCCAACTTATTCAAATTTGGCGGTAGTCTATACATATCCGCATAGTACCGTCTTTTTTCTTAACAAAAAGCACAGGTGCTCCCCAAGGTGATACACTCGGCCGGATGAAACCTCTGTCCAGCAACTCCTGAATCTGAGCCTTTAACTCCACCAATTCTTTCGGCGCCATCCTATACGGGGCAATAGACACTGGTGCGGTTCCGGGTAACAAGTCTATACTAAACTCAACCTCGCGGTCAGGAGGCAAACCCGGAAGTTCCTCTGGAAATACATCAGCAAATTCCCCCACGGTTTGGACATTCTCTACAGCTGCATCCTTGGCTTCCAAAGCACAGACATGCACCATAAATGCCTCACAACCTTTCCTCACCATTTTCCGCGCCCTTGTATGGATACCACATTGGATAGGTAATCTTTCCTATTACCTATCATCACCACCTCTTCGCCTTCCATTGTCTTCAACACCATGCGCTTAGCTGCGCAATCCAAACTGGCCTGGTACTTCACTAACCAATCCATCCTGAGAATCAGATCGAGCTCCCCAAACGGCAGTTCCATCAAGTCAGCCAAAAACACGACCCCTTGAAGTTCTAGGGGTACATCCCTATATAGTTTATTTACTTCTACAGAATGACCTAGAGGGCTTATTACTGTCATCTTCCTAGAAGTAATCTCAGAGTCTAAGTTCATAGTTTCCACTATGATACTGGCAACATACAAGTGCGTCGAACCAACATCTATCAAAGTAGTATAAGGTAGTCTAGAGATTAAGAACGTACAGGTTATGACGTCCGGTGCGTCGCCCTCCTCTCGACGCCTCGCTGCATAGACCAATCCAGGCTGTCTCGCCTCTGTACTACCTGCACCTCTGCCCGGTGCTCCACGGCCTCTACCAGAGCCATTACCTCCCCTAGCTGAACCACGGCCCTTCTGTGGTTGCTGACCATCCCTCCTGATCTGTATACAATTCTGATCCCCAGACTGCAGCCTAGCTGATCTCTATGGGCAATCCCTCACTCGGTGCCCCACCGACCCACACTCGAAGCACCCTCTGTTTCCAAATCCAACATTCCCCGTGTGAGACTTCCCACACCGAGCACACACCGCGCGGCCATTGAGTATTAGCGACAACGGGCCTAGCGGCTTGATTCGCCCACCATATCTACCCGTTCTGCGATTCCTAGCGAACCGGATGACCAAATTCCTCTTATTCCAACCCTTATCCTGATTCCGTCTTACCGACTGTTTCACCTCCTCAGTAACTTTAGCCTTCTCCACTAAAACTGTGAACTCTCTTTCCACGGCAGGGGAAATTAACATTTGCACCTCATCTCTCAACCCATCCTCAAACCTGACACAGCGCTCATGTTCCGTGCCTACAATACCCGTGCATACCGACTCACCCAAAGGAATTCGCCTCATATTCGACACGATCTTATTTCCTGGACCAAGTTCGGAACGCCTTGCGCCAACGCATCGATGTAGCTAGCCCCAATGTATTTCCTCTGATAGGCTGCTCTAAAGAATTCCCAAGTGATGTCATCCGCCACTGCTCCGTCCCTAACCGTAAGCCACCACCGATATGAATCATCCGGAGAAGAGATACTATACCCTTCGACTTCTCCTCGATCGTAAAATCCGAATTCGTCCATGATACGTTCTGTTGCCTCCAACCAATATTCCGCCGTACTAGGAGCCACGCCGAATACACCTGTGAACACCTCTGCACCATTATCCTGGAGTCATTCGAACATAGATTTTCGAACCCCCTTTTCGACGCCCGCACTTGCGACCCTCTCTAACACCCGTAGCATTGCCTGTGACACTGCGTCGTCACCTGTCTGATCCTGATATTTTGCGCCCACAGCTGGCGGCGGTGGTACCTCGTTTTCTGACCCATGTCCAGACCCTACGGGTTCCGAAACCGTCATCCTACCCCTACCTCGTCCACGTGTATTACGCCCACGTCCACGTGCACTCATGACTACCGATATGATTTGAGTTGATTAAGAGTTTTATGCGTTAGACTTTATTCCACTGTTTATTAAAGCACAGTTTAATGAGAAGTTTAATAAGGGATTGTTTCGCGAGTTCATATCATCCTATAGTTCAAGTCTCTAGAGTATTTCCTACCACTATCTAGTCATGCCAACATTATCACAATCATATCATCGATACGAAATACTTTGGGGTACTTACCTGGGCGGATCGGTGCCGGAGACTCGGTGCCATGCTTACCCAACCATACTTTTCCCATAAAGCCTTTCATCATCCATTCTAAACATTTTTGGGCCTCGGGCCCACAGCCGAGCTATTGAACTTGGCACTGATACAAAAATTGTAACACCCCAAACCTAGTCAACACACCACGACCGAATCTGGCATGGTACAGAGTGAAAACATTTTGAAGAAAACAAGTTACTGGTTTATTTTTATTGAAACTCTTTTATCGCTTTAAGGTTTAAAAAACCCCGTGTAATGTGATGCTGAAATCGTTTTTGTTGCTTTAGAACCCGAAAAAAACTCATGCTTGAAAAATCCATTTGTTGCTACTAGTTTTGGAAAGCCATACGATTCTATTAAATCCCGAGCAAGTTGCACATAGTCAAGTTAAAACCATTTGCTTTTGAAAAAGTTAAGTTTGAAAATCATCTAAGTTACCTTTGTTCTCATCTTGTGAATATTGTTAACCGATGGTAACGTTTGAAAATCCCGATATAGAGTATATTTTTGAAAACATCAATTTAATCCCGATTATTTAAGCATGTCGAGTTATTAATCACATGCATGAAATAATTAATATAACATCAAGTAATTAATAACCCAAAATAATACTTAACGGCCTTATTACAAGTTAAAAACCAAATTATAGAAAATAATACCCAAAATCAAAGTATAAAACAAAACCGAATATCAGTTGCATGGCCACCTCGTGTCCTCCCCGGCTCCAAATACGCGATCTATGCCTCATCTGCAAAATATAAGAGAAGGGGTGAGTCACCGAGACTCAGTGTATAAATCCCCAACCCGATAGAATAGCACTTACACAAATCATGAGTAAAACATGCAAATCATGCAACCCACCTAACCATCCGATCTCCTGTATCTACCCCGTGTGGTCAAAACCACTGGTGGTCAAAACCACTGGTTACTGAAGTCACAAATATATACATAAGTGTGGTCAAAACCACTGGTGACCGTAGTCACAAATCAAGTGACGGGGCCAACCCATCGCGTGGTCAAAACCACTGATGACAATCCCGTAATCAACATGTGGGGCCAACCCACTATGGTACCAAACCACTGGGACGAGTCACAATATCCATATGTGGTCAAAACCACTGGTGACCGTAGTCACAAATATCATACGTGTGGTCAAAACCACTGGTGGTCAAAACAACTGGGACTTAGTCACAAATATAGTATCAAAAGCGGGGCCAACCCGCCGTGTGGTCAAAACCACTCGGTGACACCAAATCATCCTTCCCCTCCTCTCATCAATCCCATCATCATGTCCATATCAATCGTGGCATAATATCATGTTATGATGCAAATAACCCATAGCATAGCATTATACAGTGACATGATAACATATATCGAGATCCGTATAACAGGGGACTTACCCGGAGTCCACGCTCATGCCCACAAGGCAAAATCACTGATTTCAATGGCTATTCGGCTTTTAACAGTAAACACAATGAACATATAATACTAATGAAGTGTGTAAGTGTTACACACCTGACTACTTGTAGATCTAAGCGAAATCCCAAAACCACGATCTATTTCCAATTGATAGAACCCGAAGATCCCGAAACGTTTGCCTTCACCTTTCCTACAATCGGCCAACACCATACTTTTAAGACTAAAGCCATTCGGCTTAATCACAAAATCCCGAAGGATATGTCGCACGAAGATATCACCTTACCTTAACGCCGATTTGGTTTCCAACCAAATCCCGAAGTTACGTGATGAACCTCCCTTTACAATCGGCCAAGCACTAGTACAAAGATAATTAGCCTTCAGCTTTTGAAAGAATAGGAAACAGATCCGAAACGCTAGAACCCTTACCTAGATTGGCAATCAAATCCCGAAGATCCACTGAATCAGGTTGCACTCCTCCCTACAATCGGCCAAGTACCACTATCATTGGGTTAAAGCCTTCGATATTACTCACAACAGGAGATGTTGAAACCGTAAAACACTTACCCCCTTACCTTACTGACAGATTCGGCCACCAATCACCAAAGTTCGGCACACCCTAGTGTTATTTAGGGATTTCGGCTACTTCACCAAGATAGAACAACAAAAGAGTTAAGATCTCGATTTATAACGATTGAAGAAATAGCAAAGAGAAGTGGGATTTCGACATTAACCAAATCAATCGAGAAAGAAGAATAAAAAGGTTATACTTACCAGGAGATTCGGCTATAACCCAAAAGAAAGAATAGCTTTCGGCACTACAAAGAGATTAGCAAACATGCGAAGAGAAGAAAATAGACTAAGGGTATTCGGCCAAAATACTTGATGAAAACGAAAGAGAAACAACAAGGCTTTCGGCTTTTGAAGATGGAAGAGATGGAGAAGAAAATAGAACCAAGATTCAACAAAGTAAGGAGGTTTTGGCTAACAATGAATGAACCGGAAAAAAGAAAAGGAAAGAATGGCTATTGAGTTTTGACTTTTCAAAGGGAAAGGCAAAGTTGGTTCGGCCAAATACCAATGTTACCGAAAGAGAAAAAGAGAGAAAATGCCAAAGAGGTTTCGGTTTATCCCAAGCACAATGCCCCACTTGAGTGCCTTGCCGAAAATGCTCTCTTACTTGGCTATTGAGATTCGGCACACCCCTAGCTTCCCAAACTGAGTACTCCTCCTCCCCCACAGTCCATAATTCGGCCAACACCTCAAGACTCTCCCGTCCACTCATTCAAATCGGTTTGAATGAGTCAAGCTCCACAATTTTCTCCTCTCCATCCATTTCAAATCTGTTGACTTAATCCTCATCCATTCCAGAGAGTCCTACACGAGTACACCTCTTCCTTGCTTACAAAGTGTGAAAAGAATAAGCGAGAAATGGATTTCTGCAGCTCAGAACCCAAGCTCTCCTTCCTGCATGTGGCGTCACCTTCCTGGCACCTTAGTGGCACCTCCTTTGCCACTTTACCACCAAGCTATTTGTGTCTAAACCCTCCGACAATTTCTTTTAACCCCTAACTCTCTTAGCTTCCTCTCTCTAAGTACCAAAAAACAAAAATTTTAGCCATAACTCAGGCCTAACCCGAAGTCATGCCTGGACCCCAAAACATGCTAAACTAGCACAACCAACATAATATCACATGCAATAACACACAAAATGCAGAGACCCCGATTTAAGAGTGTTACATGGTGCCCTATGAAGCGTTATACGGTCGTAAGTGTCGTACCCCTACTTGTTGGACTGAATTGGGGGAACGACAGTTGTTGGGTCCTGAATTGATATCTCGAGACGGAAGAAAAGGTAAAGGTGATTGAAAGCGCGTTAAAAGAAGCCGGATAGACAAAAGTCGTATGCGAATCAAGCGTAAAGATATTGAGTTTACGGTGGGAGATCAGGTTTTTCTGAAAGTCTCGCCTTGGAAGAAGATTTTCAGATTTGGAAGAAAGGGCAAGTTGAGCCCTAGGTTCATTGGACCGTACCGTATGTTGAAGCGTGTAGGACCAGTGGCCTATCAGCTTGAATTACCTCCGGAGTTGATTCAGATTCATAGTGTTTTCCATGTTTCTATCTTTGAGGCATTACAGATCGGATCCGTCTCACCTAGTACCGATGAAGAAGTGGAATTAAGGCGGACTTGTCTTTCGAGGAGGAACCAAAGGAAATCTTAGACCGTGTTGTTAAGGTGTTAAGAAAGAAGACTGTACCGTTAGTTAAGGTTCTTTAGCGAAATCATGGAGCGGAGGAAGCTACGTGGGAGCATGAGGATGCAATTAGGCAACAATATCCTCACCTCTTTTAACCAGGTAAATTTCAAGGACGAAAATTTTTTTTTAGGAGGGTAGAGTTGTAACATCCTAAAAATTTGAGTATCGTTATGATGCATGTTTTGGTGTTTAGCTTGTGTATGATTAAATTTTTGCATGCTTAATATAGTCTTGAGAAGGCTCGGGATTATTCGGAACTAGAATAAATTTTAGTAGTGAGTATTTTATTGAAGTGGATCAAGTGATTATGATGCTTAAGTTAATTTAAGTGACGAAAGCTAGCATAAGATGAGCTAGTAGCAAGGTGGTGTTGGCGCATGAGTGATTGCTTGAGGGGAGAGGTTTGAATTCCATGGATAGCATTTAGGTGACTTTTATTTTTGTACTTGTATTGCATGTGTCGGTCAAGCTTTACTTATGGTAAGGTTGGACAAATTCTTTTATGGGAAGTAGACTAAGGGAAAAAGGAAAGCTTGAATTAAGGGATAGAATTAACTTGATTTTGGGGATAGGATTCTAAAGCTTTGGAAAGTGGAGGAACACAAGGCATGATACAAGGAAGTTGTCTTGGAAACTTTTGCATGGCCATTTTGACCATGTATTTGGACGGCATTATGGACAAAAGGGGGAAGCCGAAATTTGGTGGTTAGTTTGGGGTAGGATGGTAGCTTGTTAGAATTCTTTTGGTCATAATTTTTGCTCATCCAAAACATCTTTCCTATCATAACCGAATGTGTCTTTAGCTTGGAGAAAACAGCTTTGTTGAGTTTCATTTAGGCATTTCTTTTTGACCATTTGGTCATTTTTGCTTATCACTCTAGTATCCCATTGTGTGTCTTTCTCCTAGTGCCGAAACTACCAACACAAAAAGCCATTCCTTTTTCCTTCTCCTTCCCCATTGCCGAATGCATATTTTTCCTAAACTCATCTCTTTTCTCCTTCTCTTTTCTTCTTTTTGAAAACCGAATTATAACACCTTCTCTCCATTCTCTTTTCTTTCTCATTTTTATTTATCATTCAAATATTTTCTTCATTATTTTTCTTTCATGGCCGAATGATACTAATCCCATTTTCTTCAATTTTCCCTTCAAAGCCGAATCTTCTATTCATATATATTGTCTTGTTGATTATTCTTTCAACCCTCGTTTAAACAATAGGTAAGACCTTTCTTTTTGGTTCTTATGTTGGTTTATGGGTTGTTTTGGCCGAACCTTAAGTGTGGTAAATGAGAGCCTTTTTTATCGAAACCATTATTCATTTCTCTTAGATAATTTCTTTCATTATTTTGTTATAGTGAGCTAGTGGTGGGTCGAATCATCACATTTTTGAAGACTTCGTAATGCCATTCGAGTTGGAACATATTTGTTAAGGAATCCTTTAAAAATCACTCGGGATTTTAAGGTAAGCCGAGTTCGCTCTTTTAAGCCATTAGTATTAAATTTCCGATATATGGTAGGACTAATAATCTTTTGTCAATAAAGACAAATAAGATAGGGACGAAAAGGGTTGTTAATAGTGTTCGGAAGAGGGGTGGTTCCGCTGTTCCCCCTAAATTCAAACGAAGGACTGTTTCAGCAATCCGAGATTTTCCACTGGGTTGTGGACCCTCATCCAGCGAAAATCAATTATTTGAAGTAATTCGTACTCCTGAGCCATTGTTTGTTCGTTGTTCTTCATCGGGTTATGAACCATCAATCGGGGAGAAATCGCAAATAGTTATCATTCGAGTTTCCTAGGGTAAGGATCTAGATCGTTAATCATTAGAATAGTTTTATATTAAATATTAGTGTTCTAATCAAGAGTGATATATATTTAGGTACCGACGAGCGGGAAAGTATAGTTCTCACCGTAATCAGGAGTGTAACTTCACACGTATCTCATGGGTTATATTACCGTAAGTGATAGAATAAAAATCGTAAAGTCGGTAAAATTTGAAAATACGGTATAGTAGCACTTTTTGTGTGAATGCATGAAACCGGTATTAAGATTGTGGAAAAATTACAGTTTTGCCCTCAATGGGCGATATCTTAGAAAAAAAAGATATTTTGGGCCACATGATTATTTGATAAATCGGCCAAAGTGTGAAAATTTTGGAAAAAAGCCACATGTGTATAATGGGCCAAGAAATCGCTAGATCGTAAATGGGCCAAGGTTGGCTAGTTCATTAAAAAGGGCCAAATTGTTGTTTTGGACTAATGGGCCAAATTGATAATTTGTAATATGGGCTTTTTGTTGAAATTTATCTCATGAATATATTGTTATGCATTATATATATACATGACTGCATGGGTTGGGATAAATGACGATGAGAAGAAAGGCCTGTTGCCAAATATCTAGTTCGGTGGCTCTGCCACGAATATTATAAATGGCCTGTTGCCAAATATCTAGTTCGATGGCTCTGGCACAAATATTATAAATGGCCTGTTGCCACAAATATTATATCTGGCTTAATGCCTGCTATTGGTGTGTTGGCGGGGTGGGTTGACTTGATCCCCACAGGTGTGTTGGTTGGTAGTGCGGGTGTGTAGCGGATGGAAATTAGGCTTGGTTGGGAATTGCATAACACATGCATTAATTTTTATACTTGATTTATATATATGCATTGTACATTTGTAAATGGGCTCAAGCCCATCTAATTGCTTAAAAGGTATTGGCCCGATGAACACGGTAAGTGGGTTATACATTGAGTTCTAAGTAACTCACCCGTTTTTTTACCCCTTCTCATGTAATGATAATTGATGGAGGCTTGGGCGGGGATGACTTCGTGTGTGGAGGCCATACTACGAATGATGAGTTATTAAAACTTTGAACTTCTTTTAAGTATTTTTATTTAAGTACTATTTCAATTGCGATGTAATAAGGCCTCTGGTATTATTTTTATGGATTTTTATGCGTGGATGGATTTTAATATGTTTTAGCTACTTTAATGGGGTTGTTAATCTTTTATAAATGTTTTTCTTAAACTTGCGTATAAAAAGAGGATTTTTTTATATCACTTACTCGTAAAAAATTTGTGGAAAACTCTTTTATAAATTTATTTCAACCAATTATTAAAGTTTTTAACCAATTATTTCTATGAAAATCAATTTGTAAATTCTTATGTTTGAAAAAAACATGGTGTTCAAATAAATCTCGATTTTTGATAAACTCCAACTTCAAATCATTTTCAAGAATTGTTTTCATTAAAAACATTGATGCTTAAGTGTAAGTTCGTTTTATGTGGCATGCCAAGTCTGGTCTTAACGCGTAGGCCGGGGTTGGGGTGTTACAGTTGACAAAAGATCCCCACAGGTGTGTTGGTTGGTACGGGTGGTGTGTAGCGGATGGATTACTAGGTTTGGTTTGGGAATTGCATTTCATACACATGATATAATTGATACATTATTATTATTGCAAATGGGCTGAGGCCCAAATTATCGCTTAATGGGATTTTGGCCCAGTGGACAATGGTAAGTGGGTTATACACTGAGTTCTAGTAACTCACCCCATTTTTCCTTATCCCTTTCGGGTAATGATCGGTGATGGAGACTTGGGCCATGGATGACTCGGTGGAGGCCATACTGCAAAAACGGTTTAATTTGGAATTTGGATTTCTTTTTAGTACTTTTAATTATTTTACTATTTTGAGTTAAGGGTTGTAATAAGGCCTCTGGATTAATTTTGTTTTGTTTTATGCTTGACGAAATTATAAATTGCTCTGAGTATTTTAAATTGAGATTTTTTTTTCTAAAAACTCAAATAAACGTTTTTCTTAAAATGGATATACAGAAAGGATTTCATAATAAACTTTCATAATTATATTTTTTTAACTCAGAAATTTCTCTTGGAAATTTTTATCAACACTTTTCGAAAATTATTTCCAAATTCTTCTTGAACTATTAACAATATTTCCAAGGTCACGGTTTAGAAGATTTCATCTCAAAATTTATCGATTTATCAATTAATCTTTAATCAATAATACTTTATTAGAATTTTCTTTTAAATGGGAGTTGTTTTATATGATTTTTAAATCTAAATCTTTTTATGTACAAATGAAAAAAGACTTAGTAGTATTTTTCTCATGTAACATGACAGATCTGGCCTTAATGCATGGGCCGGGTTTGGGGTGTTACAAGCACGGCCCAAGAGGGCCCAAAAGTTAAGCAAGTTTCAGACCTAGGGTTTCTGGGGAAACCCTAGGCGCCGCAAGAATAAATGCCCCAGCAGGAGCCCAATCGTCGCGCCACAATCGCCGCACCCATCAGCCCTCGGTCATGCCACCATCAACGCGCACGAACCTCGCCTGGTCATCACCGCGAGATCTCCGTCTTCTACCTGCAAGAAAGGAAAGAAATAGAAGCGCAAATGGAATTTTTTTTGTTTCCTTTTTATTTTCTGGGTTATAAAAACCCATAACATTTGTAACACGAAAATACACAGAGACAAAGAATACCAAAAAAAAATCCAGAAAGACTAGGCAAAAGTCACAAACAGTGATACGCAAGCAGTTGCAAATATACAGAGAAATAATTTTTTTTTACGAAGGTGATTCATATTCTTTTATTATTATTATTATTATTTTTTTTGTTTCGTGCATGTTTTATTTATAAAACAATATAAAAATAAAAAGGACGAAATTTCATACCTGAGGGCCACTGGGGACGACGGCGCATAGGCGCGTGTAGCGCGTGGAGGCGGAAGCCCCTAAGCCCGATGACCAGACTCCGTCAAAGGAGCTGAGGACCTTTCAGAGCATTTTAAAATATATTTTTTTTAAACAGGTTGCCAAATGATTTTTTTTTGCCCAAATATTAACTTATATAATGTTATAAAACGACGCCGTTTTCGCTTAAGCCAATAAGTGTTAAAACGACGTCGTTTAGAAGGCCAGGATCCGCGCGTTGACCCGACCCGGGGAGGATCCGCGCGTTTTCACAAAAGGGTTTAATTGCTGAATGAACCCTTCCGCATTTTTGTAAAATTCAATATCATTTTTCCATACTTGCAATTTTGACCCAAAACTTACATTTTGTTTCAATTTAACCCTCGGATTGCTTTACAGGCTAAAAATGAAACATCGCCGTTTTTAAAATTTGGCATAATTGCCATTTTAGACCCTATAGTGTAATGCGCCTTTTAATTTAATCCTTATTTTATTTTATTTTATTTTATTTTTTAGTTATCCTAATATTATATTAAATTGTTTTATTGTATTAATATGTTATGTTTTTATTATATTAATTTTATTAATAGTATAAATTTACATATTTTTTTATTATTACTAAATATATATTAGATCACTATTATATGTTATTTTATTCCGTTTAATATTATTTAAATTATATATTATTTCATTATATTTTTAAAATTTTATATATTATATTATATGTATAATTCAAATCATTTTATATTTTATAAATTTACGCATATTAAATATTGTTATACTATTTGTATTAAATATATATAGTTTTGTATTTTTTATTTAAAATTGTTTATATATTATATTATTATATTATATGTATAATTCAAATCATTTTATATTTTATAAATTTAAGTATATTATATATTGTTATACTATTTGTATTAAATATATATAGTTTTGTATTATATTATTTTTATTTAAAATTGTTTATATATTATATTATTATTTATATGTATAATTCAAATCATTTTATATTTTATAAATTTCGTATATTATATATTGTTATACTATTTGTATTAAATATATATATATAGTTTTGTATTATATTGTTTTTATTATTATTTATTTATTCCAAAACGTACCTAATTTTCTCAATCTATATATATATATTTTATTCTTTTTATTCTTGCAATATTTATTTATTACTTGGCATATGTTGTTGCATAGAATGTTTAATCTTGTGTAAGAAGTTTTCGTATTTATTTTGTAGTTTTTTATTAATATTTATTGCTCTATATTTGTCCATATTCTTCCCTTTATTTATTATTGTTTAGTGTAAGTATTATTGTTAGATATATTTTATATTACTTGTATTAATATGATATTTTCATGGATCATCGTTTAAAATAAAATACATTTTGCAAAATTACAGTATTTTACCTAAAGGTTTTAAAATAAGGTAATGTTTAGTATTTAGAAATTCGGGAAATAGTGCCCTAACATGTTGGGTTTCGATTTTCCGTTTGACTAAATAACTAAATATCCTTTTACTAAAATTTTGTAAATCGTGAGGTGATCTTAGTTACGAGGGTTTAAAAATATTGTGTCCTAACGTGCTGGATGTGATGTTTGTATTCTTTCGGAACAAAGAAATCTCGATTTTTAAATCAAATTGATCAGGTTTTTTTATTCATATTTTAAATATTTATTTCAAAAAATTTGGACATGATTCTATCGATTAGGTACCAATTTTTGGGCGTTATGAGGGTGCTAACCCTTCCTCATATGTAACCGACTCCCGAACCCGTTTTCTTATTTTTCGTGGACCAAAATCGAATATTTTAAAATAAAACACTTTGCATGGTGATCCAATCACACCTAAGTAAAAAGGGATTGGTGTTGACTCCCACTTTCGTTTTTTGAAAAGTCGACCCCGTTTTTCAAAATTTAAAATGGTTTCGACAGCTTGGCGACTCCACTGGGGACAAATAAGAGAGTCAAGCCGTAAAATTTATAATTTCACGTCCTTTTGTTTGAATTTAAAATTTTGACTTTTTAAAAAAAAAACATGATCCTTTTATTGCATGTGGTTTTGATATTTATCTATGCATTGCACTACATGACCGTCGTGATCACACCCTTAAGTGGGAGCGAGAAGTTATGCCTTCGTGAGGTTTTCACCTCCGCATGGGCTAGTGGACTGCTTTCGGAATACATCTGTACCTATGTCTTCGTGAAGTTTTCACTTCCGCATGGCCATAGGGAAATGTATTCTCCTAAACTGAACTCGGTCCGTATGAGCCTATAATGGGTGAGGATCGAGGAATCTGCTTGTTCAGGTACATCAACTTTAGAACTAAACCGCATATAGTAAACCCTAAGAACCCACCTTAGGTAGAGCTATGCCAAACTTTAGTAGTTACCTAGATAGGTGTGCGTTTATTTCACATGCTTTATATTTTATTCTGTGGTACTAACTCGTTGTGCTTCATTTTTGTGCATGTCATTTCATATTTTTAGAGGTATCGATTCACGGTCAGTTTCTAAGTTAGAAAGCTGGTTATGGAGAACGAATTCCTTGATAAAGTGGGAGACAATGCAGCTATTCGCACATGGTCAGAGCAAATGCAATCGGAGAAAGGGAATAGCTTGGTTGACGGGTACGTATCTGAACTATGGGATTTTACTCGTATTAGTATTACACAGAATGAGTTCCAAGAGTTGAAAGAGATATGGACCCAGTGGGACGATGAGTCAAAGCAGATGTTTTATCGTATCTACGGCGATCTACCTTACTTGCTCGACATCAAGGTAGATAAGCATCTATTCCGGGCTATAACTCAATTTTGGAACTCTGCTTATAGCTGTTTTACTTTTGGGAGGTAGATTTAGTTCCCACGCTGGAGGAGTATACGACCTTGCTTCGTTGTTCGAGGTTCCAAGTCGACAAAGCTTATTTTAGGGCTGCCAATGTTCCAACATTTGTGAAGAAGTTGATGAGTATCACGGGGATGAGTGAACAGTGGGTTACGGCTAGAATCCAAGAGAAATGTGAAGGTAAGTGCATACCTTGGGCGAGTTTGAGAGACATGATCCTAGTACATCCAGATGAAAAGAAGAAGATCAACGTCTTTGCCTTATGTATTTATGGTTTGGTGATCTTCCCCAAAGCTCTAAGACATGTAGATGAAGCAGTTACTGATTTATTCGACCGGCTTAGCAAAAGGGTCACACCTGTACCTGCGATATTAGCCGAGACGTTCAGATCTTTGAATGCATGCCGGAGAGCTGGTGAAGGTAGATTCATTGGATGTGCACAGTTATTATTGGTTTGGTTTCACAGTCATTTTTGGAAGGTTGACAGGGTTCCTTACCGAGTGTTCTCTTAAGGTTATTTTCCCTTAAAGGAGGCCACAGCTTCGACAATGAGAGACGATCTATCAGAGGAAAGGTGGATGGAAATTCTTCAAAACCTCCAAGAGGAAGATGTTGAGTGGAAAGCCCCTTGGTTGGTTCCCGACGGAGTCCTTTATCGGTGTGGAAGTTTTGATTGGGTACTTCTGCCTAGAATCTGGGGAGCTATTGGATATGCACCATTGCTCGTATTAAGGCAATATAAAGCAAGATAGTTCATACCGGCAACACAGGGGTTAGCTAAAAGTGAATTCTCATATAAGGGTGATAATTATAAGAAGAGGATTCGAGAGATTTCTGAGGCTTGGAAGCAAGCTCGCTGTATAAAGATATTGACTGGAGGACCGACGACAACCCCGGAGTACAAGGAGTGGATGAGCAAAAGGATCAACGATAACATCCCTGAGCCACGTTTGGAGGGTGCTCGATCAATGAAGGAGTATTTACAAGTGGTCCCATCGGAGTTAGAAATTGTGAAGCAAGATTTCGAAAAGAAGAGTTCAGAGCTTGAAAAGAGGATAGAGAAGCTAGAAGAAGAAAATATGTATTTGAGGCTAGATGTGGATATTCAGAAATTAGAGGCTGAGAAATTAAGGAAGGAAAAAAGGAAGATAGAAGAAGATCGAGACAGTTTGAAGACGGAGTAAAAGAAAATACGTCTGACGATGAAGAACGCTAGATTGGGAAAGACTTCGAAACAGTGGCAGCAAGAGGTCCAAGAGGAAAAGGCTAAAGCTGACTATTGGGAGAGGAAGTTTCGAGAAATGCTAGCGCAAAACGAGGCTTTAGAGAAAAACTTGGCAGAAAGTTTAAATGAAAATGGAGAATTAAAAGCTAGAGTGGCTGAACTTGGACGGTCTCTTCATCACCATCGAAGCCGTAATTTCGCGATCGAGTTAAAGTCAAGTCTGAACAAGATCGAGGGAATGAAGGGTAAGATTGAAGAGTTAGAATCAGCATTGCACAGTTGTGAATTTCGGATCGAGCTTCTTGAAACAAGGGAAGGGCGTTGGAAGGAAGAGCTTCACCATTCTCAGGATCAAGTTAGAAGTCGAGATTACCTCATGGGTGAAGCAATAGTTCAGATTCGAGAGGTAGCTGATCATCTACAGACTTTGGCATCGCAGGCGAATACGTTGAGCATGAATTATGAGCTGCAATCCGATCGTAGTCAGGAGCTAGCTTCCTTGCCTGGGAAAATCAAAACCTTAGGACTTAAGGCGAAAGCATATTTGTAGTCCGTTTTATGTAAAGGATTTTGTTTTCTAATAAAGTTTTCTAAAATAAAGTTGAATCAGAATCGATGCCTCTTTTCATTCATGCATTTGCATTACATCATATCATTTGCATTTAAGTCCATAGAGAGAGTCTAATTAGTTGAAATTATAACAGAGAGAGAGAGAAAAAGTGAAGGAAAATCTGAAAGCTGAACATCCTTACGGTACACGTGCCAAATTGAGGAAAATGGATCAAAGATTAGAACAATTCAAGAGAGATATGCAAGACCAGATGCAAGAGCAGATGGAAAAACTCCAACAAGAGATGAGGGACCAGATGTTGGAGGCACAAAAGAACATGATGACTCAAATGGCCCAGATGCTGAGTGGGGCAATGGACAAGAGAAAGGGTCCCATAGTTAACACTGACGACAATGAGAATTTTCCTAGGGGATTTACTCCACCACACATTCAAACACAACCTGAGGAATATCCCAGAAGGCCACTTGTCACAATTAGGCCTCAGCAAGGGCAAGCTGACACTGGAATGCCGATAAATTTTCAAGTTGGCATAGGATCCAACCCAGGGGATAACCCTGCCAATCCTGTTATTCCTGATCTAGACATGGCAGAGAGAGAGGGGATCAGAACTGAATCTTCAAGACAATTGGAAGATCGTTGTAGATGGTTGGAAGAAAAATTCAAAGCTTTGGAGAATGCTGACCATCACCATGGCATTGACACAAAGGTAGTCGCTAGATTGCGGGTTTTGGAGTCGGGGCAGACTCGAGGTGGCCATGCGTTACTATTTCTTTCGTAAACTACGTTACTTTATTTTGAACTTATTTTAATTCGGGATTTCATTATGTAATAAGGCCACTTAAACTTAAATTTGGTTTGGATTTAATGCTGATAGTATACATATGATAAACTGTCAACTATGGGGTTTTTCTAAAATTAAAAACATAAACAAAATGTTTTCAAAAGATGGCGAACAACTAGATAGTTAAAACCGGAAATTTTTCTTAAACCTTCAATTTATGGTTTCAAAATATTACATTACCAAAATTTCCTAAGTCTGGTTTTTATGAATAAACCCATTCCTTTTGAACTCCTAGCTATTTTTAATAAAAGTTGGTAATATATTTCCAACAGAATTTTAAATTATCCGTAATGGAATCACTAGCGAAAAGTTTTTTTTTCAAGAGACGATGTTCTGTTAAACGTTTTCAAAACTACTTTTCCTGTAACAAACCAGATTTGGTCGTAAAGTATTGACCGGGTTTGGGGTGTTACAATTGTGGTATCAGAGCCTAGGTTTCAAAAACTCGACTGTGGGTATGAGGTTCAAAAATATTTTCAAAAGTTGACTTAGAAAAAGTTTAGAAAAAAAAGAAAAAAAAAAGAGAAAAAAATAATGTTTTTTTATCATGGGACCTGAGTCTCCGGCACCGATCCGCATGGTAAGTCTTCTGACTATTGGTTAATCTGTATGAAAAAGATTATGCTATGACTGTTAGTATTAAGAGATCAAATCTTAGAGACTGAGACCTTTAGACGTACGATTGCGAGAACCACTTTTAGATCTAACTCATAAAATATATGTTAACAAAACTAGTGGAATAAATTGCTAATTCATAAAACTTGTAATCAGATTAAGTCGAATCGGTAGTCATGAGCGCTAGAGGATGTGGACGTGGTATGCGCGCCGTGGTAGAGGCCGGGTGTTGGGTCCGAACCTTCTAATCGGGGCATGGGCGGAGGGTGAAGTGCCAAAGATTACCGATTCTGGAGGCAGAATTTCAGGATCAAACTGGTGGAGATGATGCTTTGTCTCAAGCTATGTTACGTGTTTTGGAATAATTTGCTCGAGCGAGCTCAGGATCAGTAGCTCGAAAATCTGTGTCGGAGCAATTTCGAGCCAATGGGGCTGAAATGTTTAGGGGCATTTCTGGTGTAGCTCCTAACGTAGCTGAGTACTGGTTAGAAGCGGTTGAGCGCATTATGGATGATATTGACTGTACCGTTGAGGAGAAATTGAAAGGGGTGGTGTCTCTTCTCCGAGATGAGGCATATCAGCGGTGGCTCATGGTAAGGGAAGGTACAGCAGCTGACCGCATTACCTGGGACTTCTTCAAGTCAGCATTTCAATGAAAGTATATTGGGTCGAGCTATGTGGACGCTCAGAGAAAGGTGTTTCTAAACCTGGTCCAGGGGAATAAATTAGTTGCTGAGTATGAGGCAGAGTTCTTACGTCTAAGCCGGTATGCCCGGGGTATTGTTGCAACAGATCACGAGTGCTGTGTCCGATTTGAGGATGGTCTGAGAGATGAGTTGCGAGTACTGATAGCTCCGCAACAGGAAAGAGAGTTTGTTGTTTTGGTTGAGAAGGCTAAGATAGTCGAAGAGGTGAAGCGATCTAGAAGGCAGAATCAGGAGAGGGACAAGGGTTGGAATAAAAGAAATTTTGGGTTTCTCAGGGTCTGCTGGGAATTTCCAAAAGAGGCCTAGGTTGGATGGGTCGAGTCGAGTTGCGAGGCCTGTCGTAGTTGGACGGCCTCAGCAGTTTGCTACCTGTGGGAAGATTCACTTGGGAGAGTGCTGATAAAGAAGTAATGGATGTTTCAGGTGTGGATCAGTTGATCATCGGGTAAGGGACTGCCTGCAAGAGCCAAACAGAGCACGGTTAGTGGGTCAGAATTATGCTCAGCCTGGAAGAGGTAGTCAGTAACCACAGAGAGGTCGTGGTCCTGCTAGGGGTGGAAATGATTTTGGACGAGGCGTGGGGCACCGGGCGGAGGTCTTTGGGAATCTGAGATGCGATCTGACTGGGATAGTTTATGCAGCTAGACGCTGAGAGGAGGGCGATGCGCCTGACGTCATAACCGGTACGTTCCTTATTTTCGATTTACCCTTTACTGCATTGATTGATATTGGGTCTACGGATTCCTATGTTGCTAGTACTGTGTCTGGAAATTTGAACATAGAATCTGAGACTGCTTCTAGAGAGATGACTGTGCTTAGCCCTTTAGGACAATCCGTAGTGGTGAACAAACTCTTTAGGAATGTGCCTTTAGAAGTACAAGGGGTAATTTTTCTAGCTGATTTGATGGAACTACCGTTCGGCGAGTTCGACTTGATCTTAGGCATGGACTGGCTAGTGAAGTATCGAGCAAATTTGGATTATGCCGCTAAGCGTATGGTGTTGAAGACTACCAAGGATAATGAGGTGTTAGTAATAGGCGAAAGAAGGAATTATTTGGCTAATGTGGTGTCTGCTCTCAAGGCTGAGAGGATGGTGAGAAAAGGGTGTGGAACATTCTTAGCTTTCATTAGTGCGCTGGAAGTCAAGGAGTTGACTGTAAATGATGTTAGAACGGTGAAGGAATTCTCTAATGTTTTTCCAGAAGAGCTTCCAGGGTTACCTCCAGATCGCGAGGTGGAGTTTGGCATTGACCTTTTTCCTGGAACAGCACCAGTGTCCATTGCTCCATATAGGATGGCGCCAAAAGAGCTAGTGGAACTTAAAGCCCAGATTCAGGAACTGTTGGATCGGGGTTTTATCCGACCAAGTGTGTCTCCGTGGGAGCACCGGTATTATTCGTTAAGAATAAGGATAGGTCGATGCGGATGTGCAATGACTACAGGCAATTGAACAAGTTGACGATTAAGAACAAGTACCCGCTGTCAAAGATTGATGATTTGTTCGATCAGCTCAAAAGGGCTTCAGTCTTCTCGAAGATAGATTTGAGGTCAGGTTATCATCAGCTTAAGGTCAAGGAGGCAGATATCCATAAGACAACCTTTCGAACTCGTTATGGTCACTACGAGTTTTTGGTGATGCCGTTTGGGTTGACAAATGCACCAGCTGCGTTTATGGATATGATGAATTGGGTGTTCCAACCCTATCTAGACCGGTTTGTTGTGGTGTTCATAGACGATATCTTGATTTACTCAAGAACGGAAGAAGAGCATGATGCGCATCTTCGGGTTGTTCTGCAAGTATTAAGAGATAAGCAGTTGTATCCCAAATTCAGCAAGTGTGAATTTTGGCTAAAGGAAGTTACCTTCTTAGGGCATGTTGTTTCTGCCGAAGGAATAAGGGTTGATCCCCGAAAGATCGAAGTTGTTCTGGAGTGGAAGTCGCCAAAGTCTGTAGCGGAAATTTGAAGTTTTCTTGGGTTGGCAGGATACTACAAAAGATTTGTGGAGGGATTTTCCTTGATTGTGGCACCTTTAACCAAGTTGTTACGGAAAGGGGTACCGTTTGTATGGTCAGATAAATAGCAGGAAAGTTTTGAGAAGTTGAAGAGAATTCTGACTGAAGCACCAGTGTTGATTCAGCCTGAAGCTGGAAAGGAGTTTGTCGTCTACTGCGATGCGTCACACACGGGGTTGGGATGTGTGTTGATGCAGGAAGAGAAAGTGGTAGCATATGCGTCTCGGCAGTTGAGACCGCATGAGATGAACTATCCCACGCATGATCTGGAGTTAGCTGCGGTAGTGTTCGCTCTGAAGATTTGGAGACACTACCTGTATGGGGAGAAGTCCATTATCTACACCGACCATAAGATCCTGAAATATCTTCTTACCAAGAAAGAGTTGAATTTAAGGCAGCGGAGGTGGATTGAACTATTGAAAGATTACGACTGTTCGATTGAGTATCACCCGGGTAAAGCTAACGTGGTGGCGGATGCGTTAAGTCGGAAGGTGATATCGAATTTAAGAGCAATGTTCGCTCATCTCAGCTTGTATGATGATGGAAGTCTGCTAGCTGAACTCCAAGTGAAGCCCTCTTGGGTCAGTCAGATTAAAGAGAAGCATTTGTCAGATGAATCGTTAAGTTCTAAGTTCCAATTAGTGGCAAGGGGTGAGGCGAAAGATTTCAGTTTGAACAATGATGAGGTTTTGTGCTTTCATGGAAAGGCTTGTATGCCAAGGGATTCCGAGTTAAGGCAGAAGATTCTACAGGAAGCGCATAGTAGTCCATACGCTATGCATCCTGGTGGGAGTAAGATGTATCGGGATCTACGTGAATAGTTTTGGTGGCCAGGTCTGAAGCAGGAAGTTACCGAGTTTGTGAGCAAGTGCTTGACGTGTCAGCAGGTGAAAGCGAAACATCAGCTGCTTTCGAAATTACTACAGCCAGTAAAGATTCCACTGTGGAAATGGGAGAGGATAACGATGGACTTTGTTAGTGGGCTACCTCTTACGCCTACAAAAAAAGATTTAGTGTGGGTAATTGTCGATCGATTGACGAAGTCTGCTCACTTCATACCAGTTCGTGTTGACTACTCGTTACAGAGGTTAGCTAAACTGTATGTAGCAGAAATTGTGAGATTACATGGAGTACCGATGTCTATCATATCAGACAGAGACACTAGGTTTACATCGCGATTCTGGAAGGCATTGCATCAGGCGTTGGGTACAAGATTGGACTTCAGTACAACGTTTCATCCACAGACTGATGGTCAATCTGAGAGGGTAATTCAAATCTTGGAAGATATGTTGAGAGGTTGCGTTATCGATTTTAGGGGTAGTTGGGAGGATTTTCTACCATTGGCAGAATTTGCATATAAAAACAGTTACCAATCCAGCATTCAGATGGCACCTTATGAAGCGTTGTATGGTCGGAAGTGTCGCACCCCTACCTGCTGGAAAGAGTTGGGTGAGCGATAGTTGTTGGGTCCGGAATTGATCTCAGAGACGGAAGAGAAGATTCAGTTGATTCGGGCTCGGTTGAAGGAAGCTTTCGATAGACAGAAATCGTATGCAGATCTGAAGCGTAAGGAAATAGAATTTTCGGTGGGTGATCGAGTCTTCTTGAAGGTCTCACCTTGGAGGAAGGTTCTGAGGTTTGGACGAAAGGGGAAGTTGAGCCCCAGGTTCATCGGGCTTATCGGGTATTGAAACGTGTGGGACCAGTAGCTTATCAGCTTGAGTTACCTTTGGAATTGAAACAAATACACGATGTGTTCCATGCCTCGATGTTGAGGCGCTACCGTTCGGATCCGTCTCACATAGTGCCAGTAGAGGAGATGGAGGTAAGACCAGACCTGTCTTTTGAGGAAGAACCAGTGCAGATCTTAGATCGAGACATTAAAATATTGAGGAGGAAATCAGTTCCATTGGTCAAAGTATTATGGTGAAATCATGGTGCTGAGGAAGCCACGTGGGAGCCGGAAGATGTGATGCGACAGCAATACCCTCACCTCTTTTGAACAGGTAAATTTTGAGGCTGAAATTTCTTTAAGGGGGTAGAACTGTAACATCCCAAGTTAGGGGGTTCTGCATTTCATGTTTCTGTGTGTTTGGCTGGTTCTGCTTGCTATTTGGATGTGTTTGGGTGTCTTAGGAAGGCTTGGGTTCGACCCGGAGTCTTGGTCAAATTTTTGTTTTAGGGTACTTTAGGGGGAAACTTGAAGGGGTAGGTCTTATGTACATTTGTGTGTGGTTGATGACACAAAAAGGGGTGTGGAAGAGTTGTAAGTGATGCCTAGGAAGCAAGGGGGGATGACGCCTCAAGGGGAGCTTAGAGGAGAAGGGAGCAGGTTTGAATCTCTCAGCTTGCATTTTTGGGGGTTTTTATTTTGATAAGGATGGAGAAGAGGTGGATTCGGCAAAGACTCTGCATGATAGTTGTGGAATGGGTCAACATATTTGAATTGGAAGGAGGAGAGGTGTTGGAGGAGTAAGAATCGGTCAACATATTTGAAATGGGGAGTGGAGAGTGAAAGGTGGAGGAATTTGTCGGATATAGAGAGAGGGAGAGAGGTTGGCCGAATGAGGGAAGTGTGGGGGGAGTGCATGTGCGGTTTTGGTTTGGGTTAGGTAGGGCGGAATTTCCTTTTGGGTGCTTAGGCATTGGTGAGCAATTTCGGTCATTAGAGAAGAGGGGAGTGTCGTTTTCTTGAAGTGGTCATTTTGAGTGTAGTGTTAGCTAAATCTATTCTAGAAACTCTCTCTTTTCTTTTGGCATTTTCAAGCATTGATTCTTCTCTTTTTCTACCTAAACCGCAACCCCTTTGACCTCTTTTCTTCTCCTTCTTATCACTTTGGTAAAAGCCGAATCTCAGAGTTGTCATCTGTGCTTTCTTTCTTTCTTTTCCACCTTTTGCTAATTTCTTCATCTCCATAGCCGAACCTCCTTAGTTGCTGATTGGAATCGTTCCTTTTGGGTAAGTGCTTTAGCCGAATCTTAATTCTTTATCTTTACTTCCTCTTCTCTCTTCTGTATTCGTATTTTGTGGAAGCCGAACCTTTCGTTGTGTCAACTGAAGACATTCTTCTATTGTTTTGCCAGAAGCCGAATATAGCCTTTCCTATTGGCATCTCCTTGTTTCAGTATGGATTCTTCTTCTCCGATTTTCTTTCTTTCTTTTCTTTTTCTCTCTTATTGTTGTGATTAACCAAAGGTGTTGACTCGTTGTTTTTGGGATTTTGGCCGAATGTAGAGAGACTCACTCTCATCTTCTCTTCTTCGTTTAGCCTGCGTTTGGGGAAGTATCTGGTAAGTATGGATGTCGGTTCGATGGGTAGTAAAGGGTTTTTCTCATTTGTTTGGCCGAAAGGCCGTTTCCTTTGTTTGGTTTTGGGGAATCGATTCTAACATTGATGCTATATAAGGACTCATTCGGTTCCATAGGCCAAGCCTTCTAGTGTTCGAATTTCGTGGATCAAGGTAAGAAGTTCCTCTCTAGTCCTATACGAGTACTTTCTCTTTTCATTGTTTGTTGCCTTAACCCAATCTCCTAATCAAGTCTCTCCATGGATGCAAGTGTAAGTCAAACCAAGGAGGGGAGTGTATCCGTAACTCCCACACCTAAGTTTAAGAGGCGTGCTGTGTCGGCGGTTTGGGATTTTCCGCCGGGCTATGGTAGAGAGCCAACGTCTGCCTGGGTTAGACAAATAGCCGTTGTTCCTAATAGGGAGAGTGTCGACGTAGAGGGTTTAGTGTTGAGCGTTATCAGGTGTGTAATACTTACACGTTTCTTTACTACTTGTGTTTTCTTTAATTGAGTTGGCTAAAAGCCGAAACGACTGCTTGATAGTCGAGATACCCAAGTGGGTAAGGTTGGAGACACCGGTTAGTTCCGCTATGAAGATATTCGATGATATACATATATGAAATAATTACCTGTTACACATTGACAGTATGTGCATTCCTTTTTAGTATGATATAATGAGCATGGGCTTGGGATTGACTGAAAGGGGAAGTGTTAATGAAGTGACTATTGTCACGAGTGGCTATTATCACGAGTGGTTTAAGAACCATGATGGTTGAAACCACGTAAACATGAGTCAGTGACTTGTCTCGGTGGTCTAATACCACAGTGAGTTGGCCCCACGTATACATAAATTTATCAGAGATTGTCACGGTGGTCTAAGACCACAGTGGGTTGGCCCCACGTTTACTATTTTAGTGACTTTCTCACGAGTGATCTGAGATCACGGTGGTCTAAAACCACAGTGGCATAATGCCACGGGTGTTTGGATGATACCGGTGTGTAGAGGATGGAAAATTTAGGTTGGGCGGGGTTGCATTGCATACATTGTTCATATGCTAAACTGTACGGGCTGAGGCCCAATGTGCATTTGTGGGCTTAAGGCCCTATTGCGTTATAAAGGGGATTTACACACTGAGTCTCGATGACTCACCCCTCCGCTAAATTTTGCAGGTAGCCGCTAGATCGCGGGTTTTGGAGCCAGGGCAGACTCGAGGTGGCCATGCGTTACTATTTCTTTCGTAAACTATGTTACTTTATTTTGAATTTATTTTAATTCGGGATTTCATTATGTAATAAGGCCACTTTAACTTAAATTTGGTTTGGATTTAATGCTGATAGTATACATATGATAAACTGTCAACTATGGGGTTTTTCTAAAATTAAAAACATAAACAAAAAGTTTTCAAAAGATGGCGAACAACTAGATAGTTAAAACTGGAAATTTTTCTTAAACATTCAATTTATGGTTTCAAAATATCACATTACTGAAATTTCCTAAGTCCGGTTTTTATGAATAAACCCATTCCTTTTTAACTCCTAGATATTTTTAATAAAAGTTGGTAATATATTCCCAACAGAATTTTAAATTATCTGTAATGGAATCACTAGCGAAAAGGTTTTTTTTTTAAGAGACGATGTTCTGTTAAACGTTTTCAAAACTACTTTTCCTGTAACAAACCAGATTTGGTCGTAACGTATTGACCGGGTTTGGGGTGTTACATGGGATGTGTACTTGGCCAACATGATGAGTCAGGAAGGAAAGAAAAGAAGATATACTATCTCAGCAAAAAGTTCATCAATGTGAAATGAGATATTAAATCGATTGAAAAATTGTGTTGCGCCCTGATTTGGACAACTCTAAGATTGAGGCAGTACATGCTATATAATACTACCTGGTTAATTTCGAAGCTTGATCTGTTAAAGTATATGATGGAGTCAACTGCTTTGAATGGAAGGATGGCAAGGTGGCAAATTTTATTTTCTGAGTTCGATATAGTCTATATAAACCAAAAGGCTATAAAATGGAGCGCAATAGTAGAATTTTTGGCTAGCAGAGCTTTGGAGGATTATGAACCACTGAGTTTCGATTTCCCAAACAAAGAGCTAATGAATGTGGCGGCTACTGAAGATTGTCCGTGGAAGCTAAAATTTGATGGAGCATCGAATGCTGTGGGAAATTGAATTGGGGCAATCTTGGTATCCCCTAGTGGTGATCATTACCCATTCACATGCAAATTGGATTTTGATTGCACGAACAACATGGAGGAATATGAAGCATGCATCATGGGAATTCGAGCAGCCGTAGAGCGTAAGATTAGAGTACTAGAAGTGTATGGAGATTCTGCCTTAGTAATCTATCAGCTAAAAGGAGAATGGGAGGCAAGAGATCCCAAGCTAAGTGATTATCGAAAAATAGTTCTGGGATTGATTGAGGAGTTTGATGAGATCACTTTTAATTATCTCCCACGAGATGAAAACCAGATGGCGGATGCTTTGGCAACCCTAGCTTCTATGATCAAAGTAAACAGACCAGAAGATATGAGACCTATTCAGATGAGTATCTTTGAAGTGCCAGCTCACTGTTATGACATGGAAGAGGAGGAAAGAGATGACCACCCTTGGTATCAGGATATATTACGATACGTAAGAAATCGTGAATACCCGGAGCACGCAACTGAGAATGAGAAAAGGACTTTAAGAAGATTGGCCTCTGACTATGTTTTAGACGGAGATATTTTGTACAAAAAAAGAAAAGATCAAGTATTATTGAGATGCATTGATATAGTCGAAGCTAGGAAGATCCTAGAAGAAGTTCATGAGGGCGTCTATGGAACACACGCTAATGGATTCACAATGGCAAGACAGATAATGAGATTTGGATATTATTGGTCCACGATGGAAGGTGATTGTATCAACTATGCTAAGAGATGTCATAAATGCCAGATTTACGGAGATAAAATTCATGTGCCTCCGTCACCTTTGCACGTTATGACTTCCTCATGGCCATTTTCCATGTGGGGCATGGAAGTTATTGGACCAATCTCACCACAAGCTTCGAATGGACATCGATTAATCTTCGTGGTAATTGACTACTTCACGAAATGGGTAGAAGCTGCTTCATATGCTAGCGTCACTAAGTCAGCAGTTAGTTGTTTCTTGAAAAAGGAGATCATTTGTCGATAAGGAATGCCCGAGAGGATCATATCAGATAACATGCTGAATTTGAACAACAGCACGATAGCAGAAATTTGTAGTCAATTTGGGATCAAGCACCATAACTCGTCTCCGTATCATCCAAAAATGAATGGGGCGGTGGAAGAGGCCAAGAAAAACATCAAGAAGATAGTAGGGAAGATGACTGAGACTTATAAGGATTGGCATGAGAAACTACCATTTGCACTCTATGCTTATCGAACATCCGTCAAAACCTCTACTGGGGCAATGCCTTTCTCATTAGTCTATGGAATGGAGGCTGTTCACCCATTGAAGTAGAAATACATTCTCTTCGAGTTTTGTCAGAAATAAAGCTGGATGAAGCTGAATGGATCCAGGCTCGGTATGATAAGTTGAATTTAATTGAAGAAAAGAGGCTAAGGGCTATTCGTCACGGTCAGATGTACCAAAAACGAATGATACGAGCCTATAATAAGAAAGTTCGCCCAAGAGAGTTTCATGAGGGGGACCTTGTATTGAAAAAGATCATTCCCATACAAAAGGATTCGAGAGGAAAATGGATGCCGAATTGGGAAGGACCGTATGTGGTGAAGAAGGCTTTCTCGGGAGGAGTACTGATCTTGACCGAAATGGATGGGAAAATTTTACCCAACCCTGTGAACTCTGACTCAGTCAAAAAGTATTTTTCTTGAAAAGGAGAAGAGGCCAAAGTGAAAACCCGCAAAGGGCGCTTTGAGTTTCTAAAAAAATGGAGAGACTAAGGCGAAAACCCGCAAAGGGCGCCTTGAGACCAAAGGGGTTTTGAGTTGAAAACCCAAAAAGGACGGCTCAAATTCTGAATGAACATGCAGTCATCTTGCTACACTTGAATCAACAATGAAATGAAGAATGTTGCATATCGGGGCATCAACAAAGTACTTTGGGTCTTCTAAACACATGTTGAGCTCAAGGCAGTCTTCATAAAGTTTGTATATAGAATTTCAATCGGCGATATCTAGGGCATCTGATTTTTTGTCCTATTCATTTTACTATCTTGGGATTCTTTTTCTTCTCAAAGATATGTTCTCAGCTAATTTTCTTTGTATTTTGGGATAATTTATTCAATTTTAACTTTTTTTGAGAATAATTTATTTGTTACCCATTGTTCATAAATGTGTTTCATTGAAAAAATGATTGACGAATTAATAATTTCACAAAAAGAAGTTCTACATATTACTTTGGAAATTTCTAGATAAGACAAGGAACCGAAACAGGACAATTGTTTAGAATTTCCACGTGCATAGAAATATTTGAGAAAGAAGAGTCTGGATAGAGACTATTTCTCTGAATTCTTTGTCTAGTTAATAATTGGACAAAGTAAATGAGTTGATGTGATGTAAGTAAGTGATGACATCAGATCATAACACTTGAGGGGTGCTGGGACGAACTAAGAAACCCTGAATTGTGGTAAAATGGGTTGAATTCGAAATAAACCCTATACCCTAAAAATTGCAGATGGGTCAGATTGAAAGAGTTTCGATTCCCATTGTGACAGGATGGTACAAGCCTTGTGTTCTCAAGATCCAAGCAAAGTTGACTCAAAAATTACATTGGGGCAAACTTATTGAGCAAAACCGGAATGATGAATAAGAATGAAGAACAAATGAGTGATAAAACTTAGAGTAGGAATCATACTCATAACATTTTTGCATTATAGCAAATCTCATTAGGAGCATTTGGTTCATTCCAATCATTGCATCCTAATCCTTTTAAAAGGAATCATTTTCATGACATGTTACATTCGTGCCATCCATAAAACATGTAGCTAGAAGCATTTGATTCATTCTGATCATAGCATCTTAGTCATGTGACATAAACATACCAAACCGAGTCTACAGGACATGTCGCTCAGCAGACGGTGTAGAAATATCGGTGAATTTGCATATCTCATCTTCCTGAAGTTGCAGGAAGCAGATCAAAAGACACTTTTAGTCTTATCTCCCTGAAGTTGCAGTGGAGTAGACTGAAGAAAGAAGATCTTATCTTCCTGAAGTTGCAGGAAGCAGATCAAAAGAAACTTTTAATCTTATCTCCCTGAAGTTTCAGTGGAGTAGACTGAAGAACAAAGATCTTATCTTCCTGAAGTTGCAGGAAGCAGATCGAAAGAAGATTTTAGTCTTATCTCCCTGAAGTTGCAGTGGAGTAGACTGAAGAAAGAAGATCTTATCTTCCTGAAGTTGCAGGAAGTAGATCTAAAGACACTTTTAGTCTGATCTCCCTGAAGTTGCAGTGGAGTAGACTAAAGAACGAAGATCTTATATTCCTGAAGTTGCAGGAAGAAGATCGAAAGAAGATTTTAGTCTTATCTCCCTGAAGTTGCAGTGGAGTAGACTAAAGAACGAAGATCTTATCTTCCTAAAGTTGTAGGAAGCAAATCGAAAGAAGATTTTATTCTTATCTCCCTGAAGTTGCAGTGGAGTAGACTGAAGACAGAAGATCTTATATTCCTGAAGATGCAGGAAGCAGATCAAGAGCACTTTCAGCCTTATCTCCCTGAAGTTGCAGTGGAGTAGATTGAAGACAGAAGATCTCATCTTCCTGAAGTTGCAGGAAGCAGATCAAACACACTTTTAGCCTTATCTCCCTGAAGTTGCAGCGGAGTAGACTGAAGATAGCAGATTTGGCATTCCTGAAGTTGCAGGAAGCAAATCAAAAACATCAAATCTTATCTCCATGAGTTTGCAGTGGAGCAGATCGAAAAATAGTAGATCTGGCATTCTTGAAGTTGCAGGAAGCAGATTGAAGACATCAGACTAATTGAAATCAAGATGAATTTCGAATACTATTGAAGTCACGGTGAAAAAGGCGAGGACCAAGAAGTCGAGGCTCGGTAAAGACAGGGTAAAATTAGGTTTTTTATAGTCTTTGCTCTATTCTCGTTACACGACAATGAGCAAAGAGGGGCAGCTGTAGCAACCCATTTCGCCTGGGTTTAAATAACAAATCAAAAAACATATAAATGTCCAGTTACAGTCCAAAAAACCAATTTACAAGCCCAAAATTACAAACAAATTACCCGTGGCCCAACTAGACTCACTGGCCCAAAATAAATACCCAAAACACCCTGGTCCAGATCCTAAATGAACTAACCCAACAAACCTGACCCAATACCTCCATTACACCAGTAGCCCAACTACAAACCCAGGACCCAAGCTAGCACGACCCAAGAGGGCCCAAAAGTTAAGCAAGTTTCAGACCTAGGGTTTCTGCGGAAACCCTAGGCGCTGCAAGAACAAATGCCCCAGCAGGAGCCCAATCGTCGCACCGCAATCGCCACACCCATCAGCCCTCAGTCATGCCACCATCAACGTGCACGAACCTCGCCTGGTCATCACCGCGAAATCTCCGTCTTCTACCTGCAAGAAAGGAAAGAAACAGCAGCGCAAATGGAATTTTTTTTTGTTTCCTTTTTATTTTTTTGGTTATAAAAACCCATAACATTTGTAACACGAAAATACACAGAGACAAAGAATACCAAAAAAAAAATCCAGAAAGACTAGGCAAAAGTCACAAACAGTGATACGCAAGCAGTTGCAAATATACAGAGAAATAATTTTTTTTTACGAAGGTGATTCATATTCTTTTTTTTATTATTTTTATTTTTATTTTTTTTGTTTCGTGCATGTTTTATTTATAAAACAATATAAAAATAAAAAAGGACGAAATTTCATACCTAAGGGCCACTGGGGACGACGGCGCGTAGGCGCGTGGAGGCGGAAGCCCATAAGCCCGATGACCAGACTCCGTCAAAGGAGCTGAGGGCCTTTCAGAGCATTTTTTATTTTTTTTAAACAGGTTGCCAAATGATTTTTTTTTGCCGAAATATTAACTTATATAATGTTATAAAATGAAGTCGTTTTTGCTTAAGCCAATAAGCGTTAAAACGACGTCGTTTAGAAGGCCAGGATCCGCGCATTGACCCGACCTAGGGAGGAACCGTGCGTTTTCACAAAAGGGTTTAATTTGTAACATCCTAAAATTTAGAATTTTATGTGTTGCATTATTTCTTGCGTTAGGCTAGTTAAAAATATTAATTGAGTATGTTTAGGGGTTCTAAGAAGGCTCGGGGTTGAATTGGGCCTTAGCAAAAATTTTTGTGTTTAAGCACTTTAAGGAGAGAAGGTAGGTGGCATCAAGGCTTATGGAAATAAGTGTGCATTTTTCTAGCACAAGTGAAGCTAGAAGAGGAGTGGTGTGGCGTTGCATGTATGGGCTTGAGGGGTGGAGTTCGAATCCCACTTAGTGCAAATTTTGGGATTTTATTTTTGTATTGCTTCCCTAAGTGTCGGCCAAGGTGGTATTTAAGGCAAGGAAGACTTTTTAATTATGGAAAAGTGGCTAAGGATTATGGTAAGGAGGAAGATAAAGGCTAATGAAGGAAAGAGTCAAAAGAAAAAGGCAAGATAAGGGAACATGTTGGCTTTTTTCGTGGGTGATGTTTTGGAAAGATTTTTGTTGGTCAACATCCATCCTTTTGGCAAGAGTACACACAGTTTTGGCTAGGGAATAGGGATAGCCAAAATTTTCATTAGTCTTTTGGCAAAAATTTAGTGCTTGTAAGGCCTACTTTCTTTTAGCACTTTTGTGTTCTTTTTCTCCAATTTCTTTTCTCATTGCCGAAACACCAAAGCCACTAGTGAGTATCTTTTGCTTTGCTTTGCCGAAACCATTTAGCCTTTGTGTCCAAATTATTTCTACTCATTTTTCCCTTTGAAAGCCGAAACAAGTTTAGCACTCTTGCCCATCTTCTCTTTTCTTTTGATTATTTCCTTAACTCTCTCTCTTTCTCTTAAAAACAATAGTTCCTTGAGGCCGAATATTCTTGCTTATTTTCCTCCATAGCCGAACTTTTGAACCTTTCATCTCTTCTCCATTATTTCTTTCTCGTTCATGTTGGCACTCACTTCTTGACTGAATCGGTAAGTAATACTCTTCTTTTTGAATTCTTTTCTTCATGCTGAATATGTGCCTTTGTCATGGGACGGTTTTCTTGACTGAAAACATCATTTCTTCTACTCTCTCTAAACGTGATCATCTTTTCTTTCGTAGTGTTCTAGTGAATGGCCGGAAAGCATATTCTTGTCGATTCCTCTTTACTCTTAAGTCAAGCGATTGAAGTCGGATCTATCATCATTTAGGTAAGAGGTTCATTTTTGGATTTTTCGTTATATCTCTACTTGGCTATGATGTAAATCGGACCAAAGTTTTGACTAAACGGCTATTATAGGGATTTATCGTTCGTTCTTATTCAATCGTTGATCTTTCGAAAATAGAGGTAAGCCGAATCTTATCCCTAAACGGCTACTTTCTTTCATAGTAGTAGTTTTTCTAACCAAGATCTTTTCAATGGAGGCAACTGGAACCGAGTTGAAAGGAAAAGCGATTGGAGAACTCAAAAGGAGTGGATTTGCTATTCCTATTCCTAAATTTAAGCGTAGAGCGGTATCGGCGATTCGAGATTTTCCACCGGGTTGTGGACCATCATCCAGTGAGAATAGACAGATCGTGGTTGTTCACGATACCAAGGGTAAGCGTTTCAATAGATCGCTTCGTTTAGATTTAGATTAATAAAAATCTCGTTCATTAGATTAATCGAGTGTTATGTTGTCATAGGTGCTGACGATCAAGAGAGTTTAATACTCACCGTAATCAGGTGTGTAACCTCACACCGTAATTCTGTAGATTATGATTCGGTAACATGTTTGATAGTTGATTGTTATTATTATACGACTAAAGATCATAAAATTGGCATTAAACGAGAAATTGGCATAAAGTACATTATTTTTATAGATTTGAAAAAATCGGCCTTAAAGTTGTTAGAATTACAAAAAAGTCCCTATGGACCGAATTACCGAAATGTCTCTATGGACCGATTTACCGAAATGCCCCTATGGGCCAAATTACCAAAATACCCCTATGGGCTGAAATGTTAAAATGCCTTAGTGGGCCGAATTACCGAAATGCCCCTATGGGCCGAATTGTTAAAATGCCTTAGTGGGCCGAATTATTACAAAATGCTATAATGGGCTGATTCATTAAAAATATTCTATAGATTAATGGTTGTATTTATATGTGGATATTATATGTTACTATGCATATTGCATCTTTATTTATTGCATGGGATGGGAAACTTGAATGAAGAGAAGTGTAGACCGGTGGCATTGCCACAAATTCTAATAATGGCTATGTGCCAATTTGAATATGGCTTTGTGCCATCGTGATTAAGGCTGTGTGCCGATTATATTACCGTATATGATACTCTGGTGGCTTAGCCACAAAAATATTATAAATGGCAAAATTGTCGCAAATTGGAGAGACCAAGAGGTGGGTTGACTTAATCCCCACAGGAGAGATTGGTTGGTCGGGGGAGAGATTGGATGGATGGGTTGGCTTGCATACTTTGCATTTATATATATATATATACTATTTTGTAATTGGGCTTCGGCCCAAGATTATGTTATGGGCTTAGGCCCAAGTTGATCCTAAATGGGTTCAGGCCCAGTGGATAACGGTAAGGGGATTAGACACTGAGTTCTAGTAACTCACCCCGTTTCCTTAACCCTTGCAGGTAATGCTCAGTGAGGTGGACTTGGGCCATGGATGAGTCGGTGGAGGCCATACTTCAGAAATGGTTTTTATTGAACTTTAGATTTCTATTTCCGTTCACTTTAGTACTTTTACTATTTTGGGTTTTTATGTTGTAATAAGGCCTCTGTAATATTTTTATTTTGCTTTATGTTTTGACGTACTTATTATATTGCTTGAATTATTTTAAATGGGGATTTTTCAAAAAATTTAAATAAAGGTTTTCCAAAATAGATTAACAAATGGATTTCATAACAAACTTTTACAAATATTTTAAATTGGAAATTTTCTCTAAAATTATCAATAATATTTTCAAAAGTCATAGTTTATAAGATCTTTAGTTCAAATTATCGATTTATCAATCAACCTTTGAGATTAGTTGTATTTTATCAAATATTTCAAATCAAACTTATTTTTCTTGATTATAACAAAACAATACCTATTTTAGTACGAATCAAAAGGATTTTACACGTTTTCTCATGTGACATGTCAGATCAGGTCATAGCACATGGGCCGGGTTTGGGGTGTTACATTTTATGGTATCAGAGCCCGGTTGCAAAACTCGACTATGGTTTGGGTTAAAAAGCATTTTCCAAAGCTGTTTAAAATTTTAATTTATAGATGCATGTTCTAAAGGAAGTATGGCACCACGGGTATCCGACACCAAGTCAAGTTAGTATATGTTATCATTTTATGATTATGATTATTGTGATATGACCGTAGAAATACTCTAGAACTTTTAGTTTTAGGAGCTGAAACTATAGAGATTGAGACTATAGGATGCGTTTTGCGAAAACGACTTTACTTCCTATACTTCATAAAATATTGTTTAATAAACACTGAAATAGTATAACTGATTCATAAGACTCTTAACCAGATTAAATTGAATTAGCAAATATGAGCGCTAGAGGACGTGGACGCGGTAGACGTGGCCGTGGTAGAGGCCGTGGCGCTAGAGTTGTATCTGGGGCATCGGAATATATGCCAGAAATGGACGCACCTGCATCACCTGTGACTGAAGCTGGGTCACATGATCGTATGAGAGAGGACGATGCACTGTCTCAAGCAATGTTGCGAGTTTTGGAAAGGGTTACTGGAGCAAGAACTGGGCCAGCAGCTCGTGGGTTGATATCGGAGCGACTCAGATCGAATGGAGCTGAGGTTTTTAGAGGTATCTCGGGTGTAGCCCCAAATGTAGCGGAGTATTGGCTTGAAGCGGTGGAGTGAATCATGGACGATTTGGATTGCACCGTCGAGCAGAAACTGAAATGAGTGGTGTCTTTGCTGAGAGATGAGGCGTATCAGTGGTGGCTCACGTCTGGGAAGGCACTCAGGCCGATCGTATTACCTGCGAATTCTTTAAAATCGCATTTCAAGGAAAATATGTCGGGGCTAGCTATGTAGATGCCCGAAGGAAGGAATTCCTGAAGCTGGTCCAAGGAGGTAAATCTGTGGTAGCATACGAGGCAGAATTTCTGTGTCTTAGTCGATACGCTCAGGGAATAGTTCCAACTAATTATGAACGCTGTGTGCATTTTGAGGACGGGTTGCGTGATGAGTTGCGGGTACTGATTGCCCCACAAAAGGAGAGGAATTTTGCCACACTGGTGGAGAAAGCCAAGATAACTGAGGAGGTTAAACACTCAGAGAGGCAAAACTGAGACAAGGATAGGGGCGGGAATAAGAGAGACTCTGGGTACTCAGGTCCTGCTAGAGGTTTTCAGAAGAGGGCCAGAAATGAGGACCGGTTCGTGCGGGTGCTCAGCTTGCTACTAATCGAGATCTGACCTTGTGCTGATTGTGGGAGACTTCACTCGGGTGAATGTTGGAAGAGAACCGGTGGTTGTTTCAGATATGGATCCAAGGATCATCGGTTTAAGGATTTTCCTCAACAGCCTGCTCATACTCAGGGTGTTCGTAATGATTTTGCTCACCCAACTAGAGGCGCTCAACAGCCGCCGAGAGGCCGTGGGCCAGGTCAAGGTGGTAATGGCATAGGACGAGGTTAGGGTGCACCGGGTAGAGGTACTGGTAATAGGGGTAACGCGGAGGCGAGACAGCCAGGGTTGGTTTACACGGTTAGACGTCGAGAGGATGACGATGCACCTGATGTCATAACCGGTACGTTTTCATAGCTGATGTACCTGTTACTGCTTTGATAGATATTGGATCCACCCATTCGTATGTTGCTTGTGCTGTGTCTGGAACTCTGAACATTAGATATGAGATTATTGCTAGAGAAACAACTATAATTAGCCCTTTAGGACAGTCGGTGATAGTAAATAAGTTGTTTAGGGAGGTGCCCTTAGAAATTCAGGGGGAAGTTTTTCTGGCAGATTTGATGAAACTGCCATTCGGTGAGTTCGATCTTATTTTGGGCATAGACTGGTTGGTGAAACACCGTGCGAACTTAGATTGTGCTTCAAAATATATGGTGCTAAGAACTTCGGAGGATAAGGAAGTGATGATGATAGGTGAAAGAAGAAACTATCTGTCTAATGTGGTATCTGCTTTAAAGGCAGAAAAGTTGGTGCGAAAGGGGTGTGGAGCGTTCTTAGCCTTTATCAGTGATTTGGATGCCAAAGAGTTGACGATAGAAAGTGTCAGAACGGTGAAAGAGTTTTCAGACGTCTTTCTCGAGGAGCTTCCAAGATTACCTCCGGATCGGGAGGTAGAGTCTGGCATTGAGCTGTTGCCAGGAACGGCTCTAGTGTTCGTTGCTCCTTATAGAATGGCACCGAAGGAGTTAGCGGAGCTTAAAGCTCAAATTTAGGAGTTGTTGGATCGTGGATTTATTCGACCGAGTGTGTCACCATGGAGAGCGCCGGTCTTATTCGTTAAGAAAAATGACGGATCAATGCGTATGTGCATCGATTACAGACAGCTGAATAAATTAACGATCAAGAACAAGTATCCATTACCGAGGATCGATGATCTGTTCGATCAGCTACGAGGAGCTTTGATTTTCTTGAAGATAGACTTGAGATCGGGATATCACCAGCTTAAAGTCAAGGAGGGGGATATTCATAAGACTGCGTTTCGAACTCGCTATGGGCATTACGAGTTCTTGGTGAGGCCATTCGGGTTGACAAATGCGCCAGCTACATTTATGGACATGATGAACCGAGTCTTCCAACCCTATCTAGACCGGTTTGTGGTAGTGTTCATAGATGAGATCTTGGTGTACTCGAAGAAAGAAGAAGAGCACGATTTGCATCTACGGGTAGTATTGCAGATATTAAGGGAGAAACAACTGTATGCCAAATTCAGTAAGTGTGAATTTTGGTTGAAGGAGGTGACCTTTTTGGGGCATGTTGTGTCTGCCGAAGGAATTAGAGTTGATCCCCAGAAAGTCAAGGCTATATTGGATTGGAAGCCACCGAAGACAGTGGCCAAAATTTGGAGTTTTCTAGGCTTGGCTGGGTATTACAGGCGGTTCGTTGAGGGGTTTTCGTTGATTACTGCACCCCTAACTAAGGTGTTGCGTAAGGGAGTACTGTTTGTGTGGTCAGATAAGCAGCAAGAGAGCTTTGAGAAATTGAAGAAGATTCTGACAGAGGCACCAGTATTGATTCAACCTGAGGCTGGTAAGGAGTTTATTGTTTATTGTGATGTGTCACACACGGGCTTTGGATGTGTGTTGATGCAAAGGGGAAAGGTGGTAGCCTATGCATCTCGTCAATTAAGGCCGCATGAGGTGAACTATCCCACGCATGACTTGGAGTTAGCTGCAGTGGTGTTTGCTCTGAAGATTTGGAGACACTATCTGTACGGGGAAGAAGTCGATTATCTATCCGAACCTTAGGAGCCGGAGGACCCTCCTTACCCGAAGGAGTTGAACTTAAGACAACGGAGGTGGATTGAACTATTGAAGGATTATGACCTCTCAATCGAGTATCATCCCGGAAAGGCTAACGTAGTGGCAGATGCGTTGAGTCGTAAGGTGATATCAGATTTGAGAGCGATGTTCGCTCATCTCAGTCTTTATGAAGATGGTAGCTTGTTAGTCGAATTTCATGTGAAGCCTGTTTGGGTAAGTCAGATTAAGGAAAAGCAGTTGATAGATGAAACCTTGGGTTCTCGACTTTAACAAGTGGAAGATGGTGAGATAGGGGATTTTGGAGTGAATAGTGATGGAATATTGTGTTTTTGCGGAAGAGTTTGTATGCCCAAGGATTCAAAATTGAGGCAAATAATTCTGCGTGAGGCGTATAGTAGTCCATACGCTATGCACCCCGGGGGAAACAAAATGTATCGAGACCTCCGTGAGCTGTATTGGTGGCCAGGGGTGAAACGGGAGGTTACTGATTTCGTGAGTAAGTGCTTAACGTGTCAGCAAGTGGAGACGGAACATCAATTGCCGTTAGGGTTGCTACAACCGGTGAAAATTCCATTATGGAAATAGGAAAGAATAACGATGGACTTTGTTAGTGGGTTACCCTTAACGCCTACTAAGAAAGATTCTGTATGGGTTGTAGTGGATCGATTAATGAAGACTGCTCATTTCCTACCTGTTCGTTTGCAGAAGTTGGCCAAGTTGTATATAGCAGAAGTCGTGAGATTGCATGGAGTACCAGTGTCTATTATATCGGACAGGGACCCTAGGTTTACATCGCGATTTTGGAAGGCTTTGCATGAAGCTTTGGGAACAAGGTTAAATTTCAGCATGGCTTTTCACTCGCAGACAGATGGTTAGTCAGAGAGTGTTATTCAGATTTTGGAAGACATGTTAAGAGGCTGTGTGATCGATTTCAGGGGTATTTGGGAAGATTTTCTACCTTCGGCAGAGTTTGCATACAATAACAACTATCAATCCAGCATCCAGATGGCACCTTACGAGGCGTTGTATGGTCGTAGGTGTCGTACTCCTATTTGTTGGACTGAGCTGGGGGAGCGACAGTTGTTGGGTCCTGAGTTGATCTCGGAGACGGAGGAAAAAGTAAAGGTAATTTGGGCACGGTTAAAGGAAGCTTCGGACAGACAGAAATCGTACGCGGATCTGAAGCGTAAAGATATAGAATTTGCGGTGGGTGATCAGGTCTTTTTGAAGGTCTCACCTTCGAAGAAGATCTTTAGATTTGGGCGGAATGGCAAGTTGAGCCCTAGGTTCATCGGACCGTACCGTGTACTGAAGCGTATTGGACCAGTGGCATATCAACTTGAGTTACCTACGGAGTTAAGTCAGATACATAGAATATTCCATGTCTCTATGTTAAGACGTTATTGTTCGGATCCGTCTCATGTTGTACCAGTGGAGGAAGTTAAGTCAAGACCTGACTTGTCTTTTGAGGAGGAACCAGTACAGATTTTAGATCGGGACGTTAAGGTGTTGAGAGGGAAGTCAGTACCGTTAGTCAAAGTTCTATGGTGTAATCACGGATCAGAGGAGGCTACATGGGAGCCAGAGGACGCGATTCGGCAACAATATCCTCATCTTTTTTAATTAGGTAAATTTTGAGGCTGAAATTTCTTCAAGGGGGTAGAATTGTAACATCCTAAAATTTAGAATTTTATGTGTTGCATTATTTCTTGCGTTAGGCTAGTTAAAAATATTAATTGAGTATGTTTAGGGGTTCTAAGAAGGCTCGGGGTTGAATTGGGCCTTAGCAAAAATTTTTTTGTTTAAGCACTTTAAGGAGAGAAGGTAGGTGGCATCAAGGCTTATGGAAATAAGTGTGCATTTTGCTAGCACAGGTGAAGCTAGAAGAGGAGTGGTGTGGCGTTGCATGTATCGGCTTGAGGGGTGGAGTTCGAATCCCACTTAGTGCAAATTTTGGGATTTTATTTTTGTATTCTTTCCCTAAGTGTCGGCCAAGGTGGTATTTATGGCAAGGAAGACTTTTTAATTATGGAAAGGTGGCTAAGGATTATGGTAAGGATGTAACATCCTAAAATTTGGAATTTTATGTGTTGCATTGTTTTTGGTGTTAAGCTTGTTAAATTATTAATTGTGTATGTTTAGGAGGTCCATAGAAGGCTCGGGATTTATTTGGACCTAGTGAAATTTTTGAAATTCAGCATTTTAAGGAGATAGAGTAAGTGACCTTAAAGCATATGGAAATAATTGAGTCAGTAGCTAGCATAAATGAACAATTGATAAGAAGGATATGGCGCCATATGTAGTACCTTGAGGGAAGAGGTTATAATCCCTTTGTGTGCATATTTGACTTTTATTTTTGCATTCCTTACTTAAAGTGTCGGCCAAGGAGTATTTATGGCAAGTTTGACTTCATTATTTTTGGTAAGATGGCTATATGAATAAGGCAAGGTTGAAGTTGGGGAAAGGAATCAAGGGAAATAGGAAAGAAAGGGGGACATGAGGCTTATTTCGTGGGTGATGTTTTGGAAAGCTTGGGTGGCCAAACTCTTATCCTAGGGGGGATGCATGTGGACGGTTTTGGGGAGAATAGGTAGCTGAATTTTTAGTTGGCATTTGGTAAAGACTTAGTAGTGTTTTGGCAAAAATTCCCTTTGGCAACTTTGTGTCATTTCTCCCAATTTGCAACCCTCCTTGCCGAAACATATTAGCACAATAGTGCATTGTTTTTCTCTTTTTTTTGGTCACATACTCATTTTCTTTCCACCTTCCTTGATAGCTGAATTCTCATTTGCCTTTTGATTGAATTTTTGGTGCTTGTTAGGCCAAAACCTTTCTCTTTGCACTATTTGGTATTCTCCAAATTTCTTTCTACCTTGTGCCGAAATTACAAGCCACTAAAGAACATATTTTCTTCCTCCTTTCTTCTTGTTGCCGGAAGTATCCAACCTTTGTGACCAAATCATCTTTTCTTATCATCTTTTGGAGAAACCGAAACTAGTTTGCACCTTTTCTCTCCCTTTTCTCTTCTTTTAATCACCTTTCAATTCTTCTTCGATTTCTTAAAAATAAAACTCCATCTTGATCAAAACTTTTTCTTTCATTCATTTCCTCCATAACTGAATCTAATAGCAAATTAACCCTCCACTATTTCTTCTTTTTCCTTCATGTTTGAACATTATCTTTTGACAAATCGGTAAGTAATATTTTCTTCTCAATTTCTTCTCTATGGCCGAATGTATGTTTTTGTCTTGGGATGACTCTATTAATCGAAATCATCATTCCCTTTTCTCTCTCACAACATGATCATTTTTTTTGGGTCGAATCCTAGCGGGAGGCAAAACATCACTCTAAATCTTAAATCGAACGACGAACATCGGATTCAATATCGTACGGTAAGAAATCATTATGGATTATTGTTAGTAACCAATAAGCCGATTGATGATCTAAGGACTAATAAATTTTTGACTTTATGTTTTAGGGAATAAATCGATTGATCCATCCAATTGTTGATCATTCGGTATTAGTGGTAAGCCGATCTTCACCCTTTTTGACAAATTCGTACTTATCATAATACTAATCGATGGAGGCTTGTGGTAACGATTCAAAAGGGAAGCCGAGTGGAGATCTCAAAAGGAGCGGGTCAGCGATCCCTACTCCTAAATTCAAATGAAGGGTTGTTTCGGCGATTCGAGACTTTCCACCGGGTTGTGGACCGTCAACCAAGAAAAACTGACAAATCGTAGTTGTTCGCGATCCCGAGGGTAAAATCTTAGATCGTTTGTTTTAGAGTAGATTTATTAAATAGTGAGCAATGTCTAATCGAGCGTTATAATATTTTAGGTTTCAATGATCACGAAGGCGTAGTGCTTACCGTAATCATGTGTGTAATCTCACACCGTATTTCATGAGTTAGATATTTTAAAAACGTGTTAGTGGTAAATCGCCTGATTTAATCACATTTTGGTGAAATGGGGTAACATGGCATAGTTGTCACTATTTTGGTAAAGACTATGAAATTGGTATTAAGACTGTGAAAATTACGAAAATACCCTTAATGGGCCATTTGATATTTGCTATATGGGCCAAATTGAGATATTTGCTATATGGGCCAAATTGATATATTTTCTATATGGGCCAAATTGAGATATTTGCTATATGGACCAAATTGAGATATTTGCTATATGTGCCATTGGATATTTGCTATATGGGCCAAATTGAGATATTTGTTATATGGGCCGATTTGATAAAATTTGTTATAATGGGCCATAATGTTTGTAAGAAATATCTGAATAAATTGTTGTGAATGGCTATGCATTATATACATAATTTGCATGGGATGGGATATTGATGAAGAGAAGTTCTGGTAGCTGAGCTACGTAATTTTGGTGGCTCTGCCACAAATATGAAAAATGGCAATGCCATGTAAATTCTGTTAATCTGGTGGCTTGTCCACAAACTTCAAATATACGGCTTAATGCCTACTTTTGGTGTGTTGGCGGGGTGGGTGACTAAAGCTCCCCACAGGTGTGCTGGTTGGTACGGATGGTGTGTAGCGGATGGAAATTAGGTTTGGTTTGGGAATTGCATATCATATGCATATTATATATGATATTATTATTTTTATATAATTGTAAATGGGTTTTGGCCCAATTGAAAGTTTAATTGGAATTTTGGCCCAGTGGACAATGGTAAGTGGGTTACACACTGAGTTCTAGTAACTCACCCCCATTTTCCTTATCCCTTTCAGGTAATGATCAGTCATGGAGAATTGGGCCGTGGATGACTCGGTGGAGGCCATACTTCGTAAACGGTTAAATTTGGATTTTGGATTTCTTTTAGTATTTTTAATTACTTTACTATTTTGAATTAAGGTTGTAATAAGGCCTCTGGATTAATTTCTGTTTTGTTTATTGTGTGAAGAATTTTATAAACTGCTTAAAGTATTTCAAATTATAATATTATTTTTCTAAAAACTTAAATAAATGATTTATTCTAAAATGAATATTTAGAAAGGATTTCATAATAATTTTTCATATTTTTAACCGAAAAATTACTCTCAAGATTTTCATCGATTCTTTTCAAATAAAAATAAAAATACATTTTTATTTATTTTAAAATTTTCTCGAACTGTTAATGCTATTTTCAAAACTTCGATATGTAAGATCTTACATCTCAAATTGCTGATTTATCAATCAAATCTTTTACCCGATAAATACTTCGTCAAAACTTTGAAATCTGTTTCACTTAAAAAGGAATCAAATTATATTTATTTTGTGTAACATGTCAAATCTGGCCTTAATGCATAGACCAGGTTTGGGGTATTACATTTTATGGTATCAGAGCCCGGTTCAAAACTCGGCTGTGGTTTGGGTTCAAAAATATTTTTTTTAAGTTGCTTTAAATTTTTGATATATGTTTTAAAGGATGTATGGAACCACGGGCATCCGGCACCAAGTCAAGTAAGTACATGTTAGTAATGAATAATTATGATTATTGTGATATGACTATAGGAACACTCTAGAACTTTTAGTTTTAGATGTTGAAACTATAGTGATTGAGACTATAGGATGCGTTTACGAAAACGACCTTACTTCTTATACCTCATAAGATATTGTTTAATAAATATCGAAATAGTATACTGATTCATAAAACTTTTAATTAGATTAAATTGAAATATTCAATATGAGCGCTAGAGGACATGGACGTGGTAGACGTGGCCGTGGTAGAGGCCGAGGTGCTAGAGTTGTGTCTGAGGCATCGGGACATGTGCCGGAAATGGACGCACCGGCGCCACCTATGTCAGAAAATGGATCACATGATCGTATGAGAGAAGACATTGCCCTGTCCCAAGCAATGTTACGAGTCTTGGAAAGGGTTGCTGGGGCTAGATCGGGGTCAGTAGCTCGTGGGTCAATATCGGAGCGACTCAGATCAAATGGTGCTGAGGCTTTTAGGGGTATCTCGGGTGTAGCCCCAAATGTAGCAGAGTATTGGCTTGAGGCAGTGGAACGGATTATGGATGATTTGGAGTGCACCACCGAAAGCGTAAACCGAGAGGAGCTGTGTCCTTGTTGAGGGACGAGGCATATCAATGGTGGCTTCTTCGTCGGAGGGCACTCAGCCGATCAGCGTTACTTGGGATTTCTTCAAAACTGCATTCCAAGGAAAGTATGTCGGGGCTAGCTATGTGGATGCCCGAAGGAAGGAATTCCTTAATATGGTTCAAGGAAGTAAGACCGTGGTAGCTTACGGCGCAATTTGCGTCGAGTCGTTATGCCCGAGGTATTGTGCCAACTGACTACGAACGCTGCGTGCATTTTGAAGACGGGTTGAGTGATGAGTTGCGGGTACTGATAGCCCCACAACAAGAAAGGAATTTTGCCACACTGGTGGAGAAACTGAAGATAGCCGAAGAGGCTAAGCACTCGGAGTGGAAAAACCGAGAAAGAGATAGAGGCAAGAGCAAGAGGGACTTTAAATACTCGGGTCCTGCTAGAAGGTTTCAAAAGAGGCCCAGGAATGATGAGCCAGCTCAAGCTAGAGCACCAGCTGCTACCAATCAGATACAACCATGTGCTGACTGTGGAAGACGACACTCTGGTGAATGCTGGAAGAGAACCGGTGGTTGTTTCAAATGTGGTTCTAAGGACCATCAGCTTAAGAATTGTCCTCGACGGACTGCTCCGACTCAGGAAGCTCGTAACCATGACGCACAGCCAGCTAGAGGCGCTCAGCAGCCACCGAGGGGTCGTGGACCAGGTCGAGGTGGTAATGGCGCAGGTCGAGGTCAAGGTGCACCGGGTAGAGGTAATGGTTTCAGGGGTAACGCGGAGGCGAGACAGCCAGGGTTAGTTTATGCGGTCAGACACCGAGAGGATGGCGATGCACCTGATGTGATAACCGGTACATTCTTCATATTTGATGTACCTGTTACTGCTTTGATAGATATCAGATCCGCCCATTCGTATGTTGCTAGTGATGTAGTTGGGAATCTGAGCATTAGATTTGAGATTACTGCTAAGGAGATGACATTAATTAGTCCTTTAGGACAATCTGTGATAGTAAATAAATTGTTTAGAGATGTACCCTTAGAATTTCAAGGAGAAAGATTTTTGGCGGATTTGATGGAATTGCCTTTCGGCGAGTTCGACCTTATTTTGGGCATGGACTGGTTGGTGAAGCACCGTGCGAACTTGGATTGTGCTGCAAAATGGATAACAATGGACTTTGTTAGTGGGCTACCCTTATCGCCTACTAAGAAAGACTCCGTCTGGGTAATAGTGGATCGGTTGATGAAGACTGCCTATTTTCTACCTATTCGTACGGATTACTCATTGCAGAAGTTGGCCAAGTTGTATGTAGCATTGATCGTGAGGTTACATGGGGTACCAGTGTCTATTATATCGGACAGGGACCCTAGGTTTACATCACGATTTTGGAAAGCTTTACATGAAGCTTTGGGAACCAAGTTGAATTTCAGCACGGCATTTCATCCTCAGTCAGATGGTCAGTCGGAGAGAGTAATCCAGATTCTGGAAGACATGCTAAGGGGTTGTGATGAGTATTGCGCTCTCGTGATGAATTGGGTCATCACAACCTTCTGATCTTCGGATGTGAAGTGTGATCCGCGCTGTTGAGCTTCCTAAATTTTAAACTGTAACATCCTAAATTAGGGGCTATTGGTGATTGAATAATTATTTGGTATGTTGGAACTGCTGTGATATTATTTATGGGAATATATGGTTTAATCTGAGGCCTTGAGTAGGCTCGGTTTGGTAAAAATTTCAGTTTTTAATTTTAAAGGAAGGGAGCCTTAGCAAGAGGGGGGTTATAAGAATAAATGTGAATAAGTTGGAGGTCAAAGGTTCAAGTCTTGGGTATGGCAAAAAATTGGTATCAGAGCCAGGTTCAAAGCTCGGCTGTGGGGGCCCAAGGCCCAAAAATGTTTTAGTAGGCCTTCTGAATTGATTTTGGGTTTTTAAGCAGCATGGCCCGAGTCTCCGGCACCAATCCGCCCAGGTAAGTACATCTAAACCTCTTGGTGAATTATATTCTGTAGAAGGGTAGGAAGCATGGACGTAGATAGACCTATAGGAGCTTGAACCCTAGGATTAGGCTACTCAAACACACAAACGAATCATAAGATTTAAGGAACTAAACCAACCTATGACTTAGTCAATGAGCTAGGGTGTGGTAACCCCTGTACGCATGTGTAGGATTGGATCCGGAAGAGCCTGGTATTTAAGCAGTCCTCGTGACTCACCTCCTCTTCGCAGGTATCCTACCTGGTGCGTAGCTTCGGTTCACCCTAACTCAGAGGGCTCAGTGGTGTGGCAACCTCTGTGCGCATGTCTAGAAAGGTTCAGTGGGAGCTTGGTATTTAAGCGATCCGCGTGACCCACCTCCTCTTCACTCGAATCCTGCCTGGTGCGTAGCTTTGTTCACCCTGACCAGGAGGGCTCGGTCATAGGCTAAACACAATGATTAAAACCCGAAAAGGGAATTAGCCATGTTTTCGAAGAAGAATGAAACAACAAACCCTAATGTTTTCAAAACTTGTGCAATAACTTTTTTTTCAAATCCAAGAACATTATTTTTACAACGTTTTCCTCGAAAACTTGATGGTGAAAATTACGAAATGCCCTTAGGGGTAAAATTACTAAAATGCCCTCGGTTCATAAAATATCAGTTCAATGGTTTTGCTCAAAAATTTCAACTATTTTACAAATATTCAACAACTTAGCTTTGGAAATCATCAAAGAAAATATTTTGGTTCTAGAAAATTACTAAAATACCCTGTAGGAAAAAGACGAAAATACCCCCAGGTTAGAAATGGGCGTAAATGTCGATGAGCGAATAGGTATGGAAAGTATTAAGGAATGGATGCATGAACTTCTTTGTGCGAACTAGGGTAGGAAAGCTCAAACCTTGTTTGCTCGAAAGAATCTATGATTAAAACTCTATCCATAAAATTTCTTCGTGAAAAGAAAGTGGAACAAATGCTAACGCATAAAATTTTTCTTAATCGGACTAAAAGCGCGGTAGATAGAATGAGTTCTAGAGGGCGTGGGCGCCGTGGACGCGGTAGGGGTAGGATGACGGTGTCCGAACCCGTCAGTCGGGACAAGGTTCGAAAATGAGGTACCATCGCCACCACCACCTCCTACTTTTAGAGGCGAGGCCGGATCGGACCGGTGGTGAGCGATGATCGCAAGCTATTTTGTGAGTCTTGGAGATGGTGGTGGGGCTGGTGGAAATGTGGGAGCTCGGAATCGTCCCCGAGCGACTCGATCTAACGGAGCGGAGGTATTCCGGTGTGTCGAGTGGCACCCAGGTCAATGGAATCGGCTAGAGTCAATCCGAAAGGATCATGGATGATCTTGACTGACCGAGAAGAAAAAAGTAAGAAAAGGCAGTGTCGCTTCTAAAGGATGAAGCGTATCGGTGGTGGCTTACTGTTTGGAGATGGGGCTACAAAGAGATGACTTGACTTGGGAGTATTTTAAAACCACCTATCGGAAGAAGTATGTGGGCACCAGCTACACCGACGCCACAGCAGAGAAGGCTTTTCTCGGGATTAGTGCAAGGAACTAAGTCCGTGTCGGAATATGAGGCGGAATTTTTAAGGCCGAGTAGGTATGCGAGAGGCATCGTGTCTCATCGAACATGAGCGCTCAGGTCCGCTTTGAGGATGGACTCGAGATGATTTGAGGTTCTTGATTGCCCCACAAAGAGTTCGTGAGTTCTCATCTCTAGTGGAAAAGGCTAAGGTAGCCGAAGGGATCAAGGAGGCCGTGAGGCAAAGTTATAGTAGGAATAATCGGAAGAGAGGATTTGGGTCACCGGATCAAGCGGTAGTGTTCGAGAAAAAGGCTAGGCCAAGTGGGCCAAATCAAAGCGGCAAAGGCCCACGACTACTAATCGTAGGCCGACTCAAGCATGTAACCGCTATGGAAAGACCCATTGGGAGGTTGTTGGACCGGTGATAAAGGATGTTTTGAGTGTGGGTCTTTGGAGCATCGTGTCGAGAGATTGTCCCCGAAAACTAGCTAAGAATCACCGGAGGCGTAATCGCACTCGAGAATAGGAATGTGGGACCACGGAGGGTCGTGGTAATGGTAGAGGAAACAACGGTCCTAACCGAGGTCGTGGAACTCAAGGCGAGGTTCAGCAACATAGAGGCTAGGCGGCTGGCTTAGTTTACGCAAATGAGGTGTCGCGAGGAAGGTGACGCACCGGATGTCATAACCGTACTTTTCTAATTTTTGATCTTCCTTATGTTGCATTAATTGATGTGGGTTCGACGCACTCGTACATTGCTAGTAGTGTGGTAGGAACTATGGACCTAAACTCAAACCGCTTCTAGGAGATGACTGTAGTTAGCCCTTTAGGTCACTCAGTAGTGGTAGACAAACTTTATAGAGGCGTACCCTAGAACTCCAAGGGGTAGTATTTGTGGTCGATCTAATGGAACTACCGTTTGGGGAGTTCGATTTGATCCTTGGAATGGACCGGCTGTTAAAGTATCAAGCGAATTTGGATTGCGCGCTAAGCGCATGGTTCTTAAGACAGTACCAAGGTGATGAAGTGGTTATGATAGGAGATAGAAGGAATTACCTATCCAATGTAGTGTCCGCCTTGAAGGCTGAAAAGATGGTCAAGAAGGGTTGTGAGGCGTATTTGGTTCAAATCATGCTTTGGAAGCTAAGGGGTTAGTAGTTGGAAAGGTCCGAACAGTTGGGAATTTGCTTTGATGTGTTCCCGTAAGAGCTTCCGGGTTTGCCTCCAGGATCGGAAGTCGAATTCGGTATAGACTTGCTACCTGGAACGGCACCTGTGTCTATAGCACCATACCGAATGGCACCAAAGGAATTGGTGGAGCTAAAGGCTCAAATTTAGGAGCTCTTGGATAGAGGGTTTATTCGACCAAGTATATCTCCGTGGGGAGCACTGTGTTTGTTTGTCAAGAAGAAGGACGGTTCTATGCGGATGTGCATCGACTACCGTCGATTAAACAAGTTAACGATCAAAAACAAGTACCCGTTGCCTCGGATCGATGACTTGTTCGACCAACCGAAGGGTGCGCCGGTATTCTCAAAGATTGACCTTAGGTCAGGTTATCATCAATTAAGGGTGAAGGAGGCTGATGTTCACAAGACGGCATTCCGAACTCGGTATGGGCATTACGAGTTCTTAGTGATGCCATTCGGGTTGACCAATGCACCGGCGGCATTTATGGACTTAATGAATAGGGTATTTCAACAAGATTTTGGACCAATTCGTCGTGGTGTTCATAGACGACATATTGGTTTATTCAAAGACAGAGGAGGAGCATGACAAGCATTTACGGATAGTTCTGCAAGTATTGAGGGAGAAGCAGTTATATGCCAAATTCAGTAAGTGCGAATTTTGGCTGAGGGAAGTGGCTTTCTTAGGTCATGTAGTATCAGCTGAAGGAATTAGAGTAGACCCTCGCAAGATTGAAGCAAATTGGATTGGAAACCACCTAGGTCGGTGGGTGAAATACGAAGTTTTCTGGTTTAGCGGGTACTATCGGAGATTCGTGGAAGGATTCTCTCTAATAGCAGCGCCGTTAACTAAGTTACTAAGGAAGGGTGTTCCATTTGTCCGGACGGAGAAGCGACAAGGAAGTTTTGATAAGCTAAGGAAAATTTTGACTAAGCTCGGTTTTGGTACACTGAAGCAGAAAGTTATTCACGATCTATTGTGATGCATCTCACAATCGGTTTGGGATGTGTGTTGATGCAGATGGGAAGGTAGTAGCCTATGCATCCCGTCGCTTAAGACCGCATGAGGTTAACTACCCAACGCACGATTTGGAGTTAGCGGCGGTGCCTTTGCCACAAAGATATGGAGACATTACTCAGTATGGGGGAGAAATCGATAGTCTACACGGATCACAAAAGCTTGAGGTATCTTCCGACTCGAATGGATCTGAATCGAGAGGCAGCGTCGGTGGATTGAACTACTAAAGGACTACGATTGTTCAATCGAGTACCATCCGGTAAGGCTAATGTGGTAGCCGACGCGTTGAGCCGAAAGGTTGTGACGGACTTAAGAGCAATGTTCGCTCGGTTGAGTCTATATGATGATGGGAGTCTTTTGGCGGAACTCCAAGTAAAGCCAACATGGATGGAGGAGATTAAGGAAAAGCGATTAGTGGATGAAGGTTTGAGCGCTAAGAAGGTACAAGTTCGTGGATGGTGGTTTGAAGGGTACGCAGTCTGTCTAGGGATGGAGTGCTATGTTTTCAAGGGCGAGCATGCATGCCGAAGGACTAAGAGTTGAGGCGGAAAATTCTCCATGATGCACATAGCAGCCCATATGCTATGCATCCGGGAGGAAGCAAGATGTATGGAGATTTGCGAAACAGCTCGTACGGTGGCCCAGAGGCGTGAGATAACCGAGTTCGTAGGGAAAGTGTCCGACATGCCAGCGCGAGTTAAGGTGAACATCGCTTACCATCGGGACTACTTCAACCGATAAAGATCCTCAATGGAAATGGGAGAGGATCACCATGGATTTCGTTAGTGGGCTACCCCTTTACGCCCAACAAGAAGGATGCGCTTTGGGTAATTGTGGATCGCCTCGACTAAATCAGCTCACTTCATGCCTGAGAATGGATTACTCACCCGTAAGCTAGCGAAGTTGTATGTGGGTGAAATAGTGAGGTTGCATGGTGTGCCAAGATCGATTATCTCGGATAGGGATCCCGATTCACGTCAAGGTTTTGGAAAGCGTTGCATCAAGCTTTGGGTACACGGTTAGATTTCAAGACGGCTTTCCATCCACAAATCGACGGACAATGGAAAAGGGTGATACTGATTTTAGAAGACATGTTAAGAGGATGTGTCTTGGATTTTAGTGGTAGTTGGGAAGAGTACCTACCATTAGCGGAATTCGCTTATAACAATAGTTATCAAGCGAGTATTCAGATGTCTCCATATGAGGCCCTATATGGACGAAAATGCCGTACTCCTACATGTTGGGCGGAGTTGGGGAAACGACAAGTTCGGGTCCAGACTGGTAACAGAGACGGAAGACAAAGTCAAGGTGATTCGGTCTCGTCTCAAGGAAGCATCGAGATAGGCGTAAGTCTTATGCCGATCTCAAACGCAAGGACATGGAGTATCTTTGTGGGAGACAAAGTCTTTCCGAAGGTGTCGCTTGGAAAAAGGTGTTGAGATTTGGATGAAAAGGGAAGCTAAGCCCAAGGTTCATCGGGGCCATATCTGATTGTAAAGCGAGTAGGACTGTAGCTTATCACCTTAGTCGCCGTGAGAATCGAATCGATTCATGACGTATTTCATGTATCAATGCCGAGACGGTATCGATCGATCCTTCGCGTGACGCCAGCGAAGAGCAGAGATTGAGGTGAACCCGCATTTATCTTTTGAAGAAGAATCGGTTCGAGATCTTAGATCGAGATGTGAAGGTTCTACGAAGAAAGTCGCGCCCTTAGTGAAAGTGCTTTGGCGGAACCATGGTACAGAGGAAGCTACGTGGGAACCCGAGGATGGGATGCGGCAAAGCCACCCCCACCTCTTTTAACTGTAATTTCGAGGACGAAATTTATTTTAAGGGGGTAGAACTGTAACATCCTAAATTAGGGGCTATTGGTGATTGAATAATTATTTGGTATGTTGGAACTATTTGTGATATTATTTATGGGAATATATGGTTTAATCTGAGGCCTTGAGTAGGCTCGGTTTGGTAAAAAATTCAGTTTTTAATTTTAAAGGAAGGGAGCCTTAGCAAGAGGGGGGTTATAAGAATAAATGTGGATAATTTGACATGAAAATCAACTTGGAAAAGTGGCAATAGGAGGGTCACTTAAGAGCTAGCATGTGACGCCACATCAAGCAAGGGGGATCCTGGGTTCGAGTCACAAAATTCCCCTTTCTTTTTGCTCTTTATTTGGACGGCAATGAGAGAGAAAAAAAGGCTCAAATTAGTTTTAATATTAAAGGATAATATGAGCATTTTTAAATTGGAATTTTTATTTGTTAATTCTAAGGATAATAAGGATGTTATTTTATTTTAAATGAATTATCATGGGATTAATTAGAGTTGGCAGAGGAAAAATAGGCATTTGGGTGTTCAAATTATTTTGAATACTTTCAAAGGGAGTTTAGCCGAAATTTGAATTCCTTTGGAAGGAGTGGACGGCAAGTAAAAGAGGGGGGGAATGTGCCGAATTTGCTAGTCTCTTCCTCCTAATTTTCGGCTAAGCAATCACCTCTCTTGTTTTCTTTCATTCCTTCTCAAAACCGATTTCTACATCACCATCTTCCTCTTCTTCTACTTTTGATTTCTGACCAAAACACCTACCCTCTCCTTTCTCTCCTTTTCTTCTCCATTATTGCCAAGCCGATATACCCATTGGAAGTGCCGAATTCCTTTCTCATGTTTTTAACCTCTTCGGCCGAATACTAGGAAGGGTATAGATCTCTTTGGATTTTCGTGGTCAATCGTTTTGGTGAAGGTAAGTTGTGCCGAAACTTCATGGGTTCCCTTCACTATTCTTTGTCGATTCTTATTTAGGGGTAGGTGCCGATTTCGGCAGTGGCTAGCAAGACTTCTAAATGTTTTAGTAATCGATCTCTTCTAGGTACCCCAAGATCGTGAAGCAAGCGACCCAAGCCCCTAATCTCTAACATTCGATTTTGGTAAGTTTGGGTAAGGTCTATGTTGGTTTTCAAAAGCCAAAAGCTTTGGTTATGAGTAATGTTCATTAATCGATTATTTGGTAAAGCAGATCTGTGAATCGAGTGCTGTGGATAGTAGCAAAGAGTTAAAGGTAAGGTTTCGGGATCAAAAGATAAACCCCTAAGATTGTTTGGGTTGGCCGAATAGGCCATGGTACTAACTCATGTATTTGGCCGAATATAGGGACCAGTAGATCTAGGTGGCCGACATCTCTTTTCGGGATTTAGGACTATCATCAATACCAGGTGTGTACATACACACTTATAGCAATTAATAACTGTGCTAGATATATGTTGTATGTAAATCTGTCTGATGTAGATACGGATTTAGTACCTTAATGGTACAAGCAAGGATCCGTGAAGTCTCTCACATTACTCTGAGATTATTATGCTTTTGGGAAGCATGGCTTATATAATACATGTGATAAATGTATGAGATCCGATCATGACTATTTGACTATTGTGGGGTAAATGAGTGGAGGGGGCAAGTGATATTTTGTGCCGACGAGCACCGGTGTTTTGGTAACACACTGTGACTACTGCTTACGAGGTTTGGTACCTCCAGAGGTTTGGTACCTCATAGCGACTCGTCCACGTGGTTAATACCACCGTGGGTTGGCCCCACTTGAGATATGGGATCGTCACGCGCTGATTTGGTATCACACGATGGGTTGGCCCCATCAATCGATTGTGTCTCACGGACACCGGAGGTTTGGCACCTCCAAAGGATTTGGCATCACATCTCGTGACTATATGTCACCGGTGGTTTGGCACCACCGTGTTTTGGTAACACATTGTGACTATGGTCACCAAAGTGGTTTGGTACCACATGGGGTAGACAAAGGCGTTTGGTTGGCTAGGTTGGGGGCACATAATATTCGCATATATTAATCAAGTTATATGTTGTGTATGGAAATGTTTTTTTAAAACGGGGAAGGGTTACATCTCGAGTCTTGGTGACTCACCTTCTCCTTTAACATTTTTCGTGTGACTCGTAGATGGCGGTTGAGGAGCCGTTGGACTCGAGGTGGCCATGCAAAGGACTTGAATAAATTGAACTTTAAACTTAGCTATTTTATTTTATTATTGGTTTATTTTTATTTTGGATGTAATAAGGCCTCCATATACTTTACTTTTGTTATTTCTTATATGTTGGATACTTTGTTTTAAACTATACTATTAAAATTAAATTAAAATCACATGTTTTTCGTAAATTAACACGAAAATGTTTTATCGTGCCATCGGGCACATTTGAAATTTGTATAATAACCGGACTCAATTAAATTTCCAGATTAAATCTAAGTACGGTTTCGGCAAGATAACCAAAAACGAGAAGTTTTCAACAAAACTTAAATTGGTTTTAAAATGGTTTTCAAAAAGTTTCCTCCGTGACAAACCAAATTCGGTCATAATGTTTGGGCCGGGTTCGGGTTGTTACACTTCAGGGGTAGTTGGGAGGATTTCCTACCGTTGGCAGAATTTGTGTATAACAATAGTTATCAATCCAGTATCCAGATGGCACCCTACGAGGCATTGTATGGTCATATGTGTCGTACTCGTACTTGTTGGACTGAATTGGGGGAGTGGCAGTTACTGGTTCCTGAGCTGATATCAGAGACGAAGGAAAAGGTAAAGGTAATTCGGGCACGGTTAAAGGAAGCTTCGGATAGGCAAAAATCGTATGCGGATCTGAAGCGTAAGGATATTGAGTTTGCGGTGGGAGATCAAGTCTTTCTAAAGGTCTCACCTTGGAAGAAGATCTTCAGATTTGGAAAGAAGGGCAAGTTGAGCCCTATGTTCACTCTGACCGCACTGCAGTGTTGAAACGTGTTGGGCGGTGGCTTATCGGCTTGAGTTACCTCCGAGTTGAGTCGATACATAGTGTATTTCATGTCTCAATGTTAAGGCGTTACGATCGGATCCGTCTCATATAGTACCGGTAGAGGAAATTGAGATAAGACCTGATTTGTCGTTTGAGGAGGAACCAGTACAAATTCTAGATCGGGACATTAAGGTACTGAGAAGGAAGACCGTACCGTTAGTCAAGGTTCTATGGCGTAATCACGGAGCGGAGGAAGCTATGTGGGAGCCTGAGGACACAATTCGGCAACAATATCCTCACCTCTTTTAATCAGGTAAATTTTGAGGACGAAATTTTCTTTAAGTGGGGTAGAATTGTAACATCCTAAAATTTGGAATTTTATGTGTTGCATTGTTTTTGGTGTTAAGCTTGTTAAATTATTAATTGTGTATGTTTAGGAGGTCCTGAGAAGGCTCGAGATTTATTTGGACCTAGTGAAATTTTTGAAATTCAGCACTTTAAGGAGATAGAGTAAGTGGCCTTAAAGCATATAGAAATAATTGAGTAAGTAGCTAGCATAAATGAACAATTGATAAGAAGGATATGGCGCCATATCTAGTACCTTGAGGGAAGAGGTTCGAATCCCTTTGTGTGCATATTTGACTTTTATTTTTGCATTCATTCCTTAAAGTGTCGGCCAAGGAGTATTTATGGCAAGTTTGACTTCATTATTTTTGGTAAGGTGGCTATATGAATAAGGCAAGGTTGAAGTTGGGGAAAGGAATCAAGGGAAATAGGAAAGAAAGGGGGACATGAGGCTTATTTCGGGGGTGATATTTTGGAAAGCTTGGGTGGCCAAACTCTTATCCTAGGGGGGATTCATGTGGACGGTTTTGGGGAGAATAGGTAGATGAATTTTTAGTTGGCATTTGGTAATGACTTAGTAGTGTTTTCGCAAAAATTCCCTTTGGCAACTTTGTGTCATTTCTCCCAATTTGCAACCCTCCTTGCCGAAACATATTAGCACAATAGTGCATTATTTTTCTCTTTTGTTTGGTCACATACTCATTTTCTTTCCACCTTCCTTGATAGCCGAATTCTCCTTTGCCTTTTGATTGAATTTTTGGTGCTTGTTAGGCCAAAACCTTTCTCTTTGCACTATTTGGTATTCTTCAAATTTCTTTCTACCTTGTGCCGAAATTACAAGCCACTAAAGAACATATTTTCTTCCTCCTTTCTTCTTGTTGCCGAAAGTATCCAACCTTTGTGACCAAATCATCTTTTCTTATCATCTTTTGGAGAAACCGAAACTAGTTTGCACCTTTTCTCTTCTTTTAATCACCTTTCAATTCTTCTTCGATTTCTTAAAAATAAAACTCCATCTTGATCAAAACTTTTTCTTTCATTCATTTCCTCCATAACCGAATCTAATAGCAAATTAACCCTCCACTATTTCTTCTTTTTCCTTCATGTTTGAACATTATCTTTTGACAAATCGGTAAGTAATATTTTCTTCTCAATTTCTTCTCTATGGCCGAATGGATGCTTTTGTCTTGGGATGATTCTATTAATCAGAATCATCATTCCCTTTTCTCTCTCACAACATGATCATTTTTCCTTTTGGTAGAATCCTAGCGGGAGGCCGAACATCACTCTAAGTCTTAAGTCGAACGACGAACATCGGATTCAATATCGTACGGTAAGAAATCGTTATGGATTATTGTTAGTAACCAATAAGCCGATTGATGATCTAAGGAGTAATAAATTGTTGACTTTATGTTTTAGGGAATAAATCATTTGATCCATCCAATTGTTGATCATTCGGGATTAGTGGTAAGCTAATCTTTACCCTTTTTGACAAATCCGTACTTATCATAATACTAATCGATGGAGGCTTGTGGTAACGATTCAAAAAGGAAGCCGAGTGGAGATTTCAAAAGGAGCGGGTTAGAGATCCCTACTCCTAAATTCAAACGAAGGGCTATTTCGGTGATTTGAGACTTTCCACCGGGTTGTGGACCGTCAACCGAGAAAAACTGACAAATCGTAGTTGTTCGCGATCCCGAGGGTAAAATCTTAGATCGTTTGTTTTAGAGTAGATTTATTAAATAGTGAGCAATGTCTAATCGAGTGTTATAATATTTTAGGTGTCGGCGATCAGGAAAGCGTAGTGCTTACCGTAATCAGGTGTGTAATCTCACACCGTATTTCATGGGTTAGATATTTTAAAAACGTGTTAGTGGTAAATCGCCAGATTAAATCACATTTTGGTGAAATGGGGTAACATGGCATAGTTGTCACTATTTTGGTAAAGACTATGAAATTGGTATTAAGATTGTCAAAATTACGAAAATACCCTTAATGGGCCATTTGATATTTGCTATATGGGCCAAATTGAGATATTTGCTATATGGGCCAAATTGAGATATTTGCTATATGGGCCAAATTGAGATATTTTCTATATGGGCCAAATTGAGATATTTGTTATATGGACCAAATTGGGATATTTGCTATATGGGCCATTGGATATTTGCTATATGGGCCAAATTGAGATATTTGTTATATGGGCCGATTTGATATAAATTGTTATAATGGGCCATAATGTTTGTAAGAAATATCTGAATAAATTGTTGTGAATGGCTATGCATTATATACATGATTTGTATGGGATGGGATATTGATGAGGAGATGTTCTGGTAGCTGTGCTACGTAATTCTGGTGGCTCTGCCACAAATATGAAAAATGGCAATGCCATGTAAATTCTGTTAATCTGGTGGCTTGTCCACAAGCTTGATATATACGGCTTAATGCCTACTTTTGGTGTGTTGGCGGGGTGGGTGACTAAAGCTCCCACAAAATGTCTTTGGTTGGTACGGGTGGTGTGTAGTGGATGGAAATTAGGTTTGGTTTGGGAATTGCATATCATATGCATATTATATATGATATTATTTTTTATATAATTGTAAATGGGTTTTGGCCCAATTGAAAGTTTAATTGGAATTTTGGCCCAAAGGACAATGGTAAGTGGGTTACACATTGAGTTCTAGTAACTCACCCCCATTTTCCTTATCCCTTTCGTAATGATCGATGATGGAGACTTGGGCCGTGGATGACTCGGTGGAGGCCATACTTAAATGAAACGGTTAAATTTAGATTTTGGATTTCTTTTAGTATTTTTAATTACTTTACTATTTTGAATTAAGGTTGTAATAAGGCCTCTGGATTAATTTCTGCTTTGTTTATTGTGTGAAGAATTTTATAAACCGCTTAAAGTATTTCAAATTATAATATTATTTTTCTAAAAACTTAAATAAATGATTTATTCTAAAATGAATATTTAGAAAGGATTTCATAATAATTTTTCATATTTTAAACCGGAAAATTACTCTCAAGATTTTCATCGATTCTTTTCTTTTCAAAATTACATTTTTATTTCTTTTAAAATTTTCTCGAATCATAACGCTATTTTCAAAACTTCGATATATAAGATCTTACATCTCAAATTGCTAATTTATCAATCAAATCTTTTACCCGATAAATACTTCACAAAACTTTGAAATCTGTTTCACTTAAAAAGGAATCAAAGTATATTTATTTTGTGTAACATGTCAAATCTGGCCTTAACGCATAGGCCGGGTTTGGGGTGTTACAAAGGAGGAAGATAAGGGTTAATGAAGGAAAGAATCAAAAGAAAAAGGCAAGATAAGGGAACATGTTGGCCTTTTTCGTGGGTGATGTTTTGGAAAGATTTTTGTTGGTCAGCATCCATCCTTTTGGCAAGAGTACACACGGTTTTGGTTAGGGAATAGGGATAGCCGAAATTTTCATTAGTCTTTTGGCAAAAATTTAGTGCTTGTAAGGCTTACTTTCTTTTAGCACTTTTGTGTTCTTTTTCTCCAATTTCTTTTCTCATTGCCGAAACACCAAAGCCACTAGTGAGTATCTTTTCTTTGCTTTGCTTTTAAACCATTTAGCCTTTGTGTCCAAATTATTTCTACTCATTTTTCCCTTTGAAAGCCGAAACAAGTTTAGCACTCTTGCCCATCTTCTCTTTTCTTTTGATTATTTCCTCAACTCTCTCTCTTTCTCTTAAAACAATAGTTCCTTGAGGCCGAATATTCTTGCTTATTTTCCTCCATAGCCGAACTTTTGAATCTTTCATCTCTTCTCCATTATTTCGTTCTCGTTCATGTTGGCACTCACTTCTTGACCGAATCGGTAAGTAATACTCTTCTTTTTGAATTCTTTTCTTCATGCCGAATATGTGCCTTTGTCATGGGACGGTTTTCTTAACCGAAAACATCATTTCTTCTACTCTCTCTAAACGTGATCATCTTTTCTTTCATAGTGTTCTAGTGAGTGGTCGGAAAGCACATTCTAGCCGATTCCTCTTTAGTCTAAAGTCAAGCGATTGAAGTCGGATCTATCATCATTTAGGTAAGGGGTTCATTTTTGGATTTTTCGTTATATCTCTACTTGGCTATGATGCAAATCGGACAGAAGTTTTGACTAAATGTAACATCCTAAAATTTGAGTTTTTATATGTTACATTTTTTTGGTACTCAGCTAGTTTAATTATTCAATGTGTGTGTTTATTTAGTCCTGAGAAGGCTCGGGATTTATTTTGGATTTGGAATAATTTTTGGTATTTAGTACTTTAAGGAAATGGAATAAGTGACCTTAAAGCTTAAGGTATTTAGGTGGTAGAAAGTTAGCATAATTGAACAATTAGTAAAGGGGAGATGGCGCCATGTGTGTTCCTTGAGGGAAGGAGTTTGAATCCCTTGGTGTGCATGAATTTTATTTTTATGCTTTCCTTTCTCATTGTGTCTGTCAAGCCTAGTACATATGGTAAGTTGGACTTTTATTTTTTATGGTAAGGTGGATAAGAGAAAAGGCAAGTTTTAACTTAAGGAAGGGAATCAAATGGAAAAGGTATTTAGCGGGAACACAAGGCTTATAGCAAGGAAAATGTTTTGGAAAGTTTGGGGTGGCCAAACTTTGACCATTTGGCCATGTACTTGGACGGTTTTAGGGGCTAAGGGGGTGGCCAAATTTTTGTTGGCTTTTGGTAAGGTTTAGGTGCTAGTTGGTCACTTTTTCATTTTGGCTTTTGGTGTTGTCAATAGCTTTTCTTTTCTACAATTTTCTCTCTAATTTCCTCTCCCTAGCCGAATGTACCTTGAGCAATAGGTAAACATTTGCTTTATTTTTGGCCATTTCATTTTTGACCATTTCGGTCTTAATTGCTTATTCTCCCGAACATTTTTCCTCTTGGTGCTGAAACCACATAACCTTGAAGGGCCATTTTTCTTTTCTCTTCTTTTATTCTTTGCCGAATGCACACTAGTCTCAACGTTTCTTCTTTGTTCATCTTCCATTCTTGAAAAGAACCAAAACCTAAACACCTTATTTTCTTATACCTTTGTTCTTCTTTTTTTTTTCTTGCAAAAATCTCTCAAACATCATTCCCTCCTTAATATTCACCATGGCCGAATGTCATTAAGCATCATCCTCTTCAATTTCTCCACCATAGCCGAATCTTCTATCACACACATATCTCCTTCTCAATCATTTTTTTTCTACTCTCACTTTGATCAATCGGTAAGTGGCTAGTTTCAACATTTTGGCATTTTTATTTCACCTTATCCATTGTGCCGAATCTATACTTTGTTGTGGGATGGCCTTTTTGGATCGAGACCATCATCATACCATATCTTATTCGATTCTCTTTTTCTCTATCATAGAAATTTAGTGGAAGGCTGAAACTTGGAGTGTCCGAAGTCATCGTGTTATCATTAGGATTCGGTCCAAAAATCTAAGGTAAGGATTTCTTTCAAGGATTCCATATTACTTATTAAAGATAGGGTGATTAACCGATTTTTATCTTAGGGACTCTATCGTTCGATTTTCATCCTGTGAACGTAAGGATTTTGTGGTAAGCTGACTTCGCTCATAAGACCAATCGTTTTTAATTACGAAATATTAGTTTGGACTAATATTTAATTGTCAATGGAGGCAAACAAGATCAAATCAAAAGGAGTGGTGAATAGTGATCGAAAAAGGACCGGATTCGCGATCCCCTCTAGATTCAAACGAAGGGCTATTTCGACAATCTGGGATTTTCCACCGGGTTGTGGACCCTCATCCGGTGAGAATCAACTATTCGAGGTTGTTTACAGTTCTGAGCCGTTAGCTATTCGGGATTTTCCAACGGGTTGTGGACCGTCAACCGGGGAAAACCGGCAAATCATAGTTATTTGCGATTCCGAGGGTAAAAATCCTAGACCGTTTATCTTAGAATAGATTTACTATAAGTGTTAATGTTCTAATCGAGCATTAAAAATATTTTTAGGTGTCAACGATCAGGAAAGTGTAGTGCTTACCGTAATCAGGTGTGTAATCTCACACCGTATTCCATGGGTTAGATAATTATATCGTGTTAATCGTTTGATTAAATCGCATGTTAGTGACATCGGGTAAAATGGCATAATTATTACTAAAATGGTAAAGACTATGAAATCGGTATTAAGACTGTAAAATTTACGAGATTACCCTTAATGGGCCAAATATGATATTTGATATATGTGCCAAATGTGATATTTGATATATGGGCCAAATGTGATATTTGATATATGGGCCAAATGTGATATTTGAAATATGGGCCAAATGTGATATTTGATATATGGGCCAAATGTGATATTTGGTATATGGGCCAAAAAGGTGATATGGGCCAGATTGTGGAAATTTTTATAATGGGCCATATTGTTCGTAATAATTATATGAATGGATTGTTGTAAATGAATATGCATATTATATACATGATTTGCATGGGTTGGGATATTGACGAAGAGAAGTTCTGGTAGCTTTGCTACAAAATTTTGGTGGCTCTGCCACAAATATGAAAAATGGCAAATGCCATGTAAACTCTGTAAATCTTGTGGCTTGTCCACTAATTGATAAACGGCTTAATGCCTATTTTGGTGTGTTGGTGGGGTGGGTGACTAAAGCTCCCCACAGGTGTGCTGGTTGGTACGGGTGGTGTGTAGCGGATGGAAATTAGGTTTGGTTTGGGAATTGCATATAACATTCATTTAATACATGTTATTATGTTATATTTGTATTGGGCTTTGGCCCAATAAGTGATAAATTGGATTTTGGCCCAGTGGACGATGGTAAGTGGTTTACACACTGAGTTCTAAGTAACTCACCCCGTTTTTCTTACTCTTCTCAGGTAATGATCAGTGACAGAGACTTGAGCTGTGGACAACTCGGTGGGGGCCATACTACGAATAATGGGTTATTTAAATTTCGGATTTCTTTAAGTACTTTTTATTATTTGCTATTTAAGTTATGTTGTAATAAGGCCTCTGGTTAAATTTTTATGGATGTTTTACTTGTGGATGGATTTTATAACTATGATTTAAATACTTAAGCGGGATTAATTTCCTTCAAAATAGAAATAAACGTTTTCCTTAAATATACGTGCGAAAAAGGTTTCATTCTTAAATATTTTTAACTCGGAAATTTTCTGTAACAATTCTTTTAAATTCTTTGTTTTCAAAATTTCTTTCGAACTCTTTTTTTTAAATTTCTCGGAATATTAAATAAATTTTTCTAAGTTTTTAATTTATAAATCCTTACATCTTAAATTATTAGATTTACCAATCAACCTCGGTTTTCAATAAACTCCACGTCAAAAAGTTTCTTTTTTTTTTAAAAAAACCCATTTTCTTTAAATCTTTAAAAAGACTTTACGTATGTTCATTTCGTGTGACATGTCAAATCTGGTCTTAACGTATAGACCGGGTTTGGGGTGTTACACTAAATGGCTATTATAGGGATTTATCGTTCGTTCTTATTCAATCGTTGATCTTTCGGAAATAGAGGTAAGCCGATTCTTATCCCTAAACGGCTACTTTCTTTCATAGTAGTAGTTTTTCTAACCAAGATCTTTTCAATGGAGGCAAGTGGAATCGAGTTGAAAGGAAAAGCGATTGGAGAACTCAAAAGGAGTGGATTTGCGATTCCTACTCCTAAATTCAAGCGTAGAGCGGTATCGGCGATTCGAGATTTTCCACCGGGTTGTGGACTATCATCCGGTGAGAATAGACAGATCGTGGTTGTTCACGATACCGAGGGTAAGCGTTTCAATAGATCGCTTGGTTTAGATTTAGATTAATAAAAATCTCGTTCATTAGATTAATCGAGTGTTATGTTGTCATAGGTGTCGACGATTAAGAGAGTTTAATACTCACCGTAATCAGGTGTGTAATCTCACACCGTAATTCTGTAGATTATGATTCGGTAACATGTTTGATAGTTGATTGTTATTATTATACGACTAAAGATCGTAAAATTGGCATTAAACGAGAAATTGGCATAAAGTACATTATTTTTATAGATTTGACAAAATTGACATTAAAGTTGTTAGAATTATGAAAATGTCCCTATGGACCGATTTACCGAAATGTCTCTATGGACCGATTTACCGAAATGCCCCTATGGGCCGAATTACCAAAATGCCCCTATGGGCCGAATTGTTAAAATGCCTTAGTGGGCCGAATTACCGAAATGCCTCTATGGGCCGAATTGTTAAAATGCCATAGTGGGCCGAATTATTACAAAATGCTATAATGGGCTGATTCATTAAAAATATTCTATAGATTAATGGTTGTATTTATATGTGGATATTATATGTTACTATGCATATTGCATCTTTATATATTGCATGGGATGGGAAACTTGAATGAAGAGAAGTGTAGACCGGTGGCATTGCCACAATTTCTGACAATGGCTATGTGCCAATTTAAATATGGCTTTGTGCCATCGTGATTAAGGCTGTGTGCCGATTATATTTCCGTACATGATACTCTGGTGGCTTAGCCACAAAAATATTATAAATGACAGCTTGTCTGCAAATTGGAGAGATTGGCGGGGTGGGTTAACTTGATCCCCACAGGAGAGATTGGTTGGTCGGGGGAGAGATTGGATGGATGGGTTGGGTTGCATACTTTGCATTTATATATATATATACATACTGTTTTGTAATTGGGCTTTGGCCCAAGATTATGTTGTGGGCCTAGGCCCAAGTTGATGCTAAATGTAACACCCCAAACCCGGCCCAAACACCATGACCGGATCTGGCATGTCACTTAGGGAGATTTTAAAAGATGTCGCAATTTCGGAAAATATTTTTCTTGAGTTTAACACTTTATTCAAGAAAACTAAATGGTTGGATGATTTGTAAAAGATATACATTTTATATTTATGCCTTAGTGGAATAAAAACTGAAATTTGATACATGCCTTAACTTAATTAAAACGTAAAATGTAAATGTCTAAAAATAATAAAAGCCCAAAACAAATGAAAATATGATACTAGCGGCCCATGGCCTTATTACAATGAAATTTAAACCCACTAATTAAAAATATTAAAAATAAATAAACTAGTAAAGTCTTTTGTTGAATCAAAATAATCCCTCGCATGGCCACCTTGCGCTCCTCTCCAACCCGGTTCGATGCACTAGCCAAGCACTGAAAAGATGTTAAATAATAGGGTGAGTCACGAGACTCAATGTGCAACCTCGTGCACCATCGATTGGGCCTTAGCCCCACAGAGCAGATATAACAGTATAATATATCGAAAATATGCATAGCCCAACCCAATCCTAGGTTTCCATCCGCTACACACCACCCTTACCTTAATCACACCATTGGGGATTTCTACAATCAACCCACACCACTACACACCATCGATGGCGGTCATGCTGCGAGATAGTCGCTCATCGCCGATCATGGCAATAGCCACTACAACGAATCATGGCATTAGCCACTACAATGCATCATGGCAAAAGCCACTACAATGAGATCATGGCATTAGCCACTACAATGAATCATGGCAAAAGCCACTACAACGTAACACTTCCCTTTCATTAATCACCCAACCCCATGCAATCAAAGAAACCGCATACATGTTCATCATACCAAATCGATGAAACATTCACTTTAGAATGACAGAGATCACTAACCCGGTGATTCGCCTTTACCCCCTCGGGTTTTCAACAACCATGCCGGGTATTTCGGCATTTAGCGAATATAACAGATTTATAAACATATACTAACAAGCAATCCAAATGGTGTGAGAATGTTACACACCTGATAACACGTAGTACTACTCTCTATGTCGATACCCTCACTAATCGATCTCCATCGCCTTTGACTACAACTTTGCTCAAAACCCTAAGAACTCAGAAGATAAGGCCTCTCCTATATTCGGCCAAGGGTTAGTGTTTTACCCGAATTATCTTGTAATATCCCGGGTTAGGGGCTATTTTGGTGTTGCATGTTATTGCATGTTTGTAGTGTGCTGTGTTGCTATTTTTATGTTTTTAGGGGCTTAATTAAAGCTTAGGTGTATGCCCGAGAAAATTAGAAAATTTTGGTTTTGGGTATTAAGTGAAGGGGTTGAGGAAGTTGGGGTTTTAAGTTATTTTTGGTATTTCATAGCAAAAAGAAGAGTGGCAGAGTGGCAGAGCATGCGCCACTTGGGAGCTTGGTGTGGCGTCATTTGCAAGGAAGGGGATGGCCTGAGTTCGAGCTGCGAAACTCTCATTTTTGGTTGCATTTTGGGACGGCATGGAGGAGAGGCAGAAGGCAAGTGGAACTCTAACTTGGACTTGGTCAAAAGGGTGACTTGGATGGTGGAGAGCAAATTAAGGAGGAGGACTTGTTCAACTCATTTGAAATGAGTGGTTGGGAGCTTGTGGAGGGATGTGGCCGAGTATGGAGGAGTGTTGTGGGGTGTTGGCCGAAACTTGGATGCTTCTTGGGGGAGTGTTCGGTTTTGTATGGCTAGTAGGGAGTGTGCCGAAATGCATTTGGCATTTTTGGCATTTTTGCATAGGTAATTTCGGTCATAGGTGGTGGCAAACAAGGTTTCTTTTTCTTTGTTTTTCTTTGTTTGGTCTTGGTAGCCGAAATCCTAAGGGGTGTCCTTCTCATTTTTTTCCATTGCTTTGAAACCGAAAGTCTAAGAGAGTTGGTGGCCGAATCCTACTTTGCTTTTCTCTCAACTTTCTTGGCAAACCGAAACTAGTATTCCCTCTTTTCATACTTCTTTTTCTTCTCTTTTGGGAAACACTAAAGCCGAAATTTACCTTATTCAAACCGAAATCTCCATTCATCCCTTCTATTTCTTATCTTCTCTAAACCGAATTTTCCCTTCTTTTTGTTGAAGCTTTGGCCGAATATCAACCCATCCCTTCTCCATCTTTTTCTTGTAATTCTTTCTTGGTCAAGACCGAATCTCTCTTCTCCCTTGTTGCTTCCTTGGCCGAATATTGGTATTGGTAAGTTTATGGTTGATTAGTCATTTATTTTTCTTTCTGTTCTCAATCAATTTTAGTGTATTTAAGGGCCGATTATGGTCAGGTTTGGAAGGGTGTTAACCTTTTATTTTGGAACCGAATTCATGATAGGGCAATCGTGATTTCGAATCAATGTGAGCCTTCTCTCTTTGTGAACCGATTAGGTAAGTGATGGTAAGATATCATTCGCAGCTATTCGCTTAAATCTGATTAAGTCAAGGTGACAAAGGATTAACCATTCTCTCTTAAGGTGTAGCCGATTGGTGATCAAAGAAGGGCCATTTGTGGTTCGGTGTTTGGTAGGAAACCAAACCAATAGCAAGGTTAGGATTGAAACTAACCCCTTTGGGTTTAGATGTCTTTGGTCGAATGGTCTTAGTACCTAACCCCTATGTTTGGTCGATTGTAGGAGTTAGCAATCGAGGGACGTAGATCGCTCGTTGGGATTTTAGACTCGTAGCTATCGTGTGTGTATACTAACACACTTATATTTAGTAATATTGTGAATAACCCGTGCAATGACTAATGAAACAAGGTAGGATCATATGATACCCTCATGGGTACGAGTTTGGACTCGGGTAAGTCGATTGCTATTATTATGAGTTATTGATGATCTGTATGATATCATGGTTATGGATATGTGACATGGGGTATGAGATTAGACATATTGGCATGATATGCATGATAGTATGAGATGCATGATAGCATGATATTCATGATTACATGAGTTTGGCATGTTGATGGGTGATACGAGAGGAGGGAGCAAAGTGATATTTTGTGCCGACGAGCACCGCTGCTTTGGTAGCACACTTTGTGACTTTGGGTCACCAGAGGTTTGGCACCTCCAGAGGTTTGGTACCTCAAACGTCTCGTCCCGATGGCTCGACCACAATGGGTTGGCCCCACGATGATTATACGGGATTGACGCCATGTTTTGGTAACACACGATGGGTTGGCCCCATCACCGTTTGTGACTACGGTCCACGGTTGCTTTGGTAGCACATTGTGTCTTTGGGACACCGAGGTTTGGCACCTCATTGCGACTTGTCCCCGTGGTTTGACCACCGTGGGTTGGCCCCACTAGAGTTATGGGATCGCTCGCTAGTGATTTGGTATCACACGATGGGTTGGCCCCATCATCATTGGATTCGTGACTTCGTCACCGTGCTTTGGTAGCACAACCGTGTCTTTGGGACACCAAAGTGCTTTGGTAGCACATTGACTGGATATTGTGTCTTTGGGACACCAAAGGCTTTGGTAGCACATTGTGACTATATGTCACCGTGGTTTGGCACCACCAAAGGTTTGGTACCACACGGGTAGAAAAGGCGGTATGGATGGTTAGGTTCGGGTTGCATTAATCATGTTGCTATGTATGATGTGTGTTAGCATGTTGATTCTTTGGGAGCGGGATTTACACAATCGAGTCACTCGACTCACCCTCTCCTTTGACATTTCAGTGACTCGTAGACGCGGACTTGGAGCCGGATGGACTCGGGGTGCACATGCCATGCTTTAATAAAGTTTTACTCGAGACTCTACTATTTGGGCACTTTAGTTATTACTTTACATTGGGTTTATTTCGGATTGTAAAAGGCCTTTTAAGTTATGTTTTATGTTGTTTATATTTTAAGTTGATTTTGATATGCCTTAACAAATTACTCGGAATAAATTTTACTAAAACTGGAAAGATAATGTTTTCAAAATTATAACGCGACGTGTTTTTAAACTATACCATCGGGTATCACACTAAGTCTTTTTGACAAACAAATACAATCGGTTCCCAAACAAAACTTGTAGTTCATTTAAGTCTAGAAGCGCTTTATGTACCACTAAGAAACTAAGGAGGTTTTAAATGGTTTTAACTTGTTTTAACTACAAATTCTAGCTAAGTTTTCAAAATCTCCGGTTTCAAATACATCAACTGCTTTTCCAAACAAGACTACTCAAATTTGTTTCAAACACACCGTGATTTCACTCCACCTTTAAACGAAAAATCTAGTTTTCCCAAAACGCTTTCCCAGTAGCATACCGCATTCGGACGTGGTGTCTTGTCCGGGTTTGGGGTGTTACATTTTTGGTATCGTGAGCCAAGTTCAAAGGCTCGGCTGTGGGCCCGAGGCCCAAAATGTTTTCAAAAGTCTGCTTAAGTGTTGTTTTGGAATATATGATTTTGAAAGGCATGGCACCGAAGTCTCGGCACCACTGTTCGCCCGTAAGTACCTCATACTATTACTTGTGATTTGATTGGATATGAGTTGATGAATAGCTATAGTATGCTACCTTAGAGATTGAAACTGAGTAGGATTTTGTGAAACTTATGAGAACAATCCTCTTTAATATTCATAAGACTTGCTTTTTAAACAAGTGGAATAAATATCGATGCATAAAATTCTTTAATCGATACGTAGGAAGATTAGTCATGAGCACTCGAGGCGGACGTGGTCGTAATACTCGTGGTAGAGGTAGGGGTAGAATGACGGTTTCGAGCCCGTAGGATCCGGGCGGGGTTCGAAAATGAGATACCGGCCCGCCACCACCGGAGGTGGTGAGTTCCAAGATCGACGGGAGACGCAGCGCAGCGTGTCACACGAGCGATGTTGCGAGTGTTGGAAAGGGTAGCCAGGGCTAGTGGTGGTGCAGAGTTAGGAAATCGGTTCTGAGCGACTCGGGCAATGGGGCCGAATTTTTCCGAGGTGTATCCGTGTTGCTCCTAGCACCGCCGAATATTGGCCGGAGGCAACCGAGCGGATCATGGATGATCCGGACTGACAAACAAGAGAAGCCGGCGGGTATCGTGTCGCTTCTCCGGATGAGTCATATCAATGGTGGCTCACGGTGCGGGACACGAGTGTGGCACCGAGGATTTGACATGGGATTATTTCCGGGCGCATATCAAAAGAAGTACATCGGGGCTAGTTATATCGACTCCCAGAGAAAGGCATTTCGAGGCTTGTTCGGGGAGTAAATCATTCTGAGTACGCAGGCCGAGTTCCCCGGTGAGTAGGTATGCCGGGGCATTGTGGCCACCGAGCATGAGAGGTGTGTTCGCTTTGAGGATGGTCTCATGAGGACGAGTTGAGGTCGCTGATTGCTCCTCGCCAGGAGCGCGAGTTTGCCGTCTTAGTTGAGAAGGCTAAGGTGGCCGAGGTGTTAAGGAGTCGGTGAGCGAGTATGGACAGGAGTAGGCTTAAGAGGAGCTTTGGGTCTTCTCGTTCGTCCCGCAATCCGCAGAAGAGGGCTAGACCGAAAGGGGCGTAATCGATCCCGCTAGGTTTGTTGTCGCTAGGCGCGACCGCCGCAGATGTAACCAGTGTGGGAAATCTCATTGGGGTGGTTCTTTGGACCGAGGTAAAGGTTGCTTCGAGTGTGGTTCTCTGGAGCATCGCATTAGGGATTGTCCGCGTAGGATGGCCAGGATTCGATCGAGAGTCGTACCGTGTCGATTCAGAGGTAATGGACCGCCACCGCAGAGGGGCCGTGGTAATGGCGCAGGTGGCTATGGATCCGGTCGGGGCCGTGGCACCGGGTAGAGGTGCAGTGTATCTGATGCGATGCTAGACGGCTGGATTGGTGTATCTTTGCGAGACGCCGAGAGGAGGGCGACGCGACCGGACGTCATAACCGAGACGCTTTTTGATTTTTGGTACTCCTATATCGCTTTAATTGATGTGGGATCGACGCACTTTATGTTGCCGTGAGTATAGTAGAGACAATGGACTTAGACTCGAGATATCTTCTAGGCGGATGACCGTGATTAGTCCTCTAGGTCACTCAGTAGTAGTAGATAAACTGCTTAGAGAGGTACCCCTAGAACTCCAAGGGTAGTGTTTGTCACGATCCGATGGAACCGCCGTTTGGGGAGTTCGATCCGATTCTCGGATGGATTGGCTAGTTAAGTACCAAAGCGAGGTTGGATTGCGCGGCTAAGCGTATGGTTCTTAAGACGGTTGATGGCGTTGAGGTGGCTATGATAGGTAATAGGAGGGATTACTTATCAAATGTGGTATCCGCTCCGAAAGCGGAGAAGATGGTCGGGAAGAAATGCGCGGCATATGTGGTTCATGTGTATGCCTTGGAGGCTAAAGAGTCTGCGGTAGAGAAGGTTCGTGATCGTTAAGGAATTTGCTGATGTGTTTCTGAAGAGCTTCCGGTTTGCCGCCGATCGAGAGGTAGAGTTCGGGATTGATCTCGCTACCGACGACGCGCCGGTGTCTATTGCTCAGTATAGGATGGCACCAAAGGAATTGGTGGAGCTTAAGGCTCGGATCCGAGTTATTGGATCGAGGTTTTATCGTGCCAAGTGTTTCGCCGTAAGTGCGCCGGTACTTTTGTTAAGAAGAAAGATGGTACGATGCGGATGTGCATAGACTACCGCCATTGAACAAGTCGACGATTAAAAACAAGTATCCGCTGCCACGGATAGATGATTTGTTTGATCACCAAGGGTGCTCGCGGTATTCTCGAAGATCGACTTGAGATCCGGGTACCATCGCCTAAAGGTTAAGAGGTCGATATCCATAAAACAAATAAGTTTCGAACTCGGTATGGGCACTACGAATTCTCGTAATGCCATTCGGGTTGACTAACGCACCCGGCGGCGTTTATGGATATGATGAATAGGGTGTTTCAGCAGATCTGGATCGGTTCGTGGTGGTTTTTATAGACGACATCTTAGTATACTCAAGGTCGAGAGAAGAGCATGATAAGCATTTGAGGGTGGTGCTTTGCAGATTTTGAGGAAAAAGCAACTCTATGCTAAGTTTAGTAAGTGTGAGTTCGCTTAGAGAAGTGACGCTCTTGGGTCATGTAGTGTCGCAGAGAGGGTATTCGAGTAGATCCTCGCAAGATTGAGGCGCTTCGATTGGAAGCCACCTAGGTCGCAATCGAGATTCGTAGTTTTCTGGTTTGGCCGGATACTACCGAAGGTTTGTTGAGGGTTTCTCGTTGATAGCGCCGCCAATGACCAAGTTGTTAAGGAAAGAGGTTCCGCTTGTATGGACGGAGAAACAACAGAAAGCTTCGATAAGTTAAAGAAGATCTTGACCGAGGCTCCGGTTCTAATTCAACTCGAGGTCGTAAGGAATACACAGTCCATCGCGATGCATCACATACGGTCAGGTTGTGTGCTTGATGCAGAAGGTAAGGTTGTGGCTTACGCTTCTAGGCACCGAGGCCACATGAGGTCAACTATCCGACGCATGATCTCGGAGCTAGCGGCCGTAGTTTTCGCCTTAAAGATTTGGAGGCACTACTTATATGGAGAGAGATCAATAGTCTACACGGATCATAAGAGCTTGAAGTATCTACCGACTCGTAAGGATTTGAATTTGAGGCGGCGTAGATGGGTTGAGTTATCGAAGGATTACGATCGTTCTATTGAGTATCATCCGGCAAGGCTAACGTGGTAGCGCACGCGCGTTGAGCCGTAAGGTTGTTTCGGACTTAAGAGCTTTGTTTGCCCATTTGAGCTTGTATGACGACGGGAGTATTTTGGCGAGCCGCAAGTTAAGCCTACTTGGGTTGAGCGGATCGTAGAGAAACAAGATTAGAGGATGAGGTTCGGAGTGCGCCAAGGTTGCAAGTGCGTAATGGTGGTGTGGATGGTTACAAACTTGTCGAGTGATGAGGTTCTGTGTTTTTCGTGGTAAGGCTTGTATGCCTAAGGATGTTGAGTGAGGCAAAAGATTCTTCAGACGCACATAGCAGCCCCTCATGCTATGCATCCCGGAGGTAGCAAGATGTATAAGGATCTTAGAGAGCGCTTTTGGTGGCCTGGTCCAAGAAAGAGGTGACGGAGTTTGTTGGAAAATGTCCGACTTGTCGCCAGGTCAAGGTCAACATCGCTGCCGTCGGGTTTGCTTCACCAGAAAGATTCCTCGATGGAAGTGGGAAAGGATAACCATGGATTTTGTCGATGTGGGTTACCGCTTACGCCAAGCAAGAAGGATTCAGTTTGGGTAGTGGTGGATCGTCGACTAAATCACCACTTTATTCCGGTGAGGGTTGACTACTCACTTGAAGCTAGCAAAGTCGTATGTGTCGAGATAGTGAGGTTGCACGGTGTGCCGGTTTCGATAATCTCGGATAGGGATCCCGTGTTTACTTCAAGGTTCGGAAGGCATTGCATCAAGCATTGGGTACTCGCTTTGGATTTTAGCACGGCTTTCACCGCAAATCGACGGACAATCGTAAAGGGTTATTCAGATCTTAGAGGACATGCCGAGAGGTTGTGTCTTGGATTTCGTGGGGTAGTTGGGAGGAGTTTCTACCATTAGCCGAGTTTGCCTACAACAATAGTTACCAAGCGAGCATCAAGATGGCTCCGCATTTAGGCATTGTATGGTAGGAAGTGTCGCTCACCTACGTCTTCCGGACGGAGAGTTAGGTGAACGCCAATTGTTGGGACCCGAGTTAGTAGGCGAGACGTAAGACAAGGTTAAGTTGATTCAAGCTAGATTGAAGGAAGCTTCTCGCACCGCGCAAGTCTTATGCCGATCTTAAGCGAAGAGATATAGAGTTTGGCTTTGTTGGGGATCGAGTGTTTCAAGGTCTCGCCTTGGAAGAAGGTACCGAGGTTCGGAAAGAAAGGCAAGCTTAGTCCGAGGTTCATTGGGCCGTATAAGATTTTGAGACGAGTTGGACCTGGCGTATCGCCTTGAGTTGCCAAGCAGAGCTTAGTCGATTCACGACGCTTTTCATGTTTCGATGCTTGGAGGTATCGCTCGCATCCGTCGCATGTGGTAACAAAGGAAGAGATCGAGGTGAATCCGCACTTGACTATGGAAGAAGAACACGCATGCATTCTTGATCGAGATGTAAAGGTTCTACGTAGGAAGTCTGTGCCTTTGGTTAAGGTACTTTGGCGGAATCATGGCGTAGAGGAAGCGACGTGGGAACCCGAGGATACGATGAGACAAAGAATACCCGCAACTCTTTTGATCGTAATTTCGAGGCCGAAATTATTTTTAAGGGGGTAGAACCGTAATATCCCGGTTAGGGGCTATTTTGGTGTTGCATGTTATTGCATGTTTGTAGTGTCTTTGGTTGCTATTTTTATGTTTTAGGGGCTTAATTAAAGCTTAGGTGTATGCCCTGAGAAAATTAGAAAATTTTGGTTTTTGGGTATTAAGTGAAGGGGGTTGAGGAAGCTGGGGTTTTTAAGTTATTTTTGGTATTTCATAGCAAAAAAAGAAGAGTGGCAGAGTGGCAGAGCATGCGCCACTTGGGAGCTTGGTGTGGCGTCATTTGCAAGGAAGGGGGATGGCCTGAGTTCGAGTGCAAACTCTCATTTTTGGTTGCATTTTGGGACTGGCATGGAGGAGAGGCAGAAGGCAAGTGGAACTCTAACTTGGACTTGGTCAAAAGGGTGACTTGGATGGTGGAGAGCAAATTAAGGAGGAGGACTTGTTCAACTCATTTGAAATGAGTGGTTGGGAGCTTGTGGAGGGATGTGGCCGAGTATGGAGGAGTGTTGTGGGGTGTTGGCCGAAACTTGGATGCTTCTTGGGAGTGTTCGGTTTTGTATGGCTAGTAGGGAGTGTGCAAATGCATTTGGCATTTTTGGCATTTTTTGCATAGGTAATTTCGGTCATAGGTGGTGGCAAACAAGGTTTCTTTTTCTTTGTTTTTCTTTGTTTGGTCTTGGTAGCCAAATCCTAAGGTGTGTCCTTCTCATTTTTTTCCATTGCTTTGAAACCGAAAGTCTAAGAGAGTTGGTGGCGAATCCTACTTTGCTTTTCTCTCAACTTTCTTGGCAAACCGAAACTAGTATTCCCTCTTTTCATACTTCTTTTTCTTCTCTTTTGGGAAACACTAAAGCCGAAATTTACCTTATTCAAACCAAAATCTCCATTCATCCCTTCTATTTCTTATCTTCTCTAAACCGAATTTTCCTTCTTTTTGTTGAAGCTTTGGCTGAATATCAACCCATCCCTTCTCCATCTTTTCTTGTAATTCTTTCTTGGTCAAGACCGAATCTCTCTTCTCCTTTGTTGCTTCCTTGGCCGAATATTGGTATTGGTAAGTTTATGGTTGATTAGTCATTTATTTTTCTTCTGTTCTCAATCAATTTTAGTGTATTTAAGGGCCGATTATGGTCGGTTTGGAAGGGTGTTAACCTTTTATTTTGGAACCGAATTCATGATAGGGCAATCGTGGATTTCGAACAAATCAGTGGAGCCTTCTCTCTTTGTGAACCGATTAGGTAAGTGATGGTAAGATATCATTCGCAGCTATTCGTTTAAATCGATTAAGTCAAGGTGACAAAGGATTAACCATTCTCTCTTAAGGTGTAGCCGATTGGTGATCAAAGAAGGGCCATCGTGGTTCGTGTTTGGTAGGAAACCAAACCAATAGCAAGGTTAGGGATTGAAACTAACCCCTTTGGGTTTAGATGTCTTTGGCCGAATGGTCTTAGTACCTAACCCTATGTTTGGTCGATTGTAGGAGTTAGCAATCGAGGGACGTAGATCGCTTCGTTGGGATTTTAGACTCGTAGCTATCGTGTGTGTATACTAACACATTTATATTTAGTAATATTGTGAATAACTTTGTGCAATGACTAATGAAACAGTGGTGATCATATGATACCCTCATGGGTACGAGTTTGGACTCGGGTAAGTCGCTCTTATTATTATGAGTTATTGATGATCCGTATGATATCATGGTTATGGATATGTGACATGGGGTATGAGATTAGACATATTGGCATGATATGCATGATAGTATGAGATGCATGATAGCATGATATTCATGATTACATGAGTTTGGCATGTTGATGGGTGATACGAGAGAGAGGGAGCGGTGATATTTTGTGTTGACGAGCACCAAAGGTGCTTTAGTAGCACACTTTGTGACTTTGGGTCACCAGAGGTTTGGCACCTCCGGAGGTTTGGTACCTCAGCGTCTCGTCCCAATGGCTCAAGTACCACGCTGGGTTGGCCCCACGATGATTATACGGATTGACGCCAGTGTTTTGGTAACACACGATGGGTTGGCCCCATCACCGCATTTGTGACTACGGTCACCAAAGCTTTGGTAGCACATTGTGTCTTTGGGACACCGCAGAGGTTTGGCACCTCATTGCGACTTGTCCCCGTGGTTTGACCACCGTGGGTTGGCCCCACTAGAGTTATGGGATCGCCCACTAGTGATTTGGTATCACACGATGGGTTGGCCCCATCATCATTGGATTCGTGACTTCGGTCACCAGTGCTTTGGTAGCACAACCGTGTCTTTGGGACACCAAAGGCTTTGGTAGCACATTGACGGATATTGTGTCTTTGGGACACCATTGCTTTGGTAGCACATTGTGACTATATGTCACCAGGTGGTTTGGCACCACCAAAGGTGGTTTGGTACCACACGGGGGTAGAAAAGGCGGTATGGATGGTTAGGTTCGGGTTGCATTAATCATGTTGCTATGTATGATGTGTGTTAGCATGTTGATTCTTTGGGAGCGGGATTTACACACCTGAGTCACTCGACTCGCCCTCTCCTTTGACATTTCAGTGACTCGTGAGACGCGACTTGGAGCCGGGATGGACTCGGGGTGCACATGCCATGCTTTAATAAAGTTTTACTCAGACTCTACTATTTGGGTACTTTAGTTATTACTTTACATTGGGTTTATTTCGGATTGTAAAAGGCCTTTTAAGTTATGTTTTATGTTGTTTATATTTTAAGTCGATTTTGATATGCCTTAACAAATTACTCGGAATAAATTTTACTAAAACTGGAAAGATAATGTTTTCAAAATTATAACGCGACGTGTTTTTAAACTATACCATCGGGTATCACACTAAGTCTTTTTGACAAACAAATACAACTGGTTCCCAAACCAAACTTGTAGTTCATTTAAGTCTAGAAGCGTTTTATGTACCACTAAGAAACTAAGGAGGTTTTAAATGGTTTTAACTTGTTTTAACTACAAATTCTAGCTAAGTTTTCAAAATCTCCGGTTTCAAATACATCAACCTGCTTTCCAAACAAGACTACTCAAATTTGTTTCAAACACACTTTGTGATTTCACTCCACCTTTAAACGAAAAATCTAGTTTTCCCAAAACGTTTTCCCCGTAGCATACCGTTCGGACGTGGTGTCTTGTCCGGGTTTGGGGTGTTACATATCTGCTTAAATTAACAGATCTCCTTACCTTGAAATCCCGAAAGTGATACGATCCAAGGGCTACTGAACTATGGCTTAGAAATCTAAGCGATTGAATCCTTCAAATCCTTTAATGCCGCAAAAGCGATAGAAAACACCCGATTAGTTAACCATATAGCCATTCGGCTAAGATCTCTAAAAGCCAGAAAAGAATACACAAATCGTCATTTATCTCTACAGATGATTTCGGCTACCCCCTTGCAGAAAGATTCAGTAATCCCAGAAGAAGATCGAAGCGTAGAAGAGTATAGATCTAGGAATTTTGGCTTTTAAGAGAATCCCGAAAAGATGAACTAGATGTGTTTTTTCGGCTTTTTAGAATAATTGAATGAGGAGTTTCGGCTTTTAGTAAATGGGAGAAGAATAACAATGGGGATCAGAAGATTCGGCTAAAAGGAAGTTTCAAAGAAAAAGAAAGAAAAGGTGAGGGAGGTGGTGATTTTCGGCTTTTGGAAGAGAAAAGATGAGAAAAGAAAACAAGTGAGATGGCCTTCCAATTTTCGGCACACCCCTTGCCATACTAAACCAATTCTCTTCCCCCTCTCCTGTGTTTGATTTTCGGCCAACTCTGCAACCAAATGATAACTCCTATCTTGTTTCCTTATCTTAATCTATTAACTCCTCCAAAAGAGACCTAATTAGCACCAACTCCTCCCCCTTTATCAGCATAATATCCACATGCTTTAAAACATTAAAATCCCCTATTTTGTAGCATCATTTCCGTCCCCCCTCTAGCTCTCCTTGGGCTGCCGAAATTAGCCCAATTTCTTGGGCTCCAAGCGCCACACCGAGGCCCCCTTCTTTTGCCTATTGGCGCCACTTATAGCTCCCTCCTCTGCGCGCTCTCTTGTTCCTGGGCCACAAGCCCATTATGCCTATTTCACTCTCAATACTTTATTTAAACCCCATAGTCCCTAAACAAAATATTTAGCCAAGACCTCGGCCCATTCCCGAGCCCAATTTGCACCTCTAATACTTAAATTAACACATTAAACGTATCCACCCATTAAACGCATAGGCCCAAAAATTCAGGATGTTACACTAAATGGGTTCAGGCCCAGTGGACAATCGTAAGGGGATTATACACTGAGTTCTAGTAACTCACCCCGTTTCCTTAACCCTTGCAGGTAATGCTCAGTGAAGTGGACTTGGGCCATGGATGACTCGGTGGAGGCCATACTTCAGAAATGGTTTTTATTGAACTTTAGATTTCTATTTCCGTTCACTTTAGTACTTTTACTATTTTGGGTTTTTATGTTGTAATAAGGCCTCTGGAATATTTTTATTTTGCTTAATGTTTTGACGTACTTATTATATTGCTTGAATTGTTTTAAATGGGGATTTTTCTAAAAATTTAAATAAAGCTTTTCCAAAATAGATTAACAAATGGATTTCATAACAAACTTTTACAAATATTTTAACTTGGAAATTTTCTCTCAAATTATCAATAATATTTTCAAAAGTCATAGTTTATAAGATCTTTAGTTCAATTTATCGATTTATCAATCAACCTTCGAGATTAGTTGTATTTTATCAAATATTTCAAATCAAACTTGTTTTTCTTGATTATAACAAAACAATACCTATTTTAGTACGAATCAAAAAGATTTTACACGTTTTCTCATGTGACATGTCAGATCCGGTCATAGCGCATGGGCCGGGTTTGGGGTGTTACATAATTGCTGAATGAACCCTTCCGCATTTTTGTAAAATTCAATATCATTTTTCCATACTTGCAATTTTGACCAAAAACTTACATTTTGTTTCAATTTAACCCTCGGATTGCTTTACAGGCTAAAAATGAAACGTCGTCGTTTTTTAAATTTGGCATAATTGCCATTTTAGACCCTATAGTGTAATGTGCCTTTTAATTTAATCCTTATTTTTTTTAGTTATCCTAATATTATATTAAATTGTTTTATTGTATTAATATGTTATGTTTTTATTATACTATTTTTATTAATAGTATAAATTTACATATTTTTTTTATTACTATATATATATATATATTAAATTACTATTATATATTATTTTATTCAGTTTAATATTATTTAAATTATATATTATTTCATAATTTGTATATTTATTATTGTATTATATTTTTAAAATTTTATATATTATATTATTATATTATATTATATGTATTAATTCAAATAATTTTATATTTTATAAATTTCAGTATATTATATATTGTTATACTATTTGTATTAAATATATATAGTTTTGTATTATATTATTTTTTTTATTTAAAATTGTTTATATATTATATTATTATATTATATGTATAATTCAAATCATTTTATATTTTATAAATTTCGTATATTATATATTGTTATACTATTTGTATTAAATATATATATAGTTTTGTATTATATTGTTTTTATTATTATTATTTATTTATTTCAAAACGTTCCTAATTTTGTCAATCTATATATATATATATATTATTCTTTTTATTCTTACAATATTTATTTATTATTTGGTATATGTTGTTGCATAGAATATTTAATCTTGTGTAAGAAGTTTTCGTATTTATTTTGTAGTTTTTTATTATTATTTATTGCTCTATATTTGTCCATATTCTTCCCTTTATTTATTATTGTTTAGTGTAAGTATTATTGTTAGATATATTTTATATTACTTGTATTAATATGATATTTTCATGGATCATCGTTTAAAATAAAATACATTTTGCAAAATCACTGTATTTTACCTAAAGGTTTTAAAATAAGGCAATGTTTAGTATTTAGAAATTCGGGAAATAGTGCCCTAACGTGCTGGGTTTCGATTTCCCGTTTGACCAAATAACTAAATATCCTTTTACTGAAATTTTGTAAATCGTGAGGTGATCTTAGTTACGAGGGTTTAAAAATATCGTGTCCTAACGTGCTGGATGTGATGTTTGTATTCTTTTGGAACAATGAAATCTCGAGTTTTAAATCAAATTGATCAGTTTTTTTAGTCATATTTTAAATATTTATTTCAAACATTTTGGACATGATTCTATCGATTAGGTACCAATTTTTGGGCGTTATGAGGTTGCTAACCCTTCCTCATACGTAACCGACTCCCGAACCCGTTTTCTTGTTTTTCGTGGACCAAAATCGAATATTTTAAAATAAAACGCTTTGCAAGGTGATCCAATCACACCTAAGTAAAAAGGGATTGGTGGCGACTCCCACTTTCATTTTTGAAAGGTCGGCCCCGTTTTTCAAAATTTAAAATGGTTTCGACAATATCACACGTGATTGCCTGCGAAAATCATGTAATTAAAATATAAAGATGTATTTGTAAATAACATATGGTTTGAAACTAATTAATAACAACACATGAAATATATATGATATTAAAATAGATTAGATTAAATTGTGAGTAAAATGAAATTTAATACATCATATTAAGAATACTAAATGAGTACAAACTGTTTATCATGATGTTGTCATCAATCTTGAGTTAGCGTCGAGTTAACTTGTAACACCAACACAATCAATAATATTATTAATATATAAAACTAATGAACTTAATAAATTATTTATATTAAAATAAAAATGTATAAAAAAATATGAAAATGATGCTTTGGTTGAGTGGTAAATTTAAGATTTTAGTAATCTAATTGGTGTGGGTTTAAATATCACAATATGCATTTTTTATCGTTTTTTTGTTAAAATAAAAAGATTAAACCCTAAAATATTATAACTTATACCCCAAAATAATATAACTTATTTTAATTACGGAAGGACATGTCTGTAATTTTTTTAACTGAGTTGATGCTCAGTTGACTCATGACACCAACTCAATTAAGGACGTAAATACATTTAAAAATTAATAATTTATATATAATATAATAGTATAGTATAGATAACAAATAACATTATATTTCATATATGAAAATTTATAAAAATACATTTTTATAGTCTAATATATCTACAAATTATTATAATCAATTTGAATAGTGAAATGTTTAATTTACAACATATCAATTTTTATATTTTTAAAAAAGATGCTTCAATAACGATTAATTTTTTTTATTAGTATTACATTTAAATTATCAAAATAATTAATATATTTAATTGTGTTAATTACTTACTATTTTAAATAATATTACCTTACATTAATTACATAAAATAAAATAACATTGAATACGTTGATTTGAATCTTATTATAATATCTAAATTCAATTTGAACACAAAGAATATTATTTTAATTATGTTAAAAATGGTTTCCATGGTGGTAAATGGAGGATAATGAATTAGCGACCATTTCGACATTTTTCTAAGCGTGAGCATCCTCTATCATACTTGTTGGCGGGTTCTGGTACGCAATTAAGCGTCCCTGGTCTGCATGGCTTTTGCATATCTCCTCTTTCAACTGCTCCATAATTAAGGTTTTCAGCATTTACACCATTTTCCATCAACATTGAGCTCACCACCATTGCACAAATCCACACCACCATCATCTTATTCTCCACACCCATTTTGTTTCAACAAACTTATTCAAATGTTTATTTATTTAAAACTCAGCACTATCTTTCAATCACAAGAGGTGGGAACTATATAGTTCACAATAGTTGTAGACTTAGTAAAATGTTTAACCAAAGCTACTAGATTGGAGCATTTTCCATAGCATTTTTAGTAAATTAAGCTAGGAATAGCAAAAAACGCCAAGTCTCTTTGAACCATATATATTCATCATTTCTAAAAATATACATGCAATATTTGATAAAAAGAAAGAAATGTTAAAATCCCACCCTTTTCTTTTACTAACCCTTGCAACTTTAATCGGTAGTCACAATTATAGATACAACTTTGTCAATAAATGGAGAATTTACCAAAGTACTATATAAAATTAATGGAGAATTTACAACCTTTTCCAGGAAGGCATCACCACATAACAACTCTTGTTTGGAACAACCTCTATATTTAGAACAACTCATATTTGGAACAAGTTAAAATAATCATTATTCAAGAACAACTCTCATCCAAGAACAACCATCGTCTTGCGCTTCAAGATATGTTCCACAGAAGATGTATCACATGATATTATTTCATCGAAGTATAAGAAGGGGAAATAACCCAAAATATGGTAGGGTTTTGGGGTTGTCTTCCCTCTTGGGATGTTCCGGAGAGTTTGGCTTGATGGATCAAATATGGAGATAGTGAAGAGGTTTCCTCTTAACCTTTTCTTGTAACACTGACTGCTTCTCCTTTCTTTCTAAAACATAATTAATTCTTATACACTATTCACTATCACCTACAAAATCCTTTCGTAATAAAAAATCATTATTCTTTTTATAATTGAAGAATATCTATCATTACTCTCATAATTACTAGCTTTGTAACTCTTATTCTTGGAACACTATCATAGGAGCCTTCACAATTGGTGAAGGGACTTTTTGGCACTTTGGCATTCTAACTCTCAAAAGTCTCTTTAAAATTCTCTCAACATGTTTTCTTTGTTTAGCCTTATCATCAATCACATTTCCCTTTCTTTACCTAACTAACTACCACCCGTTGTTGCGCTTAATGTTACCGGATATGCTCTAATCTTCCTCTTCCTCTTCCTTTTCACTTTCTTTCGATACATCTCATTCTCTTGTTTACATCACTTCCTCTCTCTGTCAAAGAACCCTCTATATGTTGGTGACTCCACTAGGGTGGAGAGATTGCATTAGGTGAAACTTTCTCAATACATTTTTTACTTGAAAATATGGACCCCTTCTTCTAGAATCAAAGGCACAATTGTTCCTGCCTACTTCCAAGAACTGGTGAACATGGTTCAAGCCTTTCATAAGAGCATGTAAACTTTGGGGGAGAACAACAGGTAATTGATGGAAACCATTTCTAAGCTTGCATATTCTTCTTCAGCTCCACAAGTGAAATATGTGAGTGCAAGTGGAAATACTTATGATGGAACAACTCTTTTAGTCATGTGCACCAACAATGGAGAGAACACACCCATTAATCCTTTGTCATCTGGAAACACCAAACCCATATTGCTAATCCTTCTTTCATTATTACCAGAACTATTCGTACTATTCCCAATGCTTCTACTGGTGTTGTTGGTGCCTCTACTTTGTTTACTTCTTAGGCTACTTCTCAGGGTTATGTCACTAAAGAGAAGCTTCAGAGGTTAATTGTGGAGAAGAACAAGAGCTTGAGGTTTTTCAAGTTTTATCTCAAGTTACCAAACCTAGTTAGGGTAGCTACAAAGCCCTATCCTAAGGACTACACTAGTCCAAAGTTCATGAAATTCAATGAGAGGACAAGTGATGCTCATGAACATGTGGAGAAGTTTGTGGAAACACTTCGAGTAGTTGAGTTGGATGATAACTTGATGTTGAAATAATTTTCCAAGTCTTTGACAGATAAGGCATACACTTGGTATGTTAACCTTACTCCTGGTTCTATTGAGTTATGGAGTTGAATGTGTAGGTTGTTTGGCAATAAGATATTTTCCACTCAGGAGAAGGCTACTTTGATTGATCTGGGAAGAGAGCGCCAAAAACCAAGATAAGTTCTTATAGAGTACATTTGGCACTTTAGGAAAAGCATGTTGGACATCCAAGACTCTCATGATGAGGAGTTGATGAAGGTATGCATCCAAGGAAAGTTTGATGAAAATAGGGTATATTTTGAGAACTTACCTCTTCCAACTGTTGCTACACTTGTTGAAGCTTCTAGAAGAACAAATAACACGCTTCAAAGGTAAAGAGGAGTTAATCAATTTACTAGGAGAATTACTCCTATAGTGAAAGTAATACAGGAAGGAAAAAGAGAAAGAAAAGGCCCACCACGACCTAATTTGTGTCCCAAAAGAGATAATGTGAGAGGAATGTAGAATAGTGATATTGAATCTCCACCATTTCCTATTCCATTAGACAGAGTTAAAGCACTTCTCAAAGAATGAATCAGATATTGAAATATTAATTTACCTTATGTTTCATTACTGCTAACTATTGGAGAGAAACCCAACCCCAATACTGTAATTATCATTGAACGATTTCTCATCCAATTTTTGAATATAGAAATCTTCGTAAGATATTCCATCAAAGAGTGCAAGAAACATAAGTTTTTATAATGAATAATGAGGTGCAAAACAATCCTCTTCCAATTCATAAGAATCCTCGAGGACATGTGAATGTAATTAGTCATTCTCATCAAGATGATCATTTTCCTTCTAACACTCAATCTAAAGATCCTCAAAATGACCCTCTTAGATGCACAATCCAAACTGACTTTAATCGGTAGTTACAATTATAGATACGACTTTCTCAATTAATGGAGAATTTACCAAAGTACTATAATAAAATTAATGGAGAATTTACAACCTTTTCCAAGAAGGCATCACCACATAACAACTCTTGTTCGGAACAACCTCTATATTTAGAAGAACTCACATTTGAAACAAGTCAAAATAATCATTATTCAAGAACAACTCCCTTCCAAGAACAACCATCATTTTGTGCTTCAATATATGTTTCACCGAAGATGTATCACATGATATTATTTCATCGAAGTATAAGAAGGGGAAATAACCCAGAATATGGTAGGAGCCTGATTTAGGTTGGACTAGAACAGGAGCTTGCGCCAGGACAGACTGCAGCTTTTCAAAACTAGACTGTTGTTTTTCAGACTACACAAACGGAACATTCTTATGCAGTAGCTTCATCAGAGGTGACGCAATCAAAGAGAATTTCTCGACAAACCTTCAGTAGTAACCCGCTAAACCTAGGAAACTTCGAAGTTCAGGCACATTTGAGAAGTCACCACATGCCCTAGAAAAGAAACCTCTTGCAACCAAAACTCGTACTTGCTAAACTTAGCATACAACTATTTTTCTCGGAGTGTCTGGAGGACAATATGAAGGTGGTCATCATGCTTAGACTCATTCTTGGAATAAATCAGTATGTCATCGATAAAAACCACCACAAAATGATCCAAATACGGTTGGAACACCCGATTCATTAACTTCTTGAATGTTGCAGGGGCATCCGTCAAACCAAAAGGCATCACAAGAAACTCATAGTGTCCATAATGAGTCCTGAAGGCTATCTTGTACAGATCAGTCTCTTTAACCTTAAGCTGATGGTAACCAGAACGAATATCGATCTTAGACAAAATAGAAGCCCCACAAAACTGGTCGAATAAGTTGTCAATCATCGGTAGTGAAACTTATTCTTTACCGTTAACTTGTTCAATTGTCGATAATCTATACACATTCTCATTGATCTGTCCTTCTTCTTAACAAACAATAGTGGTGTCCCCCACGGAGACTCACTCGATCAAATGAACCCCTTATCAAGAAGTTCTTGGAGCTGAGCTTTTAGCTTCGCAAGTTCTTTCGGTGCCATGCGGTAGGATGCAATGGACATAGGGGCAGTACCTAGTGACAAATCGATACCGAATTCAACCTCTTTATTCGGAGGTATTCCGGGCAGTTCTTCGAGAAAAATTCAGAAATTCCCTCATAGTACAAATATCTCGTACAGAAAGCTTTGTAGGAACAAAGTCGGATATGCAGGCAAAGTATGCCTCACACCCTTTTCGGACTAACTTTTCAACTACCAGGGCAAAGATTACATTGGAAAAGGTAATCTCGACTCTCACCAACCATAACAACCTCGTTATTCTCATCTATCCTTAGAGTAACACCCCTAACATGTCTCTATCGTTAAATTAAGGTTATGGGATGCTACGATGATTAACAAGTCTAATAATAAATCAAAATAGTTCAGAGTTCAATTTCATCATCATAAATAATAGTATGATAGTAAATAAGCTCGATAATATCTTAAAATAGTTCAACAATCAAAATTAAATACCATAAATCATTATCCAATTATTAATCACAACATATATGTGAAAACAAAACATAAATCGAGCCTACGGGACCTGAAAATCAATTTGGAAACTAACAGGGACTAATCTGAAACAAAATAGAAAAATATGGGAAAAAACTAAAAACAAGGGTCACACGGCCATGTGGCTAGGCCATGTGACAAAACCCAGGTTATGTGGCTAAAAAATATGGTCGTGTGGCAAAACCGTGTACAGTTCGAAATTAAGGGCACATGGCTGTGTCGCCAGGTCATGTACAACTCGACATAGGGTCACACAGCCGTGTAACAAACTGATGTTGTAACAGTCTGGTTTAGACCTTAGTCAGAATAGTGGTTTCAGGACCACAAATTCGAGTCATAAAAATATTTTAATATTATTTTTGTGTTTGCAGTATGTGATTAAGCATGTGTGAAAGTTTCGTGATTTAATTTATCCGTTTGTGTGCTTAATTTAATATAAGGATTTAATCGTATAAAATGCAAAATTTGCATGCCATGTGCTGAAAGTACCAATGTGCTATGTCTTTGTAAATGTAGTGGCCTTATGAAGTAATTAAACCATTATGTAATGGACATAAATGGTCTTAATGTATATAAATTTTATATGTTAATTAAAAGGCTAAATTAGTAAATGATTTAATAAGGTTATTATTATTATAACAGAAGCTTATAATTAAGCCGTTATGTGTGTTCGTCCAATGAAAATACAAAGAAAATAAAAAGAAAAAGGATAGCTAGGTTTTGGCTATGTTCAAGCAAAATTAAGGTAAGAGTTTTGTTTGGTTTTTGATAATTTCTACGTTTTTGAGATCGTTGCTATAAAATCTACTAAGCCCATGCTTTAATTTTGGAATTTGATGAATATTATGAGATGTGTCATTGATGAATGTTTAAGCTTTGTGATGTTAGTTGATGAAATATTAAATATATGTGTTAAATTAACATGTTTTGTTTTTGGATTTTTGGTGAATTTGAGTAATTTGGACTAAATTATGAAAATAATATTTTGAGGGACTAAAATGTGAAATAAATAAAATGTGTGGACTTAGATGAAGCATATGAATATTCGGCTAAGCATGGGTACAAAGAAATTATGTGTATTTTGCGATTTTGTGAAATAGGGACTTAAATGTCAAAATGTAAAAATGTGAGGGCTAATTTGTAAATTGTCCTAAATGTATGTTTTTGAATTGAATGATTTGATGAATGAAAGAGTTAAATTTGAATATGTATAGATCAAGAACCAAAGAAAATAGATTTATACCGAGGAAAGTCGAAAGTGATCGAGTAGTCGAATCTGTCCGTTTATATCCGTACGAGGTAAGTCTATATACAAATAAATGTATTTGAATTGATTTATTTATGTTCATATGAAATTTATTTGTGAGAAATGTTTACGGAAGATATATACATGAAATCCGAGAAAGTATTGATAAAGAGTTAATGTCCGAAAAGCCCCGTACGAACCTTAGGAATAGATATGATTCAGATGTCATGACATAGGGTTCCGATATGTGATATCATGTAAGACCACGTCTGGGATGTTGGCGTCGATTTGAGAATTACGGGTAAGACCATGTCTTGGACATTGGCATCCTAAATGATTTCGTGTAAGATTCTGTCTGGGATAGTGGCATCGTTATTTGATTACCTGTAAGACCACGTCTGGGACGTTGGCATTGTATGAGTATTCCGAGTTATCCGAGTATCCTATTTGATTTCGAATGGTTCAACGAGCAATTCCGAGAAATGAAAGACTATTTGAAATGGGTAACCGATTCAGGTACGTTTGAAATGTATTCAATGTTTGAGTATGAAAGGTAAGTATATTTGAATTTGCAAAAGTGAGATATGTGCATAGATTTGTTGAGACGAAATGTGATATATGTATGAATGAGCTATGATCTAATGAGATACATGGAGATGTAATTTCTTGTTAAGCAAATGGTTATATACAATTGAACTAAAGAAGAAATATGAATATACTATTGAGATATGTTAAAGTTCTTGCATTTGAAATGGTTAAAAATGTTTATATGTTAAGTTTATTTGTATATGGCTTACTAAGCTTTTGAAAGCTTACTCTATGTGTGTTTAAATTATTTTATAGATCATTAAAGCTATGGAAGGCTCGGGGATCGTCGAGGATCATCACCACACTATCAAACTCTATTTTGGTACCTTTTGAATGTGTACATATTTAAGTATGGCATGTATAGTCTAGTTGAATTAGATGATGTTTTGAGTTGTATATATAAGCTATGTGATATGGCTTGTAAATGGGATGTGAATATGGTAAATTTTAGTCTATGTTTTGTGACACAAGATTGGTAGATTATTGATGAAAGGTTGTCATAATGAATTGGTAAGTTTTTGGATGGATTATACTTAGAAATGCTTGTGATGAGAATGAGATAAATGGTACATAAGTTGGTATGTTTGATATGCTTTTGAATGGTTAGAAAAGATGGTCATATTGGTATGTTTTGGTTACTTTTGGTGCTTGAAATGATGCTTGTTTATGCATGTAGGTTTGACCCTAAAATGGGTGACAATTGGTCATCCAAATGGCCTATATTTGCTCACACGGTTGAGCACACGGGCGTGTGGCTCGACCGCGTCCCTGTAATTTGTAATTGGGTTCAAGTCAGGCTTGCACACGGGTTGGACACACGGGCGTGTGATTGGCCGTGTGATGCAAGTCAGTTTCGACCACGGGCTAGACACACGGGCGTGTGACAGGCCGTGTGATGTAAATCAGTGTCGACCACGGCTTGGACACACGGGCGTGTCTGAGGCCATGTGAGGTACACGTCTTGCCCACACGGGTGCGTGACCTCTGTAACTTTAAAAAATGTTTAATTTTTTAAAAATTTTGTATGATCTTAGTTTAGTCCCGACCCCATTCTAATGCATGATTAAGGTCCCGTAGACCTCATTAAGGGACTATATGCTTGTATTTTGCTATGGTATGATGATATACTTTATGATGTGAAATGTTCATAAAAGTTTCCCATTTGTCCGGTAATGCCTCTTAACCTTAGACCGGCGATGGTTACAGGTTAGAGGTGTTACATTTTATTGGTATCAGAGCTACAGTTTAGTCGATTCTAGGACTAACGTAGCGTGTAAGAGTCTAGCTATACATGCCATATATACGAACTTTGATAGTGTGATGAATCCTAACATATAAAATGTGTTTTTTGTATAGTAAATGGATCCCGAAAGAGCTTTAGCTGACGATGTTGAAAGTAATGCGCCTGCTCCCGCTCAAGGGACAGCACCATTTGATTTGAGACTGTCTACTAGCGGTCAGGAAGGAGAGGCTAAACAAGCCTTCTTCCAAATGATGAATGAGTGGTTCACTCAATATATTAGAACAAATCTGGCTGTTTCACAACCTCCTTCCCCGCCCAATCCTCCTCAGACATCTGTTGTACCTCCGTGTGAATTTGAATCATTGAATATGCCTTGATCGATAAAATTAAAGTAAGTCTGGGGCAAAGAGTTCATGGCCACTAGTCATGATGATGCTGAGAGAGCGAAGTTTTGGCTCGAGAATACAATCTGAGTATTTGATGAAATGTCTTATACTCCTGAGGAATGTGTGAAATGTGCCGTTACGTTGTTACGTGATGCAGCTTATCAGTGGTGGAAGACTTTGATTTTTGTGGTTCCAAAAGAACGAGTTACATGGGATTTCTTTCAGTCTGAATTCCAGAAGAAATATTGTAACATCCCAAAATTGGGCCTAGTAGGATTGGGCCCAATGGGCCTTGAGTGTAGGAGTGTTTAAAATTTTGAGAACAAGAGAATGGCATTATTGCAAATTGGACTTATTAGTTAAGTGAATTTGGAAGGTTACGAGGTTTCTATGAAGTCTCAGGTTTAATTGGGCCTTAGGAAAAAATAATTTGTATTTTAGCACTTTAAGGAGAGATGGTAAGTAGCTTCAAGACTTCTAGAAATAAATGAGTAATGTGCTTGCATAAATGAGCTATTGGTAAAAAGGATATGGCGCCATATGATGGACTTTGATGGAGGAGGTTCAAATCCCATTGTGTGCAAACTTTATCTATTATTTTTGCACTCTTTCCTTAAGTGTCGGCCAAGCATGTAAATAAGGCAAGGTGAACTTTTGTTTTTGGCAAGATGGCTAAGGAAAATAGGAAAGGATGAATGTGAGGAAAGAAATCAAGAGAAAGGGGAAAGTAGGGGGAACATGTGGCCTTTTTCAAGGGATGTATTATGGAAAGGGTGGTTGGCAAAATTTTGACTATTAGGGACATGAATGTGGAAGGTTTTGGGGCTAAAGGGGGTGATAGCCGAATTTTGCTAGGAGTTTTTGGCAAAGCTAGTGCTTGAGAGGTTGTTCTCTTTAGTTTTTTGTATCATTCTCTTTCTCTCCAAATTTCCTCTTCTCTTTGCCGAATTTTCAAGCCTTTAGTGTGCACTTTTGTTTCTTCTTTTCTTCCTTGTTGCCGAAAGTACCTAAGCCTTGGAGATCAAATTGTTCACTCGTTTTCCTTTGGAAAAACCGAACCCTTCATTTCTTCTTTATCGTTCTTCTCATCCGTATTAACACTCACTCCTTTGATCAATCGGTAAGTGGTTCTATTCAAACATTTTTTTATTATTTTTTCTTTCTCCTAGCCGAATATATGTCTTTGCATGGGATGGTCCTTTTAACCAAGACCATCATTTTATTCTACCCTCTCAAACTAGATTATTTTCTCTTTTTTCGTAGTGTTTTATGTGGGAGACCGTGTATTGTTCTAGCCGAAGTCAAACGGTGGAAATTGGATCCAATATCAATAAGGTAAGGGGGTTCATTTTGGATTTTTCGTTATATCTCTATTTGGCTATGTTGCAAATCAGATTGAAGTTTCGACTAATCAATTATGTTTTAGGGACGAAACCACTCGATATATCCTATTTGCAAATCCTTCGGATATAGTGGGTCAACGAAGAGTGGTTCTTTAGGGAATCCTAATCAAGGTGTGTAATCCCGTACCTTTCGTATACATATCTGAAATGATGTGTAATCTCACACTTCTCTGAAAATTTGTATGAAATATTCTGTGAATCGGTTGGAATACCGAAGAAAACCAAAAACCGGCATCCGTGATCACTCGGGCGTGCGTATGATCGCATTGGTAATCGTATTTTGTAATAAAACAGTTTCGGTTAGAAGTAGTGACGTGTTTTTGGAAAATCACAAAAAATAGGATAAAGGAAATTAGAAAGTGAATAAGATGTCAAATTAAAGCTTACTTTGTCTATTTTAATATGGAAGAAACGTAAAAGGAAAAGGATTTTTATATTCTGAGATATGTTAATTTGAGTGAGACTGGTTCTGAATGACTTCGTGGTTCCCTGATCTGTCTTGGAAAAATCGTATGAAATTGTACAAAGTGAATTATAAGTTATAGTTTTTATGTACAGATTACTTAGTAACTCTATTTTCAATAGAAATAAGTGGGAGCAACATATGAAAACTGTACAGTGAGATATTTGAATTTTGGGTAAGAGAGGTCAGAATCGTTAGTCAGTGAAACAAAGGAAACTTCAAGAAATAAACTGTACTAAATGGTTAAGCCAAAAATTATGGAAAAATTGTAGTATGAAGATATATGAGCCTAGTTTCATGGAAAATTTACGGATTTAGATTTTGAGATTTCTAACTCAAGTTATAGTCAATTTAGTCAGTACGACGCGGATGGACAGTTTTAAATTGTTATGCCCAAATTAGTAGTTAAGTCTGAATTACGAAATTACCGAATTACCCTTAGTGGGTAAATTACCGAATTACGAAATTTTCCTTACGGGCCAAATTATGGAAATGCCCTAAAGGGCCGAAATACGAAATTGCTTATGGGCCGCAAGGACATATTGAGTAATGGGCCAATCTGATATTTTGCTAAATGGGCCAATCTGATATTTTGCTAAATGGGCCAATCGATATTTTGTTAAATGGGCCAATCGATATTTTGCTAAAGTGGGCCAATCGATATTTCGTTAAATGGGCCAATCGATATTTTGCTAAAGTGGGCCAATCGATATTTTGCTAAAGTGGGCCAATCGATATTTTGCTAAATGGGCCAATCGATATTTTGTTAAATGGTCCAATCGATATTTTGCTAAAGTGGGCCAATCGATATTTTGCTAAATGGGCCAATCGATATTTTGCTAAATGGGCCAATCGATATTTTGCTAAAGTGGGCCAATCGATATTTTGCTAAATGGGCCAAATCGATAATCGCTTAATGGGCCAATTTGATAAATTGCTGTAATGGGCCATAACTTTGTAATAAATATCTGAATAAATTGTTGTGAATGGCTATGCATTATATACATGATTTGCATGGGATGGGATAATGATGAAGAGAAGTTTTGGTAGCTCTGCTACATAGTGCAGTGGCTCGACCACAAATATGAAAAATGGCGATGCCATGTAAATTCTCATTAATCTGGTGGCTTGTCCACAAATTTGATATAATCGGCTTAATGCCTATGTTTGGTGTGTTGGCGGGGTGGGTGACTAAAGCTCCCCACAGGTGTGTTGGTTGGTACGGATGGTGTGTAGCGGATGGAAAACTAGGTTTGGTTTGGGAATTGCATATCATATGCATATTATATTTGATACATCATTATTGTTGTAAATGGACTTAGGCCCAAAATATGGCGAATTGGGTTCCGGCCCAATGAATAATGGTAAGGGGATTTCACACTGAGTTCTTGTAACTCACCCCCCTTTCTCTTAACCCTTGTAGGTAATGCTTGATGATATGGACTTGGGCTATGGATGACTCGAGGGAGGCCATACTTCGGAAATGGTTTATTTGGACTTTAGACTTCTTTCTCATTTATTTTATTACTTTACTATTTTGGGTTAAATGTTGTAATAAGGCCTCTGGACTATTTTTATTTTTGCTTTTTGGTTGGGATGTTTTTATTATTCTTCTTAAATTGTTTAAAAAGAGGAATTTTCTAAAAACTTAAACAATGGTTTCCAAAATCGATTAACAAATGGATTTCAAAATAAACTTTTACAAATATTTTTAACACGGATATTTTCTCTCGAACTATTAATGATATTTTCAAAAGACTTGGATTCTCTTTCGAATTTTCAACGTCGTTTTCAAAAGTCACGATTTTGTAAGATCATTATTTCAAATTTATCGATTTATCAATCAAATCTTTGAGGTTAGTAGTATTTTATCAAATAAAACTTGTTTTCTTGATTTTTAAAAAAGCAATATTTTAGTACGAACAAAAAAGGGTTTAACATGTTTTGCTCGTGTGACATACCAAATCCGCTCATAATGCATGGGCTGGGTTTGGGGTGTTACAAATATATTAGTCAGAGATTTATCGATCAAGAAACAGAAAGAGTTTCTTGAATTGAAGCGGGGTCGTATGTCTGTCACAGAATAGGAACGAGAATTCGTGAGATTAAGTCAATATGCTCGGGAATGTGTTTCGACTGAAGCAATAATGTGTAAAAGGTTTGAAGATGGCCTGAATGAAGATATTCGTTTGCTAGTTGGAATTCTGGAAATAAAAGAGTTTGTTGTGCTTGTTGATCGAGCATGTAAAGCTGAAGCACTAGGGAAAGATAAAAGAAAAGCTGAGTCAGAAGCCAGAGATGTGAGAAAGAGATTCTCAAATAAATCATTTCAGTCTGCATCAAAGAAATTCAGAGATGAGCATAGCCGTTCATGGGCTAATGTGGGGCATTCAAGCAGAGATCGAGTTAAATCGTAGTCGAGCTTCAAAGCTCCAGCTACTTTGATAGCTAGTGTTGGAAATGTCAGATTTGAACGACCTGAATATAGACATTATGGTAAAAGACATCTGGGTAACTGTAGATTGAATGACCGAGCCTGTTTGAGGTGTGGATCATTAGACCATTTCATTCGGGATTGTCCCGAGTCTGTTGAACAAGAGATTGTACAGAATCTGAAGTCAGATAATGCTTCAGCTAGGGGAAGACCTCCTAGAAACACAAGAAATGTGAGTGGTATCCAGAGAGCTACGAAAGATACAGTTGTGAGATCTGAAGCTAGGGCACCTGCCAGAGCTTACGCCATTCGAGCCTGTAAGGAAGCTTCGTCTCCAGATGTTATTACGGGTACATTTACTCTTTATGATACTTCTGTGATTGCATTGATAGATCTAGGGTCTACTCATTCGTATGTATGCATGAACTTAGTATACAGTAAGACTTTGCCTGTGGAGTCTACTAAATTTGTAATTAGAGTATCGAACCCTTTAGGTAAAAGTGTCTTGGTTGACAAAGTGTGCAAGAATTGTCCGTTGATGTTTCGGGATATTTGTTTTCCGGCTTATCTGATGCTATTACTTTTTTATGAGTTTGATATAATTTTGGGTATGGATTGGTTAACATTGCATGATGCTATTGTGAATTGCAAAAGGAAAACTATCGATTTGAGATATCAGAATGCTAAAATAATTCGGAGTGAATCTAATGATGTGAATGGGTTACCGGCTGTGATATCAGTGATGAAAGCTCAGAGTTATGTGAATAAGGGTTGCAAAACCTATTTTGCCTATGTAATTGATTCGAGAGTGACTGAAAAGAAAGTTGAATCTGTGCCAATTGTTTGTGAGTTCTCTGATGTATTTCCTGAAGAATTACCGGGATTGCCTCCGATACGAGAAGTTGAGTTTGGTATTGATTTAGTACCGGGGACGACTCCTATCTCGATAGCTCCGTATAGAATGGCACTAACAGAATTGAAGGAGTTGAAGTTGCAGTTGCAAGAGTTGACCGATAGAGGATTTGCACGACCGAGTTTCTCACTTTGGGGTGCTCCCGTTCTATTTGTGAAAAAGAAAGATGGCACGATGAAAATGTGCATTGATTACCGTTAGTTGAACAAAGTGACTATTAAGAACAAATATCCTCTGCCTAGAATTGATGATTTGTTTGATCAGCTGAAAGGAGCCACAGTGTTTTCAAAGATAGATCTGAGATCGAGATATTATCAGTTGCGAGTAAAAGATTCAGACATTCTGAAAATTTCTTTCAGAATGAGGTACGGGCATTATGAGTTTTTAGTTATGCCTTTCGGACTAACAAATGCTCCTATTGTTTTTATGGATTTAATGAACAAAATTTTCAGACCGCATTTAGATCGCTTTGTTGTTGTATTCATTGACGACATTTTGATTTATTCGCGTGATGAAATTGAGCATGCTGAACATCTGAGAATTGTGCTACAAACTCTGTGAGATAAGCAATTGTATGCAAAGTTTAGTAAATGTGAATTCTGGTTGTGTGAAGATGGTTTTCTGGGACTTATTGTGTCAGCATCTGGTATACGAGTTGATCCTAGCAAGATTTCAGCTATTTTAGAGTGGAAACCTCTGAAAAATGTATTTGAAGTTCGCAGTTTTCTGGGACTTGCTGGTTATTATCGACGATTCGTAAAAGGTTTTTCGATGATTACGACTCCGTTGACTAGATTGCTTCAGAAAGATGTGAAATTTGAGTTGTCTGAAAAGTGCCAGAAAAGTTTCGATCAGATGAAAACTTTGTTGACTAAAGCTCCAGTGTTAGTACAGCCAGAATCAGGTAAAGAGTTTGTAATTTATAGCGATGCTTCGTTGAATTGTCTGGGATGTGTTTTGATGCAGGACGGCAAAGTTATAGCTTATGCCTCGAGACAATTGAAACCGCATGAAAATAATTATCCGACGCACGATCTTGAGGTAGCTGCGATTGTGTTTGCTTTAAAGATTTGGCGCTACTATCTTTTCGGTGAAAAATGTCATGTGTTTTCATATCATAAAAGTCTGAAATATTTGATGACCCAGAAAGACCTGAATCTACGACAGAGATGATGGTTAGAACTGTTGAAAGACTACGAGCTTGTGATAGATTATCATCCGGGAAAGGAAAATGTTGTTGCTGATGCATTGAGTCAGAAATCACTATTTGCATTACGTGCAATGAATGCTCATTTAGACTTGTCTGGTGATGGTTCAGTTTTGGCTGAATTGAAAGCGAAACCGTTGTTCTTACGACAAATATGTGATGCTTAGAAAGTCGATAATGAAATATTAACGAAACTAGCTTAGTGTAATTTGAATTCTGATTCTGAATTTCAAGTTGATGAAGATGATTGTTTGAGATTTCGAGATCGGATTTGTGTTCCGAGAAACCCAAAGTTGATTCAATTAATTTCAAATGAAGCTCATAATAGTCGCTTATCTTGTAACACCCCAAACCCGGCCCAAGCGGTATGACCAAATCTGGCGTGTCACCTGAAGAAAACGAGTAAAGAACTTGTGATTCTTACTAAAGATGTTGTTATTAGGTTAAAATTTAAGAAAACAAATTTGATTAGAAATATTTGATAAAGATACTACTAATTTTGAAAGTTTGATTGAAGAATCGATAATCGAACTAGTGATCTTTTAAAACCGTGACTTTTGAAAATATTATTGATAACTTGCAGGAAAAATCCAAGTTAAATTATTTGTACATATTTATTATGAAATCCGTTTGTTGATAAATTTTAAGAAAAACCATTGTTTATGATTTTAGAAAATCCCCGTTTAAATCATTTCATGGAAGATAATAAATACGCCAAACATAAAACAAAATAAAAATCTCAGAGGCCTTATTACAACTTTAAACCCAAAATAGTAAGAGTAACGAAATAAAGCGGAAATGAAATTTACTAAGGTTCGAAAATATTATTTCCAAAGTATGGCCTCCACCGAGTCATCCTTTGGCCCAAGTCCTCACTACTGATCATTACCTGCAAGGATTAAGAGAATAGGGTGAGTTACTAGAACTCAGTGTATAATCCCCTTACCGTCGTCCACTGGGTTTGAACCCGCTTAGCATAACCTTAGGCCTAAGCCCATTTTACATAGCAGTATATAAATGAAAAGTATGCAACCCAACCCATCCATCCATCACACCCCCGACCAGCCAATCACACCTGTGGGGATCAAGTCAACCTACCCCGCCGCTCACACCAATTTGTAGTCAAACTGCTATTTATATAATATTTTTATGGTCAAGACACCGAAATCATATTTGAACACAATATTTAACAATTTGTTGCAATGCCACCAGGCTACACTGCTCTCTATACAATTTTTCCCATCCCATGCAAAATATATAAAAAAATGCAACATACATAATAGTATAAAATATCCACATAAATATGACGACCATTAATCTAGTGAATCATTTTGGTGAATCGGCCTATTAAAGCAATTTAATAATTCGGCCCACTAAGGCATTCTAGCAAGTCGGCCCATAGGGGCATTTTGGTAAATCGGCCCATAGGGGCATTTCCGTAAATCGGTCCATAGGGGCATTTTCGTAATTTAGTAAATTAATACTGATTTTGACAGATCTTTAGAAATAGTGTTGAATAAGCAAGTCACTCGATTCATGCCATATCTCGGTTATTAGATTTTAATCGACAACGATCTATTTTCCAACATAATAGTGAATCACGAATTTACGGGATTTTGGTGTGAGATTACACACCTGATTACGGTAATAACTAAACCTTATTGATCGTCGGCACCTGTGACACCATAACATTCGATTAACCAACCAAAGAGATTTTCTTAATCCAAATCTAAATCAACAATCTAAAAATGCTTACCCTTAGAATCGTGAACGACCACAATTTGCCTATTCTCACCGGATGATGGTCCACAACCCGGTGGGAAATCCCAAACTGCCGATACCGCCCTACGTTTGAACTTGTGAGTAGAGATTGCAAGTCCACTTCCTATTTTCCCTCCTATCGATTTTGTTTTAATAACGCCACCACTTGCCTCCATTGAAAGGGTCTCGGTTAGAATAATACTATGATGAGAGAATGTAATTGTTTAGGGAGAGGATTTCGGCTTACCACCACTTCCGAAGGAACAACGAGTGGATAAGAACGAGCGATCTAGTCCCAATAATAACCGATTATTCAAATCCATCGATCCGTTTAGCAAACTAATCGAGCAATGAAATAGATCAAAATGAACCATGACGAAGCCCCTTACCTTAACGATGATGAATCCAATTCCCACCGATTAGACTTATGGCTATGGATGAGTCAAAGGTATAAGATTCAACTTTCCCACTATAACACTACAAAAAGAAAATGATTAAGATATGATGGAGTAGGAGGAAACGCCATTTCAGTTTAGAAACAAGGTGAAACAACCGAATGGTGAGGGACAGACATTCGGCTAGGGAGAAAAGAAAATGAAAAGAGGAGAATGAAACCACTTACCGATTCGATCAAAGAAGAGAGTGCCAACACGAAAGAGAAAGAAATAATGAAGAAGAGATTAAGGGTCAAAAGGTTCGGCTATTGGAGGGAAATGAACAAACAAGGTTCGGCCACAAGGTAATGTCGATTTAAGAAAAGAGAGAAAGGTTGAAGAAATGGTCAAAAAGAAAAGAAAATATGGAAGAGAAATGTTAAAGGGTTTCGGCTAACACCCAAAAAAAAATGAACAAATTGCTTGAGTGTTTCGGCAAAACAAAGAGAAAGGATCGGAAAAGAGAGCACCAAAAAGTTACAAAGAAAACAAGCCTTTCATGCACAAACTTGCAAAATGACCAAAAGAATTTCGGCTCCCCTTTTCTCCCTACTAAAACCGTGTACCACCTTTACCAAAGAAATGGGTGTTGACCAAAAATTCATTCCCGAAGCTCCTTCCAAAAATTCGGCCAACATATCCCCTCCCTTATCCCTTTCCTTTATTTCTTTCCTTATTTTCTCCTTGATCTCCTCCTTACCTTCCTCCATAGTGTTCTTTCCATCAATAAAAAGTCTTCCTTTCCTTCTTTTAAAGCTTGGCCGACACTTACCATCAATTACTTGAATAGCACAAAAAAATTAATCCCGAAAATTTGCATTAGGTGGGATTCAAACTCCACCCCTTAAGCCCCTTCATGTGACGCCACACCACTCTGCTACTAGCTCCACTTGTGCTAGCAAAATACACACTTATTCACTTAAGTCTTGATGCCACTTGCCTTCTCCCCCTTAAGTGCTTAAAAACAAAAATTTTGATAAGGCCCAACTCAACCCCAAGCCTTCTTAGGACCCCCTAAACATACACAATTAACACTCTTAACTAGCCTATCGCATAGTATCATGTAAAACATATAATCCTGAATTTCAGGATGTTACAATTCTACCCCCTTAAAGAATTTTCGGCCTCAAAATTTACCTGATTAGAAGAGATGAGGATATTGCTGCCGGATCGTGTCCTCTGGCTCCCATGTAGCTTCCTCTGACCCGTGATTACGCCATAATACTTTGACTAACGGAACTGACTTCTTTCTCAGCACCTTAATATCCTGATCTAAAATCTACACTGGTTCATCTTCAAAAGACAAGTCAGGTCTTATCTCAACTTCCTCCACTGGCACAACATGAGATGGATCCGAATGATAACGCCTTAACATTGAGACATGGAATACGCTATGTATCTGAATTAACTCCGGAGGTAACTCAAGCTGATAAGCCACTGGCCCAACACGCTTCAATACACGGTAAGGTCCGATAAATCTAGGGCTCAACTTGCCCTATCTTCCAAATCTTAAGATCTTTTTCCAAGGTGAGACCTTCAAAAAGACCTGATCACCCACAGAGAACTCTATCTCCTTCCGCTTCAGATCCGCGTATAATTTCTGTCTGTCCGAAGCTTCTTTTAACCGAGCCCGAATTACCTTAACTTTTTCCTCCGTCTCCGAGATTAACTCAGGACCCAATCGCTGTCGCTCCCCCAGATCAGTCCAGCAAGTAGGAGTACGACACCTACGACCATACAACGCCTCATAGGGTGCCATCTGGATGCTGGATTGATAGTTGTTGTTGTATGCAAACTCTGCCAATGGTAGAAAATCTTCCCAACTACCTCAAGTCGATCACACACGCCCCTTAACATGTCTTCTAAAATGGATTACTCTCTCCGATCGACCATCGATCTCATGGATGAAACACCATGCAGAAAATTTAGCCTTGTACCTAAAGCTTCATGTAGAGCCTTCCAAAACCGTGATGTAAACCTAGGATCCCTATCTGATATGATAGACATCGGTACCCCATGCAACCTCATGATCTCGGCTACATACAACTTGGCCAACTTCTGCAACGAGTAATCCGTCACGAGAGCGCGAGAAATGAGCAGTCTTCGTTAACCGATCCACTATCACCTATACTGAATCTTTCTTAGTAGGCGTTAAAGGTAACCCACTAACAAAGTCCATCGTTATCCTTCCCCATTTCCATAGTGGAATTTTCACCGGTTGTAGCAACCCTGAAGGTAGTTGATGTTCCGCCTTCACCTGCTGACATGTCAAGCACTTGCTCACGAAGTCAGTAACCTCCCGTTTCAACCCTGGCCACCAATACTACTCACGGAGGTCTCGGTACATTTTGTTTCCCCCGGGGTGCATAGCGTATGGGCTACTATGTGCCTCACGTAGAATCATTTGTCTCAATTTCGAATCTTTGGGCATACAAACTCTTCTGCGGAAACACAATACTCCATCACTATTTAATCCAAAATCCCCTATCTCACCACCTTCCACTTGCTGAAGCCGAGAACCCAACCTTTCATCTAACAACTTCTTTTCCTTAATCTGACTTACCCACACAGGCTTCACTTGAAGTTCAGCTAACAAGCTACCATCTTCATAAAGGCTGAGATGAGCAAACATCGCTCTCAATTCCGATATCACCTTACGACTTAACGCATCTGCCACTACGTTAGCTTTTCCTGGATGATACTCGATTGAGCAGTCATAATCTTTTAACAATTCTATCCACCTCCGCTGTCTTAAGTTCAACTCCTTCTGGGTAAGGAGGTACTTCAGACTCTTATGATCCGTGTAGATAATCGACTTCTCCCCGTACAGATAGTGTCTCCATATCTTCAGAGCAAACACCAGTGTAGCTAACTCCAAATCATGAGTAGGATAGTTCACCTCATGCGGCCTTAATTGACGAGATGCATAAGCCACCACTTCCCCCCTTGCATCAATACACATCCCAATCCCGTGTGTGACGCATCACAATAAACAATAAACTCTTTACCAGCCTCAGGCTGAATCAATACTGGCGCTTCTGTCAGAATCTTCTTCAATTTCTCAAAGCTTTCTTGCTTTGCTTATCGACCACACAAACCGCTCTCCCTTACGCAATAGTTTAGTTAGGGTGCAAAGAATCAACGAAAACCCTCAATGAATCGCCTATAATACCCAACCAAACCTAGAAAACTCGAATTTCTCGCCACATCGACTTCGGTGGCTTCCAGTCCCAATCACACCTCTATCTTGCGGGATCAACTCTAATTCCCTCGGCACACACAACATGCCCCAAAAGGTCACTTCCCTCACCAAAATTCACACTTACTGAATTTGGCATACAGTTGCTTCTCCCTTAATATCTACAATACGACCCATAGATGCGAATCATGCTCCTCCTCAGTCTTTGAGTACACCAAGATGTCATCTATGAACACCACCACAAACCGATCTGGATAGGGTTGGAAGACTCGGTTCATCATGTCCATAAATGTAGCTGGTGCATTTGTCAACCCAAATGGCATCACCAAGAACTCGTAATGCCCATAACGAGTTTGGAACACAGTCTTGTGAATATCCGCCTCCTTGACTTTTAACTGGTGATACCCCGATCTCAAGTCTATCTTTGAGAAAACTGAAGCTCCTCGCAGCTGATCGAACAGATCATCGATCCTTGGTAACGAATACTTATTCTTGATCGTCAACTTATTCAATTGCCTATAATCAATGCACATACGCATCGACCCATCCTTTTTCTTAACGAACAAAACCGGTGCTCCCCACGGTGACACACTTGGTCAAATAAATCCACGATCTATCAACTCCTAGATATGAGCTTTAAGCTCCGCTAGCTCATTTAGCGCCATTCTGTAAGGAGCAATGGACACTGGAGCCGTTCCTGGCAACAGCTCAATACCAAATTCCACTTCTTGATCTGGAGGCAATCCTGGAAGCTCCTCGGGAAAGACGTCTAAAAACTCTTTCACCATTCTAACACTCTTTACCGACAACTCTTTGGCATCCAAAGCACTAATGAAGGCTAAGAATGCTTCACACCCCTTTCGTACCAACCTTTCCGCCTTTAAAGCAGATACCACATTAGACAGATAATTTCTTCTTTCACCTATCATCATCACTTCCTTATCCACTGAAGTTCTTAGTACCATCCGCTTTGCGGCCACGATCTAAGTTCGCACGATGCTTAACCACCAGTCCATTCCCAATATAAGGTCGAACTCACCGAGCAACGGTTCCATCAAATTCGCGAAAAAATTACCCCGAACTTCTAAGGGCAAATCCCTAAACAACTTATTTACTACCACCGACTGTCCTAAAGGGGTAATCACAGTTGTTTCTCTAACAGTAATCTCAAATCTAATATTCAAAGTTCTAGACGCAGCACACGCAACATACGAATGGGTGGATCCAATGTCTATCGAGGCGGTAAAGGTACATCGATATAAAAACGCGTGCGGTTATGACGTCCGGTGCATCACCATCCTCCCGACATCTGACCGCATAGACCAGCCCTGGCTGTCTCGCCTCCGTGTTGCCCCTATTTTTGGTACCTCTACCCGGTGCACCCTGACCTCATCCTATACCATTACCACCTCGACTGCCCACGGCCTCTCGGCGGCTGCCGCCGAAGCGCTCCCGCCGGTCAAAGGCAAATGCATACTTAACTACCTGAGTCTGAGCAGGGTCTCGAGGGCAATCCTTAAACCGATGGTCTTTGGATCCACATCTGAAACAACCACCAGTTCTCTTCCAGCATTCACTCGAGTGAAGTTTTCCACAATCCACGCAAGGCTGTAACTGATTGGTAGTAGCTGGAGCACCCACTCGAACTGGCCCTTCATTCCTTGGCCTTTTCTGAAATCCTCTAGCAGGACCTGAATACCCAGAGTCTCTCTTGTTCCTACTCCTATCCTTGTCTCGATTTTTTCGTTCCGAGTGCTTAACTTCCACAGCTGTCTTAGCTTTTTCCACAAGTGTAGCAAAATTCCTCTCCTTCTGTGGGGCTATCAGTACCCGTAATTCATCATGAAATCCATCCTCAAAACACACGCAGTGTTCATGATCAGTTGGCACTATTCCCCGGGCGTACCGACTCAGACGCAGAAACTCCACCTCGTATGCTGCCACAGATTTACCTCATTGGACCAGATTCAGGAATTCCTTCCTTTGGGCATCCACATAGCTAACCCCGACATATGTTCCCTGGAATGCTGTTTTAAAGAATTCCCAGGTAATACGAACAGCCTGAGTGCCTTCTCGAACAGTGAGCCACCACTGATATGCCTCGTCTCTTAGCAATGACACAACCCCTTTCAGTTTCTGCTCAGCGGTGCAATCCAGGTCATCCATAATTCGCTCCACCTCCTCAAGCCAGTACTCCGCTACACTAGGGGCTACACCCGAAATACCCCTAAAAACTTCGGCCCCATTCGATCTAAGTCGCTCAGATATCGACCCACGAGCCGCTGACCCAGTTCTAGCCCTAGCAACCCTTTCTCGAACTCGCAACATCGCTTGGGACAGAGCATCGTCCTCTCCCATTCTATCATGTGACCCAGCTTCAGTCACTGGTGACGCAGGTACGTCCATTTCTGGCATATGTCCCGATGCCTCAGATACAAATCTTGCACCTCGGCCTCTACCATGTCCATGTCTACCGCGTCCACGTCCTCTAGTGCTCATGTTTGCTAAGTCGATTTAATCTGATTAAGAGTCTTATGAATCAGTATGCTATTCAATGTTCATTAAACGATGTTTTATGGAATATAGGAAGTAAAGTTATTTTCGCAAAACATATCCTAAAGTCTCAATCTCTATAGTTTCAGCTCCTAAGCTAAAAGTTCTAGGGTATCTCTATTTTGTGAAGTTTTCATACTACAGTCATACCATAATAATCATAAAATGAAATCATAAACTTACTGACTTGGTGCCGGATACCCGTGGTGCTATACTTCCTCTAAAACATGTATTTATAAATCGAATTTCAAGGAGTTTTAGAAAAAAATTTTGAGCCCAAACCACAGCCGAGTTTTGCAACCGGGCTCTGATACCATAAAATGTAACACCCAAAACCCGGCCCAAGCGGTATGACCAAATCTGGCGTGTCACATGAAGAAAACGAGTAAAGAACTTGTGATTCTTACTAAAGATGTTGTTATTAGGTTAAAATTTAAGAAAACAAATTTGATTAGAAATATTTGATAAATATACTACTAATTTTGAAAGGTTGAATGAAGAATCGATAATCGAACTAGTGATCTTTTAAAACCGTGACTTTTGAAAATATTATTGATAACTTGCAGGAAAAATCCAAGTTAAATTATTTGTACATATTTATTATGAAATCCGTTTGTTGATAAATTTTAAGAAAAACCGTTGTTTATGATTTTAGAAAATCCCCGTTTAAATCATTTCATGGACGATAATAAATACGTCAAACATAAAACAAAATAAAAATCTCAGAGGCCTTATTACAACTTTAAACCCAAAATAGTAAGAGTAACGAAATAAAGTGGAAACGAAATTTACTAAGGTTCGAAAATATTATTTCCAAAGTATGGCCTCCACCGAGTCATCCATGGGCCCAAGTCCTCACTCATCGATCATTACCGCAAGGATTAAGAGAATGGGGTGAGTTACTAGAACTCGAGTGTATAATCCCTTACCTGTCGCCCACTGGGTTTGAACCCGCTTAGCATAACCTTGGGCCTAAGCCCATTTTACATAGCAATATATAAATGAAAAGTATGCAACCCAACCCATCCATCCATCACACCCCGACTCACCAATTACACCCGTGGGGATCAAGTCAACCCACCCGCCGCTCAAACCAATTTGCGATCGAATCATATTTATATGATATTTTTATGGTCAAGCCACTTTGAAATCATATTTGAGCACAATATTAAACAATTTGTGGCAATGCCACCAGGCTACACTGCTCTCCATACAATTTTTCCCATCCCATGCAAAATATATAAAAAAATGCAACATACATAATAATATAAAATATCCACATAAATATGACGACCATTAATCTAGTGAATCATTTTGGTGAATCGGCCCATTAAAGCAATTTAAAAATTCGGCCCACTAAGGCATTCTAGCAAGTCAGCCCATAGGGGCATTTTGGTAAATCGGCCCATAGGGGCATTTTCGTAATTTAGTAAATTAATACCGATTTTGACAGATCTTTAGAAATAGTGCTGAATAAGCAAGTCACTCGATTCATGCCATATCTCAGTTATTAGATTTGTAATTGACAACGATCTATTTTCCAACATAATAATTAATCACGAATTTACGGGATTTCGGTGTGAGATTACACACCGGATTACGGTAAGAACTAAACCTTCTTGATCGTCGGCACCTATGACACCATAACATTCGATTAACCAACCAAAGAGATTTTCTTAATCCAAATATAAATCAACGATCTAAAAATGCTTACCCTTAGAATCATGAACGACCACAATTTGCCTATTCTCACCGGATGATGGTCCACAACCCGGTGGGAAATCCCAAACTGCCGATACCGCCCTACATTTGAACTTGGGAGTAGAGATTGCAAGTCCACTCCCTATTTGCCCTCCTATCAATTTTCTTTTAATAACGCTACCACTTGCCTCCATTGAAAGGGTCTCGGTTAGAATAATACTATGATGAGAGAATGTAATTATTTAGGGAGAGGATTTCGGCTTACCACCACTTCCGAAGGAACAACGAGTGGATAAGAACGAGCAATCTAGTACCTATAATAACCAATTAGTCAAATCCATCGATCCGTTTAGCAAACTAATCGAGCAATGAAATATATCAAAATGAACCATGACAAAACTCCTTACCTTAACGATGATGAATCCGATTCCCACCAATTGGACTTATGGCTATCGATGAGTCAAAGGTATAAGATTCGGCTTTCCCACTATAACACTACAAAAAGAAAATGATTAAGCTATGAGGGAGTAGGAGGAAACGCCATTTCGGTTTAGAAACAAGGTGAAACAACCGAATGGTGAGGGACACACATTCGGCTAGGGAGAAAAGAAAATGAAAAGAGGAGAATGAAACCACTTACCGATTCGATCAAAGAAGAGAGTGCCAACACGAAAGAGAAAGAAATAATGAAGAAGAGATTAAGGGTTAAAAGGTTCGGCTATTGGAGGGAAATGAACAAACAAGGTTCGGCCACAAGGTAATGTCGATTTAAGAAAAGAGAGAAAGTTGAAGAAATGGTCAAAAAGAAAAGAAAAGATGGAAGAGAAATGTTAGAGGGTTTCGGCTAACACCAAAAAAGAAAAATGAACAAATTTCTTGAGTGTTTTGGCAAAACAAAGAGAAAGGATCGGAAAAGAGAGCAGCAAAAAGTTACAAAGAAAACAAGCTTTTCATGCACAAACTTGCAAAATGACCAAAAAAAATTCGGCTCCCCTTTTCTCCCTACTAAAGCAGTGTACCACCTTTACCAAAAAAATGGGTGTTGACCAATAATTCATTCCCCAAGCTCTTTCCAAAAATTCGGCCAACATATCCCCTCCCTTATCCCTTTCCTTTATTTCTTTCCTAATTTTCTCCTTGATCTCCTCCTTACCTTCCTCCATAGTGTTCTTTCCATCAATAAAAAGTCTTCCTTTCCTTCTTTTAAAGCTTGGCCGACACTTACCATCAATTACTTGAATAACATATAAAAATTAATCCCGAAAATTTGCATTAGGTGGGATTCAAACTCCACCCTTTAAGCCCCTTTATGTGACGCCACACCACTCTGCTACTAGCTCCACTTGTACTAGCAAAATACACACTTATTCACTTAAGTCTTGGTGCCACTTGCCTTCTCCCCCTTAAGTGCTTAAACATAAAAATTTTGCTAAGGCCCAACTCAACCCCAAGCCTTCTTAGGACCCCCTAAACATACACAATTAACACTCTTAACTAGCCTATCGCATGGTATCATGTAAAACATATAATCCCAAATTTCAGGATGTTACATATCTGTTCATCCGGGAAGTACAAAGATGTACAATGATTTGAAACGACTTTATTGGTGGCCCAGAATGAAAATAGATATCTCTGACTTTGTGTCAAAATGTTTAATTTGTCAGCAAGTTAGAGCTGAACATCAGGTTCCATCTGGTTTGTTACAATCGATAATGATTCCCGAGTGTAAATGGGATAGAGTGACGATGGATTTTGTTTCAGGATTGCCTTTGACTCCGAGAAAGAAAGATGCAATCTGGGTTATAGTTGACAGATTGAAAAAAATAGCTCATTTTATTCCGGTACGATCCGATTACTCACTTGATAAATTAGCTGAGCTATATATTTTCGATATTGTGAGATTGCACGGGGTGCCACTATCTATTGTGTCTGACAGAGATCCGAGGTTTACTTCACGATTTTGGAAGAAACTGCAAGAGGCCTTAGGTACTAAATTGCATTTTAATACAACTTTTCACCCACAGACGGATGGTCAATCCGAGCGGATTATTCAGATTCTCGAGGATATGTTGAGATGTTGCATGCTTGAGTTTGATGGTACGTGGGAACAATATTTGCCTATGATTGAGTTTGCATACAATAATAGTTTTCAGTCGAGCATCAAAATGGCAACTTATGAAGCTTTATACGGACGCAAATGCCGAACACCTTTTGTATTGGACTGAGCTAAGTGAAAATAAGATACACGGGGTCGATTTGATCAAAGAAACTGAACAGAAAGTGAAAATGATTCGTGATAGTCTGAAAGCCGCATTAGATCATCAGAAATCTTATGCAAACTTGAAACGAAAAGATATCGAGTTTGAGATCGGTGATAAAGTGTTCTTGAAAGTGTCTCCGTGGAAGAACATACTTCATTTCGGTAGAAAAGACAAATTGAGTCTGAGGTTCATCGGGCCGTATGAGATTATCGAACGAATTGGGCCTGTTGCATACAAATTGTTGCTACCACCTGAGTTAGAAAAGATCCATAATGTATTTCATGTTTCTATGCTACGACGATATAGATCCGACCCATCACATGTAATTTCTTCGTCTGAGATAGAAATTCAATCTGATATGACTTACGAAGAAGAACCGATTCGTATATTGGCTCGTGAGATTAAAGAGTTGAGAAATAAGAAAATTCTGTTAGTAAAAGTATTGTGGCATCGACACGGAGTGGAAGAGGCTACGTGGGAGCCTGAAGATGATATGAGACAACAATATCTGAATCTGTTTAACGGTAAGATTTTTGGGGACAAAAATCCCTTAGGGGGAGAATTGTAACAGCCCGATTTAGACCTTAGTCGAAATAGTGATTTCGGGACCACAAATATAAGTTAGAAAAATATTTTAATATTATTTTATGTGTTTGCAGTATATGATTAAGCATGTGTGGAAGTTTCGTGATTTAATTTATCCATTTGTGTGCTTAATTTAATATAAGGATTTAATCGTATAAAATGCAAAATTTGCATGCCATGTGTTAAAAGTACCAACGTGCTATGTCTTTGTAAATGTAGTGGCCTTATGAAGTAATTAAACCATTATATATGATAATGGACATAAATGGCCTTAATGTATATAAATTTTATATGTTAATTAAAAGGCTAAATTAGTAAATGATTTAATAAGGTTATTATTATAACAAAAGCTTATAATTAAGCCATTATGTGTGTTCATCCAACGAAAATACAAAGAAAATAAAAAGAAAAAGGATAGCTAGGTTTCGGCTATGTTCAAGCAAAATTAAGGTAAGAGTTTTGTTCAATTTTTGATCATTTCTATGTTTTTGAGATTGTTGCTATGAAATCTACTAACCCCATGCTTTAATTTTGGAATTTGATGAAGAGTATGAGATGTGCCATTGATGAATGTTTAACATTTGTGATGTTAGATGATGAAATATGAAATATATGTGTTAGATTAACATGTTTTGTTTTTGGATTTTTGGTGAATTTGAGTAATTTGGACTAAATTATGAAAATAATATTTTTAGGGACTAAAATTTGAAAAAAATGAAATGTGTGGACTTAGATGAAGCATATGAATATTCGGCTAAGCATGGGTACAAAGAAATTATGTGTATTTTGTGATTTTGTGAAATAGGGACTTAAATGTCAAAATGTAAAAATGTGAGGACTAATTTGTAAATTATCCTAAATGTGTGTTTTTGAATTGAATGATTTGATGAATAAAAGAGTTAAATTTGAATATGTATAGATCAAGAACCAAAGAAAACAGATTTAGACCGAGGAAAGTCGAAAGTGATCGAGTAGTCGAATCCGTCCATTTAAATCCGTACGAGGTAAGTCTATACACAAATAAATGTATTTGAATTGATTTATTTATGTTCATATGAAATTGATTTGTGATAAATATTTATGGAAGATACATACATGAAATTTGAGACAGTATCAACAAAGAGTTAATGTCCGAAAAGCCCCGTACGAACCATAGGAATAGATAGGATTCACATGTCATGAGATAGGGTTCCGATATGTGATATCGTGTAAGACCACGTCTGGGACGTTGGCGTCGATTTGAGAATTACGAGTAAGACCATGTCTAGGACATTGGCATCGTAAATGATTTCGTGTAAGACCCTGTCTAGGACAGTGGCATAGATATTTTATTACATGTAAGACCACGTCTGCGACGTTGGCATTGTATGAGTATTCCGAGTTATCCGAGTATCCTATTTGATTCCAAATGGTTCAACGGGCAATTCCGAGAAATGAAAGACAATGTGAAATGGGTAACCGATTCAGGTACGTTTGAAATGTATACTATGTTTGAGTATGAAAGGTAAGTATATGTGAATTTGCAAAAGTGAGATATGTGCATAGATTTGTTGAGACGAAATGTGATATATGTATGAATGAGCTATGATCTAATGAGATACATGGAGATGTAATTTGTTGTCAAGCAAATGGTTATATACAATTGAACTAAAGAAGAAATATGAATATACTATTGAGATATGTTAAAGTTCTTGCATTTGAAATGGTTAAAAATGTTTATATGTTAAGTTTATTTGTATATGGCTTACTAAGCTTTTCAAAGCTTACTCTGTCTATGTTTGCATTGTTTTATAGATCATTAAAGCTACGGAAGGCTCGGGGATCGTCGAGGATCATCACCACACTATCAAACTATATTTTGGCACCTTTTGAATGAGTACATATTTAAGTATGGCATGTATAGTCTAGTTGAATTAGATGATGTTTTGAGTTGTATATATAAGCTATGTGATATGGCTTGTAAATGGGATGTGAATATGGTAAATTTTAGTCTATGTATTGTGACGCAAGATTGGTATATTATTGATGAAAGGTTGTCATAATGAATTGGTAAGTTTTTGGATGGATTATACTTAGAAATGCTTGTGATGAGAATGAGATAAATGGTACATAAGTTGGTATGTTTAACAGGCTCTTGAATGGTTAGAAAAGATGGTCATATTGGTATGTTTTGGTTACTTTTAGTGCTTGAAATGATGCTTGTTTATACATGTAGGTTTGACCTAAAATGGGTGACAAATTAGTCATGCAAATAGCCTATATTTGCTCACACGGTTGAGCACACGGGTGTGTGGCTCGACCGTGTCCCTGAAATTTGTAATTGGATTCAAGTCAGGGTTGCACACGGGTTGGACACACGAGCGTGTGACTGGCCATGTGATGCAAGTCAGTTTCGACCACGGGCCAGACACACGGGCATGTGACAGGTCGTGTGATGTAAATCAGTGTCGACCGCGGCTTGGACACACGGGCGTGTGACCTCTGTAACTGTGAAAAATGTTTGATTTTTTGAAAAATTTTGTATGATCTCAGTTTAGTCCCGACCCCGTTTTAATGCATGATTAAGGTCTCATAGACCTCATTAAGGGACTATATGCTTGTATTTTGCTATGGTATGATGATGATATACTTTGATGTGAAATGTTCATAAAAGTTTCCGATTTGCCTGGTAATGCTTCTTAACCCTAGACCGTTGATGGTTACGGGTTAGGGGTGTTACAGATGTTGTGTGTAAAAACCTATACCTAAAAATTAATAAGACACATCCATGTGGGAGGCCGTGTGTGGCACATGACCGTGTGATAGACCGTGTCCTAGGCCGTTTGTACCTAAAACGACTTAAAAACCAAGCTATTTCAACATCCATATCTTACGATCCAACCCATACTATTTCCATCAAATTATACCTATTCAAAACACATCAAAACATGCCAAAATTATGCCAATTCACATTCAACCTAAGTGCCTAACCAATGTGCCATAATTGGTACCACAATTCAAACATTTAAAATCCAATTCACATACATCATTTCCCAAACCACAAAACATGTATCTATCAAGCATTTCATAACCTTAAACCACAATCAAAATACGACACCCCAAACCCGACCGGAACAAACCGACTCGAATCCAAAGCAACACATTAGTCACGAAAGTGACTATCCAACACAAAATCACCTAAAGCACACCCCAACCTTATAACACCTCAATTCTAACTAATAACTATCTAATCTTTTTTTTATTTGTAATTTTTCCTTAATCCATTTATTAATTAAGACTATATTAGCTAAGTTTTATTACCTTAATTCATACATACAACTCTAATTAATCTAATTACAACTAATAAACAACATATGAATAATAATTTAAACATTCAAAATCATGCTGAATATACAATTGACTTACCTTAGTAACAAAGCTATCCACTCCTGAACAAACTACAATTAAAATGTATTAGTGAAAATTTCATTCTTCAATCACCATGTTATCACTTAGCAACAAACAATAATACACTCAAAATTTAACCATAAAATCAAACATTAAAACATATATAACATCTCAAAATTAATATCCAAATGTAAGTCTCAAACATCCATTACGAGTGTATCAAATTAACCCAATTGAGTGCCACAATGCCCTCTAATGTATCTATAGAAATGTCCTTAATCTATACAATCAAGTAGCCTTAAACGTGGACTAGCCTCTCCCTTGCTCCTCGACTCCCCAAAGCTGGAAAAACTCTGTACAAAGCTGTGAGTGTGTGAGCTAAAAAAGCTAAGTGAATGACCATAAATTCAATAAGTAAATCACACCAAAGACATACTTAAACCAAGACAAATCATGTATCAAATTTCAAGTATAAGATTCATAATTTCAATTATATTTTTACGCTCAATTATGGCATTCAATTGACTGAAATTTCCAGCAACATCATAACATCATATCATCATAATTCCACATGTTATTCCATGAGTAAATATCACATTTTATTATGGCATATGAAAACATAATATATACACTTATATTGGCAAATGACATCCATGGAAAAATATAAACATGTGACATTGCATTGGATAAACGGATCTCCAATCTCCTAATTATCAAATACAATACTCCGGTTGAGTGGGGCATAGCCACACACTCCCTTATGTCGCCTCGAAATCGCCAATGATTGAGTGGAGAAAAAGGCTCAACACTCCCTTATTCACTCCAACAAAATCAATACTCCTAGAGCCATATGCTCACATATAACACATGTAGTGGTGAGTACTCACAAATCCTATGGCATGCCATATATATCCAATGAATCCACCATGTAATGTTGCCAATATAACCAAACACACAGGGCATAAACATTGATATTTAAATACTTAATTCAAGATATAAAAATTTAATTTAAAGTATGTCACTTAGCAATTTCAACATCCACATAGATAAGCTCAATAAGTGTCTTTGTCCATGGATCTAAAACCAACTATAAAATCATCATCCAGTGCTCTAATATACAGTAATCCATGCTCCAATTATTAATCAATACAATTAAAATCAACCATATCAAACACTCTATTCACAGTTTTCGTAAATCATTTACAAATATGCTTTCACACAATTAAAATCAATTTTGAAATCTAAACCATTTGAAATAAAATTGAATCTCTAGAAACACAATTCAAAACCTCAATTCAGAATGTAAATAGGCATGTTTATCAATTGCCTTTAAAAACCACTCACATTCACACTTTACTTTTCAAGCCAAAGTGTATCAAGTAGCTGTGATTGGACCTCAATTTTGATTAGCAGTGGCCCCTCCTTGATGTGGATCTTAAATAGAGGTAAAATACATGTTACAAGCTATCATTAACAACAAGAAAATATAAAAATCATAAACTAGACATATCTGAAATGCGTCTCCAATTTACCGTACTGAAAACTCAAGATCTAGCCAAAACACAAATTTCAGCCCCTAAATGACCTTCTCTGCACCAAAAATCATTTCTAAACATCATTCCTAATCTATCAACAAAAACCTAAGCATCAATTTCATCAAACAAACCATTTCATAATTTTCCAGAAAATCAACTCATGTTCTTAGTTAAAAAACAGATTTGTCAAAATTAATCAACCGAACGAGTTTGATCTTTTGTTTTCTGATAAAAAGACCTCTTAATAAACATTATTTGAGCTTAAATATTTATTTAAACTTGGATTCCAACTAAAAACCATGAATTCACCATTGATGAATCTCATGTTCAAGAGTTAAGAGATAAATATTTGAAAAACCATTTTATTCAATTTAGATTGAAAATAATGATTAAAAACAACCTTAAAATGAATTTAGAGTTGAGAAAATACCTTCAATCGATTTGGAATCACCAATAATGAAGATTGGATCAAGATCTTTGAAGAACTCGAATGAGTTTTTTCTCAACTTTGGAAATCTTTTCTGGAGAATTTGAGAGAATTTTGAGAGAATAAAAGATGAGATCTAATCTTTGATATGTGGACATCAAAAATGAAAAATAAAAATGAGAGAAAATGCTTAGAAATCGGGTGAGAATTGTGTGTGAAGTGAGGAGGCTGTAGCATTTTTGAACTGAAGAACCCCCACCTGATTTCCAAAAATTAAGGAAATTGCCGTCAGGGCACTCCCACAATTCCCTTGTTTTACTAAATAATCTTTTCCCTCCAAAATTCTAAAAAAATGGGAAATTTGCCATAGATCCACTCAAATATTTCCCTTGTTTTGCAAAATGGTCTTATGTGATTAATATTTTAAATTCTCTCAATTAAACCCCCCATTTTAATTTATTTTTCAATTCTAATTTGACTCAAATTATTTATTTTACCAAAAAATTATTTAAAACTATAAAATTAATTTTTCTAAAAATATTTTTATTTTTCGAAATATTATTTTTCGATTTTTAAATGAAATTAAGCTAACTAAAAATTTACTAATAAACCCGACTAACTCCTAATTTTCACTCAGAACACGGTAAACTTACCCGAAACTACTAGACCTATTTTTAGGGCCTTACACAAAACCGAAATTGTAAAGGCATGAATCATACCACTTATATACATATGGTCAAAAAAATACCAAAAGAGCCAAATAAACACAACCACAACATCACATAACAAAGCATGAACCAACATGTCTAATAACAAGTGAATTTAAACTCCTAGTACATGCCACTTATAACCTAAATCAAAATAATCACAATTTATACCAAGCCATTGAACGGATAGTGTGAACTACGACTTGAACTTCTAACCAACATAAACTTTTGATGATCTACAAGAAATCAAACACAAGGCATGTAAGCAAATCTTTGCTTAGTAAGTTCATATTAAACTTAAACTTTAACTTATCATAAATGTTGCAACTTAAACAATTTGCATTTAAATTCATAAGCAAGGTCATGAGTTCATTATTAACCTATACATATCACAAGTCTCACAAGGTTAGTAAGTTCACATTTACGAAACTTAAAACCTTATCATGTTATAAAACATATACAAGTAAAAACATTACATATAACATTCATTCAACATCTATTCAATTAACTGTAACAACCCAAACCCGGCCCAAACATTACGACCGAATCTGAGTTATTACGGAGAAACCTTGTGAACACCCTTTCAGAAAAACATTTAACTTCCATTGAAAACTTTTTTTTCCCGGTTGTCTTGTTAAGCTAACCTTAGATCTAATTTGGAGTTTTAATTAAGTCCGGTTATTATACAAGTTTCAAGTGTACCCGATGGCACGTTTAAACTTCCTCGTGTTAAAAAAAAACATGTGATTTAATTTAATTTAATGATATAGTTTAAGTCGATATCCAACATAAAAAAAAATATAATGCAACTATAGTTTATGGAGGCCTTATTACAACCCAAAATAAAATTAATCAAACTTAAAGTTCTGTAAAGTAAAGTCCTTTGCATGGCCGCCTCGAGTCCCACCGGCTCCTCAACCGCCATCTACGAGTCACCTGAAAAATGTTAAAGGAGAAGGTGAGTCACCAAGACCCAGTATGCAACCCTTCCCCCATTTTAAAGCATTTTCATACACATCAAATAACAAATTAATTAAGCAAAGTATCATGTACCCAACCTAGCCAACCAAACACCTTGTCTACCCCACGTGGTACCAAACCACCGGTGACCGTAGTCACGATGTGTTACCAAAACACCGGTGGTGCCAAACCACCGTGACATATAGTCACAATGTGCTACCAAAGCACCGGTGTCCGCAGACACAAATCGTGTGATGGGGCCAACCCATCGTGTGATACCAAATCACCGCGCATTTATCCCATATCTCAAGTGGGGCCAACCCACGGTGGTGTTAACCACGTGGACAAGTCGCTATGAGGTACCAAACCTCTGGAGGTACCAAACCTCACGGTGACATATAGTCACGATGCAGTGCTACCAAAGCACTGGTGCTCGTCAAAGACGAATATACCGCGCCTCTCACTCAATCAACCCACATAGTCAATAAATCACATATAGATTTATCATATGTATTATCACAGCATGCTTCCCAAAAGCATAAAATAGCAATCATATGCACAGGTACTTACCAGGTTACCCCATATACCGTTATGGTATTCAAGCCATTGCTACACACATCAAGTTAGCAATCACATTACTTAGCATAATTTAATAAGTTAAATGGTGTGTATGTACACACCCGTCACCAACAAGGAGTCTAAATCCGAGAAGAGAAGTCGGCCACACTCAAGTCTTTGCCCCTATATTCGGCCAACTCTCAGGGTTAGTGATATGGCCCATTCGGCCAAACCAAACAATTTAAAGGGGTCATACTTTGTACCCGAATCCTTACCCAATTGCTTCGAGTACTAGCCCTAGCGTCCGATTTGCGAATCTGGTTTACAAGCTTCACTTAGTCAATTAATAACACTAAAAACCATAGCCTTCGGCTTTTAAACACCAATATAAGCCTTACCTATACTTACCAAATTCCGTTTGTCAGCGAATGCAAGATCTGATCTCACTGCTTTGAGATCTCGGAGTCCTTGGTGAAATCGGCTTCAATAGAAAGGTTAGCCAACCATTAGTACTTGCCAACTTTCGGCTTTTTCCTTTAATCCAAATCGGCAGAATATTAGAGATAAGGGAAATTGACATTCGGCTATAGCCACTCACCTTTACCTAATCACCACAACAGATTAACTTGAAGAGGTCCAACCATCTTGGTATTCGGCCAAAGAGATTCCAAATGGGAAAAGAGAGTTTCGCACCAAGGTGTGGAGTACTTCGGCTAGAGAGAAAAATAATGAGGAAGAAGGTGTTTAGAGTTTCGCAATGAAAGAGGAGGGTATTCGGCCAAAAGAAAAGGGAAAAAGAAGATGGGAAAGAATCAATGGTGCATTCGGTTTTGTTGAAGGTTGAAAAGAAATAGATGGAGGGTGAAGTATAGGAGGTTCGGCCAAGATCTAAAACAAAAAGGGGTTTTTGTTTTGAGAGAATAAAGAGAAGAAAATTAAGAGATGGAGCCTTAGCTGAAATAATGAAGAAAGTAATCAAAGAAATTCGGTTTCCCCCCTCCTATGCTTGCCGTCCAACCTTGGCAACAAGGAGTCCAACTCCTAGCCAACTCCTCTCTACCAAGGAGTCCCCCATTCGGCCATCACCTAAAACTTCTCTTGGCCACTCATTTGCATTAATTCAAAATTACTTTGAATTAATCTCTATTAATCAATTAATAATCAAATAATCCACTTAATCTAATAATATCCCTAATATCCCTTTTTAATAAAATCCTTAATTATCTCCTAAAAAAAAAGAATTTAAAGAGAGCAAAACTCTCCCTATGTGCCGTCCAACAATAATGCAAAAGAGGGAATGTGACTCGAACCAAGGCTCTCCTTGTTCCCTCTTGTGGCGTCACATGTAGCTCTTAAGTGGGCTTGCTTTGCCACTTTACCAAGGCCTATTTTGTGTTAAAAATACCCACATTTATTCTTATAACACCACTTACCAAGGCTCCCTTCTTTTAAAAGTTAAAAACTCAAATTTCCTACCAAAACGAACCAACACAAAGCCTTAAATTGACCATTATTATTCCATAAATAATACCACGATAGTTCTTACATAAGAATAATAATTCGATTCCAAATAGCCCCAAATTTGGGACGTTACAATTCTACCCCCCTTAAAATAATTTCGTCCTCGAAATTCCTTGATCAGAAGAGATGGGGGTATTGTTGCCGCATCACCTCCTCGGGCTCCCACGTAGCTTCTTCCACTCCGTGGTTCCGCCATAACACTTTTACTAAAGGCACTGCCTTCCTTCGTAGAACTTTCACATCTCGATCTATAATCTGAACCGGTTCTTCCTCAAAAGATAAATCCGTGTTCACCTCAATCTCTGCTACTGGCACAACGTGCGAAGGATCTGACCGATACCGTCTTAGCATTGACACATGGAATACGTTATGAATCTGACTCAGTTCTGCCGGCAACTCTAGCTGATAAGCCACTGGTCCTATTCGCTTCACAACAGTATATGGCCCAATGAACCTTGGGCTTAACTTCCCTTTCCGTCCAAACCTCAACACTTTTTTCCAAGGCGACACTTTCAGAAAGACTTTGTCTCCCACAGCATACTCCACTTCCTTGCGTTTGAGATCGGCATAAGACTTCTGCCTATCCGATGCTTCCTTGAGACGAGACCGAATCACCTTGACTTTGTCTTCCGTCTCAGTTACCAACTCTGGACCCAGAACTTGTCTTTCTCCCAACTCCGTCCAACACGTAGGAGTACGACACTTCCGTCCATATAAGGCCTCGTATGGAGCCATTTGAATACTCGCTTGATAACTATTGTTATAAGCGAATTCCGCTAGTGGTAGGTACTCCTCCCAACTACCACTAAAATCCAAGACACAACCTCTTAACATGTCTTCTAAAATCTGTATCACCCTTTCCGATCGTCAGTCGATTTGTGGATGGAAAGCCGTACTGAAATCTAACCGTGTACCCAAAGCTTGATGCAACGCTTTCCAAAACCTCGACGTGAACCTCGGATCCCTATCCGAGATAATCGACATTGGCACACCATGCAATCTGACTATCTCAGCCACATATAACCTTGCTAGCTTCTGGAGTGAGTAATCCATTCTCACCGGCATGAAGTGAGCTGATTTAGTTAGGCGATCCACAATTACCCAAACTGCATCCTTCTTAGTGGCCGTAAGGTAGCCCACTAACAAAATCCATGGTGATCCTCTCCCATTTCCATTGAGGATCTTTATCGGTTGAAGTAGTCCCGATGGTGACCGATGTTCGGCCTTAACCCGCGACACGTCGGACACTTTCCTACGAACTCCGTTATCTCACGCTTCAACCTGTGCCACCAAAACTGTTTTCCGCAAATCTCCATACATCTTGCTTCCTCCGGGGTGCATAGCGTATGGGCTGCTATGTGCATCTTGGAGAATTTTTCTCGCCTTAAATCCGTATCTTTTGGCATACATACTGTCCTTGAAAATAAAGCACTCCATCACTAGATAGATCAGATCCTTCCAAACCACTGCCTTGAACTTGTACCTCTTACGACTCAAGCCTTCATCCACTAACCGCTTTTCTTTAATCTCCTCAATCCATGTCGGGCTAACTTGAAGCTCGGCCAAAAGACTTCCATCATCATACTGGACTTAACCGAGCGAACATTGCTCTCAAGTCCGTCACCACCTTCCGGCTCAATGCGTCGGCTACCACATTAGCCTTACCGGATGGTACTCGATTGAACAATCATAGTCCTTTAGTAGTTCAATCCATCGACGTTGTCTCGATTCGGATCTTTCCGAGTCGAAGATACCTCAAGCTTTTGTGATCCGTGTAGACCATCGACTTCTCTCCATACGGTAATGTCTCCATATCTTGAGCGAAGCGACGACGATCGCTAACTCTAAGTCGTGAGTTGGGTAGTTAACCTCATGCGATCTTAATCGGCGGGATGCATAGGCTACTACCTTCCCATCTTGCATCAATACACATCCCAAACCAATGTGAGATGCATCACAATAAATCGTGAATAACTTTCTGCTTCAGTGTACCAAAACCGGAGCTTCCATCAAAATCTTCCTTAGTTTATCAAAGCTTTCTTGCTTTGCTTTTCCGCCCATACAAATGGGACACCTTTCCTTAGCAACTTAGTCAACGGCGCATATTAGAGAGAATCCTTCCACGAATCTCCGATAGTATCCCGCTAAACCTAAAAACTCCGTATTTCAACCACCGTCCCCAGGTGGTTTCCACTCCAATCTTGCCTCAATCTTGCGGGGTCTACCTAATTCCTTCACTGATACTACATGCCCTAAGAAAGCCACCTCCTTCACCAAAATTCGCACTTCACCGAATTTGGCATATAATCGCTTCTCCTCAATACTTGCGTAACTATCTCGTAGATGCTTGTCATGCTCCTCTTACTCGTCTTTGAATAAACCAATATGTCGTCTATGAATACCACGACAAAGCGGTCCAAGTCTTCTTTGGAATACTCTATTCATCAAGTCCATAAATGCCGCCGCGCATTAGTCAACCCGAATGGCATCACCAAGAACTCGAAATGCCCATACCGAGTTCGAATGCCGCTTTGTGTACATCAGCCTCCTTTACCTTAAGTTGATGATATCCTCGACCTAAGGTCTATCTTGAAAACACCGAGGCACCCTTTCAGTTGATCGAACAAGTCGTCAATCCGAGGCAACGGATACTTGTTCTTGATCGTTAACTTGTTCAATCGACGGTGAGTCGATGCACATCCGCATAGAACCGTCCTTCTTTTTTGACAACAACACAGTGCTCCCCACGGAGATATGCTTGGTCGTATAAACCCTCTATCCAAGAGCTCCACGAATTTGAGCCTTTAGCTCCACCAATTCCTTTGGTGCCATTCGGTATGGTGCTATGGACACAAAGCCGCGTTCGGTAGCAAGTCTATACCGACTTCGACTTCTCGATCCGAGGCAAACCCTAAGTTCTTCCGGGAACACATCAACAAATTCCCCAACCGTTCGGACCTTTTCAACTACCAACTCCTTAGCTTCCAAAGCACGATTTGAACCAAATACGCCTCACAACCCTTCTTGACCATCTTTTGACCTTCAAGGCGATCACTACATTGGATAGGTAATTCCTCCTATCTCCTATCATAACCACTTCATCACCTTCATCGTCTTAAGGACCATGCGCTTAGCACGCGCAATCCAAACTCGCTTGGTACTTAACCAACCAATCCATACCAAGGATCAAATCGAACTCCCCAAACGGTAGTTCCATTAGATCGACTACAAATACTACCCCTTGGAGTTCTAGGGGTGCGCCTCTATAGAGTTTATCTACGACTACGGAGTGACCTAAGGGGCTAACTACGTCATCTCCTAGAAGCGCTTTGAGTCTAGGTCCATAGTTCCTACCACACTACTAGCAATGTGCACGAGTGTGTCGAGCCCACATCAATCAATGCGACATAAGGAAAACCAAAAATTAGAAACGTGCTCGGTTATGACATCCGGTGTCGCCACCTTCTTCGCGACACCTTGCTGCATAGACTAAGCCAGGCTGCCTAGCCTCTGTGTTGCCTGAACCTCGCCTTGAGTTCCACGACCTCGGTTAGGACCGTTGTTTCCTCTACCATTACCACGACCCCTCTGTGGTCCTACATTTCTATCTTGAGCACGGTTACTCGCTCTTCCGTGCTTCTTAGCTAGTTTCTGGGACAATCTCGACGCGATGCTCCAAAGACCCACACTCAAAACATCCTTTATCACCGGCCCAACAACCTCCCCAATGGGTCTTCCCACAGCGATTGCACTGCGTCGGCCTCTGATTAGCAGTCGTGGGCCTCGCTGCCTGATTGGGCCCACTTGGCCTAGCCTTTTTCTGAGCACTTCCGCTTGATCCAGCTGACCCAAAACTTCTTTTCTGATTATTCTTACTATAGTTACGCCTCACGACCTCCTTGATTCCTTCGGCTACCTTAGCCTTCTCCACTAGAGATGAGAACTCACGAACTCTTTGTGGGGCAATCAATAACCTTAGATCATCTCGAGTCCGTCCTCAAAGCGGACACAGCGCTCATGTTCGGTAGCCACGATGCCTCTCGCATATCTACTCACCTTAGAAATTCGCCTCATATTCCGACACGGACTTAGTTCCTTGAACTAATCCCGAAAAAGCCTTTCTCTGCGCATCGGTGTAGCCGATGCCCACATACTTTTTCTCTCGATAGGTGGTTCTCAAATACTCCCGTGTCAAATCATCTCAACAGTAGCCCCATCTCGAACCGTAAGCCACCACCGTCGCTTCATCCTTTAGGAGCGACATCGCCTTTTCGACTTTTCTTCCTCGGTCGAAGTCAAGGTCATCCATGATTCTTTCATTGACTCTAGCCGGATTCATTTGCCTTTGGGTGCCACTCCGACACACCTCGGAATACCTCCGCTCAGTTAGATCGGAGTCGCTCGGGACAGATTTCCGAGCTCCCACATTTCCACCAGCCCGACCACCATCTCCAAGACTCGCAACACGACTTGCGATACCGACTCACCACCGGTGCGCTCCGGCTCCTCGGCTCTAAAAGTAGGAGGTGGTGGTGGCGGTGGTACCTCATTTTCTCGAACCTTGTCCGACTGACGGGTTCATACACGTCATCCTACCCCTACCACGTCCACGGCGTCCCACGTCCTCTAGAACTCATTCTATCTACCGCGCTTTTAATCTGATTAAGAAAAATTTTATGCGTTAGCATTTGTTTCACTTTATTACTCGCGAAGAAGTTTTATGGACAAGGTTTAATCAGAGATTCTTTCGAGCAAACAATGTTTCAGGTTCCTATCCTAGTTCACACAAAGAAGTTCATGCATCCATTCCTTAATACTTTCCATACCTATTCACTCATCGGACATTTCTGCCCATTTCTAACCCAGGGGTATTTTCGTCTTTTTCCCTACAGGGGTATTTTCGTAATTTTCCAGAACCCAGATATTTTGCTGCTGATTTCCAAGGCTAAGTTATTGGATATTAATAAAATAGTTGAAACTTTTGGGCAAAAACCACCGAATCAATATTTTATGGGGCAGGGGCATTTTGGTAATTTTACTCCTAAGGGTATTTCTGAAATTTTCCACAAGTCAAGTTTTCCGAGAAAAACATGGTATACCTAGTGTTCTAGGGTTTAAGAGGGTTATTGGATAAGTTTTGAAAACATTAGGGCTTGTTGTTTCCTTCTTTTTCAAAACATGGTGATTCCTTTTTGGGTTTTAATCATTGTGTTTAGCCTATGACCGAGCCCTCCCGGTCGGGGGTGAACCAAAGCTACGCACTGTGCAGAGTTCAAGTGAAGAGGAGGTGGGTCACACGGACCGCTTAAATACCAAGCTCTCACTTTGAACCTTTCTAGACATGCGCACGAGAGGTTACCACACCACCGAGCCTTCTAAGTTAGGGTGAACCAGGCTCATACGCACCGGGTAGGATACTGCGCGAAGAGGAGGTGAGTCACGAGGACCGCTTAAATACCAAGCTCTTCCGATCCAATCCTAGACATGCGTCAGGGGGTTACCACACCTAGCTCATTGACTAAGTCATAGGTGGGTTTAGTTCTTTAAGTCTTATGCTTCGTTGTGTTTGAGTATTCTAACCCCTAGGGTCCAAGTCCTATAAATCTATCTCGTTCCATGCTTCCTACCCTTCTACGAATATAATTCACGAAAGGTTTAGATGTACTTACAGGCGGATCGGTGCAGGAGACTCGGGCCATCTTTGCTTAAAACCCAAATCATACCATAAGGCCTACCAAAAACATTTTTGGGCCTTGGGCCCCACACGAGCTTTGAACTGGGCTCGATACCAGTTCTGTAACAACCCAAACCCGCCCAAACATTACGACCGAATCGAGTTATTACGGAGAAACCTTGTGAACACCCTTTCGAAAAACATTTAACTTCCATTGAAAACTTTTTTCCCGGTTGTCTTGTTAAGCTAACCTTAGATCTAATTTGGAGTTTTAATTAAGTCCTAAGTATTATACAAGTTTCAAGTGTACCCGATGGCACGTTTAAACTTCCTCGTGTTAAAAAAACATGTGATTTAATTTAATTTAATGATATAGTTTAAGTCGATATCCAACATAAAAAAATATAATGCAACTATAGTTTATGGAGGCCTTATTACAACCCAAAATAAAATTAATCAAACTTAAAGTTCTGTAAAGTAAAGTCCTTTGCATGGCGCCTCGAGTCCCACCGGCTCCTCAACCGCCATCTACGAGTCACCTGAAAAATGTTAAAGGAGAAGGTGAGTCACCAAGACCCGATATGCAACCCTTCCCCATTTTAAAGCATTTTCATACACATCAAATAACAAATTAATTAAGCAAAGTATCATGTACCCAACCTAGCCAACCAAACACCTTTGTCTACCCCACGTGGTACCAAACCCTTTGGTGACCGTAGTCACGATGTGTTACCAAAACACCGGTGGTGCCAAACCACTGGTGACATATAGTCACAATGTGCTACCAAAGCACTTTGGTGTGTCCGAGACACAAATCGGTGATGGGGCCAACCCATCGTGTGATACCAAATCACCGCGCGACGATCCCATATCTCAAGTGGGGCCAACCCGCGGTGGTGTTAACCACGGGGACAAGTCGCTATGAGGTACCAAACCTCGAGGTACCAAACCTCTGGTGACATATAGTCACAGTGTGCTACCAAAGCACTGGTGCTCGTCAGCACGAATACACTGCCCCCTCCACTCAATCAACCCACATAGTCAACAGTCACATATAGATTTATCATATGTATTATCACAGCATGCTTCCCAAAAGCATAAAATAGCAATCATATGCACAGGTACTTACCAGGTTACCCCATATACCGTTATGGTATTCAAGCCATTGCTACACACATCAAGTTAGCAATCACATTACTTAGCATAATTTAATAAGTTAAATGGTGTGTATGTACACACCTGTCACCAACAAGGAGTCTAAATCCGAGAAGAGAAGTCGGCCACACTCAAGTCTTTGCCCCTATATTCGGCCAACTCTCAGGGTTAGTGATATGGCCCATTCGGCCAAACCAAACAATTTAAAGGGGTCATACTTTGTACCCGAATCCTTACCCAATTGCTTCGAGTACTAGCCCTAGCGTCCGATTTGCGAATCTGGTTTACAAGCTTCACTTAGTCAATTAATAACACTAAAAACCATAGCCTTCGGCTTTTAAACACCAATATAAGCCTTACCTATACTTACCAAATTCCGTTTGTCAGCGAATGCAAGATCTGATCTCACTGCTTTGAGATCTCGAGAGTCCTTGGTGAAATCGGCTTCAATAGAAAGGTTAGCCAACCATTAGTACTTGCCAACTTTCGCTTTTTCCTTTAATCCAAATCGCGTAATATTAGAGATAAGGGAAATTGACATTCGGCTATAGCCACTCACCTTTACCTAATCACCACAACAGATTAACTTGAAGAGGTCCAACCATCTTGGTATTCGGCCAAAAGAGATTCCAAATGGGAAAAGAGAGTTTCGGCACCAAGGTGTGGAGTACTTCTGGCTAGAGAGAAAATAATGAGGGAAGAAGGTGTTTAGAGTTTCTTGGCAATGTAAGAGAGAGGGTATTCGGCCAAAAAAAAAAGAAAAAAGAAGATGGGAAAGAATCAATGGTGCATTCTGGTTTTGTTGAAGGTTGAAAAGAAATAGATGGAGGGTGAAGTATAAGAGGTTCGGCCAAGATCTAAAACAAAAGGGGTTTTTGTTTTGAGAGAATAAAGAGAAGAAAATTAAGAGATGGAGCCTTAGCCGAAATAATGAAGAAAGTAATCAAAGAAATTCGGTTTCCCCCTCCTATGCTTGTTAGTCAACCTTGGCAACAAGGAGTCCAACTCTAGCCAACTCCTCTCTACCAAGGAGTCCCCATTCACCATCACCTAAAACTTCTCTTGGCCACTCATTTGCATTAATTCAAAATTACTTTGAATTAATCTCTATTAATCAATTAATAATCAAATAATCCACTTAATCTAATAATATCCCTAATATCCCTTTTAATAAAATCCTTAATTATCTCCTAAAAAAAAATTTTAAAGAGAGCAAAACTCTCCCTATGTGCCGCCCAACAATAATGCAAAAAGAGGGGAATTCGCGACTCGAACCAAGGCTCTCCTTGTTCCCTCTTGTGGCGTCACATGTAGCTCTTAAGTGGGCTTGCTTTGCCACTTTACCAAGGCCTATTTTGTGTTAAAAATACCCACATTTATTCTTATAACACCACTTACCAAGGCTCCCTTCTTTTAAAAGTTAAAAACTCAAATTTCCTACCAAAACGAACCAACACAAAGCCTTAAATTGACCATTATTATTCCATAAATAATACCACGATAGTTCTTACATAAGAATAATAATTCGATTCCAAATAGCCCCAAATTTGGGACGTTACATTAACATTTCACATTTCCATTTCAAGTGTTCATTTTAAAAGTCCCTTTTTACATATCTATCTATATAAACATTTCGAATAAACATTTTATATTATTATTTCCATATAATTAATTCATATAATCATTCAGTATATCTATTTTCATATAACTAATTCATACAATCATTTCATATATTCATTTTACATAACCATTTCGAATAACCATCTCATATAACCATTTCATATTACAAATTTCCATCCGATACTTATTACTTGATAAACAATTGTTTAGGGATGCCATAGCGTCTTTTAGCCACAGTCTTATTTATCTTCGATATAGTGCCATTGTGTATTTCAACTATGGTCTTATTCGTTTCCGGTGTAGTGCCATAGTGTCTTTCAACTATGGTCTTATTCATTTTCGGTATAGTGCCATAGTGTCTTTCAACTATGTTCTTATTCATTTCTCGTATAGTGCTATAATGCCTTTCACTTATGGTCTTATTCATTTTTCAAACCAATAAACTCGATCACCACATACATAGATAAATATTAAATTACCAAAAAAACAACTAATTAATTTAGCCAATTTATGAACTTACCTAATATCAATATCTACAAACACTTCAACGACGATTACTCCACGACTTTTCCTTTCCCGCGATTATTAACCAACTGATCCATTTCTTGATCTAAATATAATAATTTCATTCAATTAACAAATTTAAATATCATAAAATACTGGATTTCATATATTTGACCCTTAATCATCATTTTACACTTTTACCCTAAACTTTTACTTTTTATTCAATTTAATCCCTAAACCTGAAACTTTCAATTCAATCATAAATTAGTACAAAAAAAGGCCAGTCGAATTTTCTATAATTCCCATACAGCCCATATTCATCATACTTTTACAAGAATTTCATATAATTTTACTATTTTAGTAATTTAGTCCTTAAACTATAAAATTAACCAAAACCACTTTACAGAATAGTTGTAACACCCTAAACCCGGCCTAAACGTCTAGTCCAAGTCTAGAGAGTTACATCGTTGGTACTGAAAAACCACATATATATATCACAATAAAACTAAACCACACGTCGCATAATATTCATCACAAAGATCAGTTAAATATATAATCTTCCAAAAGTCATATTATCATAGTTTACCGAAATTCCTAAAGTAGTATTTAAACGAAAGATAAAAGCTTGACCGAGCTCCCGTAGTGCCGACACTTTCAAGATTGTGAACCACCTGAAATCCAATCAGTAAATAAATGATTTGTGAACTCAGTGCTTAAAAGGTGTTCATTCAAGTGAAATACAACTGAAAAACTATTCTCAAATCCCAATATTCGATTAAGCAACAAAAGTCGTTCCAGTCTAGGTACAGTATAGTTCAGTTACAAAAGCAGAAGCAATTTCAGTTTTAGTTACATAACAAATCAGTTTCGTATGCAAGTTTCCCTACCCCAACCGCTACATACCATCTTCGACCACCCCAACACACCATTAAGGGCGTTCAATGCCCGTCCAACGCTACACACCATAAAGTGTTTATCTGACACGTTTACAGATATGCAACTTAGCTGCTAAATCAAAATGCGACAAAGTACTAGATTCAGAGTTATTAGTATTGTGGCTCAGCCACTAGTTCGGAGCAGAATACTTCCTTCTTCACGATATCCCAACCCATGCATATGTAGAGTACAAATATCCACAATTACAGAGTACAGTTCAATATCAGAAATAGCTATCACAGTACACATACAGATATGCTATACATATGTCAATTATAGAGCATCAGAGAGCCTCATACAATTGAATTCAGTTCATACATACATGGAGGAGGCCGAGATCAGTGTCGGCCACACACATGGCTTTAGGAAAACAAGATTTAGACCCAATTTATATGCCACACGGCCTGGACACACACCCGTGTCCTTGCCCGTGTGGTTCACATGGCCTGGACACATGCCCGTGTCCTTTGCCCGTGTGGTTCCACAACATAGACAGTGAGTTACACGACCTGGGCACATGCCAGTGTCCCTGTCCATGTGGTCCTAAGTCACAAATAGCTAGTTACACGGCCTAGACACACGCTCGTGTGTACTGCCCTGTGAACCCTGCACTAACATGGCCATAAACGGCTAGACACACGTCACTGTGCCTTGCCCGTGTGGCCCCAAATTGATGAACAGTGAGTTAGACGACCACCCATATCGCTTGTCGCACAGTAGTGCAGCTCACACGGACTGAGCACACGCTCATGTGCCTGGCCGTGTGGCATCGATAGCCATGTTTTATGGCGACCAAAATTCGTGAAAAATGAAGTTTTCGGCATGCACCTGAAATACTTTTGTTGTGGAAACAACGTAGAAAGACTCCAAAACCTAACACGACCATCCAATAATCAATTACACCTTCGTTTTCAATGTTTTACTAAAATCAACTTGTCGTCAAGATCATGTCGAAAGTTTCAACGCAACCCCAACCCAATTCGTACACTTACCTTGCACAAAAGAGAGGAAACCAGGCTAAAACGATGAAGGAACATCTCTCGTAATATCCTTGTCTAAAAAGTAACCAATCGAGTGTTTAAACAGAGCGTTCAAGTAATGAGCAAAATCCTGTTTTGATAGAATAATGTTAACAATATGGAACTTGCAGAAACGAAAGGATATAAAGATGAAACATACACAATAATCGTACAATCTACTTCACAGGCAACAAAGAATTTCCAATTAACGTAGAATCAAATACAGTAATAAGAAAAAATAAAGGAAAAGAAGAAAAGGAAAAGAGAACTAAGAACTATGGGAAATGCAAAGAAAAATGATAGAATTTCTTCAGAATGTTTTATGTTAACCACCATCCCACCTTCCGGCATTTGTAAAAAAAATATTTCCTAACGCATACAATGGGATTTGAACTCGGAACCAAATAGAATACAGACAGATGTTTAACCAGTGAACTAGCAAGCTCATTCTTGACACTGATTTACCAAGAATTGCACTTAACTACATAACACATGGATGAGGGTTGTTTTAAAAATTAGAAAACTTTTAACAATGTAACTCGAACTCCAGACCTCAAACACAATAACAGAACACAGAACCACAGATACAGGAATTTAATTACTACAGATTCTCACAACTAAATTCTAAAACTTTGGGGTGCTACAACTCTCCCCCCTAAAAGAAATTTCAACCTCAAAATTTACTTGACTAAAATATATATGGATATTATCGTCGGATCGATTCTTTAGGTTCTCACGTGGCCTCTTTAGTACCATGGTTTCGCCAGAGAACTTTTACTAGGGGAACAGTTTTCTTCCTCAATACCTTAACATCATGTTCCAAAATCTAGACAGGTTCCTCCTCGAATGTTAAATCCGGTCGCAACTCGATCTTGTTGATAGGAACAATGTACGATGGATCAGATCAATACCGTCTCAACATCGAGACATGAAACACATCATGAATTTGTTTCAACTCTGACTGTAATTCTAACTGATACGTGATAGGTCTAACACGCTTCAAGATACGGTAAGATCCAATGAACCTCGGGCTCAGCTTGCCCTTGTGCCCAAATCGAAGAACCTTTTTCCAAGGTGATACCTTCAAAAACACCTCATCACCTATAGAAAACTCAATTTCTTTTCTTTTTAAATCATCATAAGGCTTCTGTCGATCAGAGGCTGCTTTCAAACAATCACGAATCACTTTCACAGTGCTTTGAGTTTCAGAAACTAGCTTGGGACCCAATATTTGACGTTCACTTAATTCAGTCCAACATACAGGGGTACGACACCTACGACCATATAAGGCTTCATAGGGTGCCACTTGTATACTGGGCTGTAAGTTGTTATTGTACGCAAACTCAGCCAACAGTAGATAATCTTCCTAACTATCCCGGAAGTCAATTACACAACCCCGGAGCATATCCTCTATGATCTAGATAACTCGCTTAGACTGTCCGTCCATTTGAGGGTGGTACACAGTGCTGAAACTAAGTCGGGTGCCTAAGGCCTCATGAAGTTTCTTCCAGAACCGAGATGTGAATCGTGAATCTCTATCAGAGATAATTGAGACTAGAATTCCGTGTAGTCTCACAATTTCTGCAATATATAATTTAGCTAGCTTCTGTAGGGAGTAATCTATTCGGATAAGTATGAAGTGAGCGGATTTTCTCAACCGGTTAACGAAGACCCAAACTAAATCTTTGCTAGTTGGGGTTAAAGGCAATCCACTAACAAAATTTATCATTACTCGCTCTCACTTCCACTGTGGAATCTTGACTGCCTGAAGCAGACCGGAAGGCAACTGATGTTCAGACTTAACCTTTTGACAAGTCAAGCAGTGGACACAAAAGCGACTACCTCCCGCTTCAATCCGGGCCACCAGTAGAGCTCTTAGAGATCCCGATACATTTTGTTCCCACCAGGATGCATAGCATAGGGACTACTATGCGCCTCCTGTAGGATCGACTACCTCAACTTTTTATCATTAGGTACACTAATCCGACCTTTGAAACACAACACATTTTCACTGTTCAAGTTGAAATCAGAAGTCTCGTTCAAACAAACAAGTTGCAATCGCTTAGCTAAGGACTCATCGCTCAACTGTTTAGCTCGAATCTGCTCAATACAAATTGGTTTCACCTGTAATTCTGCTAATAGCCCCCATCCTCAACCAAACTCAGACGAGCTAACATTGCTCTCAGATCAGTCATCGCTCTACGGCTTAGGGCATCAGCTACCACATTAGCCTTACCTGGGTGGTATTCTATCGTGCAATCATAATCTTTAAGTAACTCAACCCACCTGCTCTGCCGAAAATTTAACTCATTTTGAGTTAACAGATATTTGAGACACGACCACAACCAGCTCAAGATCATGGGTAGGGTAGTTACCCTCGTGTGTCTTAAGCTGTCGCGATACGTAAGCAACTATTTTACCTTCTCGCATCAGAACACAACCTAACCCAACATGTGACACATCACTGTATACCACAAACTCCTAACCTGATTTCAGTTAAACTAAAACAGAAGCTTGTGTTAGAACGAACTTGAGCTTATCAAAGCTAGAATGCTGTGCTTCAGACCATAAAAACTGAGCATTGTTACATAGCAACTTCGTCAGAGGTGACGCTATCAGTGAAAATCCCTCGACGAACCTTCGGTAGTAATCGGCTAAACCCATAAAGCTACGAAGCTCAGATACATTTTTCAGTTGTTTCCACTCAATTATATCTTCTATTTTCTCGGGATCGACTTGGATCCCTTCAACTGTTACCACTTGACTTAGAAAAGCAACTTCCTGTAATCAAAACTCGCACTTGCTGAACTTAGCAACGACTATTTTTCTCTGAGTATCTGAAGTATAATACGAAGGTGGTTATCATGCTCAGCTTCAATTTTAGAGTAAATCAGGATGTCATCGATAAAAATCACTACAAATTGATCTAAATACGGTTGGAACACTCGATTCATTAAGTTTATAAATGCCGTCAAGGCATTTGTCAAGCCGAAAGGCATCACCACAAACTCGTAGTGTCCGTAACGAGTCCGGAAGGAAGTTTTGTACACATAGTCTCTTTGACCTTGAGCTGATGGTATCCAGAGCGTAGATCGATTTTGGAGAAAATAGATGCTCCTCTAAACTGGTTGAACAAGTCGTCAATCGTCAGTAGCAGATACTTATTCTTTACCGTTAACTTATTCAACTATCGATAATCTATACACATCCTCATAGACCTGTCTTTCTTATTAACAAATAACATTGGTGCCCCCCATAAAGACACATTCAGTCGAATGAATCCCCTATCAAGAAGTTCCTAAAGCTGTGCTTTTAGCTCGGTCAGCTCTTCCGGTGCCATGCAGTAGGGCGCAATGGACACCGAAGCAGTACCTCATAACAGATCAATTCCAAATTCCACCTCTCTATCCGAAGGTACTCCGGGTAATTTCTTGGGAATAATGTCTGGGAATTCTCTCACGGTGCAAATATCTCCCACAAAATTTTTTGCGCGAATAGAGTCAGATATGTAGGCAAGGTATGCCTTGCACCCCTTTCGGACTAACTTATCTGCTACAACAGCAGAGATTACATTAGAGAGGTAATCTCGATGCTCACTAACTATGACCACCTCGTCATTCTCCTCCGTTCTCAGAGTAACTCTCTTAGTTGCACAATCTAGACTGACCCGATATTCTACGAGCCAGTTCGTTCCTAGAATCAAATCAAATTCATTAAAGGGTAATTACATCTGGTCTATTAAAAATACCATATCCTAGAGTTCTAGGGGTTCCCGCCTGTAAACTATATCAACTCGAACTGACTGACCCAATGGACTAATCACAGAATACTCTCTAGAAGTATTTTCAGCAGTTAAACCCAGATTTGTAGAAACAACACTAGCTATGTATAATTGAGTAGAACAAATATCAATGAGAGCATAGTACATAAAAGAATGAATAAAGAAGGTACTTGCAATGACATCACCATCATCGCTCTCCTTGCGGCGTCTCGCTGCATAAACTAGAGCCGACTGATGAGCCTCAGCCTGACTTGCATCCCTACCTGGTGCTCTCTGTCCTCTCCCAGATCCATTACCACCTCTACCAACACCACGACTGCTAATCGGTTGCTGAACCACTCTCGAAGGCTTAACAGGACTTAGATCCAGAGTCCGTGACGCAACTGGCACCTGATTGGGTTGACAGGGGAAATTCCTAACCTGATACTCAATCGACCCGTAACAGAGGCATACTCCTAACTTCCTCCAGCACTCACCCAGATGGCATTTCTCGTAATTAGTGTATAGTTGAATCTCAGTCACTACAGCTGGTGCCTCAGCCCTCTGGAGCCTGTCAAATCTCACCCGTTTCTTAGGGCACTGACAAGAACAAGAGGGACCCAAATCCCTCTTAATCTTACTCTAATCCCTTTCATGGTTACACCGCTCGCTCTAAGTGCTCTTTACTTCTTCCACTATCTTTGCTTTGTCAACCAGAACCGCAAAAACCCACTCCCTCTGAGGAGCTATCAGAACCCGCGGATAATATCTCAATCGTTCCTCAAACCTCACGCACTTGTCGTAGTTAGACACTACCAAAGTTTGTGTATACCTACTCAGTCGTAGAAACTCATCCTCATATTCTGCCACCGATCGATCACCCTGAACTTGGCTTATAAGCTCGCATCGGTGAGCCTCAATTTAACTCGCCCCACATACTTATCCTGGAAGGTGCTCTTGAAATAATCCCAGTTAACCTGTTTGGGTTGAACACCTTGCTCAATTGTCAACCACTACTGATAGGCTTCGTCCCAGAGTAGAGACACAACACCTCTCAATTTCTGAGTGGGAGTACAGTCGAGATCAGTCATAATTCACTCGGTAGCCTCGAGCCAATATTCAGCAACAGTAGGAGCGACTCCTATGACGCCCTTTAACAATTCAGCCCCATTCGATCAGAGTATTTCAATAACCGACCCTCGGCATCCTGATCCCGAATGGGTCCCTGTGAACCTTTCCAGTGCTCGAATCAAGGCCTGGGATAATGCGTCGTCCCCAACCGTTAGAGTATGGGACTCTGTCTCAGTAGTGTGAGTACCAATGGTCTCGCTAGTCTCCAGGATGGGCATACTACCCATAAAAGATGACTTCGCTCGAGCTCCTCCTCAACGACCTCGAATACCACGTCCATGACTACCGTACGAACTCATTACGACAATCTAACTACAATGTCAGAGTGCATAGATCAGTTCAGACATCCAACAGTATGATTTCACTAACTTACATCAAATCATTTAACTAGATAATAGTTCAGATAATACAATCATTATAACAGAACGAAATACTTACAGGGTCAGCATCGAAGGCTCGGTCATTCGCTAAAGTTTCAGTTCCCCGATAAAATAAGTTATCACTTAACTATTTTTCTCACACAATATAAGCCCAAACACAGTCCGAGTGTTGACAAACCTGGCTTTGATACCACTAAATGTAACACCTTAAACCCGGCCTAGACGTCCAGTCCAAGTATAGAGATTTACATCATCGATACTAAAATACCATATATATATATCACAATAAAACTAAACCACAAGTCGCATAATTTTCATCATAAAGATCAGTTAAGTCTATAATATTCCAAAACTCATACTATCATAGTTTACCAAAATTCGTAAAGTAGTATTTAAACGAAAGGTAAAAGCTTGACCGAGCTCCCGTAGCGCCGACCCTTTCAAGATTGCGAAGCACCTAAAATCCAATCAGTAAATAAATGACTTGTGAACTCAGTGCTTAAAAGGAGTTCATTCAAGTGAAATACAATTGAAAACTATTCTCAAATCCCAAAATTTGATTAAGCAACGTGGTCGTTCGGTTCAGTGCACAATAAAGTTCGATTCTGAGTAGTAAAGCGATTTGATTGATTACATAACAAATCGATTTAGATGCAAGTTTCCCTACCCCAACCGCTACACACCATCTTCGACCACCCCAACACACCATTAAAGGCGTTCAATGCCCATCCAACCCTACACACCACAGAGTGTCTGTTTGACACATTTACAGATACGTAGCTTAGCTGTTAAATTAAAATGTGGCAAAGCGCCAAATTCAGAGTTATCAGTATTGTGGCTTAGCCACTACTTCGGAGCAGAATACTTCCTTCTTCACAATATCCCAATCCATGCATATGTAGTGTACAAATATCCATAATTATAGAGTACAGTTCAATATCAGAAATAGCTATCACAGTACACAAACATATATGCTATAAATATATCAATCATAGAGCATCAAAGAGCCTCCTGCTATCAAATTCAGTTCATACATACATTAAGAAGGCCGAGATCAGAGCCGACCACACACACGGCCTTAGAAAAATAAGATTCAGCCCGATTTATATACCACACGGCCTGGACACATGCCCGTGTTCTTGCTTGTATGGTTTACACGGTCTGAACACATGCTCGTGTGGTGCCACAACATAAACAATGAGTTACACGGCCTGGACACACGTCTGTGTCCTTGCCCATGTGCCTCAATCGGCCTGGGCATACGCCCGTGTCCCTGTCCTTGTGGTCTTAATTCACAAATAGTGAGTTACACGGCCTAGACACATGCTCGTGCCTACTGCCTGTGTGAACCCTGGACTAACATGGCCACACACAGCCTGTACACACGCCTGTGTACCTTGCCCTTCTCACACGGCCGTGTGGCATCGATAGCTATATTTTCTGGTGAACAAAATTCGCAAAAAATAAAATTTTCGGCACGCACTTGAAATAGTTTCGAGGCAGAAATGACGTAGGAAGACTCCAAAACCTAACACAACAATCCAATAATTAATTACACCATCGCTTTCAATGTTTTACTAAAATTAACCTATCGTCAAGATCATGTCGAAAGTTTCAATGCAACCCGAACCCAATTCGCACACTTACCTCGCACAAAATAAAGGAAACTGGGCTAAACCGAGGGAGGAACGTCTCTCGTAATATCCTCGCCTAAAAAGTAACCAATAGAGTGTTTAAACAGAGCATTCAAGTAATGAGCAAAATTCTATTTCGAAAAAATAATTCAAACAAGACAGAAATCGCAGAAACGAAAAGGGATAACGATAGAACTTACACAATAACAGCACAATCGGCCTTACATGCAATGAAGAATTCCCAATTAACACAGAATCAAATACAACAATAGGAAAAAATAAAAGAAAAAAAGAAAAGGAAAAGAGAACTAAGAACTATGGGAAATGGAAAGAAAAACGATAGAATTTCTTCAAAATGTTTTAAGTTAACCACCATACCACCTTCTGGCATTTTCAAAAAAAAAATTTCCTAACGTATACAATGGGATTCGAACTTGAAACCAGACAGAATACAAATAGATGTTTAACTAGTGAACCAACAGGCTCATTCTTGACACCGATTTACCCAGAATTGTACTTAACTACATAACACATGGATGAGGGTTGTTTTAAAAATAACAAAGCTTTTAACAATGTAACTCGAACTCTAAACCTCAAACACAATAGCAAAACACAGAACCACATATACAAGAATTTAATTACTGCAGAATCTCACAATTAAATTCTGAAATTTTGGGGCGTTACAATAGTCCTATCTTAAATCTAAGTTTCAAATACAACCATTTAACATCAAAACTTCAAGCATTCATCAATGAAAAGTTTTAAAATTTTTAACAGTTTTGAATTCAATGATACATGTTAGTTGGATTTAGTTGCAATGATATTAAAAACATAAAAATCATGAAAAGCGAGAGAAAAACATTCACCATGCACTTGGAAATAGCTTGGCCAAACCTCCAAGCTATCAAAAATGGCGGTTTCCTTTGGTTTTCCGGTTGAGTATCCAAAATAAAGATGATGCCATTGTTTTTATTATTTTAACTTATGATTAACTATAAAACCATATTATAAAATAAATATATTATTATTTTACTTAATTAATCACTAACCATGTAATACCCCAAAATTGGGCTAGCAGTTTTAAGGGTAAAATGAGAATTTTATCCCTTATGTGCACATAATTTCGCAAGCATGGTAACTGGAAATATTTTTGTCTATGGCTTTTAGAAAATTAAATCAATTTCTGAAAATGAGTTTTAAATACCTTGAATTTTGAAAATGGAACTGATTTGTATAAGAGTAAAACCTTAGAGTTTTTAAGAGGCAATTAGACCAGATTTTAAAATTCAACCTAAACCCCCTATTTATAGTTTTATTTTCATGTTAGTTATTCTCCATAACTTGTTCTTGTCATCCCTTTGTTCTCCCAACTCTTTCATTGAATTTTCTTTGTCAAACCTAAATTCCTTTGATTCCTATCACTTTCCAAATCATTAAACCTCCATAAAATCCAAGAAAATCATCCATTAGCACAATAGATTCCTCCATTACCAAGCTTATGAGTTTTTCGGGTTTTCGATCAAATGCTCAGTTTTATGTCAACTAAGGTAACGATTCAATTCCTAATTAGTTTGAAATGATATCCGGTCTTTTAAGTAGAATTTTTAGCCATTAAATCACATGATTTAAATAAAAGTCGAAAATTAGGTCATTAATGGTGGATTTCGGGATTTTGGGTAAAAACATGATTTCAAAGTGTTTTTTAACTTGTTTTAACATGATCAGAAGGTCTCTAAATTTACTTGAAAGTTTCTTTAAGAATTTATAAGGTTTTAATGAGTTTTCATGAAAAATGCCTATTGTACGTCAAAAATTTTTGATACCTTGAAATGAGTAGTTTTGCGAAGTTTAAAAGTTGAGAATCAGTTGTAGGTAAATAATTAGATAAATGTAATTTTTTTTAGGAAAAAAGATTAAGTCTAGACAAAGATATTCAAATTTTAAGTTTTATATGTTGAAGGTTTCAATCAGAAGAGAACCTAGCTTAGGCTTGTGTTTTTGGATTGTTTGATGTGAGTCTTTGGCTAAATGTTGATTGTGTTGTTTGATTTACTTTTTTGAAGCGTTGGAATCAATAGGTCCTTCTACGAGTAGAGATAAAGGCATGGAAAAGCTAGATTGAGCTTTTAGCTAAAGCGTAATTGGTGAGTGATTGGAATAATTACTTATGGACACGATTCAATGCATTAATTAGGAATTTAATAGTAGCCTAGACCCCGACTCTAAATTCTGAGTGTAAGCTTCTTTGTGCTCATGTTTATCTTGTGAAATATGTGCTTGTGTTATTATAAAAATGTGAATTGAAATGAGATGTTATATATGTGTTATATGTTTATGATCATTACTGTGAAAGAGTATATGTAAGCGTGTCATACAAGCTAAATGACAGTGTAACACCCGTAACCCGTATCCGTTATCGGAATAGGGTTACGAGGTATTACCGATCAATACAAAACATATAGCGTTCTTTCTCATACATCATTCAATATAATCATATTGTCCCTTATAAGGGCCTATGAGGCCTTAAACATGCTTTAGAAATGGTTCGGGACTAAACCAATAACATACAAAAATTTCAGAAAACTTAGAAATTTTTTCAATCATATAACTGTCACACGCCCGTGTGAACAGGCCGTGTGCTTCACACGGCTAGTAGACACGCACGTGTCTTAGGCCGTGTAGAAACAGGGCATATATGCTGACTTGCATCACACGACCGAGGACACGCCCGTGTGCCAGGCAGTGTGAAAACTGGAGAGTATACTGACTTGGGTCACATGGCCAACCACACGCCCGTGTGTCTAGCCCGTGTGCCCTTCAAAATGGCAACACACGCCCGTGTGCTAGACCGTGTGCCATTTAGGGGGAAACTAACTTATACCACATGGCCAGTCACACGCCCGTGTGTGAGATCGTGTGGAGCATACTGACTTCAATTCAATTTCAACACCAGGGGACACACGACCGTGTAACATATCCGTGTGTCGCAAACGGCTTAGACACACGCCCGTGTCTCTTCTCGTGTGGAAAAAAATAGGCCATTTGCAAAGCCAATTTGCCACCCTTTTTGCACATACCTAAGTAAACTCAATTGGTACCATTTTATTTAAATCACAAATATGCAGCCAAAGTTCATCAACCAATACATAATCATACTATATCATTTCAACTAAATTCAATACCAATCAATTTATCTTGCTTTACTAAGCATAATTCACATATATAATTCATCTAACTAAACCAATCCAAATATACATAATCACTTTAACCACATTCATTCAATATAGGGCTATTACCAACATTAAAATAGAACCATTGCACATTCATAAAACATCTTCATGTTTATCATCTTATACCAACACAAATGGCCAAAATACACATCCATCAAACAAACCAAATTGACACAAGGGTATACATGCCATATACAAAATATATATAACTTCAAAAGTACCAAAATAGATGATCGATAGTGCAATGAAGTCTCTGACGATCTCTGGATCCGAGCTAGCTTTGCAGAACTATAAAACATCAAAAATTAAACAAAGTAAGCTATAAAGCTTAGTAAGTTCGTATGTGAACATGAAATAATCACAACATTCATTAGCAATTCAAAATATATAACATGATAAACATTTAAAACATCAATTCATGAGCTAACATAAAATTTATCCATATCATCATTCATAAGTTCTCAACTTTCATTAGTTCGATACTCGAATAATTTTCCCTACATACTTGTATCGATATATTTCTATTTCTCATCAATACTTTTATCAAACCACTCCGGTTTACAAATGCTTACTATACAAATTCATCGATTTTTCGATGCCATAGTCCAACTATGGTCTTACACATACATTGCCAAGGCCCTATCGTGGTCTTTCGTTCACATGCCATAACCCGGTTATGGTCTTATTATTCAATTGCCATAGCCCAGCTATGATCTTATTCGGCAACTTGCCTTACTCAATTCGTACATTTCATTTAATATCTCAACATTTATCAAATAGAATAATTACCATCTCAATTTCATTCATCAACTAAATAGGTACACATTTAAGCTCAATTATATGAACTTACCTCGTATTCGGAATTGACATATAGGGTCGACTATTCGATAACATTGCTTTTCCCCCTGTCTAAATCCTAATTCTTTCTTTCTTGATCTCTATGAATTAAAAATTGACTTATTCAATCACATATTCTTTCAATTTAGTCCAAAAATACACATTTCGGCATATTTGCAAACTAGCCCCTAAACTTACTCATTTAATCAATTTAGTCCCTATTTCACAAATATAAAAAATTCACATAATTTCTTTAAACCAAAGCTTGGCCGAATTTCACATAAGTCCCTAGCATTCCAAAACTTTCATTTATTCCACATTTCAACCCCTCAATTATCATATTTCACAATTTAATCCCTATTTGACACTTTTGTCAAAAATCACTTTACAAAACATGTAAAACTATCATCAAGCTTTATATTTCAACATTAAACATTAAATAACTCATAGATTCAACAATGGCAACTCTCAAAATCTAAGGTATGGGCTAGCTAGATTGAGCTGCAACGATTACACAAACATAAAAATCATCAAAAACTGAGCTCAAACCGTACCTTAATCAAGCTTAATATGTGCCGAACCCTAAATGCTCTCCCTTGGCTTCTTCCTCTTTAAATTTCGGCAATAAGAAAGATGAATGCAACAATTTTTATGTTTTGTTTTATTATAATTAACTTTAATTATAAAATTACCTATTTAACCTTAATGACAAAACATTAACATCATCATATTAATGTCCATTAATGTCCACTTACACATTTAATGGCCTAATTACCATTGAAGGCCATCACATTTAAAAGCCAAAGCCAATTGACACCTTTAACTAATAGCATGCAACTTTTACATTTTACGCGATTAAGTTCTTTTTCTCAAATCGAGCAATTAAACGATAAAATTACTTCACGAAAATTTCACACATTCATACTTTCATGCTATAAACACCAAAAATAATATTAAAAATAATTTTTCGACATAAGATTCGTGGTTCCGAAACCACTGTTTGGATTTAGCTAAAATCGGGCTATTACAACTCTCCCCCTTAAGGATTTTCGTCATCGAAAATCTTACCAGTGAATAGGTTCGGATATTTTTTTCTCATAACATCCTTGGGTTCCCAAGTAGCTTAATCAACCCCATGCCGATGCCATAATACTTTCACTAATGTGATTCTCTTATTTCTCAGCTCTTTGATCTGACGAGCTAAAATTCTAATCGGTTCTTCAGCATAAGACATATCTGGTTGAATTTCAACCTCGGTCGGGGAAATAACATGTGAAGGGCTGAATCGATATCGTCGAAGCATCGACACGTGAAACACATTATATATTTTCTCTAACTCAGATGGTAAAAATAGTCGATATGCCATTGGTTAACTCGCTCAGTAATCTCATACGGTCCGATGAATCGCGAACTCAATTTCCCTTTCCGACCAAATCGCAATATCTTTTTCCACGGCGACACTTTTAGAAATACTTTATCCCCAATCTGAAACTCAATATCATTTCGTTCTAAGTCTGTGTATGATTTCTATCAATCTGAAGCTGCTTTTAAACTATCGCAAATTACTCTCACTTTCTTTTCTGTTTCTCTGATCAGATCAATCCCGTGAATCTTATTCTCGCTAAGCTTAGTCCAGTATAACGGTGTTCGACATTTACTACCGTATAGAGCTTTGTATGGTGCCGTCTTTATACTCGATTGGAAGCTATTGTTGTAAGTAAATTCAATCAGTGGTAAATATTTCTCCCAGCTACCTTCAAACTCGAGAATGCAACAACGCAACATATCCTCAAGTATCTAAATAACTCATTCGGATTGACCATCCGTTTGCGGGTGAAATGAAGTGCCAAAATGCAGCTTTGTTCTTAAAGCTTCTTGCAATTTCTTCCAAAATCGCGAAGTGAATCTCGGATCTCTATCTGAAACAATAGGTAACGGCACTCCGTGCAATCAGACAATATCTGAGATGTACAACTCTGCTAATTTGTCAAGTGAATAATCCATACGTACCGGAATGAAATGAGCTGATTTCGTCAATCTGTCAATAAGGACCCAAATCGCATCTTTCTTTCTCGGAGATAAGGGCAAACCCGATATAAAATCTATTGTTACTATATCCCATTTCCATTTAGAAATCATAATAGGCTGTAATAAACCTGACGGCACTTGATGCTTAGCTTGGACTTCATGACAAATCAAACATTTCGAAACAAATTTCGAGATATCTAGTTTCATGCCATGCTACCAATAAAACTGTTTCTAATCATTATACATTTTCGTCCTTCCTGGATGTACTGATAAACAGCTACTGTGTGCTTTGTTTAGAATCTTCTGAATAAGCTCAGAATTTCTTGGCACACATATTCTATCACGAAACATCAAACAGTCATCAGACCCTATTCGAAATTCTAAATCGAGAGTTGGCTCACATTGAGTTCGTTTTGCTTGAAACTCATTATCATATTTTTGAGCCTCACAAATTTGTTGTGAAAATAACGGTCTTGCTTTCAAATCAGCGACTAACGAACCGTCATCAGACAAACCTAATTGTGTGTTCAAAGCTCGTAAAGTGAATAAAGTGTAACACCCCATACCCGAGTCCGAGACTAAGACTGGATACGAGACATTACCATGCTTGAACTCACTTAAACATGTACTTACGGGCTATAAAATTTCATTTCGAATTAAAAACTTCTCTTTTTTAGTCAAATTAGACATTTCATGGATCTACGAGGCCTCAGAATTATGTCCCGAAACTTTCAGAACTCATCTGGAAACTTTTTCTCCAAATAGGGGTCACACGTCCGTGTGACTTGGGACACGCCCGTGCACCCCTAAAACATGCCCGTGTCTTTCACCCGTGGTGGATACTGGCAAATTACACACGGCCTGGACACGCCCGTGGCCCTGGCCCCCGTGTGCCAAACCTTGGTATTCTGACTTATTCACATGGTCTGTACACACGCCCGTGTGCATTAGCCGTGTGACAATTCAATTACTAAGTGTAAAGTACAGACTTCACACGCCCAGGGCACACGCCTATGTGCTAACCGTGTGGTACACACGGCCTAAACACACGGCCGTGTTATTAGCCTATGGTCTATCCTGACTTAAAACACTAATTTGCAGGGGATAGACGGCTTAGACACATGCCCGTGTGTCCATCTGTATGGGCACTTAGAGGCTATTTACCAAGCCAACTGCCACCCTGAAATCAAGACCAATCCCATGCTCAATTTAGCAACTCAAGTATTACATCTAACATGAACAAGGATGCATACTTCATTGATGGATTAAAACATACATACATAATCATTCATGACTTATCTCTTTGGCCATATAAGAGAAGAATACTAAGCTTGATAACCAACACTTTGGCTAATTTTAAAACATAACTCAAAATGAAATGCTTCCTATACATGCCATACTTAATATAAACACTTGGCTATACCAAAATATCGATTGATAGTGTGCTCCGAGCTCCGATATATTTGCTTAGTAAAGGACGTAAGCATTTAACTTAGTAAGTTTGCATGTAATTCTCATAGCAATATATTTGCTTAACATTAACCATTCATCATAAACAATGGCATTATGAATCTCAAGTATTTAAGCTTACTTACTCTTACTGATTCTTACATATCTCATGGTACTTACTATTCTCATGCTCGCATTTGGTAAAATAATATACCAGTATCACTTGATCACATAGATCAAGATACTTTACTATGATAAGTATAATCTCAACTTCATCATTCATATCATGAATAATACTCTTAACTAGCATAACTTGATAATAACTTTACTTATTTAACTTTCTTACTATATCGTTTGAGCTTTACTCTCTTGCCCGATGAATTTCTATGAATAACCGAGGATACTGAATCTCATCCCACATAACTCGATGCCAAAGCCATATCCTCGATATGGTCTTACATGGGATCTCTCATCTTGGTATTGATGCCATGTCTTGACATGGACTTACTCAAAGTCTTCCTTGTGTGTTCCCTTGGGAACTTACCATTGCCATGTCTTGACATGGCCTTACTTGGTATCTTTACTCATGAACTGGTCAATGCCGAGCCTTGGCTTGGACTTACATGAAATCTTTCTTTTTACTCACCAATGCCATGCCTTGGCTTGGACTTACATAGAATCTCTACCTCATGATAGCTTTTCAATGCCAAGACTTGTCTTGGACTTACATGACATCTTTGCTTGGAGACTCACCAATGCCATGCCTTGGCTTGGGCTTACATGGGTCTTCATCTCATAATAACTCTTCAATGCCAAGACTTATCTTGGACTTACATGATAACTTGCTTGATTGCCGATGCCATGCCTTGGCTTGGTCTTATACGGACTTTCTTATCTCGTGTGGTAGATCGAGTATCCTAGGTAATTCAACTTCAATCGGGACTTTCTCATGCTTAATGTCATTAATTTCTTTATTTAAAATAGCAATAAGCATTTCTATGGTAATAATGTACATTATACTAAGCAATTCAATGATAATAATCATAAATCTTAGAAATCATACAAACTTACCTCAATATACAAAATGTATGTAGATATGTAATTTAGTCCTCGACTTTGTTCTTGCCTCGGTTTTGATCCGGGCTTCGTTTTTCTTGATCTATAATAATAATTAGATCATTTAATACTCACATTGACTAGATTGACTCTTAACTCATACTTTGGCAAAATTACTATTGTGCCCCTAAACTTTCTCTTATTTGCACTTTTGCCCCTAGGCTCGTAAAATGATTCTCATTTAACTTTCTTAAACATCATGCTTAGCTGATTCATTTTCTCTACTATAACAATCATCAATTCTCACTCTTTCTAATAGGTATGACCAATTTCATAACTATTACAAATTAGTCCATACTATCATTTTTCATGAAATTCACTAAGGAAAAGATGTTTATCTAACATCAAACTCTCATAAACTTCCATAAAATATCATTTTACATGCATGATACACATGGGTAGATTTTTGAACATGCTTCTTAGCTCATCTTATAGCTAAAAATAGCTAATTCCTAATACGAGGACTCCAAAATACGAAGAATATTAAAAACTGGCTAGGATGACTTACTTGCAAGCTTAAAAATTTGAAGAACCCTAGCTATGGAGTCTCCCAATTTTCGGCACAAGGAAGAAGATGAATGAAATTTTTATCATCTTATTCCTATTTTAATCATTTAATTTGTAAATGACCAAAATGCCCTTCTCTTTAAAAAATTTCAATTTACTAACTCATGTCCATTTTTGTCCAAAACTTATAATTTGGGAAAATTGCTATTTAAGGACTTCTAATTTATATTCTAAAGCTATTTCATACAAAAAGCTTCTAGAAACTCATATTTTCCAACTTTTGCAATTTAGTCCTATTTGATCATTCCATGTCAATTTCACAAAATTCCTACATGGAACTTTAATACTATCATGAAAACATGTCATAAACCTTAAGAACTCAATTTACTAACTCATATTTGTGGTCTCACACCACTATTCCGAATAGGCCCTGAATCGGGATGTTACAATTCTCCCCCTCTTAGGAATTTTCGTCCTCGAAAATCTTACCAGCAAACAAGTTTGGGTACTGGTTGCTCATGCTCTCTTCTGGTTCCCACGTAGCTTCTTCTATTCCATGTCTTTGCGACAATACTTTTACCAGGGCAATACTTTTATTCCTTAGCTGCTTGACTTACCGAGCTAAAACCTTAATTGGTTCTTCACCATAAGTCATGTCGGGATGAATCTCTATCTTTGACGGGGTAATTACATGTGAAGGATCTGATCGGTAGCGTCTCAACATTGACACGTGAAACACATCGTGAATATTTTCTAACTCTGATGGCGAAGCCAATCGATAAGCTACCGGCCTAACTCTTTTAGTAATCTCGTATGGTCCGATAAAACGTGGACTCAACTTGCCTTTACGGCCAAACCTGAGCACCTTTCTCCATGGTGACACTTTCAAGAAAACTTTATCCCCGGCTTGGTACTCTATCTCTTTCCTTCTTAAATCCGAATAGGATTTTTGTCTGTCTGAAGCAGCTTTTAAACTTTCTCGTATCACTTTCACTTTCCCCTCAGTTTCTCTAACCAAATCAACCCCGTGAATTTGGTTTTTCTTAAGTTCAGTCCAATATAGAGACGTTCGGCACTTACGCCCATATAAAACCTCATAAGGCGCCATCTTTAAACTCGACTAAAAACTATTATTGTAGGCAAATTCTACCAATGGGAGAAACTTTTCCCAACTACCTCGGAATTCAAGAATACAACATCTGAGCATATCCTCGAGTACTTGAATTAACCTCTCCGACTGACCGTCAATTTGAGGATGAAAAGCGGTACTAAAGTTCAACTTTGTACCCAAGGCCTCTTGTAACTTCTTCCAAAATCTGGATGTAAACCTCGGATCTCTATCTGAGATGATTGACAACGGAACACCGTGAAGCCCTACTATTTCTGAAACATACAAGTTTGCCAACTTGTCTAGTGAGTAATCAACTCGTACATGTATAAAATGAGCTGACTTCGTGAGTCTATCAACTATAACCCAAACAACATCTTTCTTGCTCGGAGATAATGGTAGACCCATTACAAAATCCATAGTAATACGGTCCTATTTCCACTCCGGAACCAAAATGGGTTGAAGCAAACCCAAAGGTACTTGGTGTTCAACCTTTACTTGCTGACAAATAAAGCATTTGGAAACAAACTCTGAAATATCTTTCTTCATTCTCGGCCACCAATACTGTTGCTTTAAGTCATTAAACATTTTTGTACTAGCCGGATGTACAGATAAACATCCGTTATGTCCTTCATGCAAAATTCTCTGAATAAGCTCGTCCTTTCTTGGTACACAAATTCTATCTTTGAACAAATGTGACTTCCATTGGGACTAATCCAAATAACTCGACTCAACATCCGCCTCAGACCGAGCTCTCTTGACTTGTAATTCACTATCTTCTTTCTGAGCCTCAAAAATCTCTTGGAGAAATACTGGTCTAGCTTTCAACTCAGCTAGAATAGAACCATCATCGGATAAAGTCATCCGTGAATTCATTGCCCTTAATGCAAATAGGGACTTTCTACTCAAAGCATCGGCGACCACATTCGCCTTCCTGGGATGGTAGTCAATGACCAATTCATAGTCTTTTATCAACTCTAACCATCTCCGCTGCCTTAAGTTCAACTCTTTCTGCGTCATCAAGTACTTCAAACTTTTTTTATCGATGAAGATCCGACATCTCTCACCATATAGGTGGTGTCTCCATATCTTCAATGCGAAGACTATGGCAGCCAACTCTAGATCGTGGGTCAGATAATTCTTCTCATGTGGCTTCAACTGTCTTGAAGAGTAAGCAATCACTTTGCCTTCTTGCATAAGTACACAACCTAATCCATTTAAGGATGCATCGCTGTAAATCACAAATTCTTTCCCTATCTCAGGTTGTACTAAAACTGGAGCTTTTGTCAACATCACTTTTAGTTTCTCGAAAGTTTGCTAGCATCTTTCTGTCCACTCAAACTTTACATTTTTCTGTAACAGTTTAGTCATCGGGGTTGCAATCATAGAAAACCCCTTGACGAATCGTCTATAATAGCCAGCTAGGCCTAGAATGCTTCTAACCTAAGAGACATTTCTTGGTGGATTCCAGTCCATTATGGCCGAAATCTTACTTAGATCTACTCGGACTCCATCTCCCGAGACAATATGTCCCAGAAATCCTACTTCCTTGAGCCAAAATTAACTTTTACTGAACTTGGCATATAATTGATTTTCTCGAAGAGTCTGTAAAACTGTCCATAGGTTCTCAGCATGCTCATTCTCATCTCGGGTATGTCGTCAATGAAAACGACTACAAACTTGGTGAGGTATGGTCTAAAAATGCGGTTCATTAAGTCCATGAATACCGCAGAGCATTGGTCAAACCAAAGGCATGACTAAAAATTCATAATGCCCATACCTTGTTCGGTAAAGCATTCTTGGACACATCTCAATCCTTTACTCTCACCGGTAGTACCCCTGGTCCTCAAGTCTATCTTAGAGAACACAAAGGTGGCTCCTTCAATTGATCAAACAAATCATCGATCCTTGGCAATGGGTACTTGTTCTTTATTTGTCACTTTATTAAGTTTACGGTAATCTATGCACAATCTCATGGTACCATCTTTCTTTTTCACAAATAAAACTGGAGCACCCCATGGAGAACAACTTGATCTCGCAAAACTTTTATCTGTCAACTCTTGCAACTATGACTTCAACTCTCTCAACTCCGTTGGAGCCATTCTGTAAGGAGTAATAGATATTGGTACAAACATCAGAGCCGCCTAATGCCAAACTCAATCTCTCTTACTGGGGGTAGTCCTGGTAATTCTTCAGGAAAAACATCCATGTACTCACATACTATCGGTACTGACTCAATCTTTAACTCTATTTCTTTATCATTCATCACAAAGGCCAAATATGCCTCGTACCCCTTTCTTATATATCTCTGTGCCGTCATATGAGAAATTATTGCCGGTGACCTACCTTGTTCATCTGATTTTACATGGAGAATGTCCACATTCTCACATTTCATCTCAATGTACTTTTTCCCACAATTTACTATTACATCATGGGCAGTCAACCAGTCTATACCAAGAATGATGTCAAACTCATCAAATGGTAGCAACATAAGTTTTGCTTTAAAATAATGATCTCTAATCATTAATGGACAATCTTTACATACTTCATCAACTAACACACTCTTGCCTAAAGGATTAGACACCTTAATTGTAAATTCTGTAGAATCTATAGGCATATTCATACTGGATACTAGTTCCATACAAATGTAAGAGTGTGTGGATTCGGGATCTATTAAAGCAATAACTTTGATATCATAAAGAGAAAAGGTACCCGTAATAACATCAGGAGAAGATGCCTCTTCGCGAGTGCGAATGGCATAAGTCCTTGCAGGCGCCCTACCCTCGGGTCTCGCAGCCTGCTCTCTAGGGTTACCTCTTCCGCTTGCCCCACTTCTTGGGTTTCTCTGCGGTCTTCCTCTGACCACACTCCCGAATCTCGGGTTCTAAGCTCTATCTTCTTTCATTGTCTCTGGATAATCTTTTACGTAGTGGTCCTGGGAATCACATCTGAAACATGCATTTTCATGTGCTCGACATTCTCCAAGATGATATCTGCCACACTGTGGGCATTTGGGTCTATCCGATCGGATGTTCCCCACACTAGCAACTGAGGTCGTCTGTGCCTTACTTCCCGAATACTTCTTACTCTTGTCCTTCCTTGAAAACCCAGTGGAAGTAGCCGATCGGGTGGAGAAATCTCTTAACTTCTTGGATGAGGATTGGAATGACTTATTCCACTGTCTCTTTTTAGAGTCACGAGACTCTACTTCAGATTTTCTCTTCTCCTTTACTAGTTCTTCGGCTTTACAAGCCCTCTCTACTAGCACAACGAATTCCTTTAGTTCTAGGACAGCAACAATCAATTTGATGTCCTCGTTTAGCCCATCTTCAAATCTCTTACTCATGATGGCCTCGGTGGACACGCATTCTCGAGCGTATTTGCTGAGCCGTACAAACTCACGCTCATAACCAGTCACAGACATCTTACCTTGCTTTAACTCTAGAAATTCCTTTCTTTTCTGGTCCACGAACCTTTGACTGATATACTTTTTCTTGAACTCTTCTTGGAAAAATTCCCATGTGATCTTTTCCCTCGGTACCACCGACACAAGGGTGTTCCACCATTAGTAAGCAGAATCTCTTAAAAGAGAGACTACACACTTCATGCATTCCTCAAGTGTGCATGACAACTCATTAAATACCCTGATAGTATTTTCTATCCAGAACTCAGCCTTTTTCGGATCATCATCTTTTCTAGCCCGAAATTCTTCTGCCCCATGTTTCCTAATCCTATCAACCGGAGGCTTCTCTCCTCTTACCACCTCTACTACTTGAGGGGCTACTGGGATAGGTTGAGGAATAGGTGGGGGTGGAGGGGGTTGTGCATTCGGGTTCGTACGAACAATCTCCGTATACCATGTGTTCATCATGTGGAGGAAGGCTTCTCTAGCCTCTTCTCTTCCTTCTTGACTCACCGTAGTGGGTGTATTCTTATTCTTATTCGGCATCGTCCCTTCAGCGGGAGCCGGCGCGTTACTTTCTACGTCATCCGCCATAGCTCTATCGGGATCCATTTACTAAACGTATAAACATAATTTAAGTCGTCAGGAGTCGTCACACTATCATTATAAAAACATTCTTACGTATGGCATGTATAGCTAGACTCGTGCTCGTGCTACGTTAGTCCTAGAACCGACTAAACCGTAGCTCTGATACCACTAAATGTAACACCCTATACCCGAGTTCGAGACTAAGACTAGATAAGAGACATTACCATGCTTGAACTCACTTAAACATGTACTTACAGGCTATAAAATTTTGTTCTGAATTAAAAACTTCTCTTTCTTAGTCAAATCAGACATTTCATGGGCCTACGAGGCCTCAGACTTATGTCCCGAAACTTTCGGAACTCATCTGGAAACTTTCTCTCCAAACAGGGGTCACACGTCCGTGTGACTTGGGACACGCCCATGCACCCCTAAAACATGCCTGTGTCTTTCACCCATGGTCTGTACACACGGCCAGTACACACGCCCGTGTGCATTAGCCGCGTGACAATTCAATTACTAAGTGTAAAGTACAGACCTCACACGCCCAGGGCACACGCCCATGTACTAACCGTGTGGTACACACGGCCTAAACACACGGCCGTGTTATTAGCCTGTGGTCTATCCTGACTTAAAACACTAATGTGCAGGGGACACACGGCTTAGACACACGCCCGTGTGTCCATCCGTGTGGGCACTTAGAGGCTATTTACCAAGCCAACTGCCACCTTGAAATCAAGACCAATCCCATGCTCAATTCAGCAACTCAAGTATTACATCTAACATGAACAAGGATGCATACTTCATTGATGGATTAAAACATACATACATAATCATTCATGACTCATCTCTTTGGCCATATACAAGAAGAATACTAAGCTTGATAACCGACACTTTGGCTAATTTTAAAACATAACTCAAAATGAAATGCTTCCTATACATGCCATACTTAATATAAACACTTGGCTATACCAAAATATCGATTGATAGTGTGCTCCGTGCTCCGATGACGATGATCCACGAGATTAGCTAGGCGAGACTACACGGAAAGAAAGAATAAAGGATGTAAGCATTTAGCTTAGTAAGTTTGCATGTAATTCTCATAGCAATATATTTGCTTAACATTGACCATTCATCATAAACAATGGCATTATGAATCTCAAGTATTTAAGCTTACTTAATCTTCCTGATTCTTACATATCTCATGGTACTTACTATTCTCATGCTCGTACGATAAACAATATACCTGTATCACTTGATCACATAGATCAATATACTTTACTATGATAAGTATAATCTCAACTTCATCATTCATATCATGAATAATACTCTTAACTAGCATAACTTGATAATAACTTTACTTACTTAACTTTCTTACTATATCATTTGAGCTTTACTCTCTTGCCCGATAAATTTCTATGAATAACCGAGGATACTGAATCTCATCCCACATAACTTGATGCCAAATCCATATCCTCGATATGGTCTTACATGGGATCTCTCATATTGGTATTGATGCCATGTCTTGACATGGACTTACTCAAAGTCTTCCTTGTGTGTTCCCTTGGGAACTTACCATTGCCATGTCTTGACATGGTCTTACTTGGTATCTTTACTCATGAACTGGTCAATGCCGAGCCTTGGCTTGGACTTACATGAAATCTTTCTTGTTACTCACCAATGCCATGCCTTGTCTTGGACTTACATGGAATCTCTACCTCATGATAGCTTTTCAATGCCAAGACTTGTCTTGGACTTACATGACATCTTTGCTTGGAGACTCACCAATGCCATGTCTTGGCTTGGGCTTACATGGGTCTTCATCTCATAATAAATCTTCAATGCCAAGACTTGTCTTGAACTTACATGATAACTTGCTTGATTGCCGATGCCATGCCTTGGCTTGGTCTTATACGGACTTTCTTATCTCGTGTGGTAGATCGAGTATCCTAAGTAATTCAACTTCAATCGGGACTTTCTCATGCTTAATCTCATTAATTTCTTTATTTAACATAGCAATAAGCATTTCTATGGTAATTATGTACATTATAGAAAGCAATTCAATGATAATAATCATAAATCTTAGAAATCATACAAACTTACCTCAATATACAAAATGTATGTAGATATGCAATTTAGTCCTCGACTTTGTTCTTGCCTCGGTTTTGATCCGGGCTTCGTTTTTCTTGATCTATAATAATAATTAGATCATTTAATACTTACATTGACTAGATTGACTCTTAACTCATACTTTGGAAAAATTACTATTTTGCCCCTAAACTTTCTCTTATTTGCACTTTTGCCCCTAGGCTCGTAAAATGATTCTCATTTAACTTTCTTAAACATCATGCTTAGCTGATTCATTTTCTCTACTATAACAATCATCAATTCTCACTATTTCTAATAGGTATGACCAATTTCATAACTATTACAAATTAGTCCATACTATCATTTTTCATGAAATTCACTAAGGAAAAGATGTTTATCTAACATCAAACTCTCATAAACTTCCATAAAATATCATTTTACATGCATGATACACATGGGTAGATTTTTGAACATGCTTCTTAGCTCATCTTATAGCTAAAAATAGCTAATTCATAATACGAGGACTCCAAAAATACGAAGAATATTAAAAACGGGGCTAGGATGACTTACTTGCAAGCTTCAAAAATTTGAAGAACCCTAGGTATGGAGTCTCCCAATTTTCAACACAAGGAAGAAGATGAATGAAATTTTTATCATCTTTTTCCTATTTTAATCATTTAATTGGTAAATGACCAAAATGCCCTTCTCTTTAAAAAATTACAATTTACTAACTCATGTCAATTTTTGTCCAAAACTTATAATTTGGGAAAATTGCTATTTAAGGACTTCTAATTTATATTCTAAAGCTATTTCATACAAAAAGCTTCTAGAAACTCATATTTTGCAACTTTTGCAATTTAGTCCTATTTGATCATTCCATGTCATTTCACAAAATTCCTACATGGAACTTTAATACTATCATGCAAACATGTCATAAACCTTAAGAACTCAATTTACTAACTCAGATTTGTGGTCTCGCACCACTATTCCGACTAGGCCTTGAATCGGGATGTTACATAAAGACTTTTGACTCAAAGCATCAGCAACTACGTTCGCTTTCCCCGGATGATAGTTAATCACTAATTCATAGTCTTTTAGTAATTCTAACCATTTCCGTTGTCGCAAATTCAAATATTTCTGAGTCATCAGATATTTTAAGCTTTTGTGGTCAATATAAATATGGAATTTCTCATCAAACAAGTAATGACGCCAAATTTTCAATGCGAACACTATCGCGACCAACTCTAGATCATGCGTCGGGTAGTTCATTTCGTGCAGCTTCAATTGTCTCAAGGCATAAGCTACAACTTTGCCTTCCGACATCAAAACACAACCCAGACCATTTGAAGATGCATCACTTGAAAACTACGAATTCTTTACCCGACTCAGGCTAAACTAACACTGGTGCCTCTGTCAATAATGCTTTCAACTGTTCGAAGCTCTATTGACACTTTTCTGACCATTCAAATTTAACATCTTTTTAAAGTAATTGTGTCATCGGAGTCACAATCATCGAGAAGCCTTTCACAAATCGTCTATAATAGCCAGCTAGTCCAAAAAAACTACGGACTTTGGATACATTTCACGGAGGCTTCCAATCTATAATCGTAGATATTTTGCTCGGGTCAACTCGGATACCCGTGGCTGAAACTATATGTCCCAGCAAACTGACCTCTCGTAGCCAAAACTCACATTTACTAAATTATGCAAACAACCATTTATCTCTCAAAGTTTGCAATACGATTCTCAAATGCTCGGCATGTTCAGATTCATCACGAGAGTAGATCAAAATATCATCAATAAATACAACTACAAATCGATCTAAATAAGGCCTGAAAATTCAGTTCATCAAGTCCATAAAAATAGTCGGTGCATTTGTTAATCCGAAAGGCATAATAAGAAATTCGTAGTGTCTGTACCTTGTTCTAAATGTAGTATTTGACACATCGGAGTCCTTAACTCGCAACAGATAATAACCCGATCTCAAATCAATTTTCAAAAATACTGTTGCCCCTTTTAATTGATTAAACAGATCATCTATTCAAGGCAAAGGATATTTATTCTTGATCGTCACTTTGTTAAGCTGTCGATAATCTATACAAATTCTCATTGTGCCATGTTTCTTTTTCACAAATAACACCGGTGCACCCTAAGGAGAGAAACTCGGTCTAGCAAAACCTTTATCTGTCAGTTCTTGCAACTGAGCTTTCAATTCTTTTAACTCTGTTGGTGCCATTCTGTACGGAGCTATCGATATCGGTGTTGTTCCTGATATTAATTTAATACCAAACTCAACTTCTCTGATAGATGGTAAACCCGATAACTCTTCGGGAAATACATCTGGATACTCACACGCAACTGGTATTGATGCAATCTTTCTTTCTGTCACTTTCGTATCAAGTACATAAACAAGATAAGCTTCACACCCCTTTCTCACAAATCTCTGAGCTAACATAGTCGAGATCACAATTGGCAAGCTATTCATATCATCAGATTCAATTCTAATAGTCTCATTGTTCAGGCATTTTAGTTCAATTGTCTTTCGTCTGCAATTCACTATAGCACCATGCATCGTTAGCCAATCCATACCCAAAATCACATTAATTTCATCGAATGGCAACAACATCAGATTAGCCAGAAAATAAAAATCTCGATGCATTAATGGACAATTCTTGCAGACTTTGTCAACCAAAACACATTTGCCTAAGGGATTCGATACTCTAATCACAAATTCAGTAGACTCTACAGGCAAAGTCTTACTAGATACTAAATTCATAGATATATAAGAATGAGTTGATCCTGGATCTATCAATGCAATCACATTAGTATCATGGAGAGTGAAAGTACCAGTGATAACATCTAGAGATGATGCTTCTTCGCGAGCGCGAATAGCATAGGCTCTGGCAGGTGCTCTAGCATCGAATCTCATAGCAGTATCTCGTGTCGCACCTCTACCACCACTCACATTTTCAACATTACGGAATGGTCTTCCTCTCACAGTAGGGTTGCTCGATCTTACATTTTGAGACTTATGTTTCTCATCTAGGTCAGGACAATCCCGAATGAAATGTTCACGTGGGCCACATCTAAAACATGCTTTATCATTCAATCTACATTCTCCAAAATATCATTTTCCACATCGTCCACAATCAGGTTTATTTGGTCTAACATTACCCACACTTGCCACTGACACAGCTGGAGTTTTTGAACTCGTAATTTGCTTCCCACGATCTCTATTAGAGTATTCCACTTGTGTAATTGATCGACTAAACAAATCTCGAGATTTCTTTGATGAAAAGTGATATGGCTTACTCATTGATCTTTTTCTCGAGTCTCTAGCTTCTGATTCTGTTTTTCTCTTTTCTTTGCTAAGATCCTCAGCTTTACAAGCCCTTTCAACCAGAACGACAAATTCTTTCAACTCTAGGATTCCGACCAGTAGTTTTATATCTTCATTCAACCCGTCCACGAACTGCTTGCACATTATTTCTTCAGCAGACACATACTCTCGAGCATATTTGCTTAACCGTATGAATTCTCTTTCATACTCAGTGACAGTCAAGCGACCTTGTTTTAACTCTAAGAACTCTTTATGCTTTTGATCAAGGAATCGCTGAATTATGTATTTCTTTCGGAACTCCGTTTGAAAGAACTCCCAGGTCACTCATTCTCTCGGTACTACAGACACCAAGGTATTCCACCATTGATATGCAGTGTCTCTTAGCAATGATACAGCACATTTAATACATTCCTCAGGAGTACAAGACAATTTATCAAATACTCGATTCGTATTTTCGAGCCAAAACTCGACTTTCTCAGCATCATCATCAACAGTAGCCCGAAACTCTTCAGCTCCATGTTTATGAATTTTATCCACTGGCGGCTTGATCAACCGTATCGGATCTACAACTTGAGGAACAACAGGGATTTGTTGAGGTATAGGTGGGGGTGGAGGTTGTGGAGCAGCCGGATTAGTACGGATGTATTGCGTGAACCATTCGTTCATCATTTGGAAAAAGGCTTCTTTAGCCTCACCTCTGTGACTACTTGACACGGGTCTAGATTCAATAGGCATTGTCCCTTGAGCGGGAGCTGGCGCATTACTATCTACATCATCCGCTATAGCTCGTTCAGGATCCATTACTATACGAAATGACAATTTAAGTTGTCAGGAATCATCACACTATCGCAGAGTATATATGGCATGTATAGCTAGACTCTCACACACACAACGTTAGTCCTAGAATCGACTAAACCGTAGCTCTAATGCTAATAAAATGTAACACTCCTAACCCGTATCCGTTACCGGAATAGGGTTATGAGGTATTACCAATCAATACACAACATATAGTAGTCATTATCATACATCATTCAATACAATCATATTGTCCATTATAAGGGCCTACGATGCAACACCCCTAACCCGTATCCGTCGCCGGACAAAGGTTAAGAGGCATTACCGAACATATCGGAACATTTTACACTCATTTCATAACATCAATCATACAACATCATTTCATAAAGATTCATACCAACATAGTCCCTTTAGAAGGTCTACGAGACCTTGAACATGCTTTAGAGAAGGTTCGGGACTAAACCGATCTCATACAGAAACTTTGTGAAACTTAGAAATTTTTCTTTCAAAATAGGGCACACGCTTGTGTCGTTAGGCCGTGTGCCTAACACGGCCGTGCCTTAGGCCATGTCTCAGCCCGTGTGCAAAACTGACTTGAATCACACGGCCTGTCACATGCTCGTGTGCCTGGCCCGTGTATAATACTAACTTGAGTCACACGGCCTGTTACACACCCGTGTGTCTGGCCCATGTGCAAGTCTGACTTACTACAAATTGAAACAGTGAAAGACACGGTCGGGACACATGCCGGCGTGTTCAACTATGTGGGAAATTATAGGCCAATTGCAAGGCCAGATTGCCACCCTTATTGGATCATACCTACGAGCATCAAACAAGCATCAAATTATGACTCAAAATCAGCCAAAACATGCCAAAATTGACCATCTCTTTTGGCCATTCAAGAGCATATCCAATCATACCAACTTTTACATCACATAGCATGAATTATATTCACCCATAATCACATTCATTATCAAAACATATCACATGGCTATATATACAAACATATCCCAAAACATATCTTAACATTTCTAGCCTATACATGCCATACTTCAATATGTACATTTTCAAAAGGTACCAAAATATAGTTCGATAGTATGGTGATGATCCTCGACGATCCCCGAGCTCCCAATAGCTTCGATAATCTATAAAACAATGCAAACAAACACAAGGTAAGCTTTTAAAAGCTTAGTAAGCCATACACAAATAAACTTATCACATAGAACATTTATAAACCATTTCATTCATATAAACTATGGCGTAACACAATAGTAAATTCATATTTCTCATTTGGCTCAATTGTTCTTAACCACTTGCTTACAAACATATCACATTTTCATGTAGCTCACATATCAAATGATCATATTCTGTAACACCCCTACCCGAGACCTTTGCCGGGGTCGAGTATGTGGCATTACAAGACTCGACTACAAGTTCGGAACATAAAAATTTAAAGCTGTCAAACTGCATCATGCTGACTAAATTCATCATAACTCGAGTTACAAAACTCGAAATTTAGATCCGTAAATTTTCCTTGAAACTAGACTAACATAACTTTTCATCATAATTTTTCCAGAATTTTTCATGTGGCCAATTAGTACAGTTTATTCATGAAAATTACCCTTATTACACTGCTTGACAATTCTGACCTGTCTCTACAAAAATACAGTTATCTCATTGCACAAATTTCCTATAATGTTCTTGTTTATACCAATGAAAAATAGACTCGTTAAGAGTTCTACACATATAGACCATGCTTCTTAATTATTTATGCACAATTTTTTGACAATTTTTCTAAAACAGAACAGTGACTCCCGAATTCGTTCAGGGCAGGTCTCACTGGAACTTAATTATCTCATAATATAAAAATCTTTTGCCTACCCTGTTTCTTTCATGTAAAAATAGACACAATGAGGTTTAATTTCATATCTCATTCACCTTCTAATTCAATATACCCTATTTTTGGTGATTTTTCTAACTCACATCACTGCTGCTACTACAAGCTGTTTTGTTGCATTTTATGAAAGACTAGCTTCTAACCGAACCTACCTACATCCCTAATTCAAGGATTCATTTTGTATACAAACATTTCCTTAACAAAAACGATTAAACTTTGATTAAGAATGCATAAACATTGCCATCATGAACCAACGTACACATCAAGACACAACAGCGCATTTAACTAAAAATTTAGCCATATTCGCATGGCTATTATATACAAGGTCAAACATCATATGTTTCTAAAACTTCATCTAGCCTATACATGCCTTCTAATTCGTAACCAAAATTCAAAATACCAAAGGAAGGCGATAGTGTGGTTGACTTCTTGAAGATCCTTTACGAGCCCGCAACGTGACCAAAATCTATAAAACAAAGGAGAACATTTCACATAATTAAGCTTACTAGCTTAGTAAGTCCTAACTCATGATAATAAAACATTTAATTATTTACGAAATGAAAGCAATCAACTTATGGCATTTCACATAGGCAATTAAGTAAATTATTTATACAAAGCCAGATACTAGTAATTCATTAACCCAAGTAAATTAGGAATCATTTCCTTCAACCTACATTTCTTTGTAGATCATATAAGCATATCGCATGAAAATCTCCTTTCTTAACATTTAAACTTGAAAACCAATTGTTCCATAATAGCACATTCTAAGCTCGAATTCCATTATATTACATCCATCAATATTAACTTCAACACATATAACACAATTCTCATAATATTAATTTGACCTAAGTAATATTAAGCATAGCATACCTTACATGCTTACCTGAACCGTATACTCAATAAATTAGCTTTAAGTTGTCTTGAACAAAGATTCAATTTCTTTTTATAAATTACATCACCGCATCATCAAGCTCGCTAGGCGTAAAAGCCTGAAAAGTAACACCGGCACAAGGCCCGCTAGGCGTAAAGCCCGATAAATAACACCGGCACAAGGCACGCTAGGCATAAAAGCCTGAAAAACAACACCGCACAAGGCCCGCTAGGCATAAAGCCCGATTTTGTCACCGGCACGAGGCCTCGCTAGGCTCAAGCCCGAATGTCGAAATAATTTTACATGCTTTTCACATTTCACTATCACATATCGAACCATATGCATTTATTCACATTGCATAAAATATATTTGAGATCAATCCAATCCATCATCATCACATTCGCCAACTCATGGTTTTACACCAAACTTATACAAATTCTATCATTCATTAGATTTGTAATTAACCTTTAAACATAAGGTAGCTCAAGAACTTACTTATACACCTTGCATTGACCAAAATAAATTCACTTCAATACTATACATTCACATTCGGCTATATCATGAATTTATACTCTAAATTTCCACAATTCATCATTCACTAAGTTCATAATTAATTTATTGACATATTTTAGCTAAAGGACTTACCTCGGTTGTCGATAGTCCGTGCGAATCGGCTATTCGAGAACCTTCGTCTTCCCCTGTCTAATTCCGTTTTCTTTGCTCTTGATCTAAAACACATTAGAATTTAGCTCATTTAATCGCATTTCATCTCAATTTAGTCCCAAAACACACAAATGGGCAATTTACTATTTTGCCCCTAATGTTTCCCATTTTTACAAATTGGTCCAATTTACACAAAACTCAAAATATGCAAAATTTTCTAACACCATGGCTAGGCCGAATCTTCCCCCATAACCATGGGTGTCCATGCATTTCATCTATTTAACATTTTAATTTTTCACAAATTTATTCTTTTCAATTTAGCCCTATATACTCAAAATCACCAAAAACTCCAATACAAAACTTGTAAATCCTTAACATACCTTTAATCTAGAACCATTAAACATCAAAACTATCTAAACATGTTAATGGCCGAATCTTTTATACATGGTATTTTCAAAAATTTAGACATGGGTCGGATAATATACGAAGCAACGATCTCAAAAACGTAAAAATTATCAAAAACCAAAAACCGACCATACCTCAATCAAGCTCCTTATCTTGCCGAAAATCAAGCTTCAACAATGGAGTTTCTACTTTCTACATTCGGCCAAGAAGAAGAGAACAAGGTATGTTCTCTTTCTCCCCACTTGTTTTTATTATTTAATGATAAAACAAACACATATTATTAACATTATTTTAACACATTAATATAACTATATAATAAACTAAATTAACATATAATTTGGACTTATAAAGGCCCATTGCCGTCCCTTAATATGGTTAATGGGCTAATTGTCCTTTTGGTACACCCACTTAAAAAGCCACAATCAATTTAGTACTCCTCACTTTAGCATGCAACTTTTGCACTTTTCTCGATTAAATCCTTTTTATCAAATTGAGCACTTAAACGACTAAATTTTTCAACGAAACTTTCACACTCACTAAATCACATATAATAAACACAAAATATAATATTAAATATTTCTTAGGCTCGGATTCGTGGTCCCGAAACCACCGTTCCGATTTGGGTCAAAATTGGTCTGTTACATATTCATACTTATCTTCCATTCCCAAATTTCATACACATTTCATACGTACCTGAACGAATACATTTTCACATACTCAATCATATCTCGGAATGCCCGTTGAACCATTTGAAATCAATAAGGATACTCGGATAGCTCGTAAAGCTCATACAATGCCAACGTCCTAGACGTGGTCTTACATGTAATTAAATATCGATGCCTCTGTCCCAGACAGGGTCTTACACGAAATCTTATACGATACCGATGTCCCAGACATGGTCTTACAAATAAATCTAAAACCGATGCCAACGTCCCAGACGTGGTCTTACACGATAACACATATTAGAATCCTATGTCATGACATACGTATCCTAACTATTCCTAAGGTTCATATGAGACTTTTCGGACGTCGTCACATTATCGGCACTTTCCCGAATTCCACATATTCAGCTCAAATAACCATATATCACAATTCATTTATATATAAGCAATATTAATTCAATTCAAACACATTTATTTGTATATCAACTTACCTCGTATGGGAAAGAACGGAAACGAACGACTATTCCACTACTTTCGATTTCCCCCGATCTAATTCCGTTTTCTTTGGTTATTGATCTATACACATTCAAATTTAACTTATTCATTCACCAAATCATCAAATTCAATCCATATACACATATTTAGGTCATTTTACAAATTATCCCTCACATTTTAACATTTTGACATTAATGTCCTTAATTCACAAAATCACAAAATATACAAAATTTCATTACACTATAGCTTGGTCGAATATTCACTTGGCTCAAATAAGCCCACATATTTCATTTATTTCACATTTTAGTCCTTCAATTTCTTTTTTACACAATTTAGCCCATAATACTCAAATTCATCGAAAATTCAAAAACAAAACATATTAATCTATCACATATCTTTCATATTTCATCAACTATAATCACAAAGCTTACAAAATCATCAATGGCATAACTCACAATCTTCATCAATTTCATGAATTAAGGCATGGGCTTAAGAGAACACGAAGCAACGATCACAAAAACGTAAAAATTATCAAAAACCGAACAAATTACATACCTCAATCAAGCTATACCAAGGTTGAATGTACAAAAGCTTTAAAACCCCCTTTTTCTTTTCTTATTTTTGGCAAAGTTGATGAACATAATGCATGGTTTTATGTCTTATTTTATTTAATTTCAATTTAACACATAATTTACTATATTACTCTTTATAAAAATAATATGAAAACATTATAACTTAAGCCCCAAACCATCCATGCTATTATCCAATGGCCAATTTACCACATAAAGACCCCATATAATAAAAATCATAGCAATATAGCACTTTAACAAATAGCAAGTCACTTTTGCATTTTATGCGATTAAGTCCTTTTAATCAAATCGAGCATTTAAAAGATAAAATTAAATCACAAAAAAATTCACACATATAAATTAACATACTGTAGACTCGGAAAATAATATTAAAATATTTTTTCAACTCAGATTTGTGGTCCTAAAACAACTATTCCGACTAGGGCCTAAACCGAACTGTTACAACTATCCCTCCATTAGGGATTTTCGTCCTCGAAAATCTTACCATTGAACAGATTCGAATATTGCTCTCTCATAGCATCTTCAGGTTCCCACGTAGTTTCTTCAACACCGTGTCGATGCCTCATTACTCTTACTAACGAAATTTTCTTATTTCGTAATTCTTTAACCGCTCGAGCTAAGATACGGATCGGTTCTTCTTCATAAGTCATATCGAACTGAATCTCTATCTCAGATTGAGAAATGACATGTAAAGGATATGATCTGTATCGTCGAAGCATCGATACGTGAAATACGTTATGAATCTTTTCTAACTCAGGTGGCAATAACAATCTGTAAGCAACTGACCCGATACGCTCAATAATCTCATACGACCCAATGAATCTCGGACTTAATTTTCCTTTACGACCGAATCAGGGTATTTTCTTCCATGGAGATGCATTTAAGAACACTTTATCTCCAATCTCAAACTCAATATTTTTCCGTTTCAAGTCTGCATACGATTTCTGACGATCAGACGCTGCTCTCAGACTATCGCGAATCACTTTCACTTTCTGTTCAGTTTCTTTGATCAAATCAACCCTGTGTATCTTATTCTCGCCAAGCTCAATCCAATACAAAGGTGTTCGGCATTTGCGACCGTACAAAGGTTCGTAAGGTGCCATTTTTAAACTCGATTGAAAGCTATTATTATTCGCAAATTCAATCAATGGCAAGTATCGTTCCCGTGTACCTTCAAACTCAAGAATGCAACATCTCAACATATCCTCAAGTATCTGAATAATCCGCTCGGATTGACCATCCGTCTGCGGGTGAAAAGCAGTACTGAAGTGCAATTTAGTACCTAAAGCCTCTTTCAGTTTCTTCCAAAACTACAAAGTAAACCTCGGATCTCTGTCAGACACAATAAATAGTGGCACTCCGTGCAATCTCACAATATCATAAATGTATAACTCAGCTAACTTATCAAGCGAATAATCCATTCTCACCGGAATAAAATGAGCTGATTTTGTCAATCTATCAGCTATAACCCAATTTGCGTCTTTCTTCCTCGGAGTTAAAGGCAAACCTGAAACAAAATCCATCGTCACTCTATCCCATTTCCACTCGGGAATCATAATCAGTTGTAAAAAACCGGATGGCACCTGATGTTCAGCTTTTACTTGCTGACAGATCAAACATTTCAAAACAAAATCAGATATATCCCTTTTCATTCTAGGCCACCAGTAAAATTGTTCCAAGTCATTATACATCTTTGTACTTCCCGGATGAACAGATAAGCGACTCCTATATGCTTCTTTCAAAATCAACTGAATCAACTCTGGATTTCTTGGAACACAAATCTGACCTCGAAATATCAGATAATCATCATCATCAACTTGAAATTCTGAATCAGAGTTCAAATCACACTGAGCTCATTTTGCTAGCATTTCATTGTCAACTTTTTGAGCATCACAAATCTGTTGTAAGAACATCGGTCTTACTTTCAATTTAGCCAAAACCAAACCATCATCAGATAGAACTAAATGAGTGTTCATCGCACTTAGCGCATATAGTGATTTCTGACTCCAAGTATCAGCAATCACATTTGCTTTTCCCGGATGATAATCAATCACAAGCTCGTAGTCTTTTAACAATTCACCATCTTCTCTGTCGCAGATTCAAGTCTTTCTGAGTCATCAAATATTTCAGACTTTTATGATCTGAATATACATGACATCTTTCACTGAACAGATAGTGACGCCAAATTTTGAATGTGAATACAATCGCAGCCAACTCAAGGTCGTGAGTCGGATAATTCTTTTCATCCGGTTTCAATTGTCTCGAGACATAAGCTATAACTTTCCCTTCTTGCATCAAGACAGAACCCAGACCATTTAACGAAGCATCAGTAAAAATCACGAACTTTTTACCCGATTCTGGCTGTACCAAAACTAGAGCTTCAGCCAAAAGGGCTTTCAACTGATCAAAGCTTTCCTGACACTTTTCAAACCATTCAAATTTCATATCTTTCTGAAGCAATCTTGTCAATAGAGTTGCAATCATCGAAAAGCCTTTTACGAACCGTCGGTAATAACCAGCAAGTCCCAAAAAACTGTGGACTTCAGACACATTTTTCGGAGGCTTCCACTCTAAAATAGATGAAATCTTGCTCGGATCAACTTGTATACCAGATGCTGACACAATATGCCCCAAAACGCCAACTTCGTGCAACCAGAACTCACATTTACTAAACATTGCATACAATTGCTTATCACGCAGAGTTTGTAGCACAATTATCAAATGTTCGGTATGCTCAATTTCATCACACGAATAAATCAGAATGTCATCAATGAATACAACAACAAATCGATCTAAATACGGTCTAAAAATTCTATTCATCAAGTCTATAAAGACAGCAGGAGCATTTGTTAGTCCGAAATGCATAACTAAAAATTCATAGTGTCCGTACCTCAGTCAGAATGCTATTTTCAGAATGTCTAAATCTTTTACTATCAACTGATAATAGCCTGATCTCAGATCTATCTTTGAAAACACAGCAGCACCTTTCAACTGATCGAACAAATCCTCAATTCTGGGCAGAGGATATTTGTTCTTAATAGTCACTTTGTTTAACTGACGATAATCAATGCACATCATCATCGTGCCATATTTCTTTTTCAAAAACAAAACGGGAGCACCCCAAGGTGAGAAACTCGGTCGTGCAAACCCTCTATCAGTCAACTCTTGCAACTGAGACTTTAATTCTTTCAATTCTGTCGGAGCCATTCTATACGGAGCTATTGAGATAAGGGTTGTCCCCTGCACAAACTCAATGCCAAATTCAACATCTCGTATCAGAGGTAATCCCGATAATTCTTCAGGAAACAGATTAGGGAACTCACGAACCACAGGAACATATATATTTTTCTTTTTTTAGTCACTTTCAAATCAATCACATACGCAAGATAAGCTTCTGATAAACTAAGATAGTAACATATTCTAGACCCACATTTAGTATGCTTTTGGATGAATTATCCTTTGATTTATGTAAAAATGTGCTCTTAATCCTTTCTTTTCATGTCTTATACTCAGGAAAGCACCCAAGGATAAAAAGAACGAGAAACGGGCTCAAAACGGACCAAAATGGACCAAAGAGAAAATCGACACGGCCTGGACTTGGACCCACACGGCTGTGCCAAGTCGATCATCTAGAACACGGTCTAACCCCGACTCACACGGCCGTGTCTCATTAAAGAAATCCAAACACAGCCTGGCCACGATTTACACGGGCGTGCGCCATGGTCGTGCCTCTGCCGTGGAGAAGAGCAATTTCATTCGGGAAAGGATACTTAGGGAGAAAGAAATGTATTTCAAAATCCTATAAATACACCCTAAGTATGACCTGAAAAGGGGAGCCCAAAGCCATCGTCTAGGGGCATCGTGCTAGGCCAAAGAAGGCAGATTTATGGGGATTCACTCGGGGATAGCCAGTTGATCCATCTCAAGAAGCCGGGATTCTACTCAAGACGACGGATATCTCCTTCAATTCCTTCAATGAGTTTTAGGGATTTCTTATGTTTTGTTTTATATTTTCTCTTTAGATGTTTTCCTTTATTGTTATGATATAAACCCTTCGGATACCCGAAGGGGATGAAACCTATGATGAATCTTGTTATTATTTTCTGAATTATATGATAAATACTTAGTTTGTTCTTAATTATGTGAGCTTAATCCAAATTTAATGTGCTTAGGTGGAGGAGGAATAGACCCTGCCTTAGAGTAGATCCAACATAATTAAATGGAGTTGATCGCACGCCTAGAGATAGGGTGACGAGATTTTGCCGGATTAGGGTGAAACCTAATATGGGAATCCATAGATCGATTTACTACTACTCTAGGGGGTTATTGTAAGAGAACGAGAGTTCCACTAATTAACCTAGGGTTAGACGTTATTCGCCTCGAGAGAGGGTTTAATATACGTTAGGAAGTCTTACGGATCAAACTAAGTGAATAAATCGTATGGTTAAGTGTTAGATAACAAGTGAAGTCTAGGTGGATTCTTCCTAGGGTATCTCCTAAATCAACTGAGTTTTTCCCAAGTTGTTTTCTAAATTCATTCTTCTTTGTCTTAGAGTCTTTAGTTTAGTAGTTAATTAATTTAGATTAATAAACAACTTCACTTATTTTAGGCTAAATAATAGAAAGAAAGTTAGTATTAGTACTTTTAGTTCCTTTGGGTTCGATAATCCGGTCTTGCCTAAGCTATACTACTGTTCGATGGGTGCACTTGCCTCAATCGTTGTCAGAGTTAGTTTCCAGGTTTGATCATTCTTTTTATAAATTTTAAAGCTCTGATTCACAGCGATCAAGTTTTTGGCGCCGTTGCTAGGGTACTAAAATATTAAGAAAGCTCTATTTTTATTACTTTAGCCATTATTTTTATTTTGTGCAATTTATTTTTATTTTTAGTTTTAATTTTTAAAATTTTCTAAATTTTCTTTCTTTCTTTTCCTAGCAGGTACCTCTAGTTTATGACTAGAAGGAACCCGAGAGGACCTTTAGAATACGACAGTGATATTGAAGCTACCGCTTGGAGAAATTGTAGAGAAATTAGGCGAGCCTTAAATTACCAAGAAGGAGAGCGAGAAGACAGATCCAATCCTACTGAAGGGATGGACGAAAATAATCTTCCACCACAAGATGTGGGAGAAAATATTGCTCCGCGTACTATGTATGATTATGCAAAACCTCATTTAACAGGAGTCGAATCTAGTATCGTTAGGCCCGCTATAGCTGCTAATAATTTTGAATTAAAGCCTAACACTATACAAATGATTCAACAGTTTGTTCAATTTGATGGTTTGCAGGACGAAGATCCAAACACTCATATAGCTAATTTTTTAGAGTCCTGTGATACCTTCAAAATAAATGGCGTTTCTGATGATGCCATACGTCTTAGGTTATTTCCCTTTTCATTAAGGAATAAAGCCAAACAGTGGTTAAACTCGTTACCACGAGGGTCAATTACTACATGGGAACAAATGATCGAAATTTTTTTATTAAAATATTTCTCACCGGCCAAAACGGCCAAGTTACGTAATGATATCTCTTCTTGTGTGTAGATGGATTTAGAGACATTGTACGATGCATGGGAGAGATATAAGGATCTCTTGAGGAGGTGTCCGCACCATGGTTTACCTTTGTGGCTCCAAGTCCAAACTTTCTATAATGGTGTAAACCCCTCAACGAGGCAACTAATCGACTCAGCCGTCGGTGGAACTCTGAATAACAAAACTCCTGAAGCAGCCTACGAGTTTATAGAAGAGATGTCACTGAACAACTATCAGTGGCAAGTTACAAGAACAAGGCCAACAAAAATAGTCGGAGTTTACAACCTCGACTCAGTAACCATGCTATCAAATCAGGTAGAGTTGATGAATAAGAAGCTTGATAGTTTGTGTTCTTCGCAGGTACATTCAGTCATGCAGTGCAACGCAAGTGGAACTGTGGCAAATCCTGAGTACCCACCCTATCAACCGGGCACAGAAAGCGAACAGATGAACTATATAGGTAACAATTTCAGATTTAATAATAACCCGTATAGTAATAATTATAATCCAGGTTGGAGGAACCACCCAAATTTTTCGTGGGGAGGTCAAGGAAATCAAGGAAATCCAAGACAACAACCTCCTCAAAATTTCCAAAATCAGCTCTATCCACAGGAAAAGAAGCCGAATCTTGAAGAGACGTTGAACAAATTTATAGCATCTACAGAAGCCCGTCTCCAAAAAATTGAGGTAACACTCGAAACCCAACAAACATCGATCAAAACGATCGAGAACCAAGTTGGAGGACTTACAAAGAAATCGGGGAAATTACCCAGTCAGTCAGACAAATTGCGAAGCTATTATCCGAATGACCGCAAGGGCATCTACCGAGTAATACTGAAATTAATCCAAAGGAGCAAATCCAAGCCATAACAGCTCAAGAAAGCGAAGAAGTAGACGAACCCAGTCCAACACAAGGAAACGAGGTAGAAAAAGGTAAAGTTGAGGTAACACAAGACAAGCCAAAACCGGTAATCAAGGAGTACCAACCTCGCATACCATATCCCGAAGCGTTAACAAGAGACGATACTGAGGAACAGTTCGGTAAGTTTTTTAAACTTTTAAAGAAATTACATATTAACTTACCACTACTTGAAGCTCTTTCACAGATGCCAGATTCGAGGAAATTTTTAAAACATCTCTTGACGAATAAGCGCAAGTTAGATGAAGATCCACATGTGGAATTAAACGCAGTGTGTTCAGCAATGTTACAGAGTAGACTACCACAAAAGCTAAAAGATCCAGGGAGTTTTACAATTCCATGTTTAATTGGTAGACTAACTGTTGATAATACGTTAGCTGGTTTAGGGGCAAGAAGAAATGTCATGCCTTATAAATTATTTAAACAATTAGGTCTAGGGAAACCCAAACAAACTAGGATGAGCATTCAATTAGCTGATAAAACTATTAGAATTCCTAGGGGTATTATCGAAGATGTTCTTGTAAAAGTTGACAGATTCGTTTTCCCAGTAGATTTTGTTGTCTTAGACATGGATGAGGATAATTCGATTCCCCTAATTTTAGGAAGACCCTTTTTAGCGACTGCCAGAACTAAAATTGATGTTGATGCAGGAGAACTGATACTTTGTGTAGGTAATGAGACAGTCACCATCAAGGCTCTCGACTCGGCTAGAACATCGAGTAATCAAGGTGAGAACATAAATTCTAATGATAACCATTCGGTTAACCCTTATTTTCAGGAAGCACCACCAAAGAATACAACTGAACCTGATCCTAAACCTCAAGCCAACAAGAAAGTAGTTCATGAAGTTCGAGGGATTCATTTCGATGATCTAGAGGAGTGGAAGACACACTTCAAGGAGAAATTAGGGATACACAACGAAGAACCAGAACCACATAAGACAAAACCAAAGGAGCCCCCAAAAGAGCTAATAGGAACAACAAACCACTTCAAAATAGGTGACCAGGTACTGTTAGATCAGGTAGATCCTCGAATATCTCCTCCGGACCCTAGCACAAACAAAGAAATATCTTTTAGGGTAGCCAGTGTTTTCCCACACGGAATAGTCGAGGTGAGTAATCCTACTTTTGGTACTTTTACTACAAACACATCTCGACCTAAATTTTTTCACGAAGAAACAAATGATGGCATGAGGAAGGACTTCCAACTCCTCAAACCACCCTGACAATGCAAACGAGAGGAGAGTCTAGCTTAAGACTATAAACGAGCACTTCTCGGGAGGCAACCCGAGCACTAACACAATTTATTTTTACATTTTGCTTTAAATTTATTTTTCTTTTCCTTCTTTTCTTTACACCTAGTTATAAACTAACAAGGGGTGCAGAATTCCAGGACACACGGCCTTGCACACGGCCGTGGTCGTGGCCGTGTGGACCATAAGAATCCCCGTACTAACATAGCAGAGGCCGTGCGAATCAATTCCAACCACTTTTCGACGTCACGGATCCAACCACTACACCACGGGCACCGACAAAGGGGCACGGCCGTGCCCCATAAGCGTGTGAAGCTACTAACTTTCCAAGCACGGGCTGAACACGCCCGTGACTGAAAACCGTGCCAACATACTGACTTGTCGAACACAGGCTAGACACGAGCGTGGGTAACCAACACGCCCTAGAAGACGACCGTGCGATGCGGCCGTGTAAATCGACACACCCTCTGTCCACGGGCGTGGGAGAGCCTTAGATACAAAATTTATTTAAAACCCACAGCCCTCCCCCTTCACCCCACCTTCTTCCATCTTCTCTTTCTTTCCTTCTGTTCTCCCTCTTTCTTTTTCCTTTTCCTAATAAGTCCTTAGACTCTTGAGCTACAACAACATCATATCCATGGCAAAGAAGCATAAAAGGCCAATCACAGTCTCTTCAAAGGAGACCGATTCACATGAGTTCATGCCGGCAGCTTCATCCAAACAACAAGCCAAGGATATTTGAGGCTACCTAGTTTTTATTTCATTTTTCTCTTTTGCTTCAATTTCCTTCCCTTTAACAATCTTATGCTTAATTTAGTTTATTTTACTTTAGTTTCTTAACTTTAGGTTCTAAAGGCTGCTAGGGAATCACGCCACGACCACCACCATATCCTCAGCCTTGGAAATCACACCCAACAATAAGGACTCTACGGTCCATCAATCTTTTCTTTTAATTTTAGTTTCATCTTTATTTTTCTTCACTTTAGCTTGCTTTTCTTTAATTATTTAATTAGTATAGTTTTAATTATTATTATTATATCCTGGCTAATCCTGCATGAGCTACCCAATTTCTTCATCTAGCGCAGGATCGTTACCCAGACCAGCCCCTTCAACATATCGTTCATCCAGCTCAAGGAATTCATCCATAATTCAAGGAGTTTCACTTATCCCCATATCTTCTGATCTGAAAATTACATATATATTATCTATCTTTGTACATTGAGGGTAATGTACATCTTAAGTGTGGGGGGTGAACAACCTAAAAAGGTGCCTAACTTTTTTTCATTATTCTCAAATTTCTGAAACTAGGTACCAAACTTTTTGCATTATTCTCAAAATCCTGAATTTAGTCTTGTTTGAAAGTAAATTTCTCGTATTACTAATTAGGATGAAATTTCTAATGATTTATGATTTTTATTGATATGTTTTAGACTAAGTCATTGATAATTGTGCATTGATAATTAAATTTTAAGAATACTAGAGAATCAAGCATGATAAGTCTATTTTTCTGAATTAAAAATTTTCTAGGTTCTCGAACTGAGTTTAAATATTACTTTGAAGTTTGAAAGTTACTAGGTTGACAACATAATACCCATAATTTTTGTGAGATTTTGAGCCTTATAGAGCATAAATTTTTTTCTTGCTCACTTTATTGATTATGAGTGTGTCAACACTGATTTGTTATTCTAGAACTTGCATCAATTATACATGTCGAGACCACACTTTTTGATTTGATATACAGAGATGATAAAGGCACCTGGGATTTAACCAACTTACTCCATAAAAAGCCTACCTTCATAATTAACCCTTAGTGAACCCCTTTTAATCCTAACAACCCTTTTTATTGACATAACTGCCAATATTAACCCACAACCCTTTGTTTTTGTTATCACCATTCCTTTTGACTACCCTTATATCGAGATTTGATTTGATTAATAGCCTAATTATGTTTTTTATTTTCAGTTATGTATTTATTAGTTTGTTCTTAATTTAAAAAAAACGAAGTATATTAATTATTAGTTATGTGATTAAACGAGCTTATACATTTAAATTGCAAATATCGAAGAAGAAGCTCGTATTATTAGTATTATTAGTTGATGTAAATATTATTATTAGTTCATTAGTTCTTAGTTAGGTAATTTGTCAATTCAAACTCGATTCTAACCTTCTAATTCAGCCTTATTCCATACCTTAACCCTAGGCCCGTTACAACCCTGTTAAAGACCTTTTGATTTGTGTTTCATCTCATATTTCAGTGGTGGAGATTTGATTTTCATGCAAGCCTATGGGATTAACTCTTCATGTTTGACTTTTAAGTGCCTAAATTCTGAACCTTAAACACTTTGAGTGATTTGAGTGAATCTTTTGTGAGGATGTCAATCCTTGTCGAAGCATCGATACGTTAAATACGTTATGAATCTTTTCTAACTCAGGTGGCAATAACAATCTCTACGCAACTGGCCCGATACGCTTAATAATCTCATACGGCCCAATGAATCTCGGACTTAATTTTCCTTTACGATCGAATCGGAGTATTTTCTTCCATGGAGATACTTTTAAGAACACTTTATCTCCAATCTCAAACTCAATATTTTTCCGTTTCAAGTCTGCATACGATTTTTGACGATTTGACGCTGCTTTTAGACTATCGCGAATCACTTTCACTTTCTGTTCAGTTTCTTTGATCAAATCAATCCTTTGTATCTTATTCTTGCTAAGCTCAGTCCAATACAAAGGTGTTCGGCATTTTCGACTGTACAAAGGTTCGTAAGGTGCCATTTTTAAACTCGACTGAAAGCTATTATTATTCGCAAATTCAATCAATGGCAAGTATCGTTCCCATGTACCTTCAAACTCAAGAATGCAACATCTCAACATATCCTCGAGTATCTGAATAATCCGCTCGGATTGACCATCCGTCTGCAGGTGAAAAGCAGTACTGAAGTGCAATTTAGTACCTAAAGCCTCTTTCAGTTTCTTCCAAAACTACAAAGTAAACCTCAGATCTCTGTCAGACACAATAAATAGTGGCACTCCGTGCAATCTCACAATATCAGAAATGTATAACTCGGCTAACTTATCAAGCGAATAATCCATTCTCACCGGAATAAAATGAGCTGATTTTGTCAATCTATCAGCTATAACCCAAATTGTGTCTTTCTTCCTCGGAGTTAAAGGCAAACCTGAAACAAAATCCATCGTCACTTTATCCCATTTCCACTCAGGAATCATAATCAGTTGTAAAAAACCGGATGGCACCTGATGTTCAGCTTTTACTTACTGACAGATCAAACATTTCAAAACAAAATCAGAGATATCCCTTTTCATTCCAGGCCACCAGTAAAACTGTTTCAAGTTATTATACATCTTTGTACTTCCCGGATGAACAGATAAGCGACTACTATGTGCTTCTTTCAAAATCAACTGAATCAACTATGGATTTCTTGGAACACAAATCCGACCTCGAAATCTCAGATAATCATCATCATCAACTTGAAATTCTGAATCAGAGTTCAAATCACACTGAGCTCATTTTGCTAGCATTTCATTGTCAACTTTTTGAGCATTACAATTCTGTTGTAAGAACATCGGTCTTGCTTTCAATTTAGCCAAAACTAAACCATCATCAGATAGAACTAAATGAGTGTTCATCGCACTTAGCGCATATAGTGATTTCTGACTCAAAGTATCAGCAATCACATTTGCTTTTCCCAGATGATAATCAATCACAAGCTCGTAGTCTTTTAACAATTCACCATCTTTTCTGTCGCAGATTCAAGTCTTTCTGAGTCATCAAATATTTCAGACTTTTATGATCTGAATATACATGACATCTTTCACTGAACAGATAGTGACGCCAAATTTTAAAAGTGAATACAATCGTAGCCAACTCAAGGTCGTGAGTTGGATAATTCTTTTCATCCGGTTTCAATTGTCTCGAGACATAAGCTATAACTTTGCCTTCTTGCATCAAGACAGAACCCAGACCATTTAACGAAGCATCAGTAAAAATCACAAACTTTTTACCCGATTCTGGCTGTACCAAAATTAGAGCTTCAGTCAAAAGGGCTTTCAACTGATCAAAGCTTTTCTGACACTTTTCAGACCATTTGAATTTCATATCTTTCTGAAGCAATCTCGCCAACAGAGTTGCAATCATCGAAAAGCCTTTTACGAACCATCGGTAATAACCAGCAAGTCCAAAAAAACTGTGGACTTCAGACACATTTTTCGGAGGCTTCCACTCTAAAATAGATGAAATCTTGCTCGGATCAACTCGTATACCAGATGCTGACACAATATGCCCCAAAAAGCCAAATTCGTACAACCATAACTAACATTTACTAAACTTTGCATACAATTGCTTATCACGCAGAGTTTGTAGCATAATTCTCAAATGTTCGGTATGCTCAATTTCATCACACGAATAAATCAAAATGTCGTCAATGAATACAACAACAAATCGATCTAAATACGGTCTAAAAATTCTATTCATCAAGTCTATAAAGACAGCAGGAGCATTTGTTAGTCCGAAATGCATAACTAAAAGTTCATAGTGTCCGTACCCCAGTCGGAATGTTGTTTTCAGAATGTCTAAATCTTTTACTATCAACTGATAATAGCCTGATCTCAGATCTATCTTTGAAAACACAACAGCACCTTTCAACTGATCGAACAAATCCTCAATTCTGGTCAGAGCATATTTGTTCTTAATAGTCACTTTGTTTAACTGACGATAATCAATGCACATCATCATCGTGCCATCTTTCTTTTTCACAAACAAAACGGGAGCACCCCAAGATGAGAAACTTGGTCGTGCAAACCCTCTATCAGTCAACTCTTGCAACTGAGACTTTAATTCTTTCAATTCTGTCGGAGCCATTCTATACGGAGCTATTGAGATAGGGGTCGTCCCCTGCACTAACTCAATGCCAAATTCAACTTCTCGTATCGGAGGTAATCCCGGTAATTCTTTAGGAAACAGATTAGGGAACTCACGAACCACAGGAACATATATATTTTTCTTTTTTTTAGTCACTTTCACATCAATCACATACGCAAGATAAGCTTCTGATAAACCGAAATAGTAACATATTCTAGACCCACATTTAGTATGCTTTTGGATGAATTATCCTTTGATTTATGTAAAAAGGTGCTGTTAATCCTTTCTTTTCATGTCTTATACTCAGGAAAGCACCCAAGGATAAAAAGAACGAGAAACGGGCTCAAAACTGACCAAAATGGACCAATGAGGAAATCGACATGGCCTGGCCTTGGACCCACACGGCCGTGCCAAGTCAATCATCTAGAACACGGTCGAACCCCGACTCACATGGCCGTGTCTCATTAAAGACATCTGAACACGGCCTGGCCACGATTTACACGGGCGTGTGCCATGGCCGTGCCTCTGCCATGGAGAAGAGCAATTTCATTCGGGAAAGGATACTAAGGGAGAAAGAAACATATTTCAAAAGCCTATAAATACACCCTAAGTATGACCTGAAAAGGGGAGCCCAAAGCCATCGTCTAGGGGTGTCGTGCTAGGCCAGAGAAGGCTGATTTGTGGGAATTCACTCGGGGATAGCCAGTTGATCCATCTCAAGAAGCCGGGATTCTACTCAAGACGACGGATATCTCCTTCAATTCTTTCAGGAAGTTTTAGGGATTTCTTATGTTTTGTTTTATCTTTTCTCTTTAGATGTTTTCCTTTATTGTTATGAACTAAACCCTTCGGATACCTGAAGGGGATGAAACCTATGATGAATCTTGTTATTGTTTTCTGAATTATATGATAAATACTTAGTTTGTTTATAATTATGTGAGCCTAATCCAAATTTAATGTGCTTAGGTGGAGGAGGAATAGACCCTGCCTAAGAGTAGATCCAACATAATTAGGCGGAGTTGATCGCACGCCTAGAGATAGGGTGACGAGATTTTGCCGGATTAGGGTGAAACCTAATATGGGAATCCATAGATCGATTTACTGCTATTCTAGGGGGTTATTATAAGAGAACGAGAGTTCCACTAATTAACCTAGGGTTAGACGTTATTCGCCTCGACAGAGGGTTTAATATACGTTAGGGAGTCTTACGGATCAAACTAAGTGAATAAATCGTATGGTTCAGTGTTAGATAACAAGTGAAGTCTAGGTGGATTCTTCCTAGGGCATCTCCTAAATCAACTGAGTTTTTCCCAAGTTATTTTCCAAATTCATTGTTCTTTGTCTTAAAGTCTTTAGTTTAGTAGTTAATTAATTTAGATTAATAAACAACTTCACTTATTTTAGGTTAAATAATAGAAAGAAAGTTAGTATTAGTACTTTTAGTTCCTTTGGGTTCGATAATCCGGTCTTGCCTAAGCTATACTATTGTTCGATAGGTGCACTTGCCTCAATCGTTGTCAGAGTTAGTTTCCAGGTTCGATCATTCTTTTTATAAATTTTAAAGCTCTGATTCACAGCGATCATGTAACACCCTGGTTCTAGGGGTTAGATTTTTGGTGCTTAGCTTAGGTGTTGGCACACTTCAGTGTGTGGTTGGGTAAGTTTTAGGGGTCCAGAGAACCCTAGGTGGTGGTAGGTTGCCTTAGAAAATTTTTTTTTTTTTTAGGGGCTAGTAGGGGGATGTTACAGTTTGGTATCAGAGCCCGGTTCAAAACTCGGCTTTGAAGGTTTTGGGCCCAAAAACGTTTCAAAATGGGTTTTTAAGAAATTTTTCAGTTTATTCGGCATGGCACTGTACCTCAGACCAAGTCCACGGTAAGTACTTGGACTTTTGAAGTGATTTGTTTGTATGAATGGTTATGGGTTTATTCGGGCTCGTAGATTAGAATATTAGGGCTATTGGACCCTAGGAATAGTCTACTCAAACATATGCATAAAACTTAAAGCTACTAAACAAACACCGTGATTAGTCGCGCGAGTTAAGGTGTGGCAACCATTGTGCGCATGTCTAGGAGTGGATCCTAAGAGCTTGGTACTTGCTTAAGCGGTCCTCGTGACTCACCTCCTCATCGCAGGAATCCTACCTGGTGCGCAGCTACGGTTCACCTTAACCAAGAGGACTCGTTCATAGGCTAAACCAGTTATTAAAACCCGAAAGGGATTTTGCCTCACTGTTTTAAAACCCTTAGTTTTAAAATTTCCAAAATTTACTCCTTGGGTTTGCAAGCTCTAAATCAGTTTTTGAAAGATGTTTTCTCGATTTACAAAATTTCCAAAAAAATACCTCTGTAGGAAAATGACGAAATTACCCCTGGGTAGGAAAAGGAAACTTGATTGCTCGAAAGAACTACTCTTGGAACCTTCATTGCATAAAATTGCTCGTGGATAAAACAGTGAAACAATAACTTCTAATTCATAAAACTTTCTAAACAGATTAAATCGAAGCGCTAGAGATGAGTTCTAAGGGGCGCGGTAGAAGAAGAATGACAGCTTCGGAACCAGTAGGGTCTGGCTATGGGTCAGAAAGCGAAGTGCCGCCAGCAGGTGGATGTAGAGGAACAAGATCCGATAAGTGAAGAGAACGCAGATGTCGCAGCTATGTTACGCGTGCTTGACCAAGTGGCAAGAGCTAGTAGGGAAATGGAGCTCGGAAGTCGCGTGCCCGAGAGGCTTAGGTCTAACGGGCTGAAGTTTTTAGGGAGTATCTGGGTAGCTCGAGCGTAGCGGAGTATTGGCTAGAAGGAGTCGAGAGAATTATGGACGACTTGGATTGTGCCCCGGAGGAAAAGTGAAAGGAGCCAAGTTTCGCTTCTTCGGGATGAGGCTTATCGTTGGTGGCTCAGCACAAACAAGGTGTACCGGCAGATCGATTGGATTGGGACTACTTTAAGGAAAAGTTTGAAGGAAAATACGTTGGAGCAAGCTACTTGGATGCGCAAAGGAAGGCGTTTCTAAATCTGGTGCAAGGAAATAAGTCGATAGCTGAGTACGAAGCGGAATTCGTGCGACTCAGTCAGTATGCTAAGGGAATTGTGGCCACTGACTATGAGAGGTGCGTCCGGTTTGAAGATGGATTGCGAGATGAGCTTCGAGTGTTGATCGCTCCGCAGAGGGAAAGAGACTTCGCGATGCTAGTGGAGAAAGCTCGTATAGCCGAAGAAGTTAAGAGGACGGTAAGGGAAAACCGAGAAAAGAAGAGGAACGAGAATAAGAGAAATATTGGGCCGTCAGCATCGTTTGGTAATGTCCAGAAAGGACCAAAGATCGAGAATCCTGTAAGTGCACTTGTACCAGTGGATCGGAATCATTCTTGTGCTCGATGTGGAAGACCTCACACAGGAGAGTGCTGGGGAAATAGTAAAGAATGTTTTCGGTGTGGGTCTAAGGCACATCTGGTTAAGAATTGTCCTCAAGCGACGAGGGGTCGTGGTTCAAGTCATGGAAGGAATGGTTCTAGTCGGAGTCAACCAAGGATGTGATGCTAGGTAAGCTCCTTTGTTCCGGTACTTGCGTTAGTTGCTTTGTTTTGCTTATGAGTTAGCCTTTCCGGTGTTGCTAAGAGAGGCGTTTCGAGTTTTGAGCGCGAGTTTGGGAGATTGTGTAGGTACGATAGCCTTAGAAAGATCAGAGTGCGCAGCATAAGCGTAAGGTGGTGAGATAGGTGGTATGGACGTTTAGTAATTTCGAGGACGAAATTATTTTAAGGAGGGTAGAATTGTAACACCCTGGTTCTAGGGGTTAGATTTTTGGTGCTTAGCTTAGGTGTTGGCACACTTCAGTGTGTGGTTGGGTAAGTTTTAGGGGTCCAGAGAACCCTAGGTGGTGGTAGGTTGCCTTAGAAAATTTTTTTTTTTTTAGGGGCTAGTAGGGGGAGTTGGATGGAGAGGGCTTTAAGAGAATTTTTGGTGGGGTTTTAGCACAAGAAAGAGGCTTGATAGAGTGGCTTAAGGACGCCACTTAGGGCCTTGTTATGAGGCGCTTCAAGGAGCAAGGGGGGGGCAAGGTTCGAGTCGTGGTAGAGGCATGAGATGCGTTTTTTTTTGTGTGGCGTTATAGATAAGGGGGCTGGGTTAAAGAAGGTTTTAAGAATTAATTTGGGGTTTAGGACACAAGAAGCGGTGGTCCAAGTGGTGCTCGTGCGCGCTGGGCGCTGAGGTGCGTGTGTGGCGCTGGTTCGAGCGACTAAGCGGCATTTTGGCGTTTCATTTTATGTGCGGCTATGGGGCTGGAGAAAGAAGGGTTATAAATAAATGTTGGGGGTTTCTAGCATAAAATTCAAAGTGGCCGAGTGGCCTGGGCGTTGGGGGGCGCAAGGAGTGCGGCAGAAGGTCCCAAGTTCGAACCTGGTGTTTGGAGTTTTGTTTTTGTTATTTTGGGCAGCAAATTTGGTGGTATTGGACGGTTTTGGGAGGCTTGAAAGGGGGAGAAGACTTGGTCTTTGTGTTTTTAAATTTTGGCTAGTTAGGTTTGATTTTATTTTTATTTTATTTATTTTTTTCAAAACATTTTGAATGGATGGTAGGGAGGTGTTTTAGGAAGATTTTGGGGGCTATTTTTGGGGGGTTGGAGCTTGGCTTTTTAGTATAAATAGGGGGAGGGGGGATGCTCATTTCACTCATCCATCTGTTTCCTCTCTTCTCCTCTCTTTTCCTCTCTTCTCCTCTCCTTTGCCGAATTTCGTTCCCCATCTCCAAAGCCTGTTGGCCGAACCCTCCACTCTCCCTATTTCCCTTTCCTTTTCACTTCAAAACCGAATACACCCCACACTTCTTCTTTCCCTTCTTTAAAATACCTCTTTGGCCGAAATTGCTATTTCCTCTCCTTGATTTAATTAGTAGCCGAATCTCCCCTTTACCGGAATTTTCTTCCCTCAATTTGATAGCACTTGGGACCGAGTGTTGGCTTAGATCTTTTCGAGTTCTGTGACTGAGATACTTGGAGTTTTAGTGGTCGGCCAAGCCTTCGTTATAGCAGTCAGTTTGATCAAGTGGAGGTAAGATTATTTATTAGGGTTAAATGCTTAGGTGGTGTTTTGGGGTTAACCTGTTTACCTGATTAAGCTTTTGCATGGAGGCCACAACCAGTCAGAGTGGGCAAGGGAAGGCCCCTGTCCCAAAGTTCAAGAAAAGAGCGGTTTCAGCAGTTCGAGATTGGCCACCAGGGTGTGGGCCAGCAGCAAAAAGCGTTAAGCAAATAGCCGTAGTTTCGCTAGACGATAGCGTCGAGGATCGAGAGTCTAGAACTCCTAGTAATAAGGTGTGTAATTAACCATTGTTTCCGGGATTCGAGTATATCTGCTTATGTTGTATGATGCTAAAAAGTGGTGTTAAATGTGAAAATGGTACCCTTAAGGGGTATGAAGATGATCAGGTTAGTAGCAAAGTTTGTAATTATGTGAACACTGATTTTATTGTGAGAGTATGCCTGTGATTGTGAATAGCATGCACATGCATCATCTACGCATTATATCATGTTACATGTGCATGGGTGGGTTTATGAAAAGAAGGTACGGGTGTACTTCGAGTGCGTGGTTGATGTCGACTTTGTGCTACATCGTGGATTGGCGCCGATCGAGGTCGCGTTGTGGATCTTTGCGATTTAGTTCGGCGTGGTTACCTTGATTGATATGAGCTTTATGCCATATCGTGGCTTGATGGATTGCTTTGTGTGCTCCATCGTGGTTTGATGTTAGCTATACGCTACATCGTGGATGGCATTGGTTGCCTTTTTGGAGGAAAAAGGAGAGGGTGACTCGATAGTCCCCGGTGTGTGTGGTAGGTTTGGATAAGGGGTGTGTAGCGGATGGACCCTAGGTTTGGGTGGGTTTCATGATTGCATTATTCCGTTTATGAAATAATATGAGAATGGGCCGAGCCCAATGAATAGGTATGTTTTGGGGACATACGTGGACATGGGCCAAACCCAGTGATCAGTGGACTAATGTGAAAAGGGCCTAGTCCAGTATTTGTGTATGACTTGAAGGTGGGCCAAGCCCAGATTGTGGTAATGTCTGAATACTTATACTTGCATGTTGCATTTGATAATTAAGATGTTATGTGGTTAGCATGTGGGTGGATTCCGATGGTTTAGTTACACACTGAGTCATTGTGACTCACCCAATCTCTTATCCAACATCGCAGGTGGAAGGATGATCGGACCGGGTTGGAGTGGATACAAGGTGGCCCATGCAGAGGACGTTTTAATATTTTCTTTATGCACTTTATAACCAAGTACTTGGATTCATTATGTTGTAATAAGAGCCTCTTAAGTTATTTGGTTGTCTTTTGGTAACTATTGTCTAAAGAGTTTTGGGAATAATGTTACTTTTATGAACCAAGCTTAAACCACTTGAGTCTGATGTTTCAAACGTTTTCCAACCTAAGTAAATTGACAACTAAGAGTTTTAAAGACGAAACCCCGAGATTTCAAAGTAACTTAACGGTTTGCAAACAAACATGCCCAGGATTTCTCATGAGTAAAACTAGTCTAGAGGAGTTTAGGCAAAAGTTAAACGGCAACATGTTTTCGTCAATAAGTCTTTCCCATAACATAACCAGATTCGGTCGTAGTGAATGGGCCGGGTTTGGGGATGTTACAGATCAGCTTCACATCCCTTTTTCACATAATTCAGAGCTTTCATTGAAGTTATTACTGCTGATAGCCCATTTAAATCACTGGACTCGATCCGTATTATCTCATCATTCTGACATATCAAATCAATAGTCTTTTGTTTGCACTTCACAATAGCATCATGCAAAGTTAGCCAATCCATACCCAGGATTATATCAAATTCATCAAAAGATAATAACATCAGATCAGCCAGAAAACATATATCTCAAAACATCAAGGGACAATTCTTGCACACTTTGTCAACCAGGACACTTTTGCCTAAAGGGTTCGATACTCTAATTACAAACTCAGTAGACTCTATAGGTAAAGTCTTACTAGATACTATGTTCATACATATATATGAATGAGTAGACCCTGGATCTATCAATGCAATCACAGAAGTATCATAAAGAGTAAAAGTACCGGTAATGACGTCTGGAGACGAAGCTTCCTCATGAGCTCGGATAGCATAAGCTCTGGCAAGCGCTCTTGCCTCAGATCTCGCAACTGTATCTTTCGTAGCTCTTTGGCTACCACTTAAGTTTCCCGTGTTTCTGGGAGGTCTACCCCTAGCTAAAGCATTATTCGACTTCAGATTCTGTACAATCTCTTGCTCAACAGACTCGGGACAGTCTCGGATAAAGTGATCTAAAGATCCACATTTGAAACAAGCTTGATCATTTAATCGACAATTACCTGGATGACTTTTACCATAATCTTTAAACTCAGGTCGCTCAGATCTAACATTTCCAACACTTGCAATCGAAGTAGCTGGAGCTCAGAAGCTCGAATGTGATCTTGCACGATCTTTACTTGAATGTCCCACGTTAGTCTTTGAACGGCTATAATCATCTCGGAATTTCTTTAATACCGACTGATATGACTTACTCTTTGTTCATTTTTTCACCTCTCTAGCTTCCAAATCAGCTTTTCTTTTCTCTTTCCCGAGTTCCTCAGCTTTACACACTCGGTCAACAAGCACAACGAATTCTTTTATTTCCAAAATTCTGACTAACAAACGGATATCTTCATTCAAGCGGTCTTCGAACCTTTTACACATTATTGCCTCAGTCGAGACACATTCTAGTGCATACTGGCTCAATCTCACAAATTCTCGTTCATATTCTGTAACAGGCATATGGCCTTGTTTCAATTCAAGAAACTCTTTTCGCTTTTGATCAATAAATCTCTCACTGATGTATTTTTTTCAGAATTCAGTCTGGAAGAAATCCCAAGTGATTCGTTCTCTCGGAACAACAGAAGTCAGAGTTTTCCACCATTGGTAAGCTATATCTCTCAACAAAGAAACGGCACATTTAACACATTCATCAGGGGTAGATGACAACTCATCAAATACCCAAATTGTATTCTCAAGCCAGAACTCGGCTCTCTCAGCATCATCGTCAGTGGTAGCACGGAATTCTTTAGCCCCATATTTTCTAATCTTATCAACTGGAGGTTTATTCAGACGAATCGGATCTATAACTTGAGGACCTACAGGAACTTGTAAGGGGCGGAGGTTGAGGAACAGTCGGATTTGGTCTAACATACTGAGTGAACCACTCATTCATCATTTGGAAGAACGCTTGTTTAGCCTCTCCTTCCTAACTGCTAGTAACCGGTCTAGAATCAGACGGCGCTGTCCCTTGAGCAGGAGTAGGCGCATTACTTTCAACATCGTCAGCTACGGCTCGTTTGGAATCCATTTACTATACAGAAAACACATTTTATCTGTCAGGATTCATCACACTATCACAGTTTGTATATATGACATGTATAGCTAGACTCTCACACATTACGTTAGTCCTAGAATTGACTAAACCATAGCTCTGATACCAATAAAATGTAACACCCCTAACCCATATCCATCACCGGACTAAGGTTAAGAGGCATTACCTGACATATCAAAACATTTTACACTCATTTCATAACATCAATCATACAACATCATTTCATAAAGATTCATACCCACATAGTCCCTTTAGACGGCCTACGAGACCTTGAACATGCTTTAGAGAAGGTTCGGGACCAAATCGATCTCAACAGAAACTTTGTGGAACTTAGAAATTTTTCTATCAAAATAGGGCACACGGCCGTGTTGCTAGGCCGTGTGCCTTACACGACCGTGCCTTGGGCCATGTCTCAGCCCGTGTGCAAAATTGACTTGAATCACACGGCCTGTCACACGCTCGTGTGTCTGGCCCGTGTACAATACTGACTTGGGTCACACGGCCTGTCACACGCCCGTGTGTCTGGCCCATGTGCAAGTCTGACTTACTACAAATTGAAACAATGAAAGACACGATCGGGACACACGCCCGTGAGTTCAACTGTGTGGGCAATTATAGGCCATTTCCAAGGCCAAATTGCCACCCATATTGGGTCATACCTACAAGCATCAAACAAGCATCAAATTATGACTCAAAATCAGCCAAAACATGCCAAAATTGACCATCCCTTTTGGCCATTCAAGAGCACATCCAAACATACCAACTTTTACATCACATAGCATGAACTATATTCACCCATAATCACATTCATTATCAAACCATATCACATGGCTATATATATAAACATATCCAAAAACATATCTTAACATTTCTAGCCTATCAATGCCATACTTCAATATGTACATTTTCCAAAGGTACCAAAATATAGTTTGATAGTGTGGGGATAATCCTTGACGATCCCCGAGCTCCCAATAGCTTCGATAATCTATAAAAAATGCAAACACGCACAAGGTAAGCTTTCAAAAGCTTAGTAGGCCATATACAAATAAACTTATCACATAGAACATTTATAAACGATTTCATTCATATAAACTATGGCATAACACAACAGTAAATTCATATTTCTCATTTGGCTCAATTTTTCTCAACCACTTGCTTACAAACATATCACATTTTCATGTAGCTCACATATCAAATGATCACATTCATACTTATCTCCCATTGCCAAATTTCATACACATTTCATACGTACCTGAACAAATACATTTTCACATACTCAATCATATCTCGGAATGCCCGTTGAACCATTCGAAATCAATAAGGATACTCGAATAGCTCGTAAAGATTGTACAATGCCAACGTCCCAGACGTGGTCTTACATGTAATTAAATATCGATGCTTCTGTCCCAGACAAGGTCTTACACGAAATCTTATACGATGCCGATGTCTCCGACATGGTCTTACACGTAAATCTCAAATCGATGCCAACGTCCCAGACGTGGTCTTACACGATAACACATATCAGAATCCTATGTCATGACATACGTATCCTAACTATTCCTAAGGTTCGTACAGGACTTTTCGGACGTCGTCACATTATCGGCAATTTCCCGAATTCCACATATTCAGCTCAAATAGCCATATATCACAATTCATTTATATATAAGCAATATTAATTCAATTCAAACACATTTATTTGTATATCGACTTACCTCGTATGGGAAAGAATGAAAACAAACAGCTATTCCAGTACTTTCGATTTCCCCCGATCTAATTCTGTTTTCTTTGGTTCTTGATCTATACACATTCAAATTTAACTTATTCATTCACCAAATCATCCAATTCAATCTATATACACATATTTAGGGCATTTTACAAATTAGCCCTCACATTTTTTCATTTTGACATTTATGTCCCTAATTTACAAAATCGCAAAATATACAAAATTTCATTACACTATAGCTTGGTCGAATATTCACTTGGCTCAAATAAGCCCACATATTTCATTTATTTAACATTTTAGTCCTTCAATTTCTCATTTTCACAATTTAGCCCATAATACTCAAATTCATCGAAAATTCAAAGACAAAACATATTAATCTATCACATATCTTTCATATTTCATCAACTATCATCAGAAAGCTTACAAAATCATCAATGGCATAACTCACAATATTCATGAATTTCATGAATTAAGGCATGGGCTTAAGAGAACGCGAAGCAACGATCACAAAAATGTAAAAATTATCAAAAACCGAACAAATTACATACCTCAATCAAGCTATACCAAGGCCGAATGTACAAAAGCTTCAAAACCCCCTTTTTCTTTTCTTATTTTCGGGAAAGATGATGAACATAATGCATGGTTTTATGTCTTATTTTATTTAATTTCATTTTAACACATAATTTACTATATTACCCTTTATAAAAATAATATGAAAACATTATAACTTAAGACCCAAACCGTCCATGCTATTATCCAATGGCCAATTTACCACATAAGGACCCCATATAATAAAAATCATAGTAATATAGCACTTTAACAAATAGCAAGTCACTTTTGCATTTTATGCGATTAAGTCGTTTTTATCAAATCAAGCATTTAAATGATAAAATTAAATCACAAAAAATTTCACACATATAAATTAACATACTGTAGTCTCGGAAAATAATATTAAAATATTTTTCTGACTCAGATTTGTGGTCCCGAAACCACTATTCTGACTAGGGTCTAAGCTGGACTGTTACATACGAAGCCTTAAACATGCTTTAGAAATGGTTCGGGACTAAAATGATAACTGATAAACCGTAAAAGTAACATATTTTAATCCCATATTTAGCATACTTTTGGGTGATTTATCCCTTGATTTATGTAAAAAGGTGCTCTTAATCCATTGTTTACATGTTTTATACTCAGGAAAGCACCAGAGGATGGAAAGAATGAGAAACGGGCTCAAAACAGACCAAATTGGGCCAAAGTGAAAATCGACACGGCCTGGACTTGAGCCAACACGGGCGTGTCTCCATGATAGACTAGAACACGGCCTGATCACGATTTACACGGGCGTGTCACCTCATTAAAAGTCTGAACACAGCCTAAAGACGATTCACACGGGCGTGTGCCATGGCCGTGTCCCTATCGCGGAGAAGAGCAATTTCACTCAGAAAAGGATACTTAGGGGCAAAGAAACCTATTTCAAAAGCCTATATAAACACCCTAAGTATAACCTAGAAGGGCGCGGCGAGCTAGGCAAAGGAGCCGAGTCGAAAAGGTCAGATTTGTGGGAAACACTCGAAGATAGCCAGTTGATTCATCTCAAGAAGCCGAAATTCTACTCAAGACGGTGGATCTCTCCTTCAATTCCTTCAGGGGGTTTTAGGGATTTCTTATGTTTTGTTTTATTTTTTCTTCTGAGATGTTTTCTTTTATTGTTATGAACTAAACCCTTCAGATACCTGAAGGGGATGAAACTTAGATGAATCTTATTATCGTTTATTGAACTATATGATAAATACTTGATTTGTTCTTAATTATGTGTTCTTAATTCTTGTGTTGATATTTCCGAGATATTGATTCAAGTTTGATGTGCTTAGGTAGAGGAGCAAAAGTCTCTACTTAAGAGTAGATCTAGCGTAGTTAAGCGGAGTTGATCGCGCGCCTAGAGATAGGGTGACGAGATTTTGCCAGATTAGGGTGAAACCTAATATGGGAGTCCATAGATCGAGTTAATGCAATTCTAGGGGTTTAAATTAGAAAGAGATTTCAATTAATCAACCTAGGGTTAGACGTTATTCACTTCGAGAGAGGGTTTAATATACATTAGGGAGTCTTACGGATCAAGTCAAGTGAATAAATCGTGCAGTTTGAGTTAGATAACAAGTGAAGTCTAGGTGGATTCTTCCTAAGGGTATCGTCTTAATCAACTGAGTTTTTCTAACAGTATTTCCCCAATTCATTCTTTTTGTCTTTGCATCTTTAGCTTAGTAGTTAGTTAAATTTAGATTAAATAACAACTTCACTTATTTTAGGCTAGATAATAAAAAGAAAGTTAGTATTAGTACTTTTGGTTCCTTTGGGTTTGACAATCCGGTCTTGCCTAAACTATACTACTGTTCGATAGGTGCACTTGCCTCAAATCGTTGTCATAGTTAGTTTCTAGGTTCGATCATTCTTTTTATAAATTTTAAGACTTTGACATCGCGAAAACAACGATCAAGTTTTTGGCACCATTGCCGGGGAACTAAAATATTAAGAAAGCTCTATTTTTATTACTTTAGCCATTATTTTCTGCAATTTACTTTTATTTTTATTTATGTTTTTGTTTTGTTTTTAACTTTTCTAAATTTTCTTTCTTTCTTTTCCTAGCAAGTACCTCTAGTTTATGACTAGAAGGAACCCGAGAGGACCACAAGTATACGACAGTGATATTGAAGCTACCGCTCGCAGGAATCGCATAGCGATTAGGCGAGCCCTAAATTACACAGAAAAAGAGTGGGAAGGCAGATCCAATCCTACTGAAGGGATGGACGAGAATAATCCACCACCACAAGATGTGGCAAAAAATAATGCACCGCGTACTATGTATGATTATGCTAAACCTCATTTAACGAGAGCGAGAATCAAGTATTGTTAGGCTCGCTATAGTCGCTAATAATTTTGAATTAAAGCCTAACACTATACAAATGATTCAACAATTTGTTTAATTTGATGGTTTACAGGATCGAAGACCCAAATACTCATATAGCTAATTTTTAGATTTACGTGATACCTTCAAAATAAATGGCGTTTCGATGATGCCATCCGTCTTCGGTTATTTCCCTTTTCATTAAGGAATAAAGCCAAACAATGGTTAAACTTCGTTACCACGAGGGTCAATCACTACATGGGATCAAATGACCGAAATTTTTTATTAAAATATTTCCCACCGCCAAAACGACCAAATTATGAAATGATATTTCTTCTTTTGTGCAGATGGATTTAGAGACATTATACGACGCATGGGAGAGATACAAGGATCTCTTGAGAAGGTGTCCACACCATGGTTTACCCCTGTGGCTCCAAGTCTAAACTTTCTATAACGGTGTAAAACCCTCAACGAGGCAACTAATTGATTCAGCCGCTAGTGGAACCCTGAACAATAGAACTCCTGACGACCTACGAGTTTATTGAAGAGATGTCACCAATAACTATCGGTGGCGGTTACAAGGACAAAACCAACAAAATCAGCCTGAGTTTTCAACCTCGACGCAGCGAAACCATGCTATCAACACGGTAGAGATGATGAATAAAAAGCTTGATAGTTTGTGTTCTTCGCAGTACATCCAAAGAATGCAATCTGACGCAAGTGGAACTGTGGCGAATCCCTGAGTACCCACCCTACCAACCTGACACGAAGCGAACAAATGAACTATATAGGTAATAACTTCAGATCTAATAATAACTCTTATAGTATACTTATAATCCAGGTTGGAGGAACCACCCAAATTTTTCATGGGGAGGTCAAGGAAATCAAGGAATTCAAAGACAACAACCTCCTCAAAATTTCAAATATCAGCCCTATCCACAGGAAAAGAGGCCGAACCTTGAAGAGATGCTGACAAAATTCATGGCAGCCACAGATAACCGTCTCCAAGACACTGAAACCACCCTTAAGAATCAACAGGCATCAATTAAGGGGATCGAAAGTCAAGTTGGGGAACATACTAAGGCAGTTAGACAACTTGGAAAGATAATTTCCGAACAACCGCAAGGGCGTCTACCAAGCAACACTAAGATTAACCCAAAGAAGCAAATCCAAGCTATCATAGCTCATGATAGTATAGGGTTAGATGAACCCAATCCAATACAAGAAAATGAGGTAGAGAAAGGTAAAGTTGAGGTAACACAAGAAAAGCCAAAAACAGTAATCAAAAAGTACCAACCTCGCATTCCTTATCCTGAATCAATGAAGCGAGACGATACAGAGGAATAGTTCGGTAAGTTTCTTAAACTTTTATAGAAATTACATATTAACTTACCGCTACTTGAAGCCCTTTCGCAGATGCCAGATTCTAGAAAATTTTTAAAAGAGCTTTTGACGAACAAGCGAAGGATAGACGAGGCATCACACGTGGAACTAAACGTAATGTGCTCGTCAATCTTGAAAAATAAACTACCACGGAAATTAAAAGATCCAGGGAGTTTTACGATTCCATGTTTAATTGGTAGTTTACCTATTGATAATACGTTAGCTGATTTAGGGGCAAGCATAAATGTCATGCCTTATAAATTGTTTAAACAACTAGGTCTAGGGAAACCCAAAAAAACTAGGATGAGCATCCAACTAGCTGATAAAACTGTTAGAATTCCTAGGGGTATTATCGAAGATGTTCTTGTAAAAATTGATAAATTCTTTTTCCCAGTAGATTTTGTTGTCCTAGACATGGATGAGGATAATTCGATTCCCTTAATTTTAGGAAGACCTTTTTAGCGACCGCTAGAACAAAAATTGATGTTGGTACAGGAGAACTCATACTTCATGTAGGTGACAAATCGATCAGTTTAGAAGCTCTTGACTCGGCCAGGACAACAATTGATGAAGGTGAGAAAGTAAATTCAGTTGATAACCAAGTTGTTCAACTTTCACCACAGGAAACACCACAAGGTTACAAACCTGAGCCGAATCATGGACCCCATGACAACAAAGAAGAATTACATAAGGAACGAAGCCTTAGGGTCGACAAAATAGAAGAGTGGAACACAAAATTCAAAGAAGAACCGGAACCACACGAACTAAAACCGAAGGAGCCCCCAGAAAAGCTCATAGGAACAACAAACCAGTTCAAAATAGGAGACCAGGTACTGTTAGATAAAGCAGATCCTCGTCTCACCACATCAGACCTGAACACAAATGAAGAAATTCCTCTTGAGGTACACAATATTTTCCCATATGGAACAGTTGAGGTAAGTAATCCTATTTTTGGTACTTTCAATATAAACGCTGCTCGACTAAAACTTTATCAAGGAAATAGAAGTGATAGCATGAGGGAAGATATCCAAAATTTTAAACCACCCTAATTTTTGCGAATATGAGGAAAGTCTAGCTTAAGACTTTAAAAGAGTGCTTCTCGGGAGGCAACCCGAGCACTAACCCTAATTACTTTCGTATTTGTTTTCATTTTATTTTCTTCTCTTCTCTTAGTCTTAAACACCTAGTTTTAAACTAACCAAAAGTGCAGATTTCCAGCCCACACGCCTTTGCACACAGGCCGTGGCGTGGCCATGTGGAGGTACAAAATCTCCGTCGACAATGGCGAGAAGAGGTACAAGTCGAAAAGAATCAAATCTTCAAGTCACGGACTCCAACCAACACCCCACGGCATCGACAAAACGCCACGGCCGTGCGACGCGGCGTGGGCGACACCGACTTATCACCAATGGGCGTGGCAATCAGCCAAAGCGGGCGTGGGAGAAGCGATCGATGCATAACACGGCCGTGCGAGAGCGGCCGTGTGTGAATCATCACGCCCATGGTACACGCAGCGTGGGAATGTACGACTTGAGAATTTTATTTAAACCACCCACCCTCCCTCTTCTCACCCATTCAGCCCATTCAGTTTTTCTTTTCTTTCTCAACCCTCTCCCTACTTTTCTTCTCCAATACATTCCCAAAACCCTTGAGCTACACCAAATGCCGAAGAAGCGGAAGGAATCAAGCATAGTCTCCCAGAGGGAGACCGATCTATATAAGTTCATGCCGTCCACTTCATTCACTCGCCAAGCCAAGGGTCTTTGAGACCATTTATCTTTTCTTTTACTTTCATCTTCTCCTTTATTTTCCTTCTCTTTGACTATCTTCTGCTTAATTTAACTTATTTTATTTTAGTTTCCTGATTTTAGGTTCTTCATGCTGCTCGAGAATCACACCACAACCACCACCATATCCACAGCCTTAGAAATCACACCCAACAATAAGGACTCTACGGTCCATTTATCTTTTCTTTTAATTTTAGTTCACTTTTTATTTCTCTTCACTTTAGCTTGCTTTTCTTTAATTAGTTAATTAGTATAGTTTTAATTATTATTATGATATCCTGGCTAATCCTCCATGAGCTACCCAATTTCTTCATCTAGCGTAGGATCGTCATAAAGAACGACCCCTCCAACGTATCTTTCACCTCCAATTCAAGGATGTCATCCACAATTTAAAGAGTTTCGCTTCTCTCAATATCTTTTGAATTTATACTTAATTGTCTATATATATATCTTTGTACATTGAGGGAAATGTACATCTTAAGTGTGGGGGGTGAACAACCTAAAAAGGTGCCTAAATTTTTTTCATCATTCTCAAAATCCTGAAATTAGGTGCCAAACTTTTTGCATTATTCTCAAATCCCTAAATTTTAATTTGTTTTTAAGTAATTTTCTCATATTACTAATTAGGATGAAATTTCTGATGATTTATGACTTTTATTGATATATTTTAGATTAAGTCATTGATAATTGTGCATTGATAACTAAATTCTAAGATACTAGAGAATCAAGCATGATATGTCTATTTTTCAGAATTAATTTTTTTTTCTAGGTTGTTAACCTGATTTTGAATATTACTTTGAAGTTTGAAAATTACGAGGATGACATCAAAATACCCATAATTTTTGTGAGATTTTGAGCCTTATAGAGCATATATTCTTTTTCTTGCTCACTTTTTGATTATAAGTGTGTCAACATTGAACTGTTATTCTAGAACTTGCATCGATCATACATGTTGAGACCACATCTTTGATTTGATATATAGAAATGATAAAGACACCTAGGATTTAACTCACTTACTCCATAAAAAGCCTACCTTCATAATTAACCCCTATGGAACCCCTTTGATCCTAACAACCCTTTTTATTGACTCACCCACTAATATTAACCCAAAACCCTTTGTATTTGTTATCACCATTCTTCTTGACTACCCTTTTTGTCGAGATTTGATTTGACCAGTTGCCTAACTATGTTCTTTATTTCAGTTGTTAAAGTTCTTTATTGTGATTTGTTCTTAAAAAAAATCAAAGTATATTCAGTATTAGTATGATGAAAAGCGAGCTTATACAGTTAAAGTCTATTTATTGAAGAAGAAGCTCGTATTATTAGTTTCAAAGTTTCAATTCATGTAATTATTTATTTTTCAGTTCGTTGTTTCTAGTTAGGTAATTTTTCAGGTCGATCTCGATTCTAACTCTCTAATTCAGCCTGTATCCACACCTTAACCCAAGCCCCGTTACAACCATTTCAAAGACCTTCTGATTTGTGCATCATCTCATACTACAGTGGTGGAGATTTTATTTTCATGCAAGCCTATGGGATTAACTATTCAGGTTTGACATTTGAGCGCTTAATTTTGAACCTTAAACACTTCGAGTGATTTGAGTGAATCTTTTGTGAGGATGTCAATCCTTGTAGGTTTTGGATCATAGGTAATTATTTAGATGAGGGGAAACACCTATGTTTTGTGCAACAAATATATGACTTATATTATTTGAATCTTTAGGACTCTTTGAGTTAAATTATCCATGTATAAATTATCCTTGAATTATGATGAAACATTATCAATGACTATTATGAATTGTGGAAAGTTCGTTTTAATTGTAAGTTGAGAATTTTGCTTGAGGACAAGCAAAAGCTTAAGTGTGGGGGTATGTGATAAACCGTAAAAGTAACATATTTTAATCCCACATTTAGCATACTTTTGGATGATTTATCCCTTGATTTATGTAAAAAGGTGCTCTTAATCCTTTCTTTTCATGTTTTATACTCAGGAAAGCACCGAAGGATGGAAAGAACGAGAAACGGGCTCAAAACAGACCAAATTGGGCCAAAGTGAAAATTGACACGGCCTGGACTTGAGCCAACACGGGCGTGTCTCCATGACAGACTAGAACACGGCATGATCACGATTTACACGGGCGTGTCACCTCATTAAAAGTCCAAACACGGCCTAAAGATGATTCACACGGGCGTGTGCCATGGCCGTGTCCCTGTCGCAGAGAAGAGTAATTTCACTCGGAAAAGGATACTTAGGGGCAAAGGAACCTATTTCAAAAGCCTATATAAACACCCTAAGTATAACCTAGAAGGGGGCGGTGAGCTAGGCCAAGGAGCCGAGCCGAAAAGGTCAGATTTGTGGGAAACACTCGAAGATAGCCAGTTGATCCATCTCAAGAAGCCGGAATTCTACTCAAGACGGTGGATCTCTCCTTCAATTCCTTTATGGGGTTTTAGGGATTTCTTTTGTTTTGTTTTATCTTTTCTTCTGAGATGTTTTCTTTTATTTTTATGAACTAAACCCTTCAAATACCTAAAGGGGATGAAACTTAGATGAATCTTGTTATCGTTTGCTGAACTATATGATAAATACTTGATTTGTTCTTAATTATGTGTGCTTAATTCTTGTGTTGATATTTTTGGGATATTGATTCAAGTTTGATGTGCTTAGGTAGAGGAGCAAAAGTCCCTGCTTAAGAGTAGATCTAGCGTAATTAAGCGAAGTTGATCGCGTGCCTAGAGATAGAGTGACGAGATTTTGCCGGATTAGGGTGAAACCTAATATGGGAGTCCATAGATCGAGTTAATGCAATTCTAGGGGTTTTAATTAGAAAGAGATTTCAATTAATCAACCTAGGGTTAGACGTTATTCGCTTGAGAGAGGGTTTAATATACATTAGGGAGTCTTACGGATCAAGTCAAGTGAATAAATCGTGCAGTTGAGAGTTAGATAACAAGTGAAGTCTAGGTGGATTCTTCCTAAGGATATCGTCTTAATCAACTGAGTTTTTCTAACAGTATTTCCCCAATTCATTCTTTTTGTCTTTGCGTCTTTAGCTTAGTAGTTAGTTAAATTTAGATTAAATAACAACTTCACTTATTTTAGGCTAGATAATAAAAAGAAAGTTAGTATTAGTACTTTTGGTTCCTTTGGGTTCGACAATCCGGTCTTGCCTAAACTATACTACTGTTCGATAGGTGCGCTTGCCTCAAATTGTTGTCATATTTAGTTTCCAGGTTCGATCATTCTTTTTATAAATTTTAAGACTTTGACAATGCGAAAACAACGATCAATAACATACAAAAATTTTAAAAAACATAGAAAATTTTCAATCATATAAGGGTCACACGCCTATATGAACTGGTCGTGTGCCTCACATGGCTAGTAGACACGCTCGTGTCTTAGGCCATGTGGACACAGGGCATACATACTGACTTGCACCACACGGCCGAGGACACACCCCTTTGCCAGGCCGTGTGAAAACTAGAAAGTATACTGACTTGGGTCACACGGCCAACCACACGCCCGTGTGTCTAGCCCGTGTGCCCTTCGAAATGGCCACACACGCCCATGTGTTAGACTGTGTGCCATTTAGGGGGGTATACTGACTTATACCACATGGCCAGTCACACGCTCGTATGTGAGACCGTGTGGAGCATACTGACTTCAATTCAATTTCAACACCAGGGGACACACAACCATGTAACCTAACCGTGTGTCGCACACGGCTAAGACACACGCCCGTGTCTCTGCCCGTGTGGATAAAAATAGGCCATTTTCAAAGCCAATTTGCCACCCTTTTTGCACATACCTAAGTAAACTCAATTGGTACCATTTTAAATCACAAATATACAGCCAAAGTTCATTAACCAATACATAATCATACTATATCATTTCAACTAAATTAAATACCAATCAATTTATCTTGCTTTACTAAGCATAATTCACATATATAATTCATCTAAATAAACCAATCCAAATATACATAATCACTTTAACCACATTCATTCAATATAGGGCTATTACCAACATTAAAATAGAACCATTGCACATTCATAAAACATCTTCAAGTTTATCATCTTATGCCAACACAAATGGCCAAAATACACATCCATCAAACAAACCAAATTGACACAAGCCTATACATGCCATATACCATATATATATAACTTCAAAAGTACCAAAATAGATGATCGATAGTGCAATGAAGTCTCTGACGATCTCTGGATCCAAGCTAGCTTTGTAGAACTATAAAACATCAAAAAATAAATAAAGTAAGCTATAAAGCTTAGTAAGTTCGTATGTGAACATGAAATAATCACAACATTCATTAGCAATTAAAAATATATAACATGATAAACATTTAAAACATCAATTCATGAGCTAACATAAAATTTATCCATATCATCATTCATAAGCTCTCAACTTTCATTAGTTTGATTGTAACATCCTGAAATTCGAGATTTTATAATTTACTTCACATCATGCGTTAGACTAGTTAAGAATGTTAATTGTGTATGTTTAGAGGTTCTAAGAAGGCTCGGGGTTGAGTTGGGCCTTAGAATTTTTTTGTGTTTAAGCACTTTAAGGAGAGAAGGTAAGTGGCATCAAGACTTAAGGAAATAAGTGTGCATTTTGCTAGCACAAGGAGTCTATTGGTAAAAGTGGAAAGTGGCGTGTGTAGTGTACTAATGGTCTGAGGTTCGAATCCCATCTATTGCAAAATTTTGGATTTATTTTTGTGTTCCTATTCCAAGTGTCGGCCATGGTTCTAATTATGGTATGGGAGACTTTTTATTTTTGGAAAGATGGCTCTGAAATAAGGAAGGAGGAAAAAAGGAAAATAAAGGAAAGAATTAAAGGAAAGGAGCAAGAAGGGGGATATGCTGGCCGAATGTTTGGAAGGTGCTTGGGATAGAATGTTGGTCAACATTCATCCTTTTGGCTAATGTGATACACAGTTGTGGAAGGGGGTTTTGGTAGCCGAATTTTGCATTAGTCATTTGGCAAATTTTGGTACTTGTAAGGCTTGTTTTCTCTTAGCATTTTTTTGGTACTCTTTTCCAACCTTCCTCCTTTGTTGCCGAAACACCCAACTCTTTGTGTCCAATTCACTTTGCTCATTTTTCCTTGGATAGCCGAAACCATCTAGTACTCTCCTCCATCTCTTCTTTTCTTTTTGCCATTTCTTCAACTTTCTCTCTTTCACTCAAAACAGCATTACCTTATGGCCGAATCTTCTTGCTCATTTCTCTCCTTAGCCGAACTTCTTAACCTTTCATTTCTTCTTCATTATTTCTTTCTCGTTCGTGTTGGCACTCAATTCTTTTATCGAATAGGTAAGTGGCCTTATTCTTTTTTTTTCATTTTCTTTTCTCCCTAACCGAATGTGTGTCTATTAACATTCGGATGTTTCACTTTTGTTTAAAACTGAAATATCATTCTCTCATAATCCTTCATATCGTGATCATATTATAATGTAGTGTTATAGTGGAAAGCCGAATCTCATACCCTTGTTTCATCCGTAGCCATAAGTCAATCGGTGGAAATCAGATTCATCATCGTTAAGGTAAGGGGGTTTCTTCTTAGATTTTTTTTGTTATATCTCTATTCGGTTATGTTGCTATCGGATCGAAGTTTCGACTTCTCGATTATCATTTTTTGGGACGAAATCACTCGATATTCTCTACTTGTTAATCCTTCGAAAATAGTGGTAAGACGAATCCTATCCCTAAACAACTACTTGCACTCATCATAGTATCTTTCTAACTGAGACTTTTTTCAATGGAGGCGAGTGGTAGCGATTTGAAAGGAAAAGCGTTAGGAGAACACAAAAGGAGTGGATTTGCAATTCCTACTCCTAAGTTCAAATGAAGAGCGGTATCGGTAGTTCGAGATTTTCCACCGGGTTGTGGACCATCATCCAGTGAAAATAGACAAATCGTGTCGTTCACGATATTAAGGGTAAGTGTTTCATTAGATCGTCTGATTTAGATATTAGATTAATAAAATCTCGTTTATTGGTTAATTGAGTGTAATGGTGATTTAGGTGCCGACGATCAAGAAGGTTTAATCCTTACCGTAATCAGGTGTGTAATCTCACACCGAAATCCCGTAGATTTGTGATTCGATGTCATGTTGGAAAATATATCGTTATTATTTACAAGGCTAGAAATTGTAATATGGCATAGATCGAGTAACTTGTTTAAATTACATTATTTCTAAAATCTGTTAAAATTGGTATAAAATTTGTAAAATTACCAAAATGCCCCTATGGGTCGATTTACCAAAATGCCCCTATGTGCCGATTTACTAAAATGCCCCTATGGGCCGAATTGCTAGAATGCCTTAGTGGACCGAATTATTATTGCTTTAATGGGCCGATTCTCTGTAATAAATTACTAGATTAATGGTTGTTATTTATATGTGAACACTTTATTATGTATGTTGCATTTCCATATCTTGCATGGGATGGGAAAAAATGTATGGAGAGCAGTGTAGCCTGGTGGCATTACCACAAAATGTCCATTATTATGCTTACATATGATTTCGGTGGCATGGCCACAATAAAAATATATGATAGCAGTTTGACTGCAAATTTTGGTTTGAGCGGCAGGGTGGGTTGACTTGATCCCCACAGGTGTGATTGGCTGGTCGGGGGTGTGATGGATGGATGGGTTGGGCTGCATACATGTCATTTTAAATACTATTATGTAAATGGGCTTAGGCCCAAGTTATTGCTATATGGATTCAGGCCCAGTGGATGACGGTAAAGGGATTATGCACTGAGTTCTAGTAACTCACCCCTTTTTTTTTCCTTAACCCTTGCAGGTAATGCTCAGTGATGTGGACTTGGGCCATGGATGACTCGGTGGAGGCCATACTTTAGAAATGGTGTTTTCAAACTTATTAAATTCCTTTTTAATTTATTTTCGTTACTTTTACTATATTGGGTTAAAGTTGTAATAAGGCCTCTGGGATTTTAAATTTGGATTTTATGTTTGACTATTTACTTTCTATTATGGTTTGATTTAAACGGGGATTTTTCTGAAAATCATAGACAATGATTTTTCATAAAATTTATCAACAAATGGATTTCATAACCAATATGTTCGAATAATTTAACTTGGACTTTCCTTCGAAATATCACTATTATTTTCAAAAATTACGGATTTAAAATATTACTAATTCAATTATTGATTCTTCAATTAACCTTTCAAGAATTGTAGTATTTCTATCAAATATTTCCGATCAAAATTTGTTTTCTTAAACTAAATTCTAATCTTTAGTAAGAAGTACAAGTTCTTTACTCATTTTCTTCATGTGACATGTCAGATCCGGTCATACCGCATTGGCCAGGTTCGGGGTATTACATTTTATGGTATCAGAGCCAAGTTAAAAAACTCGGCTGTGGTTTGGGTTCAAAAATGTTTTCTAAAACTGCTTAAAATTTGATTTATAAATACATGTTTCAAAGGAAGTATGGCACCACGGGTATCCGGCACCAAGTCAGTAAGTTTTGTTTTCATTTTATGATTATTGTAGTATGACTGTAGTAAGAAAACTTCACAAAATAAAGATACTCTAGAACTTTTAGCTTTAGGAGCTGAAACCATAGAGATTGAGACTTTAGGATATGTTTTGCGAAAACAACTTTACTTCTTATACTCCATAAAATATTGTTTAATAAACACTTTGAATAAGCATCTTGATTCATAAGACTCTTAATCAGATTAAATCAACTTAGCAAACATGAGCGCTAGAGGACATGGACGCGGTAGACGTGGCCATGGTAGAGGCCGAGGTGCTAGAGTTGTATCTGAGGCATCGGGACTTATGCCGAAAATGGATGCACCTGCGTCACCTGTGACTGAAGCTGGGTCACATGATCGAATGAGAGAGGACGACGCTCTGTCCCAAGCAATGTTACGGGTACTGGAAAGGGTTGCTGGGGTAAGAACTGGGTCGATAGCTCGTGGGTCGATATCGGAGCGACTCAGATCAAATAGGGCTGAAGTCTTTAGAGGTATTTCGGGTGTAGCCCCTAGTGTAGCGGAGTACTGGCTTGAGTCGGTAGAGCGGATTATGGACGATCTGGATTGCATCGCTGAGCAGAAACTGAAAGGGGTTGTGTCATTACTGAGAGACGAGGCGTATCAGTGGTGGCTCACTGTTCTGGAAGGCACTCAGGCTGATCGTATTACATGGGAATTCTTTAAGATGACATTCCAAGGAAAGTATGTTGGGGCTAGCTATGTGGATGCCCGAAGGAAGGAATTTCTGAATCTGGTCCAAGGAGGTAAATCTGTGGCAGCTTACGAGGCGAAATTTCTACGTCTGAGTCGGTATGCCCGAGGAATAGTGTTGACTGATTATGAACGCTGTGTGTGTTTTGAGGACGGGTTGCGTGATGAGTTACGGGTACTGATAGACCCACAGAAGGAGAGGAATTTTGCCACACTTGTGGAAAAAGCTAAGATAGCTGAGGAGGTTAAATACTCGGAGCGGCAAAACCAAGACAAGGATAGGGGTAGGAATAAGAGAGACTCTGGGTACTCAGGTCCTGCTAGAGGGTTTTAGAAAAGGCCCAGGAATGAGGAGCCAGCTCGAGTGAGAGTTCAAGCTACTACTAATCAGTTACAGCCTTGCGTGGATTGTAGGAAACTTCACTCGGGTGAATGCTGGAAGAGAACTGGTGGTTGTTTCAGATGTGGATCCAATGACCATCGGTTTAAGGATTGCCCTCAAAAGCTTTGATCAAACTCGAGCGATTCATAATGATTTGCTTGATTGGTGGGAGGCGCTCAGCAGCCGCAGAGAGGCCGTGGGCCAGGTCGAGGTGGTAATAGTGTAGGACGAGGTCAAGGTGCACCGTGTAACACCCCTTACCCGGGTTCTACACCGGGAACCGGGCCCGAGGCGTTATCGAACTCAAACCGCTTAATCGCCACTTAGGCTCAACGTCATTACTCGCTATAACCTCATTCTCAACTTACGAGGCCTCACTCATACAAACGAGGACTCTCGAGACTAATCCGGAACTTTTACGATCCTCAAATTTTTTTCTTTTATACAGGTCTCACATGCCCGTGCAAGATTAGACACGCCCGTGCATGATCACACACGCCCATGTCCCCGGACCATGCCTAAAAACTCAAGCATTACGCCAAATGCCCCACGGCCATGGCACGCCTGTACTCCCCAACGTGGTGAACATCGACTTCCCTCGCCGCGGCCTGGAGTCTAGACACACGCCCGTGTGGCTGGCACGAGGCCAACACGATGAATCCCACACGCCCTAGGCACACGCCCGTGTGACTAATCCGGGGTCTATTCTGTTTTCAAATATATTAACATGCGGGGGCCTTGCGCCCACGGCACGCGCCGTGGGGTGACCGTGTGTCACACATGGTCTAGAACACTGCGCTGTGTGTCTATCCACATGGTCAAGAACAAGACTAAATGTCAAGTTATTTTCACCCTTCTAACATACACAACATATACTCATCTAACACCATCATAATCAACTTAAATTGAAATGCATTCTCACATAGAAAACTACATCTTTCTTTCATATAATGTAATAGCCAACAACCATGGCATTATACAAAATAAGCTATCCATCTAAAGGCCAACACATCTTAGCCATTTACAACAAAATTTACTAACTTATCTAGCCCCTATACATGCCATATACAAAACATTAAGTTTCATGTACCAAAGTGTGCTGATATGTGGGCTATCTTCTGATGATCCTCGTATCTCGATTCAACACTTTAAATCTATAAGACAAGGGAAAAGAAAGAGAGTAAGCTTTGAGCTTAGTAAGTTTACACATAAACAATTAAGCATCATAGTATAAGCCCAACAACAATTAGCATTATACCAACATATAATATACAACTATGCTTACTCTTTCTATCTCTTACCATATTACCAACACATCATGAGTCACAAGCTCACAATTATTGAAATGCACCCCTGCATTCAATATCACATTTACACAATATACAACACATCATTATTGCTCAATAATACATCCACATAGCTAACTCACATAGCTAATCCACACAGCTAATCCACATATCTTATCCACACAGCTATTACACATAGCTAATATATACAATTGATCCACACAGCCAATATCTCGGTGGTTTCGCACTTAGTACACCACAATCAATTTATAAGGTGGTATCGCACTTAGCCTACCACAAAGGTAATCATTGTGATCTCGCACATAGCCACTAAATGATATACCTAACGATAGCATCGTACATAGCCAGCTCATCGTCAATATGCATTCGGATGGTATCGCACTTAGCCCACCATCTAGCATTATCACAACACATGCACAAGTCTATTTACCCAATTACTCATCCATTCACATCTATATTACATTCATTCTACTTGAACCACATAGGTTCCCAATCATTCTCATTCATTCTCATTCATGCTACACCCTAGCTAGCATTTACAAATTGTAAGTATGAATGCATTGTTTATGCATAGACTTACCTCGATACTCAAAAGTACAGAAATATGCAATTTAGTCCACCACCTTGGTTTTGCCTTGGTTTCGATCCGGGCTTCGTCTTTCTTGATCTATAATGAATAAATCAGCTTATTCAATGCACACATTGACTAAATTGACCCACATCTCATACTTTAGCAAAATTACTATTTTGCCCCTAAACTTTCTCATATTTACACTTTAGTCCCGAAGGCTCGTAAAGTGATTTTTATTCAACTTTCTACTCTTTCATGCTTAGCCGAACCACTTACTCAACTAAAGCATTCATCAAATCTCACTAAATCACCCATGTATGACCAAACTTAAGATTTTCACAACTAAGTCCCTACATGCATTTTCATGAAAAATCACTTAGCAAAAGATGTTTCTACTACATCAAGCTTTCATATTCTTCCATAAAAAATCAAAATACATGCATGTGATACATATATCCATTTTTGAACATCCATAATAGCTCACCAAATAGCGATAAATAGCTTACTCATGCTACAGGGACTTTAAAAATACGAAGAATATAAAAAATCGGGCTTAGGAGCACTTACTAGCAAGCTTGAAAAATTGAAAGAACCCTAACAATGGCTTCTCAAATTTTTGACAGCTATGGGAAGAAGATAAATGAATTTCTATCATCTTTTCACCTATTTTAATCACTTAATTGATAAATGACCAAAATGCCCTTTTTGATAAACTTTCAATTTTAACTCATCCATGCCCATTTTTGTCCAAAAATTAGAATTTGGATAAATTGCTATTTAAGCACCTCTAATTAATAATCTAAAGCTATTTCACACATATAGCTTCTAGAAACACACATTTTGCAACTTTTGCAATTTAGTCCTTTTGGACAATTCCACCACAATTTCACAAAATTGCTTCATGAAACTTCCAGACTAGCATGCATACATAATACAAGGCTCAAAAACTCATTCATGACCCTTGGATTTGTGGTCTCGAACCACTATTCTGACTAGGCCCTAAACCGGGATGTTACAACTCTCCCCCCTTTAGAGATTTTCGCCCCCGAAAATCTTACCAGAAAAGAGGTTTGGATGTTGCTCTCTCATAGCTTCTTCCATTTCCCACGTAGCCTCTTCCACGCCATGTTTCTGCCATAACACTTTCACTAGTGCTATGCTTTTATTTCTCAACTGTTTCACTTCTCGAGCCAAGATCTAAATCGGCTCCTCTTCATAAGACATATCCGGTCATATCACAATTTCCGTTGAAGGAATCACATGTGAAGGATCAGAGCGGTACCGTCGCAACATCGACACATGGAACATGTTATGAATCTTTTCCAACTCTACCAAAGAAAGCTAATCGTAAGCTACGAGGCCCAGTGCATGCTCAGTAATCTCATACGGCCTATGAACCTTGGACTCAATTTCCCTTTCCGTCCAAATCTCATAATCTTCTTCCACTAGCGATACTTTCAAAAATACTTTGTCGCCTATCTCAAACTCAATTTCTTTTCTTTTCAAATTCGCATACAACTTCGTGCCGGTCCGGCGACTTTCGAGACTATTACGGATTACTTTCACTTTCTCTTCGGTCTCTTTTACTAGATCGACCCCATGGATCTGTTTCTTGCTAAGCTCGGTCCAATACAAAGGAGTCTGACACTTACGACCATACAAAGCCTCATACGGTGCCATCTGTATACTCGACTGATAACTATTGTTATAGGCGAATTCGACCAAAGGTAGATATCTCTCCCAACTACCTTCGAATTCTAACACACAGCATCGAAGCATATCCTCAAGAACTTGAATTACTCTTTCAGACTGACCATCGGATTGCGGATGGAACGCAGTACTGAAATTCAATCTCGTACCCATGGCCTCTTGCAACTTCTTCCAAAATCTCGAAGTAAACCTCGGATCTCTATCCGATATAATAGACACAGGTACACCATGCAATCTCACTATCTCTCGCTTTCATTACTCACATAACTTATCCATTGAATAATCAACACGTACTAGAATAAAGTGAGCTGACTTCGTCAATCTATCCACAACAACCCACACAGCATCTCTATTTCTCGGAGTCGTCGGCAACCCCGTCACAAAATCCATGGAAACCTGATCCCACTTCCATTCGGGAACCATCACTGGCTGAAGCAATCCCGAAGGCACTTGATGCTCAGCTTTCACTTGTTGGCAAATCAGACACTTTGCCACAAACTCTGAAATATTTTTTTTTCATACTCGGCCATCAATACAACTTCCTCAAATCGTTGAACATTTTCGTACTGCTCGGATGTACTGACAAGCATCCACTGTGGGCCTCATACAAAACCTTTCGAATCAACTCCTCATTTTTAGGAACACAAATTCTATCACGATACATCAGACAACCATTCAAATCCACTCAAAAATCAGAATCACTTCCTGATCCGCACTTAGCTATCTTAGCTTGCATCTCGCTGTCATTTCTCTGAGCCTCACATATTTGTTGAACAAATAGTGGCCTAGCTCTCAACTCTTCCAAAATAGCACCATCATCAGACAATGCTAAACTTGCTCTCATAACTCTTAGAGCATACAGGGATTTCCTACTTAAGGCATCCGTAACTACATTTGCTTTTCCCGGGTGGTAATCAATGACTAACTCATAGTCTTTCAACAATTCAAGCCACCGTCTCTATCTCAGATTCAGATCCTTCTGATCCATCAAATACTTTAAACTCTTGTGATCCGTAAAGATTCGGCACTTTTCACCATACAAATAATGTCGCCAAATCTTTAACGCAAACACAATCGCAGCCAACTCTAAATCGTGAGTCGGATAATTCTTCTCGTGCGGTTTTAACTGCCTCGAGGCATAAGCGACTACCTTACCCTCTTGCATCAACACGCAACTGAGACCATTAAACGACGCATCACTATGTACCACGAACTCCTTCCCCGATTCTGGTTGAACCAAAACCATTTGTCTCGATCCAACATTGTTTTCGGTCTCTCGAAGCTCATTGACATGTCTCATCCATTCAAACTTGACATCTTTATGCAATAGTTTTGTCATCGGGGTAGCAATCACAGAGAACCCCTTTACGAAACGTCTATAATATCCTGCTAATCCCAAGAAACTTCTGATTTCTGACACGTTCCTCGGTGATTTCCAATCCATAACAGCCGATATCTTACTCGGGTCAACTCTGACACCATCACCTGACACCATGTGTCCTAGGAATCCGACCTCTCGGAGCCAAAACTCACTCTTGCTAAACTTAGCATACAACCGCTTATCTCTCAAAGTTTGCAAGATAATTCTCAAGTGCTCTTCATGATCGTTCTCATCTCGAGAATAGATCAATATGTCGTCAAGAAAGACAACCACAAACTTATCCACATATGGTCTAACAACACGGTTCATCAGATCCATAAAAATCGCAGGTGCATTCGTCAAACCAAACGGCATAACCAAAAACTCATAATGGCCATACCTTGTCCGAAATGCAATTTTAAACCCATCTTGCTTTTTCACTCTGAGCTGATAATAACCAGACCTCAAGTCTATCTTGGAGAACACTGTAGCTCCCTTTAGTTGATCGAAAAGATCATCAATCCTTGGTAAAGGATATTTATTCTTAATCGTAACCTTGTTCAGTTGTCTATAGTCTATGCACAACCTCATATACCCATCTTTCTTCTTCACAAACAATACCGGAGCACCCCACGACGGGTAGCTCGGTCTTGCAAAACCCTTATCTGTCAACTCTTGTAACTGAACATTCAGTTCTTTCAACTCTACAGGTGCCATTTTGTACGGGGCAATTGAAATAGGTGTCGTTCCCAGAACCAACTCAATTCCAAACTCGACCTCTCTCACTGGAGGTAATCTGGGTAACTCTTCCGGAAACACGTCTGGGTACTCACATACCACTAGCACTGTTTCAAACCCTACTCCAACCTCTTGAGTATTCAACATAAACGCAAGATAGGACTCACACCCTTTTCTTAAACATTTCTCAGCCACTAAGGAAGAAATCATCACGGGTAGACTGTCCGATCCACCTGATTCAACCCGAACTACATCTCCACTCTCACATTTCAGTTCAAAAAACTTACTACCACAGTTCACTAAGACACTATGGGTAGTCAACCAATCCATGCCTAGGATTAAATCGAACTCATCAAACGGCAACAACATAAGGTTTGCCGGAAAACAATGATTCTCAATCAACAAAGGACAATTCTTACACACTTTGCCCACTAACACATGCTTTCCTAACGGGTTTGACACCTTAATCACAATGTCCATACACTCAACGGTCATACTCAAACTAGATGCTAATCTCATATAAATATAAGAGTGAGTAGACCCTGGATCTATTAAAGCAATAACAGAGGTGTCAAAGAGAGAAAAAGTACCCGTTATCACATCAGGGGAGGATGCCTCTTCGCGAGTGCGAATGGCGTACGTCCTCACAGGTGCCCGACCCTCTGGTCTCACAGCAGAGTCCTTGGACGCACCTCTACCACTAGCCCCACCTATTGGGTTCCTTGGTGGTCTCCCCCTCGTAGACACATCACTAGGTCTCACTTCTTGCCTCTCTTCCTTATCATCCCTCTCGGGACAGTTACGGATAAAGTGGTCAGGGGAACCACATTTGTAACATTTTTGACTGTTTCCCCAACACTCTTCGGTGTGATACCTACCACAACTTGGACACTCTGGTTTACTCTTTGTATTGCCCACACTTTCCATCGAGGGGGCTCAGACTCTCGAACCTTGATGAGTATTGTCCAAGTCTCGATGCGAATATCCCACTGAGGCTGACGTCCGAGGATTCACTTCCTTGGATCTTTTCGACTGGGCTTGATATGACTTGCCCATCGATCTCTTTCTCGCATCTCGGGCTTCACTCACAGCCCTCCTCTTATCTGAACTCAACTCTTCAGCCTTACTTTCCCTCTCAACTAATACCACGAATTCTTTCAACTCTAAAATGCCAACTAGGAGTTTGATATCCTCATTCAGCCCATCTTCGAACCTCTTGCACAAGATGGTCCCTGTCGACACACATTCTTGAGCTTATTTGCTAAGCCTAACAAACTCACGCTCGTATTCAGCTACTGTCATCCTTCCTTGCTTCAGCTTAAGGAATTCTTTCCTTTTTCAGTTAGTAAACCTCTGGCTTATGTACTTCTTACGGAACTCTTCCAGAAAGAAGTCCCACGTTACCCGCTCTCTCAGGACCACTAATGTCAGCGTCTTCCACCAATGGTATGCCGAGTCTCTCAGCAAAGATACGACACACTTCAAACATTCCTCAGGTGTACATGAGAGCTCATCGAACACCCTCATCGAATTCTCTAACCAGAACTCCGCCCTCTCAGGGTCGTCATCTACTTTAGCTCTAAACTCCTCAGCCCCGTGTTTCCTAATCTTATCCACCGGGGGTTTCAATATCCTCACTACATCCATACCTTGAGGAGCCACAGGATTTGGCTGAGGTATAGGAGGAGGTGGAGGAGGTTGAGCATTAGGGTTCGCTCAGACATAATCCGAGTACCAATTACTCATCATATGGAGAAAGGCTTCTCGTGCCTCTTCCCCTTGACCCCTCGCCTCGGGTCCACTTTGCACCAGCACGGTTCCTTGCGCAGGAGCCGGTACATTACTAGCTGCTTCATCAGCAGTCAATGGATTGGAATCCATATTCTATATAAAACAAGATTTAAAATCATTAGAAACCACCACACTATCATCGTACACTTATGGCATGTATAGCTAGACTCTTACACCCGCTAAAGTAGTCCTAAAATTGACTAAACCATAGCTTTGATACCACTAAATGTAACAACCCTTACCCGGGTTCTACGCCGGGAACCAGGCCTGAGGCGTTACCAAACTCAAACCGTTTAATCGCCACTTAGGCTCAATGTCATTACTCGCTATAACCTTATTCTCGACTTACGAGGCCTCACTCATACACACGAGGACTCTCAAGACTAATCCGGAACTTTTACAATCTTTAAAATTTTTCTCTTTTATACAAGTCTCACACGCCCGTGCAAGATTAGACACGCCCGTGCATGAGAACACACGCCCATGTCCCCAGACCATGCCTAAAAACTCAAGCATTCTGCCAAATGCCCCACGGCCATGGCACGCCCGTGCTCCCAAATCGTGGTGAACACTGACTTCCCTCACACGGCCTAGAGTCTAGACACATGCCCGTGTGGCTAGCCCGTGGCCAACACTGATGAATCCCACACGCCCTAGGCACACGCCCGTGTGACTTGTCCGGGGTCTATTCTGTTTTCAAATACTAACATGCAGGGGACGCACGGCCACAGGACATGCCCGTGGGATGACCGTGTGTCACACATGATCTATACACACGCCCGTGTGTCTATCCACATGGTCAAGAACAAGACTAAATGTCAAGTTCTTTTCACCCTTCTAACATACACAACATATACTCATCTAACACCATCATAATCAACTCAAATTGAAGTTCATTCTCACATAGAAAACTACATCTTTCTTTCATATAATGTAATAGCCAACAACCATGGCATTATACAAAATAAGCTATCCATCTAAAGGCCAACACATCTTAGCCATTTAAAATAAAATTTACTAACTTATCTAGCCCCTATACATGTCATATACAAAACATTAAGTTTCATGTACCAAAGTGTGTTGATATGTGGGCTATCTTCTGATGATCCTCGTATCTCGATTCAACGCTTTAAATCTATAAGACAAGGGAAAAGAAAAAGAGTAAGCTTTGAGCTTAGTAAGTTTACACATAAACAATTAAGCATCATAGTATAAGCCCAACCACAATTAGCATTATACCAACATATAATATACAACTATGCTTACTCTTTCTATCTCTTACCATATTACCAACACATCATGAGTCACATGCTCATAATTATTGAAATGCACCCCTGCATTCAATATCACATATACACAATATACAACACATCATTATTGCTCAATAATACATCCACATAGCTAACTCACATAGCTAATCCACACAGTTAATCCACATATCTTATCCACACAGCTATTACACACAGCTAATATATACAATTGATCAACACAACCAATATCTCGGTGGTTTCGCACTTAGCAAACCACAATCAATTTATGAGGTGGTATCGCACTTAGCCTACCACAAAGGTAATCATCGTGATCTCGCACATAGCCACTAAATGATATACCTAACGATAGCATCGCACATAGCCAGCTCATCGTCAATATGCATTCAGATGGTATCGCACTTAGCCCACCATCTAGCATCATCATAACACATGCACAAGTATATTTACCCAATTACTCATCCATTCACATCTATACTACATTCATTCTACTTGAACCACATAGGTTCCCAATCATTCTCATTCATTCTCATTCATGCTACACCCTAGCTAGCATTTACAAATTGTAAGTATGAATGCATTGTTTATGCATAGACATACCTCGATACTCAAAAGTATAAAAATATGCAATTTAGTCCACCATATTAGTTTTGCCTCGGTTTCGATTCAGGCTTCATCTTTCTTGATCTATAATGAATAAATCAGCTTATTCAATACACATATTTACTAAATTGACCCACATCTCATACTTTAGCAAAATTACTATTTTGCCCCTAAACTTTCTCATATTTACACTTTAGTCCTGAAGGCTCGTAAAGTGATTTTTATTCAACTTTCTACTCTTTCATGCTTAGCCGAACCACTTACTCAACTAAAGCATTCATCAAATCTCACTAAATCACCCATGTATGACCAAACATAAGATTTTCACAACTAAGTCCCTACATGCATTTTCATGGAAAATCACTTAGCAAAAGATGTTTCTACTACATCAAGCTTTCATATTCTTCCATAAAACATCAAAATACATGCATGTCATACATATATACATTTTTGAACATCCATAATAACTCACCAAATAGCTATAAATAGCTTACTCATGCTACTGGGACTTCAAAAATACGAAGAATATCAAAACTTGGGCTTAGAAGCACTTACTAGCAAGCTTGAAAAATTAAAAGAACCCTAACAATGGCTTTTCAAATTTTCTGCAGCTATGGGAAGAAGATGAATGAATTTCTATCATCTTTTCACCTATTTTAATCATTTAATTGATAAATGACCAAAATGCCCTTTTTGATAAACTTTCAATTTTAACTCATCCATGCCCATTTTTGTCCAAAAATTAGAATTTGGATAAATTGCTATTTAAGCACCTCTAATTAATAATCTAAAGCTATTTCACACATATAGCTTCTAGAAACACACATTTTGCAACTTTTGCAATTTAGTCCTTTTGGACAATTGCACCACAATTTCACAAAATTGCTTCATGAAACTTTCACACTAGCATGCATACATAATATAAGGCTCAAAAACTCATTCATGACCCTCAGATTTATGGTCTCGAACCACTATTCCGACTAGGCCCTAAACCAGGATGTTACACACCGGGTAGAGGTACAGGTAACAGGGGTAACACGGAGGCGAGACAGCCAGGGTTGGTCTATGCAGTCAGGCGTCGAGAGGATGGTGATGCACCGGATGTCATAACTGGTATGTTCTTCATATCTGATGTACCTTTTACTGCTTTGATAGACATTGGATCCACCCATTCGTATGTTGCTTATGCTTTGTATGCAAAACTTTGAATATTAGATCTGAGATTACTGCTAGAGAAACAACTGTGATTAGCCCTTTAGGATAGTCGGTGGTAGTAAATAAGTTGTTTAGGGATGTGCCCTTAGAAATTCAAGGGAAGTATTTCAGCGGATTTGATGGAACCGCTGCCAGGGGAGTTCGATCTTATATTGGGCATGGATCTGGTGGTTAAGCATCGTGTAAACTTGGTGTCTTTGCCAGCGCGATGGTACTAAGAACTTCAGAGGATAAGGAAGTGATGATGATAGGTGAAAGAAGAGATTATCTGTCTAATGTGGTATCTACTTTAAAGGCAGAAAAGTTGGTGCGAAAGGGGTGTGGAGCGTTCTTAGCCTTTATCAATGCTTTGGATGTCAAAGAGTCATCGGTAGAGAATGTTAGAACGGTGAAAGAGTTTTCAGACGTCTTTCCCGAGGAGCTTCCAGGATTGCCTCCAGATTGGGAGGTAGAATTTGGTATTGAGCTATTGCCAGGAACGACTCCAGTGTCCATTGCTCTTTACCGAATGGCACCGAAGGAGCTTCTAGAACTTAAAGCTCAGATCCAGGAGTTGTTGGATCGTGGATTTATTCGGCCAAGTGTGTCACCGTGGGGAACGTCGGTTTTGTTCGTTAAGAAAAAGGATGGGTCGATGCGTATGTGCATCAATTATAGACAATTGAATAAGTTGACGATCAAGAACAAGTATCCATTACCAAGGATTGATGATCTGTTCGATCAGCTGCATGGAGCTTCAGTTTTCTCGAAGATAGATTTGAGATTGGGATATCACCAATTAAAGGTCAATGGGGCAGATATTCATAAGACTGCATTCCGAACTCGTTATGGACATTACGAGTTCTTAGTGATTCCGTTCGCGTTGAAAAATGCACCGGCTGCATTTATGGACATCATGAACCGAGTCTTCCAACCCTATCTAGACTGGTTTGTGGTTGTGTTCATAGATGACATCCTGGTGTACTCAAAGACTGAAGAAGAGCATGATTCGCATCTATGGGTAGTATTGCAGATATTAAGGGAGAAGCAGCTGTATGCCAAATTCAGTAAGTGTGAATTTTGGCTGAGAGAGGTGACCTTTTTGGGGCATGTTGTGTCTGCCGAAGGAATTAGAGTTGATCCCCGGAAGGTTGAGGCTTTGTTGGACTGGAAGCCACCGAAGTCAGTGGCCAAAATTCGGAGTTTTCTAGGTTTGGCTGGGTATTATAGACGCGTTTGTTGAGGGTTTTGATTGATTCTTGTACCCTAACTAAAGCAAGTGCGTAAGGGAGTACCGTTTGTGTGGTCAGATAAGCAGCAAGAGAGCTTTGAGAAATTGAAGAAGATTCTGATAGAAGCGCCAGTATTGATTCAACCTGAGGCTGGTAAAGAGTTTATCATTTATTGTGATGCGTCACACACGGGGCTTGGGTTGTGTCTTGATGCAAGGAAAAGTGGTGGCTTATGCATCTCGTTAATTAAGGCCGCATGAGATAAATTATCCCACTCATGATTTGGAGTTAGGCTGCAGGTGGTGTTTGCTCAAAGATTTGGAGACACTATCTGTACTGGGAGAAGTCGATTATCTATACGGATCATAAGAGTCTGAAGTACCTCCTTACCCAGAAGGAGTTGAACTTAAGACAGCGAAGGTGGATAGAACTGTTGAAAGATTATGACTTCTCAATCGAGTACCACCCAGGTAAAGCTAACATAGTGGTTGATGCGTTGAGTCGTAAGGTGATATCGGATTTGAGAGCAATGTTTGCTCATCTCAGCCTTTATGAAGATGGTAGCTTGCTAGCCGAACTTCAGGTGAAGCCGGCATGGGTAAGTCAGATTAAGGAAAAGCAATTGTTAGATGAAAGGTTGGGTTCTCAGCTTCAACAAGTGGAAGGTGGTGAGATAAGGGATTTTGGGTTGAATAGTGATGGAGTATTGTGTTTCCGCGGAAGAGTTTGTATGAGCAGGAATTCGGAATTGAGGCAAATGATTCTGCGTGAGGCGCATAGTAGCCCATATGCTATGCACCCCGGGGGAAATAAGATGGACCGAGATCTCCGTGAGCAGTATTGGTGGCCAGGTTTGAAACGGGAGGTTACTGACTTCGTGAGCAAGTGCTTGACATGTCAGCAGGTGAAGGCGGAACATCAACTGCCGTCAGGGTTGCTACAACCGGTGAAAATTCCATTATGGAAATGGGAAAGGATAACGATGGACTTTGTTAGTGGGTTACCCTTAACGCTTACTAAGAAAGATTCTGTATGGGTGATAGTGGATCGGTTAACGAAGACTGCTCATTTCCTACCTGTTCGTACGGATTATTCATTGCAGAAGTTGGCCAAGTTGTATGCGCGAGATCGTGAGGTTACATGGGGTACCATTTCTATCATATCGCATGAGGATCCTAGGTTTACATCACGGTTTTGGAAGGCTCTGCATGAAGCTTTAGGAATAAGACTAAATTTTAGCATGGCATTTCACCCGCAGACTGATGGCCAGTCGAAAAGAGTAATCCAGATTCTAGAAGACATGCTAAGAGGCTGTGTGATGGATTTCAGGGGTAGTTGGGAAGATTTTCTACCATTGGCAGAGTTTGCATACAACAACAGCTATCAATCCAGTATCCAGATGGCACCCTACAAGGCGTTGTATGGTCGTAGGTTTCGTACTCCTACTTGTTGGACTTAGCTGGGGGAGCGACAGTTATTGGGTCCTGAGTTGATCTCAGTGACGGAAGAAAAAGTTAAGGTAATTCGGGTCCGGTTAAAAGAAGCTTCGGACAGATAGAAATCATACGCAGACCTGAAGCGTAAGGAGATAGAGTTCTCAGTGGGAGATTAGGTCTTTTTGAAGGTCTCACCTTGGAAAAAGATCTTAAGATTTTGACGGAAGGGCAAGTTAAGCCCTAGGTTCATCGGACCATACCGTGTACTGAAGCATGTTGGGCCAGTGGCTTATCAGCTGGAGTTACCTCCGGAGTTAAGTCAGATACATAGTGTATTCCATGTCTCAATGTTAAGGCATTATCGCTCGGATCTATCTCATATCGTACCAGTGGAGGAAGTTGAGATAAGACCTGACTTGTCTTTTGAAGAGGAGCCAGTACAGATTTTAGATCGAGATATTAAGGTGCTAAGAAGGAAGTCGGTTCCGTTAGTCAAAGTTTTATGGCGTAATCACGGGTCAGAGGAAGCTACATGGGAGCCAGAGGACATTATCCGGCAGTAATATCCTCATCTCTTTTAATCAGGTAAATTTCGAGGCCGAAATTTCTTTAAGGGGGGTAGAATTGTAACATCCTAAAATTTGGGATTTTATAATTTACTTCACATCATGTGTTAGACTAGTTAAGAATGTTAATTGTGTATGTTTAGGGGTTCTAAGAAGGCTCGGGGTTAAGCTGGGCCTTAGCAAAATTTTTGCGTTTAAGCACTTTAAGGAGAGAAGGTAAGTGGCATCAAGACTTAAGGAAATAAATGTGCATTTTGCTAGCACAAGGAGTCTATTGGTAAAAGTGGAAAGTGGCGTGTGGAGTGTACTAATGGTCTGAGGTTCGAATCCCATCTATTGCAAAATTTTGGATTTATTTTTGTCTTCCTATTCCAAGTGTCAGCCATGGTTCTAATTATGGTATGGGAGACTTTTTATTTTTGGAAAGATGGCTAAGAAATAAGGGAAGGAGGAAAACAAGGGAAAAGGAAGGAAAGAATTAAAGGAAAGGAGCAAGAAGGGATATGTTGGTGAATGTTTGGAAGTCAGTTGCACGGATAGAATTTTGGTCAACATTCATCCTTTTGGCTAATGTGATACACGGTTTTGGGAGGGGGTTTTGGTAGCCGAATTTTGCATTAGTTATTTGGCAAAATTTGGTACTTGTAAGGCTTGTTTTCTCTTAGCATTTTTTTCGTACTCTTTTCCAACCTTCCTCTTTTGTTGCCGAAACACCCAACTCTTTGTGTCCAATTCACTTTGCTCATTTTTTCCTTGGATAGCCGAAACCATCTAGTACTCTCCTCAATCTCTTCTTTTCTTTTTGCCATTTCTTCAACTTTCTCTCTTTCACTCAAAACAACATTACCTTGTGGCCGATCTTCTTTCTCATTTCTCTCCTTAGCCGAACTTCTTAACCTTTCATTTCTTCTTCATTATTTCTTTCTCGTTCGTGTTGGCACTCAATTCTTTGATCGAATAGGTAAGTGGTCTTATTCTTCTTCTTCTTCTTCTTTTTCATTTTCTTTTCTCCCTAGCCGAATGTGTGTCTATTAACATTCAGATGTTTCACTTTTGTTCAAAACTGAAATATCATTCTATCGTAATCCTTCATATCATGATCATCTTCTAATGTAGTGTTATAGTGGAAAGCCGAATCTCATACCCTTGTTTCATCCGTAGCCATAAGTCAATCGGTGGAAATCGGATTCATCATCGTTAAGGTAAGGGGGTTTCTTCTTGGATTTTTTTCGTTATATATGTTACTATCGGATCGAAGTTTAGACTTATCAATTTTTTTTGGGACGAAATCACTCGATATTCTCTACTTGTTAATCCTTCGGAAATAGTGGTAAGACGAATCCTATCCCTAAACAACTACTTGCACTCACCATAGTATCTTTCTAACCGAGACTTTTTCAATGGAGGCAAGTGGTAGCGATTTGAAAGGAAAAGCGTTAGGAGAACACAAAAGGAGTGGATTTGCAATTCCTACTCTTAAGTTCAAACGAAGAGTGGTATTGGCAGTTCGGGATTTTCCACCGGGTTGTGGACCATCATCCGGTGAAAATAGACAAATCGTGGTCGTTCACGATATTAAGGGTAAGCGTTTCATTAGATCGTCTGATTTAGATATTAGATTAATAAAATCTCATTTATTGGTTAATCGAGTGTAATGGTGATTTAGGTGCCGACGATCAAGAAGGTTTAATCCTTACCGTAATCAGGTGTGTAATCTCACACCGAAATCCCGTAGATTTGTGATTCGATGTCATGTTGGAAAATAGATCGTTATTATTTACAAGGCTAGAAATTGTAATATGGCATAGATCGAGTAACTTGCTTAAATTACATTATTTCTAAAATCTGTTAAAATCGGTATAAAATTTGTAAAATTACCAAAATGCCCATATAGGCCGAATTACAAAAATGCCCCTATTGGCCGATTTACTAAAATGCCCCTATGGGCCGAATTACTAGAATGCCTTAGTGGACCAAATTATTATTGCTTTAATGGGCCGATTCTCTGTAATAAATTACTAGATTAATGGTTGTTATTTATATGTGAACACTTTCTTATGTATGTTGCATTTCCATATCTTGCATGGGATGGGAAAAAATGTATGGAGAGTAGTGTAGCCTGGTGGCAATCAAAATGTCCATTATTATGCTTACATATGATTTCGGTGGCATGGCCACAATAAAAATATATGATAGCAGCTTGACTGCAAATTTTGGTGTGAGCGGCGGGGTGGGTTGACTTGATCCCCACAGGTGTGATTGGCTGGTCGGGGGTGTGATGGATGGATGGGTTGGGCTGCATACATGTCATTTTAAATACTATTATGTAAATGGGCTTAGGCCCAAGTTATTGCTATATGGATTCAGGCCCAATGGATGACGGTAAAGGGATTATGCACTGAGTTCTAGTAACTCACCCCTTTTTTTTCCTTAACCCTTGCAGGTAATGCTCAATGATGTGGACTTGGGCCATGGATGACTCGGTGGAGGCCATACTTTAGAAATGGTGTTTTCGAACTTAGTAAATTCCTTTTTCATTTATTTTCATTACTTTTACTATATTGGGTTAAAGTTGTAATAAGGCCTCTGGGATTTTAAATTTGGATTTTATGTTTGACTATTTACTTTCTATTATGGTTTGATTTAAACGGGGATTTTTCTGAAAATCATAAACAACGGTTTTTCATAAAATTTATCAACAAACGAATTTCATAACAAATATGTTCGAATAATTTAACTTGGACTTTCCTTCGAAATATCACTATTATTTTCAAAAATTACGGATTTAAAAGATCACTAATTCAATTATCGATTCTTCAATTAACCTTTCAAGAATTGTAGTATTTCTATCAAATATTTCCGATCAAATTTTTTTTTCTTAAACTAAATTCTAATCTTTAGTAAGAAGCACAAGTTCTTTACTCATTTTCTTCATGTGACATGTCAGATCCGGTCATACCGTATAGGCCGGGTTTGGGGTGTTACATTGATACTCGAATAGTTTTCCCTACATACCTGTACCGATATATTTCTATTTCTCATCAATACTTTTATCAAACCACTTCGGTTTACAAATGCTTACGATACAAATTCATCGATTTTTCGATGCCATAGTCCAACTATGGTCTTACACATACATTGCCAAGGCCCTGCCGTGGTATTTCGTTCACATGCCATAACCCGGTTATGGTCGTATTATTCAATTGCCATAGCCCAGCTATGATCTTATTCGACAACTTGCCTTACTCAATTCGTACATTTCATTTAATATCTCAACATTTATCAAATAGAATAATTACCATCTCAATTTCATTCATCAACTAAATAGGTACACATTTAAGCTCAATTATATGAACTTACCTCGTATTCGGAATTGACATATAGGGTCGGCTATTCGATAACCTTGCTTTTCTCCCGGTCTAAATCCTAAGTATTTCTTTCTTGATCTCTATGAATTCAAAATTGACTTATTCAATCACATATTCTTCCAATTTAGTCCAAAAATACACATTTCGACATATTTGCATATTAGCCCCTAAACTTACTCATTTAATCAATTTAGTCCCTATTTCACAAATATAAAAAATTCACATAATTTCTTTAAACCAAAGCTTGGCCAAATTTCACATAAGTCCCTAGCATTCCAAAACTTTCATTCATTCCACATTTCAACCCCTCAATTATCATATTTCACAATTTAATCCCTATTTCACACTTTTGTCAAAAATCACTTTACAAAACATGTAAAACTATCATCAAGCTTTCATATTTCAACATTAAACATTAAATAGCTCATAGATTCAACAATGGCAACTCTCAAAATCTAAGGTATGGGCTAGCTAGATTGAGCTGCAACGATTACAAAAACATAAAAATCATCAAAAACCGAGCTCAAACCGTACCTTAATCAAGCTTAATATGTGCCGAACCCTAAATGCTCTCCCTTGGCTTCTTCCTCTTTAAATTTCGGTAATAAGAAAGATGAATGTAACAATTTTTATGTTTTGTTTTACTATAATTAACTTTAATTATAAAATTACCTATTTAACCTTAATGCCAAAACATTAACATCATCATATTAATGTCCATTAATGTCCAGTTACACATTTAATGGCCTAATTACCATTAAAGGCCATCACATTTAAAATCCAAAGCCAATTGACACCTTTAACTAATAGCATGCAACTTTTGCATTTTACGCGATTAAGTTCTTTTTCTCAAATCGAGCAATTAAACGATAAAATTACTTCACGAAAATTTCACACATTCATACTTTCATGCTATAAACACCAAAAATAATATTAAAAATAATTTTCTAACATCAGATTCGTGGTTCCGAAACCACTGTTTTGATTTAGCTAAAACCGGGCTGTTACAGACAGTGATAATATTGATGCAAAAATGCTATGATAGCAAACGAAAATCGGCAAGAAATATGTGTTTAAATATAGAAATATGTGTTTAAATCGATAAGAAAATCGTATAGTTTTCCCTACATACCTGTGCCGAGATATTTCTATTTCTCATCAATAATTTTATCAAACCACTCCGGCTTACAAATGCTTATGATATAAATTCATCGATTTTTCGATGCCATAGTCCAACTATGGTCTTACACATACATTGCCAAGGCCCTGTCGTGGTCTTTCATTCACATGCCATAACCCGGCTATGGTCTTATTATTCGATTGCCATAGCCCAGCTATGGTCTTATTCGACAACTTGCCTTACTCAATTCGTACATTTCATTTAATATTTCAACATTTATCAAATAGGATAATTACCATCTCAATTTCATCCATCAACTAAATAGGTACACATTTAAGTTCAATTATACGAACTTACCGCGTATTCGGAATTGACATATAGGGTCGACTATTCGATAACCTTATTTTTCCCCTGATCTAAATCCTAATTCTTTCTTTCTTGATCTATATGAATTCAAAACTGACTTATTCAATCACATATTTTTCCAATTTAGTCTAAAAATACACATTTGGGCATATTTACATATTAGCCCCTAAACTTACTCATTTAATCAATTTAGTCCCTATTTCACAAATATAAAAAATTCAAATAATTTCTTTAAACCAAAGCTTGGCCGAATTTCACATAAGTCCCTAGCATTCCAAAACTTTCATTTATTCCACATTTCAAACCCTCAATTAACATATTTCACAATTTAATCCCTATTTGACACTTTTGTCAAAAATCACTTTACAAAACATGTAAAACTATCATCGAGCTTTCATATTTCAACATTAAACATCAAATAACTCATAGATTCAATAATGACAACTCTAAAAATCTTTAACAGTTTCAAAATCTAAGGTACGGGCTAGCTAGATTGAGCTGGAACGATTACAAAAACATAAAAATCATCAAAAATCGAGCTCAGACCGTACCTTAATCAAGCTTAATATGTTCCGAACCCTAAATTCTCTCCCTTGGCTTCTTCCTCTTTAAATTTCGATAATAAGAATGATGAATGCAACATTTTTTATGTTTTGTTTTATTATAATTAACTTTAATTATAAAATTACCTATTTAACCTTAATGACAAAACATTAACATCATCATATTAATGTCCACTTACACATTTAATGGCATAATTACCATTGAAGGCCATCATATTTAAAAGCCAAAGCCAGTAGACACCTTTAACTAATAGCATGCAACTTTTGCATTTTACGCGATTAAGTCCTTTTTCTCAAATCGAGCAATTAAACGATAAAATTACTTCACGAAAATTTCACACATTCATACTTTCATGCTATAAACACCAAAAATATTATTAAAAATAAATTTTCAACATCGAATTCGTGGTTCTAAAACCACTGTTCCGATTTAGCTAAAACTAGGCTGTTATAGACAGTGATAATATTGATGCAAATATGCTATGATAGCAAACGAAAATCGGTAAGAAATATGTGTTTAAATATAGATATTTGGCTTCTGATTCTTGTGACCGTTGGATATAGTTGGCATGTCATAGGATTGTGAGTTCTAACCAATATGTATATGTGATTTGGGAGTTGAGGCCCTAAGACATGTTTGGAGAGAAAAAGGAATGTGAGCTAACCTCCATTCAACGGGACATGTTTGTTGTGTTGGAGAGTGATAACTTTATTCTTCACTTTTGAGACATGTTTGACTCTATGAGTTTATGTGGTCTGCTGGAGATCCATGTATTCGATGAGTGATGATAATGGCCACTTTTATGTTTCATAGCTCAATTGTCAAATTATCTATAAATATGTTTGTGTGTATTGTGATGTGTGCATGAATATGTATGTATTGACTCTGTAAATAAACTATCGAATATGCATGTGAGGTAAAATATGTCAACTGAGTTAAGGCTGCTATAATTATGCTACATGTATGTTTCACTAATGCTTGATGATCTGTTTGCATTGTAGTTGCTCTACGCATTCATCGAGCTTGTTAAGCTCACCCACTCCCTTTTTAAACCATTACAGATTAGTCGTGTGCTGACGTGAGTGGTGTGGTTTCGAGGGGTGATCCAAGCAAGTCCATTTTGCTTTCGTAGGTGTTTATTGAATATTCAGTTATGTTTTGGGAATAAGGCAATTTGGTAGACTTTGTGCTACTTTTTTCCATGATGTTTTGTACATTCAATAGCTTAATTACTCTTAGGATTTCAAGATTTAAATCGTGTTATGTTGATTATTACTCGGACTAATTATCGATGTTGAAACTATTATTATGGTCATTTTGATGTTTATTTGATAATGTGATAGTAGCATGATGAATTGGTACAAGTTAGAGTGATCTTTATGCTTATGCATGTTGTATTTTTCTGGTCTGAAGTAGGGGAATTGATATTCGTGTTGAAAACATGATACCTCTGTGATTTTGAAATGTGCAGGAAATTAGAATCGCAAATTGGTTTCGATACCCTATCACGAGTATCGATAATCGGGGTAATTTACTGATACTTTTTCAATTGTACAATTATTTATTGTGTTTTGCATTTAGAGAAAAAACAAAATGCAAATTTCGTATCGATTTTCCATACGGTATCGTTATCGTGCAAGGAAAATATCGATACCCATATTCTAGTATCAATACCTGCAAACCTTGTTTTGGAATTTTGCTAAATGGACCTTATGCATGTTTAATTATTTGTATAAGACTATTTGATGTATGACTAGCATGTAACGATGATAACTAAAGAGTGAGATTGACTTAAAACCTATATGAATGACAATATGAAAGACATTTCTTTTAAAATGGACTTCTAATTGTTCTGAATGACATGAGACGGTTGTGTGGCACCCTGATATTCGGGCTTGGCGACCAGGCTAGGTTTAGTGTGTTACAAACCGTCCATTTACATCAATTAAGGTCTAATTATAATTTAGATCTTCCCCTTTTCACTAATGAAGCTATTTAATCAATAAAATTCAATAGCGGTTAAGTTTTACATATTTTACAATTTAGTCTCTTTTTCCTTAATTAACTATCCAAACATCAACATTTCTGGATCAAGTTTCAACATACCTATATTGTACCACTTGAATTTCGGGACAAACCACTTGTACCTAACTATTTGTTCACTTAGTAAAAATAATCAAATCAAAATTCAATATATTATTATAATTTATTCATAAATATTAAATAATAATATTTATGGACTTACTCGTCAGATTTGTGACTCCGAAACCACTATTTTTACACCACTGAAAAAGGGGCTATCACACCTCAAATAAGGATTATTGGAATTGAAGGTGTATAGACGTGAAGTTATCTATTTTGGCGCACTCTGGTAGCTAGTTCTTCAAATTGTAGCTTCTGGAAACTTGACGTTTTGGTGAATTGAGTATCAAACCATGGAGATATATCAGGATTTAATCCTTGGCATATTCTTCAGTAAAAGAAAGAATTCGATAAAAGAAAAGTAGACCTTGTGTAGGTTACCGCCAAAGGTATAGTATCCCTAATTGTTCAAGCACTGTGATGAGCAAGTGTTGGTAACTAGATCTAGTTATAAACCAACTAAATTGACTGGTCAAATAACATATGGAAAAGACTCTCATTTATGTTCCTTCGGGTTTCCGTAGGCCATTAGGAATGGCATATTATGAAATTTCTGGACACTTGTCAAATTACACTACACGAAAGTAGATTATATGTGTGTGTGAGAAGGGTTCAAGAGAAGGTTTCTTTTTCCTTCAAAATGACTATTTAATTCTTTCTGTAACACCCCGAACCCGGTCAACACACCACGACCGAATCTGGCATGTCACAGAGAGAAAACGTTTCGAAGACAACAAGTTACCGGTTTAATTTCAGTGAAAAACTCTTTGTTTGCTTTGTGTTTGCAGAAATCCGGTGCATGTATAGTTGAAAACATTAAGTTTCTTAGAAATCCCGAAAATCATTTTAGAACTCGTTTGCCATTCATTACTTAAGAAAACATCTAGTCTATTGAAACCCGGATGAAATTAACTTAATTACTGTCAAACCGTTTGTATTTGAGCTTTTAAAAAAATAAAACTTAGATTTGAAAATCATTTAAGTTGGCTTTGTTATCATGTGAATTGTATTACCCGATGGTAGAGTTTAGAAAACTCGTTGCGTAGCTTAGTTTGAAAACTTTGATTATCAGGTTATTAAAGCAAATCAAGTAATTACTTAGTCATATTTAAAACCAAATCCAAAGCAGATAAAATAATCCAAAACATAATTTAAAGGCCTTGTTACAAACCCAAATAAAAACCAGAATTTAAAGTAAAATACCCAAATCAAATGTCCATGTAAAACCGAATCAATTATCGCATGGCCACCTCGAGCTCACCTGGCTCCTCATCCGTAATCTACGAATCACCTGAAAAGATAAGGGAGAAGGTGAGTCACCAAGACTCAGTGCATAATCCCCCTCCCGATTATTGCAACATGCTTACACAAATCATAATCAAGCAAACATATCATGCCATCATGCTTAATCATTAGACATATATCGAACATACATAGATAATATCATCAGAAATCATGTGCCGTAATCTCAACAAAACGGACTTACTCGAAATCCTTGCTCATACCCATAAAGGTATCACATCGAAATCTACACAGTTTCGGCTTTTAACATAGTTTAGGTTATTAACAAGTTTACAACGATTATGAAGTGTGTAAGTTACACACCTGGTTACTAACGCGAATACTGAATCCCGAAGATCCCGATCTAACGCACTAGATCCCCTTTACCTACATTCGGCCAAACCAAGATCATGAACAATGGCCATTCGGCTAAACTAGCAAATCTCGAAGGGTTAACGCATAACCATAATCCTTACCTTACTGCCTTTCGCGCTTAAATCAAATCCCAAAGCACTCGATAACACGTCTTCCCTACAATCGGCCTAGACTAAACAAGATCACTAATAGCCTTCAGCTTTTCAAACAAATAAGAGGAAGATCGAATCGATATGCATCCTTACCACTGACTTACTGAGATCGATTGACAGAGAATAAATAACCCCGATCCACTGCTTCAAAATCCCAGAGATCCTAGAAGAAATCGATTTCACAGATGAATGAGAATCAAGACAAATGCCGAAATTCAGCTTTTGTTTCTATGTGAGTCGACAGAGAAAAGAGAATAAAATAGTAAAGATTCGTCCAAGAACACTTACCCACTCCAAAATCGACTAGAGCAGAAGACAAGAGAGATCTACAACGCAACGAGAGAAAAGAAAAGAGAGAGAGATCTTCAGTGGTTGATGTTCGGCCAAAGTGTTGAAATAAGAAGAGAAAATAGAGAGAGATTTTGGCAATGGTGGTGAAATAATCAAGGGAGATTCGGCTAAAATGAAATAAGAGAATGGAAGGGAAGTATTCAGTTGAATGATGGTGAGAAGAAGATGAAAGAATCAATGGAAAAGAGAGTGGCTTGAGAAAGAAGAAGGTTCGACCAACCAATAAGAATGGAGAGCAAAAAGAGATGAGATTTAGGGAGAATAGTGTTTCGGCTTCAAAGAAATAAGAGAGGAATTCAAATGAAGATTCGGCTCAATACCAAAGAAAGAAATCGGCAAGAGCCTAAAGTGCTTTCGGCTTTCAGTTTCAAAGGAGGAAAAGAAAGAAAACTCAAATGGTTCTTTTTGGGATTCGGCTAGGTGCTTCAAAAGGGAATTCGACAAGTGCCAAAAGAGGTTTCTGCCTGCTTCTCATCCGAATGTACCAAAGCTTGACTAGCCGAAAATGTCACTAAGGAATTTCGGCACTCCTCCTAAGTCTTCCAGCCGAATACACCTCCTCACACAATTCAAATTTTGGCAAACTCTTCAAACTTCTCCACCCGTTCAAATCTTTTGACTTGTCCAACAGTTATCCATCAGAGTTTGAGCTGAGCACAACTCTTCCTCAGCTTGGCATCAAAATAATAAGAAGAAAATGGGATCTCCGCTGGTCGAACCTGAGCCTCCTTCACCTGCTTGTGGTGTCACTGCTCAAGGCCCTAAGTGGCGCCTCCTTGCCACTTTACCAAGGAAATTCGTGTGCTAAAGTTTACCACAAAATATTCTTAACCCCTACCTCCTTCAGCTCCCCTTAACCAAAACTTAAAAATAAAAATTTTCCTATAGCTCGAGCCTAACTTTGGCTTATACCTAGACCCTAAAACGTCTCAATTAACATCACAACCAAGCCATACACATGCAAACAGTTCAAACACAATATCCCCTATTTAAGGATGTTACAGTTCTACCCCCCTTAAAAATAATTTCGGCCTTGAAATTACCTGGTCAAAAGAGTTGAGGGTATTGCTGCCTCATCACATCCTCTGATTCCCACATAGCTTCTTCCACGCCATGGTTCCGCCATAACACCTTTACTAATGGAACTGACTTCTTGTGCAAAACCTTCACATCCCGGTCTAGAATCTGCACTGGTTCCTCTTCTATGGTCAAATCTGGGCTCACCTCAATTTCCTCCACCGATACAACATGCGATGGATCTGAACGGTAACGCCTAAGCATGGAAACGTGGAACACATCGTGTATCTTACTCAACTCTGCTGGTAACTCGAGCTGATAAGCCACTGGTCCCACTCGTCTCAACACCTTATATGGGCCAATAAACCTTGGACTTAGCTTGCCTTTTCTTCCAAATCTCAGCACTTTCTTCCACGGCGAGACCTTCAAAAAGACCTTGTCTCCCACGGCAAACTCTATATCTCTCCGCTTAAGATCGGCATAGGACTTCTGCCGGTCTGAAGCTTCCTTCAAACGAGCCCGAATCAACTTGACCTTATCCTCAGTTTCCGTAACCAACTCTGGACCCAACATCTGACGCTCACCCAACTCTGTCCAGCATGTAGGTGTACGACACTTCCTACCATACAACGCCTCATATGGTGCCATCTTAATGCTTGCTCAACTATTATTGTACGCAAATTCAAATTTAACGGTAGAAATTCTTCCCAACCGCCTCTAAAATCCAAAACACACGACCTCTCAACATATCTTTCAAAATCAGATAACCCTTTTCGATCATTCATCGTCTGTGCATGCGGATGAAATGCCGTACTAAAATCCAACCGCGCACCCAACGCTCGATGCAACGCTTTCGAACCTTGACGTGAATCGGGATCCCTATCCGAGATAATAGACACCGCACACCGTGCAACCTCACTATCTTTGCCACATACGACTTAGCTAACTTCTCAAGCGAGTAATCAACCCTTTCCGGTATGAAATGAGCTGATTTCACAAACGGTCCACAATCACCTGTGATCGAGTCCTTCTTACTAGGCGTAAGGGTAGCCCACTAACAAAGTCCATGGTAATCCTTTCCCACTTCCATCGTGGAATCTTCACCTACCAAGTAAACCCGACGGTAGAATCGATGTTTAGCCTTGACTTGGCGACACGTCGACATTTACCCACAAACTCGGTTACTTCCCGTTTCAGACTTGGCCACCAAAATTACTCTTGCAAATCCCGGTACATCTTGCTACCTCCAGGATGCATAGCGTATGGGCTACTATGTGCGTCCTAAAGAATCCTCTGCCTTAACTCGACGTCCTTCGGCATACAAGCTTTCCCTTGAAAACACAATTATCAAGTCCACCGACAAGTTGTAACCTTCCAACCCACCATTCTCAACTTGCAACCTCCGAGCATTCAAACCTCCTCCACTAATCAAGCTCCTTAATCGCTCTACCCAAGTCGGCTTAACCTACAATTACGCCAATAGACTCCGTGTCGCCATACAAGCTAAGATGGGAAAACATCGCTCTCAGATCTGACACTACCTTACGGCTCAACGCGTCTGCTACCACGTTAGCCTTGCCTCGATGATACTCAATTGAACGAATAGTCCTTCAATAGCTCGATCCATCTCCATTGCCTCAAGTTCAAATCCTTCTCGAGTCAAAAGATACTTGGACTCTTGTGATCCGTGTAGACTATCGACTTCTCTTCGTACAAATAGTGCCTCCATATTTTCAGGGCGAAAACCACTGCAGCTAATTCCAAGTCATGCGTCGGATAGTTAACCTCATGCGGTCTCAGCTGTCGAGACGCATATGCTACTACCTTCCCCCTCACGCATCAAAGACACATCCCAAGCCAAGATGTGATGCATCACGATGAGACCGTGAATTCCTTTCCGCCTCAGGCTGAATCAAAGCCGGAGCTTCAGTCAGAATCTTTGTCAACTTGTCGAAACTTTCTTGCTGTTTCTCAGACCACACAAATGGGATTCCTTTCCTCAGTAACTTGGTCAATGGTGCTGCGATCAGAGAAAATCCCTCTACAAATCTTCGGTAATATCCTGCCAGACCTAGAAAACTCTGAACTTCTACCACTGACTTAGGCGGTTTCCAGTCCAACACTACCTCAATCTTGCGAGGATCCACTCTAATCCCCTCAGCTGACACCACGTGACCCAAGAAAGTCACCTCTTTAAGCCAGAATTCGCACTTACTGAACTTGGCAAATAACTGTTTCTCTCTCAGAATCTGCAAAACTACTCGCAGATGCGCATCATGATCCTCCTCAGATCTTGAGTACACCAGTATATCGTCTATAAATACAACAACAAAATGGTCCAGATACGACTGGAACACCCGATTCATCATGTCCATGAATGCTGTCGGCGCATTAGTCAACCCAAACGGCATTACTAGAAGCTCGTAGTGCCCATACCGAGTGCGAAACGCCGTCTTGTGGATATCAGCCTCTTTCACCTTCAGCTGATGATACATTGGCCTTAAATCAATCTTTGAGAAAACTGATGCCCCCTTAAGCTGATCAAACAAGTCGTCTATCCTCGGCAAGGATACTTGTTCTTGATCGTCACTTTATTCAATCAAGCGCGATGAGTCTATACACATCCGCATTGTACCATCTTTCTTCTTGACAAAGAGCACAGGTGCTCCCCAAGGTGAAACACTTGGCCGAATAAAACCCCAGTCCAACAACTCCTGAATCTGAGCCTTCAGCTCTACCAATTCCTTCGGCGCCATCCTATACGGGGTAATAGACACTGGCACGGTTTCGGGTAATAAATCGATACCAAATTCAACTTCCCGATCCGGAGGTAGACCCGGGAGTTCCTCTGGGAATACGTCAGCAAATTCCCCCACAGTTCAGACATTCTCTACAGCTGCATCCTTGGCTTCCAAAGCACAGACATGCACCATAAACGCCTCATAACCCTTTCTGACCATTTTCTCAGCTTTCAATGCAGACACCACGTTGGACAGATAATCTCTTCTATTACCTATCATCACCACTTCTTCACCCTCAACCGCTTTCAAAACCATGCGCTTAGCGCACGTGATCCAAACTCGCTTGGTACTTCACCAGCTAGTCCATCCCAAGAATCAGATCGAACTCCCCAAACGGCAGTTCCATCAGATCATCCACAAACACTACCCCTTGGAGTTCTAGGGTACATCCCTATACAACTTATTTACTTCTACAGAGTGACCTAGAGGGCTAATCATCGTCATCTCCCTAGAAGTAGTCTCAAAGTCTAGGTTCATGGTTTCCACTATGCTACTAGCAACATACGAATCACGTTGAACCCACATCTATCAAAGCAAAGATATGGTAATCCAAAGATTAAGAACGCATCGATTATGACGTCCGGTGCGTTGCCTTCCTCTCGGCGCCTCGCATATACCAATCCAGCCGTCTAGCCTCGGTGTTGCACCTCTTCCCCGGTGCTCGCGGCCCCGACTAGAACCATTACCTCTCTACCGTAACCACGACCCTCTCTGCGGTTGCGGTCCCTCATTTCTGAACTGAGCACGGCCCTGACCCTCAGACTGAATCCTGGCTAGCTTACATGGACAGTCCCTCACACGATGATCCAGCGAGCCACATTCAAAGCATCCTTTTCCACCAGTCCAACATTCGCCCCAATGAGATTTCCCACACCGACATACTGCTATACTGGTCCCCGATTAGTAATGTGAGCCTCCCAGATTGATTCGGCCCACCATGCCTAGCCCTTTTCTGAGAATTACCGACCGACCCAGATGATCCAAAACCTCTCTTATGTCTATTCCTGTCCTGATTTTGCCTCACGGATTCCTTTACCCCTTCGGCTATCTTAGCCTTTTCTACTAACACGGTAAACTCGCGCTCCTGCTGTGGAGCAATCAGCAATCTCACCATCCTCAACCCGTCCTCGAACTCGACACATCGCTCGTGCTCGCACCCACGATACCTCGAGCATACCGGCTCAACCTTAAGAATTCTGCCTCGTACTCCGTCTGAACTTACTCCCCGAACCGGGCCTCAAAATGCCTTTTGTCTGCGCATCAATGTAATCGACCCAATATACTTCTTCTCGCACGCTACCTTAAAATAGTCCCACGTGAGATCATCTACCGCGCAGCACCATCCCGAACCGTGAGCCACCACCGGTATGATCGATCCCGAAGAAGCGACACTATCCCTTTCGGTTTCTCTCGCCACGGATCCAAGTCGCCCATGATACGCTCCGTCGCCTCCAACCAATACTCAGCCGTATTGGGCGCGACACCAGAAACACCTCGAAATACCTCGGCTCCATTGGCTCGGAGTCGCTCAGATACAGACTTACGAGCTCCCGTGCCTCCACCTGCTCCAGCCACCCTCTCAAGAACTCGCAGCATCATCACCGCGATATCGCATCATCCCCTGCCCGCGATCCTCGAAACTCAACACCGCAAATGGTGGTGGTGGCATCTCATTCTCTGACCCCTGACCAGATCCCACTGGCTAAGACACAGTCATCCTACCCCGACCGCATCCATGCGTATTACGACCCCGACCTCGAGTGCTCATGTCTAACGTCTCAACTTATCTGATTTAAAAGTTTTATGCGTCAGTCTTTATTCCACTATTATTAAGGCACAGTCTTATGAACAGTTTCTATTACAGAGTTTTGTTTTCCGCGAGTTTACAGAGTCCTATAGGTTTCAGTCTCTAGGATAGTCCACTATCACTAGCCGTTCATAGCATATATCATCAAAAATCATAATCATATGCAACCATCAGTTAAGGGTACTTACCTGGGCGGATCGGTGCCGGAGACTCGGTGCCATGCTAAACCATACATTTTTTCCATCAACACTTTTTAAAACCACACTTTAAAACATTTTGGGCCTCGTGCCCACAGTCGAGCTGTTGAACTTGGCTCTGATACCATAATTGTAACACCCCGAACTCGATCAACACACCACGACCGAATCTGGCATGTCACAGAGAGAAAACGTTTCGAAGACAACAAGTTGCCGATTTAATTTCAGTGAAAAACTCTTTGTTTACTTTGTGTTTGGAAAAATCCAGTGCATGTATAGTTGAAAACATTAAGTTTCTTAGAAATCCTGAAAATCATTTTAGAACTCGTTTGCCATTCATTACTTAAGAAAACATCTAGTCTATTGAAACCCGGATGAAATTAACTTAATTACTGTCAAACCGTTTGTATTTGAGCTTTTAAAAAAACTAAAACTTAGATTTGAAAATCATTTAAGTTGGCTTTGTTATCATATGAATTGTATTACCCGATGGTAGAGTTTAGAAAACTCTTTGCTTAGCTTAGTTTGAAAACTTTGATTATCAGGTTATTAAAGCAAATCAAGTAATTACTTATTAATATTTAAAACCAAATCCAAAGCAGATAAAATAATCCAAAACATAATTTAAAGGCCTTGTTACAAACCCAAATAAAAACCAGAATTTAAAGTAAAATACCCAAATCAAATGTCCATGTAAAACCGAAGCAATTATCGCATGGCCACCTCGAGCTCACCCGGCTCCTCATCCGCAATCTACGAATCACCTGAAAAGATAAGGGAGAAGGTGAGTCACCAAGACTCAGTGCATAATCCCCCTCCCGATTATTGCAACATGCTTACACAAATCATAATCAAGCAAACATATCATGCCATCATGCTTAATCATTAGACATATATCGAACATACATAGATAATATCATCAGAAATCATGTGCCGTAATCTCAACAAAATGGACTTACCCGAAATCCTTGCTCATACCCATAAAGGTATCACATCGAAATCTACACAGTTTTGGCTTTTAACATAGTTTAGGTTATTAACAAGTTTACAACGATTATGAAGTGTGTAAGTTACACACCGTTACTAACGCGACATCGAATCCCGAAGATCCCGATCTAACGCACTAGATCCCCTTTACCTACATTCGGCCAAACCAAGATCATTAACAAAGGCCATTCGACTAAACTAGCAAATCCCGAAGGGTTAACGCACAACCATAATCCTTACCTTACTGCCTTTCACGCTTAAATCAAATCCCGAAGCACTCGATAACACATCTTCCCTACAATCGGCCAAGACTAAACAAGATCACTAATAGCCTTCGGCTTTTCAAACAAATAAGAGGAAGATCGAATCGATATGCATCCTTACCACTGACTTATTGAGATCGATTGACAGAGAATAAATAACCCCGATCCATTGCTTCAAAATCCCGAAGATCCTAGAAGAAATCGATTTCATAGATGAATGAGAATCAAGACAAATGCCGAAATTCGGCTTTTGTTTCCATGTGAGTCAAAAGAGAAAAGAGAAGAAAATAGTAAAGATTCTGTAACACCCTGGTTTTAGGGGTTAGATTTTTGGTATTTAGCTTGGGTGTTGGCACACTTCAGTGTGTGTTTGGGTAAGTTTTAGGGGTCCTGAGAACCCTAGGTGGTGGTAGATTGCTTTGGTAAATTTTTAGTTTTAGGGGCTAGAAGGGGGAGTTTGGATGGAGAGGGCTTTAAGAGAATTTTTGGTGGGGTTTTGGCATAAGAATTGGGCTGGTGGAGTGGCAAGGGGGACGCCACTAAGAGCTTGGCAAAGTGACGCCTCAGGTGCAAGGGAAGGGGGCTGTTCGAGCTGCGAAGGCAGCACTTTGGCCTTAGTTTTTGCGTCAAGGGGTAAGGAGTTGGGTGGCTTTTGGATGCTTAAAAGATGGAGAAAGACTTGGTCAATTTTTTTAAATTTTGGCTAGTTAGGTTTAACTCATTCAAACTTTTTGAATGGGTGGAAGGGAGGCATTTTAGGAGAGATTTTAGGATTTATTTTGGGGGGTTGGAGCTAGGCCGTGTAGTATAAATAGGGGGAGGGGAGATGCTCATTTCATTCACCATCTGCTCATCATTTCCTTGTAGCCGAAGTGCATTCTCTCATCTCCCTCTTGTGCCGAATTTTGTTGGTTCTTCTCTAGTTGCTGTGACCGAATTTGCAAGCAAGAGAGAACCTCTTCTTTCCCCATTTATCTTGCATAGGCCGAAACTTCTTTTGAGCACCATTACCGAAACCTCTTAACCTTTTTCCTTATAGCCTAAGCCGAATATCCACAGCCTCTTCTCCTTTTCTCTTCTTTATGTTTTAGCCGAATCTCTTCTCACCCTTGTCGAAATATCCTCTAAGTAGCCTAGGGTGGTTAGCCGAATATCAGCAAGGGCGACCTCTCCCAGTTCTGCTCCATTCGGTTTAAGGGAAGCCGAAAGAAGGAAGCATTGAGGAAGTCTCTTGGATTCGATCATCTAAGGGGCATATCGGCAAGAGCAAGGGAAGCCTTCGAGATCTCAAATTATTTCGGTAAGGATATTAGTAAGTGACTTAGAATTAGTTGTTTATGACTTCGTTGATTAATCGTGTGGTTCTGATTAAGTGACTATCGATGGACGTGGATGCGAGTACCAGTCAGAGTGGGCAAGGGAAGGTCCCTATTCCGAAGTTCAAGAAAAGAGCGGTTTCTGCTGTACGAGATTGGCCACCAGGGTGTGGGCCAGTAGCAGAAAGCGTTAAGCAAATAGCCGTAGTTTCGCTAGACGATAGTGTCGAGGATCGAGAGTCTAGAACTCCTAGTAGTAAGGTGTGTAACTAACCCACTGTTTCCGGGTTTTATGTGTTATATGTTTTACTAACATGTGCAGTATCAAGTATGCCATATATACCCCTAAAGGGTATAGCGATGACCAGGTTAGTATCGGATCTATTGCCGTGTGATTACTTGGTTATGAGTATGTTTATGGACATTAATAAGCATGTGCATGCATTATCATGATTATATGTGGCATGTGCATGGGTGGGATATGAAAAGAAGGTACGGGTGTACTTCGAGTACGTGGTTGATGTCAGCTTTGTGCTACATCGTGGATTGGCGCTGACTGAGGTCGCGTTTTGGATCTTTGCGATTTAGTTCGCGTGGTTACCTTGATTGATATCGGCTTATGCCATATCGTGGCTTGATGGATTGCTGTGTGCTCCATCGTGGTTTGATGTTAGCTATACGCTACATCGTGGATGGCATTGGTTGCCTTTTTGGAGGGAAAAGAGAGAGGTGACTTGATGGTCCCCGTGTGTGGTAGGTGGATAAGGGGGTGTGTAGCGGATGGACCCTAGGTTGGGTTGGGAATCATGTTGCATTATTTTGTAATAATATAGAAATGGGCCAAGTCCAATATGACATGAGGATAGGTATGTTTTGGGAACATACGTGGAAATGGGCCAAGCCCAGTTGATATGTGGTTTATTGAGAAATGGGCCTAGCCCAGTATTTGCGTATGATTTGAATGTGGACCAAGCCAGATTGTGGTAATTGTTATAATGTATATATAAATTACTTGTTGCATTTGATAATTGGGATATTATGTGGCTAGCATATAGGTGGATTTCAGTGGTTAACTTACACACTGAGTCTGTATGACTCACCCAACTTTTAATCATCGCAGGTGAGTCGTGATTAGTGGACGGGTTGGAGTGGATACAAGGTGGCCCATGCAGAAGGAAATTTTTCCTACAGAAGATGTTTTACTTTATTTAAGTATTTTATATTAGCAGTATTTTGGAATTTTATTTGATGTAATAAGGGCCTCTTTGATTTAAAGTACTCTATCTATTAATGTTGAAATTTACACCACACTTAGTAATATTTTCGCAAAAGATTCATATTATAGCAACTTATAATAATGTTTTAATTCGGAAGTTTTCAACAAGCTTATATGATTTAATGATTTTAAATGGACACGATTTCCAGAGATAATAAAATTTTCAAGTTTAGTTCTAAAGTCAAAGATTTCCAACCGTCTTTCCCAGTGACATAACAGATTCATTCTCGTAGTTGAATGGGCCGGGTTTGGGGTGTTACGATTTGTGTCGAGCCAAGTTCAAAACTCCTCGGCTTTGAGGGTTTTGGGCCCAAAACCTTTTCAAGAGGGCTTTTAAGAAATTTTTCAGTTATTCTGCATGGCACTGTACCTCCGAATTCAAGTCCACTGTAAGTACTTCGGACTTTTGAAGTGATTTGTTTGTATGAATTGTTATGGGTTTATTTGGGCTCGTAGATTAGAATATTAGGGCTATTGGACCCTAGGAATAGTCTACTCAAACATATGCATAAAACTTAAGGTTACCAAAACAAACCTGTGATTAGGTCGCCGAGTTAGGGTGTGGCAACCATTGTACGCATGTCTAGGAGTGGATCCTAAGAGCACAGTACTTAAGCAGTCCTCGTGACTCACCTCCTCTTCACTGAATCCTACCTGTGCGTAGCTACGGTTCACCTTAACCAAGAGGACTTGTTCATAGGCTAAACCAATTATTCAAACCCGAAAGGGATTTGCCTCACTGTTTTAAAACCCTTAGTTTTAAAATTTCTAAAATTTACCCCTTTTGTTGGTAAACTCTAAATCTGATTTTGAAAGATGTTTTCTCGATTTACAAAATTACCAAAAATACCTCTATAGGAAAAAGACGAAATTACCCCTGGGTAGGAAAAGGAAACTTGATTGCTCGAAAGAACTACTCTCGAAACCTTCATTGCATAAGATTGCTCGTGGATAAAACAGTGAAACAATAATTTCTAATTCATAAAACTTTCTAAATAGATTAAATCAAGCGCTAGAGATGAGTTCTAGGGACGCGGAGAGAGGTAGAATGACAACTTGGAACCGTGTAGGGTCCGCTATGGGTCGAAAGCGGCGTCGCCAAAGCAGTGGGATGTAGAGGAACAAGATCCGATAAGTGAAGAGAACGCAGTCATGCAGCTATGTTACGTGTGCTTCAAAGAAGTGGCAAGAGCTAGTAGGGGAAATAGAGCTCGGAAGTCAGTGTCCGAGAGACTTAGGTCTAATGGGGCTGAAGTTTTTAGGGGAGTATCTGGAGTAGCTCCGAACGTAGCGGAATATTGGCTAGAAGGAGTCGAGAGAATTATGGACGACTTGGATTGTGCCCCAGAGGAAAAGCTAAAAGGTGCTTTGTTTAGCTTCTTCGGGATGAGGCTTATCGTTGGTGGCTCACATCACAAACAAGGTGTACCGCAGATCGATTGGATTGGGACTACTTTAAGGAAAAGTTTGAAGGAAAATACGTTGGAGCAAGCTACTTAGATGCGCAAAGGAAGGCGTTTCTAAATGCGGTGCAAGGAAATAAGTCGATAGCGAGAATCGAAGCGAGTTTGTACGGCTAAGTCAATATGCTAAGGGAATTGTGGCCACTGACTATGAGAGGTGCGTCCGGTTTGAAGACGGATTGCGAGATGAGCTTCGAGTGCTGATCGCTCCGCAGAGGGAAAGAGACTTCGCGGTGCTAGTGGAGAAAGCTCGTATAGCCGAAGAAGTTAAGAGGACGGTAAGGGAAAATCGAGAAAAGAATAGGAACGAGAATAAGAGAAATATTGGACCGTCAGCATCATTTCGTAATGTCCAGAGAAGACCAAAGATCGAGAATCCTGTGCATGCACTTGTACCAGTGGATCGGAATTATCTCTGTGCTCGATGTGGAAGACCTCACACAGGAGAGTGTTGGGGGAATAGTAAAGAATGTTTTCGGTGTGGATCTAAGGCACATTTGGTCAAGAATTGTCCTCAAGCGACGAGGGGTCGTGGTTCAAGTCATGGAAGGAATGGTTCTAGTCGAAGTCAACCAAGGATGTGATACTAGGTAAGCTCCTTTGCTTTGGTACTTGCGTTAATTACTTTGTTTGTTTATGAGTTAGCCTTTCCTGTGTTGCTAAGAGAGGCGTCTCGAATTTTGAGCGCGAATTTGGAGATTGTGTAGGTACGATAGCCTTAGTAAGATCGAGTGCACAAGATAAGCGTAAGGTGGTAAAATAGGTTGTATGGACGTTTGTTAGTAAAGTAATTTTCGGACGAAAATTATTTTAAGGAGGGTAGAATTGTAACACCCTGGTTTTAGGGGTTAGATTTTTGGTATTTAGCTTGGGTGTTGGCACACTTCAGTGTGTGTTTGGGTAAGTTTTAGGGGTCCTGAGAACCCTAGGTGGTGGTAGATTGCTTTGGTAAATTTTTAGTTTTAGGGGCTAGAAGGGGAGTTTGGATGGAGAGGGCTTTAAGAGAATTTTTGGTGGGGTTTTGCATAAGAATTGGGCTGGTGGAGTGGCAAGGGGGGACGCCACTAAGAGCTTGGCAAAGTGACGCCTCAGTGCAGCAGGAAGGGGAGGCCGGTGTTCGAGTCTGCGAAGGCAAAGACTTTGGCCTTAGTTTTTGCGTCAAGGGGTAAGGAGTTGGGTGGCTTTTGGATGCTTAAAAGATGGAGAAAGACTTGGTCAATTTTTTTAAATTTTGGCTAGTTAGGTTTGACTCATTCAAACTTTTGAATGGGTGGAAGTGAGGCATTTTAGGAGAGATTTTAGGATTTATTTTGGGGGTTGGAGCTAGGCCGTGTAGTATAAATAGGGGAGGGAGATGCTCATTTCATTCACCATCTGCTCATCATTTCCTTGTAGCCAAGTGCATTCTCTCATCTCCCTCTTGTGCCGAATTTTATTGGTTCTTCTCTAGTTGTCATGGACCGAATTTGCAAGCAAGAGAGAACCTCTTCTTTCCCATTTATCTTGCATAGGCCGAAACTTCTTTTGAGCACCATTGCCAAAACCTCTTAACCTTTTTCCTTATAGCCTAAGCCGAATATCCACACCTCTTCTCCTTTTCTCTTCTTTATGTTTTGGCCGAATCTCCTCTCACCCTTGTCGAAATATCCTCTAAGTAGCCTAGGTGGTTGGCCGAATATCGCAAGGGGCGACCTCTCCCGAGCCTGCTCCATTCGGTTTAAGGGAAGCCGAAAGAAGGAAGCATTGAGGAAGTCTCTTGGATTCGATCATCTAAGGGCATATCGGCAAGAGCAAGGGAAGCCTTCGAGATCTCGGGATTATTTCTGGTAAGGATATTAGTAAGTGACTTAGAATTAGTTGTTTATGACTTCGTTGATTAATCGTGTGGTTCGATTAAGTGACTTTCGATGGACGTGGATGCGAGTACCAATCCAGAGTGGGCAAGGAAGGTCCCTATTCCGAAGTTCAAGAAAAGAGCGGTTTCTGCACAGACGAGATTGGCCACCGGTGGTGTGGGCCAGCAGCAAGCGTTAAGCAAATAGCCGTAGTTTCGCTAGATGATAGCGCCGAGGATCGAGAGTCTAGAACTCCTAGTAGTAAGGTGTGTAACTAACCCATCAAGCTTTCCGGTTTTATGTGTTATATGTTTTACTAACATGTGCATATCAAGTATGCCATATATACCCCTAAAGGGTATAGCGATGACCAGGTTAGTATCGGATCTATTGCCGTGTGATTACTTGGTTATGAGTATGTTTATGGACATTAATAAGCATGTGCATGCATTATCATGATTATATGTGGCATGTGCATGGGTGGGATATGAAAAGAAGGTACGGGTGTACTTCGAGTACGTGGTTGATGTCAGCTTTGTGCTACATCGTGGATTGGCGCTGACTGAGGTCGCGTTGTGGATCTTTGCGATTTAGTTCGCGTGGTTACCTTGATTGATATCGGCTTATGCCATATCGTGGCTTGATGGATTGCTGTGTGCTCCATCGTGGTTTGATGTTAGCTATACGCTACATCGTGGATGGCATTGGTTGCCTTTTTGGAGGGAAAATGAGAGGGTGACTTGATGGTCCCCTGGTGTGTGGTAGGCTGGATAAGGGGGTGTGTAGCGGATGGACCCTAGGTTGGGTTGGGAATCATGTTGCATTATTTTGTAATAATATAGAAATGGGCCAAGTCCAATATGACATGAGGATAGGTATGTTTTGGAAACATACGTGGAAATGGGCGAAGCCCAGTTGATATGTGGTTTATTGAGAAATGGGCCTAGCCCAGTATTTGCGTATCATTTGAATGTGGACCAAGCCAGATTGTGGTAATTGTTATAATGTATATATAAATTACTTGTTGCATTTGATAATTGGGATATTATGTGGCTAGCATATGGGTGGATTTCAAAGTGGTTAACTTACACACAGTGAGTCAGTATGACTCACCCAACTTTTAATCATCGCAGTGAGTCGTGATTAGTGGACGGGTTGGAGTGGATACAAGGTGGCCCATGCAGAAGGAAATTTTTCCTACAGAAGATGTTTTACTTTATTTAAGTATTTTATATTAGCAGTATTTTGGAATTTTATTTGATGTAATAAGGGCCTCTTTGATTTAAAGTACTCTATCTATTAATGTTGAAATTTACACCACACTTAGTAATATTTTCGCAAAAGATTCATATTATAGCAACTTATAATAATGTTTTAATTCGGAAGTTTTCAACAAGCTTATATTATTTATTAAATTTTAAATGGACACGATTTCCAGAGATAATAAAATTTTCAAGTTTAGTTCTAAAGTCAAAGATTTCCAACCGTCTTTCCCAGTGACATAACCAGATTCGGTCGTAGTGAATGGGCCGAGTTTGGGGGTGTTACAGATTCGGCCAAGAACACTTACCCACTCCAAAATCGACTAGAGCAGAAGACAAGAGAGATCTACAACGCAACGAGAGAAAAGAAAAGAGAGGGAGATCTTCAGTGGTTGATGTTCGGCCAAAGTGTTGAAATAAGAAGAGAAAATAGAGAGAGATTTTGGCAATAGTGGTGAAATAATCAAGGGAGATTTGGCTAAAATGAAATAAGGGAATGGAAGGGAAGTATTCGGTTGAATGATGGTGAGAAGAAGATGAAAGAATCAATGGAAAAGAGAGTGGCTTGAGAAAGAAGAAGGTTCGGCCAACAAATAAGAATGGAGAGCAAAAAGAGATGAGATTTAGGGAGAATAGTGTTTCGGCTTCAAAGAAATAAGAGAGGAATTCAAATGGAGATTCGGCTCAATACCAAAGAAAGAAATCGGCAAGAGCCTAAAGTGCTTTCGGCTTTCGGTTTCAAAGGAGGAAAAGAAAGAAAACTCAAATGGTTCTTTTTAGGATTCGGCTAGGTGCTTCAAAAGGAAATTCGACAAGTGCCAAAAAGAGGTTTCTGCTCGCTTCTCAACCGAATGTACCAAAGCTTGACTAGCCGAAAATGTCACTAAGGAATTTCAGCACTCCTCCTAAGTCTTCCAGCCGAATACACTTCCTCACACAATTCAAATTTCGGCAAACTCTTCCAACTTTTCCACCCGTTCAAATCTGTTGACTTGTCCAACAGTTATCCATCAGAGTTTGAGCTGAGCACAACTCTTCCTCAGCTTGGCGTCAAAATAATAAGAAGAAAATGGGATCTCCGCTGCTCGAACCTGAGCCTCCTTCCCCTGCTTGTGGCGTCACTGCTCAAGGCCCTAAGTGGCGCCTCCTTGCCACTTTACCAAGGAAATTCTTGTGCTAAAGTTTACCACAAAATATTCTTAACCCCTAGCTCCTTCAGCTCCCCTTAACCAAAACTTAAAAATAAAAATTTTCCTATAGCTCGAGCCTAACCTTGGCTTATACCTAGACCCTAAAACGTCTCAATTAACATCACAACCAAGACATACACATGCAAATAGTTCAAACACAATAGCCCCTATTTAAGGATGTAACACTTTCTTTTTCTTAAGTATTAAATGTTATTTGCTGGTTGCTCTTCTTATATAAGATAGAAGCTAAGGATTATTAGAAAATACAAAGGAGTTCCATCTCTTGGTAAGTCTGATAATTTTGCATGTTAAGGGTAAGGATGCTATAAAGTATATGGGTAGTAAGTTACGAATAAGAAGCCTTTTATGGGGATTTTTTTTTAAAAAACAAAAGCTAGCAATCTATTTGTAAATAGGTTTAATAGTGAATTCATGTTCTTTAAGTAGTTATTGTTACCGGTTCGACTTGGTTGTCTGAGTCTAGAGCTGGTAGCTGCGGTAGGTGAGTATCAGGTGAGTCCCTATTCTTTTCCTACAAATTTTTTTAGATAAGTCTCTTGTGATCGATGTTCCAGAAATGATGAATGAGTACATGAATGATTGTTGGAAAATAATATGTATTCCTGATATATGTTATTGTGAGTCTAGAAAATGATGAATTGTGTGTATGGGTGTATGTGGTTTTGTGAAACAACTATGGATCTGTGTGCCAAGAATGATACTGTGTGATGTGTGTAACCTCCCCAACTCGACCCAGACGTTACGGCCGAATTCTGAAGACTACAATATTCACCAGCGTGACCAAATGACTCTATCGTTCTTTAAAAACCTTAGTTACTCTCTTTTAGGGAAAACCACGGTTTGCTCTTGAGTTAATTTGGAAAACATTCATTATTTAAGTCATCCATCCTTAAGTCATTTTATTAGTGATAGCATGGTTTTAGTAAACACATTATTTATAGTTTTTCTTTGCAAAAATCTTATTATCTTGCATTGCAGCGGAAAACTCAGTTTATGATAGATTTTAGTTAAATTAGGCAACATGCATTGTTCGGTTTCGAGATAAGTATTTAAATCTAATCTATGTGTTTAGTATGCATGCATAAAAACCCCAAATCAAAGAAATCCCAAACCACAGTCCAAAAAACTTACTACAGTCCAAAACTCAAATAAACTTAATAAAAAATTAATAAGTGTCTAGTCCGAAGTCCATCGTATGTCTACATGTCGAGTTCGATCCTAGTCTCGAGCATTACTTGAATGTATACACACATTCATTCATACGAATACCATTCATTAACTCAATACAATACAATACGTAGCATAAATCAATAACATTTGAGTATTTCATGAGCATGATGCAATGCAAAAAGGTCCCTACCCATCTATCCGTTACACTCCACGAGTTCCCCAGAACCCGTCTGCCAATCTCCCAACAATGCAAGCTGAGCTCGATGTGGTTAAACCACCAATATAAATGACATAGTTATACTGCCACTCAATATGTAGACAAGCTGGCAATTTTAGGGACAAGCCACTAGTATAATAAATGCAATTTAGACCAATCAGTATGCGATATAATCGCCAATCTCCTAAGTACTCTTGGTGTAGTGCACTGACAACAATAACATAGACTTTCACTATTGCCTATACTCCATGGAACTCCTCCGTCGTCCACAATAACCCACCCCTTGCACATGCATTATGTCATACAAGCATTAAGTAAGTACATGCTTCCATTTCAATCTCAATTCAGTGGCATGTTTTACACACTTCCAATATCTCATTCAATGCAATTCAATGGCATACTTATTATGTGTTCGGTTTCATAATAAATTTAATGCCATTCTATCATGTCTTGATATTATAATAATTTCAATGGCTATTTAACGTACTATAAAAGAATTTTCATGTGCATGTATAGCCAGCTTTCATTCAGTTCATTATATGGCATCTCACTCAAGCATACAATTCAAGCATCCAATTATGATTCCATAAAAGCACATGCTATACATAAAAATATAAACATTTAATATCAAAATCAACCATTTTATATCATTTCAATATCAAACATACAATTAATCAGCCAACTATACTAGTTTTGCATTCATGCTATTTAGTTAGGGCTATAAACATACCTGATTCGACCACCTTTAAATCACTTATTTAGAAATTTTAAAAAGCCCAATAAGCAAGCTTAATTATTAATCTAAACATTAAAAATATAATTTTAGCACTTAATTTTACATGTTTGAACCCACACCTTGAAATCACAAATGCACAACACTATTTTGTGAAGTCTGCGATTCCTCCTTTCGACTTGAATCGTACCTAAATTAAAATATAGCAGTAATTGAGTTAGGATGCTACTAAACCAGCCTTAAAACACCCTTTAATGGTTTGACAAAATCAGTGCTACCATATCCTAATTAGAAACCCAAATCAGTTAGTTCACTTCACAAATTTGGTACGATTACAAGGTGAGGAAGGTGAATGTCTTCACTGCTGGTCTGGTTGATAAACCTTAATTTATACATATTTTAACCCCATGCTTGGCTTATTTTTAGATGAATTTCTCATTAGATTTGATGAATTCGATGCTCCTAATCTCTTAATATCATGTTTTACATCCAGGAGAGCTTAGGGAGTCGAAAAGAACAAGAAATGGGCCAAAAATGGACAAAATGGGCCTACCTTAGAAACCAACACGGCCTGGGCTATCAAACACGGCCGTGTGTGGCGAGCAGAAGCGAGCACGGCCCAAGACTATCGAACACGGGCGTGTCACACGGGCGTGTCCCTGCCGTATCAAAGATTAATTCTATCTGGAAAAGGTTACTTGTGGGCAAAGAAAGACGTTCCAAAGCCTATATAAACACCCTAGGGGGTGACCTAAAAGAGGACGCTGAATAGAACACATAAAATATTCGAAGACAATCATCGGAAGCAACTCGGAGGAAGGATCTCCATCAAGACTGAAGATCTCCCATCAAGTTCTTTAGAAGTTTTTGGGTTTTCCTATGTTTTGTTGTTTTCCTTATTTTGAGATGTTTCCTTCTATCAGTATGATCTAAATCCCTTAGATACCTAAGGGGATGAAACCTAAGACGGATCTTATTACTATTTGATTTATAAGATAAATACTTGTTCTTATTCTTAATTGTGAGTTCTTATTCTTGTTTTGATAATTCAGGTTATTGATTCAAGTCGAATGTGTTTATTCTGAGGAGCAAAAGTCCCTGTTTAAGAGTAGATCAACACAGTTAAGCGGAGTTTATTGCAACCCTAGAAATAGGGTGACGAAAATCTACCTGATTAGAGTCAAATCTAATAAGGGAATCCATAGATCGAGTTAATGCGATAATAGGGGTTTTAATTAGAAAGAGATTTCAATTAATCAACCTAGAGTCAGTTTTTTTTAGTCTCGAGAGAGATATTAACATAAATTAGGGATTTCTACGGATTAAGTCAAGTGAATAAATCATATGAATCAAAAGTAATAAGTGAAGTCTAGGTGGATTCTTCCTTAGGTATTGCCTCCATCACATAAGTTGTCTAAAAGTATTTTCCTAATTCATTCTTTGTCGTGTTTTAATTAATTATTTTTAGTTTAAAAAGAAATCACTCCAATTCTTAGGCTAGATAATAAAAAGATAGTAACTACTGGTACTCTTGGTCCTTGTGGATACAATATTTTCGGTTTTACCATAACTATACTACTGTTCAATAGGTGCGCTTGCCTTTATTGCGATCGTAGTTAGTTAGAGACCCATCAAGTTTTTGTCGCCATTGCCGGGGACTAAGATATTAGGAACACTAAATTTTTATTACTTTAGCCATTTTTATTTTTATTACAATTTATTTTTGTTTTTAGTTTAATTTACTAAATTTTATTTTATTTGCTTCTGGCAGGTATTTTTAGTTTATGACTAGAAGGAACCCATCAGGACCATTGATTTTTGACAGTGAGATTGAACATACCGCTCCCAGAAACTGAAGAGAAATAAGGCGAAGTCTACAATACATAGAAGAAGAGCAAGAAGACGAAACTAATACTACAGAAGAGATGGCTGATAATAATCCGCTACCTCCCGTGGTTGCCGCGAATCCGGTGAATCAAAATCCTGCTCCTCGTACTATGTATGTTTATGCTAAACCTAATTTAACAGGAATCGAATCAAGTATTGTTAGACCTGCTATTGCTGCAAATAATTTTGAACTGAAACCTAACACTATTCAGATGATTCAATAATTTGTTCAGTTTGATGGTTTGCAGGATGAGGATCCAAACAATCACTTGGTAAATTTTCTAGAGTTTTGCGACACTTTTTAGATTAATGGAATTTTTGATAATGCCATTTGCCTTCGGTTGTTTTCCTTCTCGTTGAGGAACAAAGCTAAACAGTGGTTGAACTCGTTACCACGAGGATCAATCATTACATGGGACCAAATGACCGAAAATTTTTTACTTAAGTATTTTCCGCCGGCTAAAACGGCTAAGTTGAGGAATGATATCTCTTCTTTTGTGCAGATGGATTTAGAGACACTTTACGATGCATGGGAGAGATACAAGGATTTACTAAGAAGGTGCCCTCACCATGGGTTACCTTTGTGGTTACAGGTTCAAACCTTTTACAATGGTGTGGACCCCTCAACTAGGTAGTTCATTGATTCAGCCGCCGGTGGAACCCTAAATAACAAGACCCCTGAAGCGGCTTATGAGTTTATAGAGGAGATGGCACTGAATAACTATCAGTGGCAAGTTATGAGGACAAAGCCAACAAAAGCCACCAGTGTTTTCAACCTCGACGCAGTGACCATGCTATCAAACCAGGTAGAACTGTTAAATAAAAAGATTGATGGTTTGTGTGGTTCACAGGTACACCCAGTGATGCAGTGCAATACAAATGGAGGAGGGACGAGCAATACAGAATACCCACCCTACAACCCTGGCATAGAAAATGAACAGATGAACAATATGGGTAACAATTCTAGACCTCAAAATAACCCTTATAGTAACACTTACAATCCATGTTGGAGGAACCACCCAAACTTCTCATGGGGTGGCCAAGGAAATCAGAGACAACAACCCCTTCCAGGCACAGCAACCCTACCCACAAGAGAAAAAGCCGAACCTTGAGGAGATGCTAACAAAATTTATCGCAGTATTAGAAACCCGTTTCCAAAACACTAAAACAACACTCAAAAATCAGCAAGCATTGATTCAAGGGCTCGAGAACCAATTAGGACAACTTGCTAAGCTCATATATGAATGACCACAAGGTAGCTTGCCAAGCAACACTGAAATTAACCCAAAGGAGCAAATTCATACCATTAATGCTCACGATAGTGAAGGGTTAGATGAACCAAAATTGAGGCAAGAAAATGTTGTGGAAGAAGGTAAGGTTGAGATAAGCCATGAAAAACCAAAACTGGTAAGTACAGAATACCAACCTCGTGTGCCATATCCCAATGCGACGAAGAAAGACCGCACAGATGAACAGTTCGGTAAATTTCTTAAACTCTTAAAAAAATTACATATTAACTTATCATTTATTGAAGCTCTTTCGCAGATGCCCAATTCAAAAAAAAAATTAAAAGAGCTTTTGACAAACAAACGAAAGTTAGACGAGGCGTCGCATGTGGAGCTAAAAGCAGTGTGCTCAATAATCTTACAAAATAGACTACCACAAAAGTTAAAAGATCCATGGAGTTTTATGATTCCTTGCTTAATTGGTGGCTTAGCTGTTAATAATGCTTTAGCAGATTTAGGGGTAAGCATAAATGTTATGCCTTATAAAATGTTTAAACAGCTAGGTCTTGGGAAACCCAAATAGACTAAGATGAGCATTCAATTGGCTGATAAAACTATTAGATTTCCTAGGGGTATAATTGAAGATGTACTAGTAAAAGTTGATAAATTTATATTCCCAGTAGACTTTGTTGTTTTAGACATGTATAAGGACAATAATGTTCCTTTAATTTTAGGAAGACCCTTTTCAGCAACTGCTAAAACTAGAATTGATGTTAGTACAGGTGAACTCAAACTTTGTGTAGGTGACGAAACGATCACTCTTCAGGCTCTTGACTCGGCTAGGACATCGAGTAATAAAGGTGAGAACATAAATTCTATTAATGACCATTTGGTTCAACATTCTTTTGAGGAAGCACCACGAAATTACACAACTGAGCCATATCTTAGACCTCGTGCCAACAAAGAAATAACTCATGAGGAGCGAAGGCTTCAGATCGATGAACTAGACGAGTGGAAGACACATGTTAAGGAGAAACTAGGAACACACGAAGCAAAACCGAGGCAACTCCATAACGAACCTAAAGACGAAGCAAACTACTTCAAAGTTGGAGACCGAGTTCTAATGGATAATACAGATCCTCGTGTTGCCACTTCTGAACCTAATGGAATAACTCCTTTCACGGTACTTAATAATTTCCCATACGGTACAGTCGAGGTAACTCATTCTCAATTTGGCACCTTCAAAGTAAATCGTACTCGTCTAAAACCGTATTTTAATACAATTGATAGCAAGAATGAGGAGTTTCAACTCCTCAAACCACCATGATTATGCGAATGAAAGGTAAGTCTAGCTTAAGACTTTAAATGAGCGCTTCTCGGGAGGCAACACGAGTACTAATACCTTTAATTTTCATATTTTTTATTTTTAGCACCTAACTAAAAACTAACCAAATTAATAAAGTGCAGGTTTCCCTACCACACGGCCTTGCACACGGGCGTGGCTGTGGCTGTATGGACACCACGAATACGCACATCGGTGTGGCAGAGACCGTACGAACCAAGGACGATAATTTTCCCAAAACACGATCTGTGATAAAATGCCACGGCCGTGCGATATGGCCGTGGTCGACACTAAGAAAGTAACACAAGTGTGCGACACGCCCGTGTCCGTAGGACGTGGTCGACACTGATTAATCAAGATGGGCATGGAAACATCTACACAGGCATGGGAGAAACGAACGAGGCACCACACGGCCATGCGATACGGGCGTGTGACCTACCACGCGCAGGGCACACGGGCGTGGGAAGCAACCAGATGCCCCATATTCTATTTAAACCCTCTTTTTCTACTCACTTTCTTCCCCATATCCCTTCCTCCCCAACCCTAGCCACCACAGCTTTTCTCCCTTTTCACCACCCCTTTCCCTTACACCATGACTAATACTAGCGACAAGACCAAAGTCACCATCTCCGTGACAAAAAAGCGAAAGGCTCCTAGAACGATCTCCCCGTGCGCGACCACTCCACATAAGTTCATGCCGGCCGATTCTTTTACTCAACAAGACAAGGACCTTTGAGTCCATTTATTTTTTCTTTTTCTTTTATTTCAATTTTTAAATTCTTTCCTTTTATCTTTCTTGTCTTTAAGTTATATTATTACATTTTGATTTCTTTAATTTAGGTTCAATAGGCTATTAAGGAACGACCACACCACCACCGGAGTATCCACCACCCCTGCCAAACTTTACACCGTTTCTTTTCTTTGACTCCATCCAAAATTTAGGAAGTTTCACTTCTCCCCCTCTCTTATGATTTTCTTACTATGTTGTCATTATTTATCTTTGTACATTGAGGATAATGTACATCTTAAGTGTGGGGAGGTGTCAACAATACTGAATTATGCCTTGTTCTTAAGTAATTTTCTCATATTACTATTAGGATGAAACTTTTATTGATTTATGATTGTCTTTGATATGTTCTTGGATTAAGTCATAGGTAATCGTGCATTGATGGTTTAAACTCTAAGACATTAGAGAATCAAGCATGATAAGTCTATTTTCCGTAATTAAATTTTTTTTTAGGTTGTTTCCTCAAATTTAAATATTACTTTGAAGTTTGAAATGTGCAAGATTGACATCAAAAACCTTAAATTTTGTGAGTCTTTGAGCCTTTTAGAGCATATATCTTTTCTTGCTCACTTTATTGATTATGAGTGTGTCAATATTGATTTTTTATTCTAGAACTTGCCTCGATTATACATGTCGAGACCACACCCTTGATTTGATATACTGGGATGATAAAGGCACCTAGGTTTTAACCTACTTATTCCACAAAAAACCTACCCTCATAATTAACCCCTAGTGAACCCTTTTTAGCCTAATTAACCATTTCTTGACTCACCCATTAATATTAACCCAAAACCAAATTTTTACTTCTCCTCCTTTGACCTCCCTTATGTCAAGATTTGATTTGATCAGTTGCCTAACTATTTTCTTTATTTCAGTTGTTAAATTCTATCTTATAAGTGTATGTACTTATTCTTAAAAAAGAAGAAGAAGAAGAGTGGAAATTTATTCATTATTAGTGTTATGAGCTTAAACTTTTAATTTCATATCTTTAGAAGAAACTCGTGCTATTAGTGATAAGTTTTCAATCGACGTAATTATTCAGTATTAGGTCATCTTTTCTAGTTAGGTAATTTGTCAATTCAATCTCAATTTTAACCCTCCTTTTCAGCCTTTATCCACACCTTTAACCCAAGCCCAATTACAACCCTTTTTAAAGAGCTTTTTATTTGTGTATCATCTCATTTTATAGTGGTGGAGATTTGATTTTCATGCAAGCCTATGGTAATAACTCTTCATGTTTGACTTTTGAGTGCTTAAATTGAAATTTAAACACTTTGAGTGATTTGAGCGAATCTTTAGTGACGATGTCAATACTTGTCAGTTTTGAATCAAAGGTAATTATTTAGGTAAGGGAAAACACCTATATTTTCATGCTATAAAAATCTATGACTTAGATTGTTTGAATCTCTAGGACTCTTCTAGTCAAATTATAAATGTATGAATTATCTGTGAATTATGATGAGACATTAGTGATGAGAGTTATGAATTAAGGAAGTTAATTCTTATTGTGAGTTGAGGATTTTGCTTGAGGACAAGCAAACGCTTAAGTGTGGGGATATTTGATAAACCATAATTTATACATATTTTAACCCGATGCTTGGCTTATTTTTGGATGAATTTCTTATTAGATTTGATGAATTCGATGCTCCTAATCTCTTAATTTCATGTTTTACATTTAGGAGAGCTTAGGGAGTCAAAAAGAACAACAAACGGGCCAAAATGGGACAAAATGGGCCTACCTTAGAAACCAACACGGCCTAGGCTATCAAACACAGTCGTGTGTGGTGAGCAGAAGCGAGCACGGCCCAAGACTATCGAACACGGGCGTGTCACACGGGTGTGTCCCTGCCGTATCAAAGATTAATTCTACCCGGAAAAGGTTACTTGTGGGCAAAGAAAGACGTTCCAAAGCCTATATAAACACCCTAGGGGGTGACCTAAAAAAGGACGCAGAATAGAACACAGAAAATATTCGAAGACAGCCATCGGAAGCAGCTCAGAGGAAGGATTTCCATCAAGACTGAAGATCTCCCATCAAGTTCTTTAGAAGTTTTTGGGTTTTCCTATGTTTTGTTGTTTTCCTTATTTTGAGATGTTTCCTTCTATCAGTATGAACTAAATCCCTTAGATACCTAAGGGGATGAAACCTAAGACGGATCTTATTACTATTTGATTTATAAGATAAATACTTGTTCTTATACTTAATTGTGAGTTCTTATTCTTGTTTTGATAATTCAGGTTATTGATTCAAGTCAAATGTGCTTATTCAGAGGAGCAAAAGTCCCTGTTTAAGAGTAGATCAACACTATTAAGCGGAGTTGATTGCAACCCTAGAAATAGGGTGACGAAAATCTGCCGGATTAGAGTCAAATCTAATAAGGGAATCCATAGATCGAGTTAATGCGATAATAGGGGTTTTAATTAGAAAGAGATTTCAATTAATCAACCTAGAGTCAGTTGGTTTTAGTCTCGAGAGAGATATTAACATAAATCAAGGATTTCTATGGATTAAGTCAAGTGAATAAATCACATGAATCAAAAGTAATAAGTGAAGTCTAGGTGGATTCTTCCTTAGGTATTGCCTCTATCACATAAGTTGTCTAAAAGTATTTTCCTAATTCATTCTTTATCGTGTTTTAATTAATTAGTTTTAGTTTAAAAAGAAATCACTCCAATTCTTAGGCTAGATAATAAAAAAGATAGTAACTACTAGTACTCTTGGTCCTTGTCGATACAATATTTCCGATCTTACCATAACTATACTACTGTTCGATAGGTGCGCTTGCCTTTATTGTGACCGTAGTTAGTTAGAGACACATCACTGGGGAATTTAGATCAGAACCTAACATGACATAATATTGAAAAATCAGTAGCTTATCATCAATTAAGACCCCAAATTTATCCATCCAATACATCCCCCAATTAATGCAATCAAAACTACACATTAACCCAAAAATACTCACACTTACGCTTTCCGATTTGACATATTTGAGTTGCCGAACAATGGGGATCGAGTATTCCTAAATCATAAAATATTAAAGGATGATTATAGAGTGGTATTATCGATATAAACTTTTCTAGAAAAAAGGTGGAAAAAATAAGAAAAATCGGCACCCCTAATGGTGGTTCAAGGGACGACACACCACTCTTATCGGCCACAGAGGGGGCTGTATTGACAAACACCAAAAAGAATTATTCAAGGGCTTATAAGGGACCATTTTAGGGTTCAAAAAAAAGGGAGATCAAGCATTGAATCAGTTGTGCAAATTAGCATTAAGTCTTAAATTGGCAGCCAATAAAAAAAGGGAGCTTTAGGGGCGACAACCACCACTAACGTTTGTGGTTTTAGGGACTATTTTGGACGGCTAAAAGTGTGAGTTTTAAAGGCTAAAAAATGACAATTCAAATCAGAAACCAACTCAAAAATTCCATATCTAAAACGGTGGATTTTCTACAGAAAAAATTGAGAAGGAAAAACGGAAGAAGAAGTCACTTACTCGAGAGATATGAAAGGGCGACAATAGTGCTCTTGAGGCAACAATGGAGGCTTAATTTTGAGTGGTAAAAGTGTAAAATTTGAGGCTAGGAAATTAATGAAAAACGAAACCAATAGAGAGGAGAAAAACATTAAAAAATCCACCACTAATGAAGGAGGGAAGGGCAACAACAGAAGAGGGTTTGATAAGTGGCATAGTGAAGAAAAAGAGAAGAAATCTGAGAGAGGGAGAAGAGAAAAGAGCAGAGGATGACTAGGGAAATAAAATGAGCAGAGAAAAGAGTTCAAAATAGAGAAAAAATGGTATTTATACCTAGAGTTACTAGGCTTGGGTGACACAAAATAAGGGGAAGGAGAAAAATAGAAAAATTTAAGCCAATTTATAAGGGAATCGAACTCAAGTCCCTAAGCTAATTGCACTGTCTGCTTATTTTCATTAAACCACTGCCTTTGTTGCGTATTCTGTCTAGCCCTAGTGGCGTACTCTGGTAAGTCTATGCTAAGGATATGATATGTAACAACACGTTTCTAGTGTTGTCGAAAACAATGGTTTTAGGACCACAATTTCGACCAGTGAGTCAATAATTTTTATTTATTTAGTTGTTTCGTATTAAAATCTAGTTAGAAAATTTTAATGTTTATATACTTAATTATGTAAAAATGATTAAATCGTACAAGATGCAAAAGTCAATTGCTATTAGTTTAATTGTACTGAATGATTATGGAACCATAATTTGAGGGCTTTAAAAGGTAAATATACATTGTCTATCATAGTAGATGGTTTAAAGGTGTTAATTTATGAAATTTTAGTTAAATTAAAAGGTTAAAATAGTAATTAAGTTAATAAATAATTTAAACAAAATCTTAACAAAGTCATCATCTTCCTCTTTTGTCTTTGGAAAATCGAAACTCCATTTTTGAGTAAGGAAGCATTCGGCCAAGCATGAAATCTCTTGCATGGTATGTGTTTTGAGTTCGCTTTTAGTGATTTTTATGTTTTTGAAATCGTTGTAGCTTAATCTAGCTAACAGAGGGATTAATTTGCAAAATTGTTAAATTTTTTTATTTATACCATTGATGAATTTGTGATGTTTTTAAAGTTTAATTATAGATTTATAAGCTTGATAGCTAAATAGGACCATTCTATAAATTTGTTTTGGTTGATTTAAGTTTAAGGACTAAGTTGTTCAAATAGTAAAGTTAACATGATATTATTATGAAGATTTTAATAAATATGGGTTGTATAAGGACAATAGAGAATTTGTCTAGCCTAGGTTGGGTTCAATTGTGATAGATTTTAAAGTTTTGAATTTAGGGACTAAATTGAATAAAAGGTAAAAGTTTAGGGTAAAAGTGTAAAATGTTGATAATGGGTCAAATACATGAATTTAAGTATGGTAAATTTTTAATTGGTTAATTCAATTAAATTATTATATTAGATCAAGAAACGGATCAGTTGATTGAGAATCGCGGGAAAGGAAAAGTTATTGAATATTCATCGTCAAGGTGTTGGTAGCTACTGTGTGTTGGTAAGTTTGTAATATGTTTATTATGTTTGATAATAGCTTAATTTAATTATGTTTATGATCATATAATTATGTATAATTATGTGATTAATTGAAGTAGTTTTGAAATGGAAAGGTAACAGATTGAAATGAAAAGTATGGTGTGGTAAACATTTACATGGATATAAGTTACCATGCGAAATGTATGAAATCAATGTTATCTTGGTTTAATATTTGAATATGTGATGACCACAGAAAATAGGATAAATCCCGTGTGAACTTAGTGAATAGCTAGGATACAAATGACATGTCATTAGGGCGTTCCAGGCACTAGGTACCGGTGATTACAGTCTCCAAGTACTGTGTACCAGTGTTTCAATTTCAGGCACTCTGTGCTAGTGATTACAGTTCCAAGTACTATGTATCGGTTGTGGATACCATACCGATGGCTAGAATCTAGCATTTGTTGTAGTTTCTCGTTAGCTTGTGTGAGCAACATCGTGTATTGGTTAATGTCTTATTTGTTAGCTTGTGTGAGCATTATCTTCCCTCATATCCGATGTTAATTTACTAAAGTTATTCGGGCAAAACAACAATAAAAAATTTCAAGAAAGAATCTTGTGACATAAATGGTTGTATATTTTTGAGATAGTGAATTTGGCATGTGAACAAGTAATTTGGTATCTTGCAATGTTGTATATACATGTCAAACCATGTGGTATGATAGGGAATATGAAACAAGGCTTTGAAATTCTAGTTATGTTTTATTCAAAATGTATGATTAAAATGGCAGGTATGTGATGTTTTATTTTATAAACATACTAAGCTTTACGTAAGCTTACCCTATTCGATTTTCTTCATTGTAGTTGCCAAAATCTTGTTGTCGATTGGAACATTGTTGGAGATCACACTATCCGTCAACTCTTTCGATAGCTATTTGTTTATTTTGGCCCAGTTACAAGTGGCATGTAGATAGGAATTTTGGTATATGTATGTTTGTGATCATTTGGTTATTTTGTGCCATTTGATATGTGAATTAATGTATAAGCTTGTAATCTAAAGTGCTTGTTTTGATGCTATGTAATGATATGAACATACTTGATATTGAACATGTTTTGTGGCTATGAAATATACTTTATGATGTGGTTAGTTGAAGAAATTTGGTTGATCATTTTAGTCATGATAAAATGGGGTATAATTGAAGGTTGAATAAGAATGAAATGTTAAGTAGTTGTACTTTAATGGTTTATGTTTTAATGTTTGATTTGTAGTGCCAATGAAGGCATATTGGTTAGACGCTTAGGTTGGATTGAATGAGTTTTATAAACATGTTTTAATGTTAATGTTACTATATGCATCTATGAGATAATTTTTTGGTTTAGGCAAGAATTGGACTTTTCTACTTGTGATTTTTGACAATTTTTATAAAAGTGTCGATAAAATGGACCAAAGTATCGATACCAGACCATATGAACAGTTTTGAAATTGACAGAATACAATTTTGTTATTGATAATCCTCTTCGTATCGATATTTTCTAATTTTTATCGATACATTGAAAATAATATTGATACCTTAATTTAGCAAAATGCCAAAATGGTATCGATAAATATTTTTGTATCGATACTTGTTATAAAATATCGATACTTATTTACTTGGTATCAATATTTGTCCAAAGTTTAAAAGTTTTATAATTTAATCCATATTCAAGCTTGAATCTAATTTTTACGTAGTTTAAAGCTTGAAATAGTCATGTTTTCATTATTATTTTTTTATGTTTATTTTGAACAAGTATATTCTATTTTGTTCGTAGCATCTTATAACTCAGGTTCGGTGACCAAACCGGGTATGGGGTGTTACATGATATGTCTGAAGTTTTAGTGTGAAAACTTCTGTGGTAGAATCGAATAAGTCTTAAAAGAGGTTTCTTATGAAGAAGTAAGATTCAATATTTTCAAAGAGGGTATCCACGAGGTTATCTGTCAGCGTAGTATATGGGTGTATCCGATATAAGAGTCTATCAGTTTGAGTTACCGAGTTATCTGTATAGTATTATGTCTTACTTTGAATTGTAACGCCCCAAATTTTGGGCCTAGAAGAATTGGGCCTTGGGCATGGGAGCGTTTAAAATTTTTGAGAATAAGAGAACAGCACAATTGCATGTTAGATCTGTTGGGTGAGTGATTTTGGAAGGTTAGAGGGCTTCTTGAAGTCCTGGGGTCAAGCCATGTCATAAGGAAAAATTTTATTTTTAGTATTAGGGGAACCACGGCTCCTGGTTTAGGCCTTTTAAATTATTGTGTTAAAAAAATGACACAAGGAAGCATGTGGTCTTGTGGTTATGGCGTCATTAAGGTTGCAAGGGAGCCTGGGTTCAAGTCTTGGCTCTTGCAAATTGTTGTGGTTTTTCTTTTAAAGGAACCTAGACTTTGGCCTTTAGACCTTTTAATTTATTGAAGGTAAAATGTGACACAAAGAGAATGGGTGATCTAGTGGCAAGGTGGCGCTACATGTGTGGCAAGGAGTCTGAGGTTTGAGGCATGGCGTGCGCAATTGTATGTTTATTTTGCTGCTTGAGCTGGGGAGGTGTTGGAACTGGACTAGAACTCTGTGGTTGAATTGGTCATAAGAATTTGAATTGAATTTGAATGGGGAGTTGGAGTAAATTAAGGAGAAAATTCGGTGGAGGGATTGGTGGATATTTTTTAAGGAATTTTAAAATGGGAGAAGTTGTAGCCGAATTGGGTAGCTGGTATGTGCATATTCGGCTAGGGAGTCCTTTTGTGCATTTTCAGAAATTGTAAGTGCTTGGAAGGGATTTTTTTCTTCTTTTGGTAAGTGGTGGCCGAATCTTGTAGGTCAATTTCGGCGCTTTGCTATTTCGAGTTTTTGCCTCTTCGACTTTGTATTTTCCTCTTTTCTTAAGTGGCCGAATACTTTATTTTTTCCTAGCACTATCTTCTTTTTTCTATTTTCTTTTTACTGTGGAAACTGAATGCCCTGATAGTCAATAACCTTGTTTTTCTTCTCTTCTCCTTAACTTTTCTCTTGGTCGAATACCCTTTTTGTAACATCCGGGAAATTGGGGTTCTGCATATTATGTTTTTGTGTGTTTGATATGCTCTATCTATTAATTTGTTATGTTTGGGGGCCCCGGGAAGGCTCGGGGTTAAGCTGAAGCCTTGGTGGAAATTTTAATTTTGGGCACTGTAGGGGAGAGCTGGCTGGGGTAGGCTTTAAGTATTATTGCTTGTGTTTGTTGACACAAGGAATGGGTGGAAAAGTGGCAAGGAGACGCCACTTGGGATGCAGTTAAGTGACGCCACAGGGGAGCAGTGAGGGAGCAGGTTCGAGTCGTATAGCTTGTTTTTGTGAAATTTTTTTTGGCGTCAGGATGGGAGGTGGTGGATTTCGGTATGGACACTTCTAGGTGGAGTGTTGAACGGGTCAAATATTTTGAAGGGGTGGCCATGAGAGAAAGGTGGAGTTTGAATCATTCAAACTGATTCAAATGAGTGAACAAGAGTGAATGTAGGGGGTAATCAAGGAGATGGAGGTGGGGGGAGAGTGTTGGCCGAATTTTGGGATGTGTTAGGGGAGGAAATTTGGTCAAAGTGGAGTCCCTTGATTGGTGAAGGCATTCAGTTTTGGTGGGGGGTTTAGGTGCCAAAATTTGGGGGTCTGTTTAGCAAATTTTGGTATGGTGAGATTTCTTTTTTTCGGCATTTAGTGTTCCTCTTCTTTTCAATTCTTTTTCTCTGTTTGCTGAAAACTCCTTAGACTATTTTGGGTTCATTCTTTTATTTGGTAAAGCCAAAACCTTTTGGGCACTCTTTCCCTTTCTATTATTTTCTCTTTTCCTCTCATTTACTTCACATCTTAAGCTTACATCCCTTTTGCTGAATTCTCTGAGCTCCCATCTCCCTTTTCGTTTCATCTCACACTTGTGTCTTGTGAGCCGAATCTCCCTATTCCATTTTCCAGTTGTTCTCCTTCAAAGCCGAATCTGTAAGTGACTTAGCAGAGACTTAGATCTCTCTTTTATCTTCTTCATTCTCTTCTTTATTTCATATTCCTGTGGAAGCCGAAATCCCTCTTTGCGTCAAGTGTAGGCACCCTTCCTATCGGTTTTTCTAGTAGCTGATTTTATACTCTCCACTCGTTAATCTGTTGATTCGGTAAGGAGCTTCTTCTCTTTCTTTCTTTTCATTCATCTTCCTTATTCTCTTGGTCTGATTAAACCAGAGTTCTGACTTCCACTTTAGGGCACTGGCCGATTGTAGAAGGATGTGATTCTAGCATCTCGTTGACGTGTGGCCTGTTCTCAAGGGGATCTTGGTAAGTAAGGGTTGGCCGAATGGGTGATGAGGGTTTCGTATCCGCTTGTTTGGCCGAAAGGCCATTCTTTTTAATTCATGTGGAGAATCGGTTCTAACGTAGTGATGTCTTACGGACTCAATCGGATTCTTAGACTAATCAGTTGGAGTTCAGTTTCTGTTTATCTAGGTAAGGAACTTCTTCGTTATGAGTATCTATCCTTTCATTCTTTTCAGTGCTTTAACCTGGTTCTCTAATCAAGATCTGTCATGGATTCGAATGCCAGTCAAGGGAAGGAGGGGGTTGGACTCGTAGTCCCTACCCCTAAGTTCAAAAAATGTGCGATATCGGCAGTATGAGACTTTCCACCGAGTTGTGGGCTGGCTTTGGATCTAAATAGGCAGATTGCAGTTGTTCTGTCTTCTGAGAGTGTCGATAGTATCGAGAGCTTAGTTCTCCTCGTATTCAGGTGTGTAATTCTCACACCTTCTCCTGTCGTTTTATTTAAACATGTATTTGCTTTGTTAAATGCCGAAACTTCGGCATATGCCGCTTTTACCCTTGGAGGGTAGAATCAAGACATCAGGTTAGTGATTTCTGACTATGTTATATATGCGATTATGCTGACATGATTATATGTACACTCTGAACATCTGATATATGTCGATATCTATTGCATTCATACATCATGATTTTATGTTGCATGGGAATGGGCATATGCTATTAATTGGAAGGGGAAGTGTATCCGGTGACTATGTCACAATATCCGTGGTGCCGCCACACTCATTACAGTGGCCACGCCACATAATCCGTGACTCACACAACTCTGACAATGAGCAGCTAACTGCAGCATGACTACCATCGATGGTGTGTAGCGGTGAGGGTCGATTGTAGAAATCCCCACTAGTGTGATTGGCAGGAACAGGTGGTGTGTAGCGGATGGAAACTTAAGCTGGGTTGGGTTTTGCATCATTTTGCATATGCTGTCTGCTATACTATGTCATAGGGCTAAGGCCCAATCCGATTTCGACAGGGCTTCGCTTAATGTGATGATGCAAGGGGGGGCTAAGGCCCAAATGGTATATGAATGGGCTTGGGCCCAGTGATGGTGCTTGGCAATTACACACTGAGTCATTTGACTCACCCTTTCTGCTTAACACTTTTGCAGGTGATACATAGTGCAGTGGATTTGGGCCGGAGGGGACTACGAGGTGGCCATGCACGGTTTTATTTAATTGAACTTTACTTTCCTTTAAATTTTTGAGATTTTGTTATTTAATAAGGCCACTTTTAATTTGGTTTAAATTTGATTTATACTTTTGACGTTTTGAGTACAAAATAATCGATAAGACGTTTTTTTTAAAATGCAATTAAAAGTTTTTCTCACAACTCAATTAACGACTTTACAAATGGACTTTTTTTACGACAAACTTCTGGCTTAGTCTAATGTAGCAACATGGGTTTTCAAACGTCACCTAAACACAAGAATTGGGCTAACAAAAAATTTTCCTTAAATGATTATTGGGCTTTCAAATGAACTACTGATCTGGAGTTTTAAAAAAAAGAACTTAAAAGTTTTTCTGAAGTTCGCGTAGTTATATAAATTCTTCCCAAGTGAAATACCATATCCGGTCGTGGTGTTTGGGCCAGGTTTGGGGTGTTACAATTTGGTATCAGAGCTTGGTTTCAAAAAGTCAGCCATGGGCTTTGGGTTAAAAATGTTTTACGAAGTTGGTCTAAAAATGATTTGAGAAAAAACATATATATATATATATATATGAATGCAAGTTTTTTTCTAGAAGCATGGCACTCGAGTCTCTGGCACCAAGTCCATACGGTAAGTTCTTCTAACTGCATTGAGTGAATTGCATGAATTAGATATATTGTGCTATGAAATGTAAAATTAAGAAACTCTACTTTAGAGATGGAAACCTGTAGGTATATGTGTGTTTTGCGGAAACTACTTAAAACTCCATTCTCATAAAACTACTCATTAATCAACAGTGAAAAGAAAAGCTAATGCATAAAATTTGTAAACCAGATTAAAACGAATCGGTAGACATGAGTGCGAGAGGACGTGGACGTGTTGCACGCGGTCATGGTAGAGGCCGGGGTGTTGAGGCTGAGTTCTCGGAAGCAAGGCATCAGCCTGAGGGTGAAGCGCCAGTATCACCTGTGGCAGAAGTGGGATCGTAAGATAGAACTGGTGGGGATGATGACTTGTCTCAAGCAATGCTGGGTGTGTTGGAGCGAGTTGCTGGGGCGAGCACTGGGACAGTATCTCGAAAGTCTATTCCTGAGCGACTTCAAGCAAACGGAGCTGAAATGTTTATGGGTATTTTTGGTGTCGCCGCAAATGTAGCTGAGTACTAGCTGGAGGCAGTCGAGCGGATTATGGATGATCTAGACTGCACGACAGAGGAAAAACTGAAAGGAGCGGTGTCTCTTCTTTGGGATGAGGCATATCAGTGGTGGCTCATCGTAAGAGAGGGTACTCCAGCGGATCGAATTGACTGGGATTTCTTCAAGATGGCATTTCAAAGGAAATACGTTGGGGCAGGCTATATGGATGCACAGAGGAAGGCATTCCTGAATTTAGTACAAAGTGGCAAATCCGTAGCTGGGTATGAGGCAAAATTTCTGCACTTGAGCCGTTACGCCCGAGGAATAGTAGTGACTGACTATGAGCGTTGCGTACGGTTTGAAGATGGGTTGCGAGATGAGTTGAGGGTATTGATAGCTCCGCAGCGGGAGAGGGACTTTGCGGTTTTGGTTGAAAAAGATAAAATAGCTGAAGAGGTAAAGCGGACGGAGAGACAGAATAGGGATAAAGATCAGAGTAAAAACAACAGAAGTTTTGGGCCGTCGGGTTCATCTGGGGGTTTTCAAAAAAAGGCCTAAGTTTGATGGGCCAGCTCGAGTTCTGACGCCTGCCGCGGTGGGTCAGGTTCGACCATGTGTTCTATGTGGGAAAGTGCATTCTGGTGAGTGTAGGAGGAGAACCGGTGGATGTTTCAGGTGCAGATCTATGGATCATATGGTTAAAGATTGTCCACAAGTAGATCAGGTGCGGCCAGTTGGACGGGGTTCTGATCAGGTCATGAGGGGTGGTCAGCAACCACAGAGGGGTCGTGGTCCAGCTAGAGGGGGAAATGGTTTCAGTCGGGGGCATGGAGCACTGGGCAGAGGTACTGGGAATACAGAGGCGAGACAGCCCGGGTTAGTCTATGCAGCTAGACGCCGAGAGGAGGGTGATGCACCGGATGTCGTAACGGGTACGTTCCTCATTTTTGGTTTGCCCTTTACTGCATTAATTGATATTGGGTCGACGCATTCCTATGTTGCTAATGTGGTGTCTGGAACTTTAAACATGAACTCTGAGATTGCTTCTAGGGAGATGACTGTACTTAGCCCTTTAGGACAATCTGTAGTGGTAAACAAACTCTTTAGGAGTGTGCCTCTAGAAGTACAAGGGTTGGTTTTTCCAGCTGATTTGATGGAACTTCCATTTGGGGAGTTCGATTTAATCTTAGGTATGGATTGGTTGGTAAATTATCGAGCAAACTTGGATTGTGCTACTAAACGCATGGTGTTAAGGACTCCTGAGGATAATGAAGTTTTAGTGATAGGCGAAAGGAGAAACTACTTGTCCAATATAGTGTCTTCTTTAAAGGCGAAAAGAATGGTGAGAAAAGGATGTGAGGCTTTCTTAACTTTCGTTCATGCTCTTGAGGCCAAGGAGTTGACTGTGAAGGATGTCAGAACAGTGAAGGAGTTTTCCGATTTTTTTCCAGAGGAGCTTCCAGGGTTACCTCTGGATCGCGAGGTGGAATTCGATATTGATCTTCTTCCGGGAACAGTGCCAGTGTCTATTGCCCCATATAGAATGGCACCGAAGGAGTTAGTGGAGCTGAAAGTGCAGATTCAAGAATTGTTGGATCGTGGTTTTATCCAACCAAGTGTATCTCCGTGGGGAGCGCCGATTTTGTTCGTAAAGAAAAAGGACGGGATGATGCGTATGTGCATTGACTACCGCCAGTTGAATAAGTTGACGATTAAGAACAAATACCCGCTACCGAGGATTGACGATCTGTTTGATCAGCTCAAAGGGGCTTCAGTTTTCTCGAAGATAGATTTGAGGTCAGAATATCATCAACTTAAGGTCAAGGAAGCGGATATTCATAAGACGGCGTTTCGGACTCGCTATGGTCACTATGAGTTTTTAGTGATGCCGTTTGGATTGACGAATGAACCAGCTGCGTTTATGGATATGATGAACCGGGTATTCCAACCCTCTCTGGACCAGTTTGTTGTGGTGTTTATAGACGACATTCTGGTATATTCCAAGACGGAAGAAGAGCATGATTCGCATCTTCAGGTGGTTCTGCAGATTTTGAGGGAGAAGCAACTGTACGCCAAATTTAGTAAGTGTGAATTTTGGTTGAAAGAAGTAACCTTTTTGGGTCATGTTGTATCTGCAGAGGGAATTAGGGTTGATCCCCGGAAAATTGAAGCTGTGTTGGATTGGAAACCGCCTAAGTCTGTGGCGGAGATTCGAAGTTTCTTAGGATTGGCTGGGTACTACAGAAGGTTTGTTGAGGGATTCTCATTAATTGCGGCACCCTTAACTAAGTTGCTGCGGAAAGGGGTAGCATTTGTTTGGACTGCTAAGCAGCAGGAAAGCTTTGAGAAGTTGAAAAGGATCTTGACGGAGGCTCCGGTTTTGATTCAGCCTGAAGCTAGGAAAGAGTTTGTTGTCTATTGTGATGCTTCACACACGGGATTAGGGTGTGTGTTAATGCAAGATGGGAAGGTAGTCGCATATACGTCTCGGCAGTTAAGACTGCATAAGATGAACTATCCCACGCATGATCTGGATTTGGCTACGGTAGTGTTCGCTTTGAAGATCTGGAGACATTACCTATACGGGGAGAAGTCCATTATCTACACCGACCATAAGAGTTTAAAATATCTCCTTACTCAGAAAGAGTTAAATTTACGGCAGCGGAGGTGGATTAAATTGTTAAAGGATTACGACTGCTCGATCGAGTATCATCAAGGTAAAGCTAACATGGTGGCGGATGCGTTAAGTCAGAAAGTGATATCAGAGTTGAGGGCAATGCTTGCTCATCTCAGTTTGTATGATGATGGAAGTTTGTTAGCTGAACTCCAAGTGAGGCCGACATGGATAAGTCAGATGAAGGAGAAGCAGTTATCGGATGATGTCTTGAGTGATCGACTTCTGCAAGTACAGAATAGTGGGGTAGAGGATTATAGTTTAAACATTGATAGGGTATTGTGTTTCCGTAAAAGGGTCTGCATGCCGAAAGATGTTGAGTTGAGGCAGATGATTCTTCAGGAGGCGCATAGTAGTCCTTACGCTATGCATCCTGGTGGGAATAAGATGTATCGGGATTTGCGTGATCAGTTCTGGTGGCCTGGATTGAAGCAAGAAATTACCGAGTTCGTGGGTAAATGCTTGACGTGTCAGCAGGTGAAAGCAGAGCATCAGCTGCCTTCGGGGTTATTGCAGCTGATGAAGATTCCACAGTGGAAATGGGAGAGGATAACGATGGACTTTGTTAGTGGGCTACCTCTTACGCCTACTAAGAAAGATTCAGTGTGGGTGATTGTTGATCGGTTGACGAAGTCTGCCCATTTCATACCTGTTCGTGTCGACTATTCTCTGCAGAAGCTGGCTAAGCTGTATGTGGCAGAGATTGTCATAGGGTACCAGTGTCGATCATATTGGGTAGAGACCCTAGGTTTATGTCGTGTTTTTGGAAGGCGTTGCATCAAGCATTGGGTACAAGACTAGACTTCAGCAAAGCATTTCATCCACTGTCTGATGGTTAGTCTGAGAGGGTAATTCAAATCTTGGAAGATATGTTGAGAGGCTGTGTTATTGACTTCAGGGGTAGTTGGGAGGAATTCCCGCTAAGTGTAATTCGTATACAACAACAGCTACCAGTCTAGTATCCAGATGGCTCCCTATGAAGCATTGTATGGGCGAAGGTGTCGTACTCCTACTTGCTGGACAGAGTTGGGTGAGCGTCGGGTGTTGGGTTCGGAATTGGTTTCGGAGACAGAAGAGAAAGTTAAGTTGATTTAAACTCGGTTGAAGGAGGCTTCCGACAGGCAAAAATCCTATGCTGATCTGAAGCGTAAGGATATAGATTTTGCAGTGGGGGATCAGGTGTTTTTGAAAGTTTCACTTTGGACGGAAGGGCAAGCTAAGTCCCAGGTTTATCGGGCCTTATCGGGTATTGAAACGTGTGGGACCAGTGGCGTATCAGCTTAAGTTACCTTCAGAATTGAAACAGATACATGATGTGTTCCATGTCTCGATGTTGAGGCACTATCGTTCGGATCCGTCTCACATTGTGCCGGTGGAGGAAATTGGGGTAAGACCAGACCTATCTTTCGAAGAAGAATCAGTGCAGATCTTGGGCCGAGACGTTAAGGTGCTAAGAAGAAAATCAGTCCCTTTGGTCAAAGTTTTGTGGCGGAACCACGGTTCAGAAGAGGCCACATTGGAGCTAGAGGATGTTATGCGTCAGTAATACCCTCATCTCTTCTGATCAGGTAATTTTGAGGCCAAAATTTCTTTAAGAGGGTAGAACTGTAACATCCGAGAAATTGGGGTTCTGCATATTATGTTTTTGTGTGTTTGGTATGGTCTATCTGTTAATTTGTTATGTTTGGGGGCCCCAGGAAGGCTCGGGGTTAAGCTGAAGCCTTGGTGGAAATTTCAATTTTGGGCATTGTAGGGGAGAGCTGGCTGGGGCCGGCCTTAAGTATTATTGCTTGTGTTTGTTGACACAAGGAATGGGTGGTAAAGTGGGAAGGAGACGCCACCTGGGATGCAGGTAAGTGACGCCACAGGGGAGTGTTTGAGGGAGCAGGTTCGAGTCGTATAGCTTGTTTTTGTGAAATTCTTTTTGGCGTCAGAATGGGAGGTGGTGGATTTCGGTATGGACACTTCTAGGTGGAGTGTTGAACGGGTCAAATATTTTGAAGGGGTGGCCATCAGAGAAAGGTGGAGTTTGAATCATTCAAACTGATTCAAATGAGTGAACAAGAGTAAATATAGGAGGCAATCAAGGAGATAGAGGTGGGGGGAGAGTGTTGGCCGAATTTTGGGATGTGTTGGAGGAGGAAATTTGGTCAAAGTGGAGTCCCTTGGTTGGTGAAGGTATTCGGTTTTGGTGGGGGTTTAGGTGCCGAAATTTGGGGGGTGTTTAGCAAATTTTGGTGTGGTGAGATTTCTTTTTTTTCGGCATTTGGTGTTCCTCTTCTTTTCAATTGTTTTTCTCTGTTTGCTGAAAACTCCTCAGGCTATTTTGGGTTCATTCTTTTATTTGGTAAAGCCGAAACCTTTTGGGCACTCTTTCCCTTTCTATTCTTTTCTCTTTTCCTCTCATTTACTTCACATCTTAAGCTTACATCCCTTTTGCCAAATTCTCTAAGCTCCCATCTCCCTTTTTGTTTCATCTCATACTTGTGTCTTGTACGCCGGATCTCCCTATTCCATTTGCCAGTTGTTCTCCTTCAAATCCGAATCTGTAAGTGACTAAGCAGGGATTTAGATCTCTCTTTTATCTTCTTCTTTCTCTTCTTTATTTCATATTCCTGTGGAAGACGAAATCCCTCTTTGCGTCAAGTGTAGGCACCCTTCCTATCAGTTTTGCTAGTAGCTGATTTTAGACTCTCCACTCATTAATCTGTTGATTCAGTAAGGAGCTTCTTCTCTTTCTTTCTTTTCATTCATCTTCCTTATTCTCTTGGTCTGATTAAACCGGAGTTCTGACATGCACTTTGGGGCACTGGCCGATTGTAGAAGTTTGGGATTCTAGCATCTCGTTGACGTGTGGCCTGTTCTCAAGGGGATCTTGGTAAGTAAGGGTTGGCCGAATGGGAGATGAGGGTTTCGTATCAGCTTGTTTTGCCGAAAGGCCATTCTTTTTAATTCATGTGGAGAATCGGTTCTAACGTAGTGATGTCTTAGGGACTCAATCAGATTCTTAGACTAATCAGTTGGAGTTCGGTTTCTGTTTATCTAGGTAAGGAACTTCTTCGTTATGAATATCTATCCTTTCGTTTTTTTCATTGCTTTAACCTGGTTCTCTGGTCAAGATCTTTCATGGATTCGAATGCCACTCAAGGGAAAGAGGGGGTTGGACTCGTAGTCCCTACCCCTAAGTTTAAAAAACGTGCGATATCGGCAGTACGAGACTTTCCACCAGGTTGTGGGCTGGCTTCGGATCTAAATAGACAGATTGCGGTTGTTCTGTCTTCTGAGAGTGTCGATAGTATCGAGAGCTTAGTTCTCCTCGTATTCAGGTGTGTAATTCTCACACCTTCTCCTGTCGTTTTATTTAAACATGTATATGCTTTGTTAAATGCCGAAACTTTGGCATATGCCGCTTTTACCCTTGGAAGGTAGAATCAAGACATCAGGTTAGTGATTTCTGACTATGTTATATATGCGATTATGCTGACATGATTTTATGTACACACTGAACATCTGATATATGTCGATATCTATTGCATTCATACATCATGATTTTATGTTGCATGGGAATGGGCATATGCTATTAATTGGAAGGGGAAGTGTATCTGGTGACTATGTCACAATATCTGGTGGTTCTGTCACACTCTGTTCTGGTGGCCACGCCACATAATCTGGTGACTCTGTCACAACTCTGACGATGAACAGCTAACTGCAGCATGACTACCATCGATGGTGTGTAGCGGTGAGGGTCGATTGTAGAAATCCCCACTGGTGTGATTGGTAGGAACGGGTGGTGTGTAGCAGATGGAAACTTAGGCTGGGTTGGGTTTTGCATCATTTTGCATATGCTGTCTACTATACTATGTCATAGGGTTAAGGCCCAAATGGTATATGAATGGGCTTGGGCCCAGTGATGGTGCTTGGCAATTGCACACTGAGTCATTTGACTCACCCTTTTCTGCTTAACAATTTTGCAGGTGATACATAGTGCAGTGGATTTGGGCCGGAGGGGACTACGAGGTGGCCATGCACGGTTTTATTTAATTGAACTTTACTTTCCTTTAAATTTTCAGGATTTTGTTATGCAATAAGGCCACTTTTAATTTGGTTTAAATTTGATTTAAACTTTAGACGTTTTGAGTACAAAATAATCGATATGACGTTATTTTAAAAAAGAACTTAAAAGTTTTTCTGAAGTTCGCGTAGTTATATAAATTCTTCCCAAGTGACATACCAGATCCGGTCGTGGTGTTTGGGCTGGGTTTGGGGTGTTACACTTTTTTTCCTTTTTCTCTCTTTTCCTTCGACTCTTTTCGAGTGTCCCTCCTTGTATTGCTAAAACTGAATACTCTTTCCCTCATTTCGTTCTGTTGGTTCTCTATGTTTTGTGTTAGCCGAACATTCCATCTCAGGGGTGCGGTTATTACATTTTGCCGCTATCATTCTCTGTACTTTCAGGTTTTGTGTGGGGGTGGCGATTGTTCTTTTCTTCTAATTTGGACTCTGCATTTTCGGTAAGTGACTTCTCGTCTAGTTCAAACTGTTCATTTGTTTGATGGTTGATAAGTGTTGGTTGGAATGCAGATAACCCCTAAGGCCTATTGATCAATCTCTTGCGACGGTTTAAGTGAGTGATCCTCAATCGTTTGATCAAGGCAGGTAATAAATCATATCTTGGATAGTGGTATAGAAAGGGATTGTTTAAATCCTATTGTTAAAGGACTGATGGTGTATCGTGTTGGATATAGGTTCTACGCTCGTGGGCTACTGCATTTTCTCCAACAAGGTGTGTACACACACCACTCCAATTGTAGATCGACAAATGCCGAAATGCCGAAATGCCGAAATGCCAAAAATACGGAAATGGTTATGTAACGCCCCAAATTTGGGCCTAGTAGAATTGGGCCCATAGAACCTTGGGAATGGGAGCGTTTAAAATTTTTTGGAATAAGAGAACGGCACTAGTGCAAGTTGGACCTATTAGGTGAGGGATTTTGGAAGGTTAGGGGGCTTCCATGAAGTCTTGGATTCAAACCTAGGCTTTAGGATAAATATTGGTTTTAGGTGAATAAAGCCTTGGGGGTAAGTAAGTAAGCTTTAAGAATAAATTGTTGGAAAAAATGACACAAAAGGAGTTGTGGTATAGTGGCAAATGGCGCCACATGGGAGACAAGGAAGTGACGCCATAGAGGAAGCAAGGGGTCCAAGGTTCAAGTCTTGACGCTTGCAATTCATTTTGTTTTTCTTTTAAATGAACTTAGACTTTGGCCCATAGGCTTATATTTAGTTGCGCATGTTCTAAGTCACAAAAGGAGCTTGTGTTGTGGTGGCATGTAGCGTCTGGAGCATAGGAGAGGACAAGGGTTCGAATCTCGTGTCAAGCAAGGGAGTGTTTATTTTGCGGATTGGACGGCCAGAGTTTGTGTTGGATTTAAAATCTGCTGAAGGTAGGATCCCACATCGGGAAGCAAACCATGAGAAGAGTAAGCATATCTTTCTTGGCTTATCCCTTTCGCTTTTTGGCGTGCTCGTTTGGGTTAGGCATTCGATCATTTGTTGATCTGTATGTCGTTGGGTCGCGGTGGTGGTGACCGAAGTTGATCGACACACCCCTTGGGGGTCAAGGGTGCGATCATTGTTGGCTTCTGTGCAGAACAGTGTTCAGAGCGTGGATTAACTTCAGATTCCTATCAGGTGTGTATTTCGCACTACTCTTGCTGTAGAGTGGCAAATGCTGAAATGCCGGTCACACGGCGATAGTAGCCACATGAGCGTGCGAGCGCACGTGTGGGAGCTTCGACGCGATAGTTGAGGCCATCATGAGTGTTCTTGTGGGTTTAGGCTGTTTGGGCCGAAAGGGGCCATGTGGGCCCAATGGGCCCGTGACCCCATATGAATAAATTATATGATTGTGTAGTAGATATTGGACTGGACTATGTGCATCTCATATCTGTGGCTAGATTAGGGCTAAATGGGCCACACGAGCGTGTGGGCCCATTTGGGCCGAGAATGGGCCCTAGGCCCATTCGCATCGTTATATCTGTTTAGAATACCCTTGGTTTATAGAATTACTGAAATACCCTTGGTTTACAGAATTACTGAAATACCCTTGATTTACAAAATTACTAAAATACCCTTGGTTTACAAAAATACTGAAACACCCTCGACTTGTAAAATTACCGAAGTACCCCCGGTTTGTACAATTACCGAAATACCCTCGGTTTGCGAGATTACCAAAGTACCCCAAATTTGCAAAATTATCGAAATACCCTCGATTTGTAAAATTACCGAAATACCCCCGATTTGCAAAATTACCGAAATACCCCCGATTTGCAAAATCACGAAAATACCCTCAGTTTGCGAAATTACCAAAGTATCCCTGATTTGCAAAATTACCGAAACACCTCCGATTTGTAAAATCACCAAAATACCCCTGTAGGGTAGAATTACCAAAATACCCTTATAGGGTAGAATTATCGAAATACCTTTGTAGGGTAGAATTATCGAAATACCCCTGTAGGGTAGAATTACTAAAATACCCCTGTAGGGTAGAATTACCGTAATACCCCTGTAGGGTGGAATTACTGAAATACCTCTGTAGGGTAGGATTACCAAAATACTCTTATAGGGTAAAATGAACTATTTTGCCCTTGCGGTAATCGATCGATTAGGACTATGATTGATCTAATCGTGAATGTATGACTATGTTTTAACTGATTTGACTGGGATTATATGGTTGATATGTTTTCAATATGTGTGTAAATGACTGTTTCTGAGCATGGCCATTTTGCATACACCTATAATGATTGAGCATGACATACACGACATCTTGCATGGGGTTGGGACTTTGATACGGAGGAAGTTCTGAGAGGGTCGCACGGGTCGCATGACGACTGTGGATCCAGTATTGATATCTTAAGGTCGCACGGGTCGCATGACGACTGTGGACCAACGGAAGGCTTAAAGCCGCGTAATCCGATTATGGCTCTGTGCCAACCTAAATATGGCTCTCTGCCATCCTGATTATGGATTTGTGCCAATCGTATTTACCCGTGGCTATGTGCCTAACATATATACCAATGACTTTGTGTCGATCATATTTACCCGTGGCTGTGTGTCGGTTATATTACTGTAGCTGATGCCTATGTGCCGATCTTATTACAATTACCGATGGCTATGTGCCAATTATGAGACCGTTATTGAAGGCTTAAAGCCGTATAAATACTAGCAGCTAGGCTGCATCATTGGAGAGATTGGCTGGATGGGTCGACGTGGTCCCCACATGGAGAGATGGTTGGTACGGGTGGAGAGTTGGCTTGACAGGGTTGGGGTACATGCATGTTTTGCATTGATATGATGTAGGGCTTAGGCCCAGATTGTTACTGAATAGGGCTTAGGCCCAGGTTGTTACCGAATCGGACTTAGACCCAGATTGTCACCGAATAGGGCTTGGGCCCAGACCATTACCGTATTAGGGGACTGCACACTGAGTTTTCGTAAACTCACCCCGTTTTTAACTGTGCAGGTAATCCCCAGCTTTAGGAGGATAGGTGCTGTGAGGGACTCGGAGATGGCCACACGTCTATAGTTTCTTTATACTTTGGACTATATTTTTGAGAATCTAGTTTGGGTTTTAATTTTTGTAATAAGGCCTTGTAAGTGAAGTTGTGGGTTTTTTGTTATGGTTTTATAATTGCTAGAAGTAGAACATGGTTTTCGAAATTAACTATTGTTTTTCAAAATATCATGCTTCCGCAACTGTTTTAAATTAATTTCCGCAACAAGCAAGGTTTTAAAGATAATAATGTTTTACAAGAGAATGACTTTTAATAAACCATGTTTTGAAACTAAGCAAACGAAATATGAGGTTTTAAAGGCAGAAAGTTTTAAATTATAAGAAGGGTTTTCAATGAACGCGTAGTTTTCAAAAAGACTCTTCAATGTGACACGCCAGATTTGGGCCTAACTTCAACGAAGGGTTTGGGGTCTAGTGGCAAATGGCGCCACATGGGAGACAAGGAAGTGACGCCATAGAGGAAGCAATGGGTCCAAGGTTCAAGTCTTGGCGCTTGCAATTCATTTTGTTTTTCTTTTAAATGAACTTAGACTTTGGCCCAAAGGCTTATATTTAGTTGCGCATGTTCTAAGTCACAAAAGGAGCTTGTGTTGTGGTGGCATGTAGCGTCTGGAGCATAGGAGAGGGCAAGGATTCGAATCTCAAGTCAAGAAAGGGAGTGTTTATTTTGCGGATTGGATAGCCAGAGTTTGTGTTGGATTTAAACTCTGGTGAAGGTGGGATCCCACATCGGGAAGCTAGCATAAGGATAGGCAAGAAGCTGCCTTTAAATAGAGCAAACCATGAGGAGAGTAAGCATACCTTTCTTGGCTTATCCCTTTCGCTTTGTGGCATGCTCGTTTGGGTTAGGCATTGGATCATTTGTTGATCCGTATGCCGCTGCGTCCAGCGATGGTGGTGACCGGTTGATCGACACACCCGCTGAAATCAAGGGTGCGATCATTGTTGGCTTCTCGCGCAATGTGCTGTTCGTGAGCGCGATTAACTTCAGATTCCTATCGGTGTGTATTTCGCACTACTCTAGGTGTAGAGCGGCGAATGCCGAAATGTCGGTCACACGGCGATGGTAGCCACACGAGCGTGCGAGCGCACGTGTGGGAGCTTTGACGCGATAGTTGAGGCCATCATGAGTGTTCTTGTGGGTTTAGGCTATTTGGGCCAAAAGGGGCCATGTGGGCCCAATGGGCTCGTGGGCCCATGTGAATAAATTGTATGATTGTGTAGTAGATATTGGACTGGACTATGTGAATCTCATATCTGTGGCTAGATTTGGGCTAAATGGGCCACACGAGCGTGTGGGCCCTTTTGGGCCTAGAATGGGCCCTAGGCCCATTCGCATCGTTATCTCTGTTTAGAATACCATTGGTTTACAGAATTATTGAAATACCCTTGGTTTACAGAATTACTGAAATACCCTTGGTTTACAAAATTACTGAAATACCCTTGGTTTACAAAATTACTGAAATACCCTTGGTTTACAAAATTACTGAAACACCCTCGACTTGTAAAATTACCGAAGTACCCCAAGTTTGTACAATTACTGAAACACCCTCGGTTTGTGAGAACATGCAAAATTACAGAAATACACTCAATTTTTAAAATTATCAAAATACCCCCAATTTGCAAAAATTATCGAAATACCTCCGATTTGCAAAATCACCAAAATACCCTCCGTTTGCGAAATTACCAAAGTACCCCTGATTTGCAAAATTATCAGAACACCCTCGATTTGTAAAATTACCAAAATACCCCTAATTTGTGAAACACCCCCGTAGGGTAGAATTACTGAAATACCCCAATAGGGTAAAATTACCGAAATACCCCTGTAGGGTAGAATTACTGAAATACCCCTGTAGGGTAGAGTTATCGTAATACCCCTGTAGGTAGATTTACTAAAATACCTCTGTAAGGTAGGATTACTGAAATACACTTATAGGGCAAAATGACTATTTTGCCCTTGCGGGTAACTAACTGATTAGGACTATGATTGATCTAGCTGTGAATGTATGACTGTGTTTTAAATCGATTTGGATCGGGATTATATGGTGATATGTTTTCAATATGTGTGTAAATGACTGTTTCTGAGCATGGCCATTTTGCATACACCTGTAATGATTGAGCATGACATACACGACATCTTACATGGGGTTGGGAATTTGATACGGAGGAAGTTCTGATAGGGTCGCACGGGTCGCATGACGACTGTGGATCCAGTATTGATATGTTAAGGTCGCATGAGTCGTATGATAATTGTGGACTGACAGACGGCTTAAAGCCGCGTAATCCAATTATGGCTCTGTGCCAACCTAAATATGGCTCTGTGCCATCTTGATTATGGCTTTGTGCCAATCGTATTTAGCCGTGGCTATGTGCCTAACATATATACCGATGACTTTGTGTTGATCATATTTACCCGTGGCTGTGTGTTGGTTATATTACCGTAGCTGATGGCTATGTGCCGATCTTATTAAAGTTACCGATGGCTATGTGCCAATAATGAGACCGTTATTGAAGGCTTAAAGTTGTATAAATACTAGCAGCTAGACTACATTATTGAAGAGATTGGCTGGATGGGTCGACGTGGTCCCCATATAGAGAGATGGTTTGTACGGGTGGAGAGTTGGCTGGACAGGGTTGGGGTACATGCATGTTTTACATTGATATGATTTAGGGCTTAGTCCCAGATTGTTACCGAATAGGGCCTAGGCCCAGATTGTTACCAAATAGGGCTTAGGCCCAGATTGTCACCGAATAGGGCTTTACCCCAAACCATGACCATAATAGGGGATTGCACACTGAGTTTTCTTAAACTCACCCCATTTTTAACTGTGCAGGTAATCCCAAGCTTTAGGAGGATCGGTGCTGTGACGGACTCGGAGATGGCCAAACGTCTATAGTTTCTTTATACTTTGGACTATATTTTTGAGAATCTAGTTTGGGTTTTAATTTTTGTAATAAGGCCTTGTAAGTGAAGTTGTGGGTTTTTTGTTATGGTTTTATAATTGCTAGAAGTAGAACATGGTTTTCCAAATTAAATACTGTTTTTCAAAATATCATGCTTCCGCAACTGTTTTAAATTAAGTTTCCGCAACAAGCAAGGTTTTAAAGATAATAATGTTTTACAAGAGAATGACTTTTAATAAACCATGTTTTGAAACTAAGCAAACAAAATATGAGGTTTTAAAGGCAGAAAGTTTTAAATTGTAAGAAGGGTTTTCAATGAACGCGTAGTTTTCAAAAAGACTCTTCAATGTGACACACGATTTGGGCCTAACTTCAAGCAATGGGTCCAAGGTTCAAGTCTTGGCGCTTGCAATTCATTTTGTTTTTCTTTTAAATGAACTTAGACTTTGGCCCATAGGCTTATATTTAGTTGCGCATGTTCTAAGTCACAAAAGGAGCTTGTGTTGTGGTGGCATGTAGTGTCTGGAGCATAGGAGAGGGCAAGGGTTCGAATCTCATGTCAAGCAAGGGAGTGTTTATTTTGTGGATTGGACGGCCAGAGTTTGTGTTGGATTTAAACTCTGCTGATGGTGGGATCCCATATCGGGAAGCTAGCATGAGGATAGGCAAGAAGCTGGCTTTAAATAGAGCAAACCATGAGAAGAGTAAGCATACCTTTCTAGGCTTATCCCTTTCGCTTTGTGGCGTGCTCGTTTGGGTTAGGCGTTGGATCATTTGTTGATCTGTATGCCGTTGGGTCGCGTGTGCAGGTGGTGACCGGTTGATCGACACACCCCTTGGGGGTCAAGGGTGCAATCATTGTTGGCTTCTGCGCAGAACAGTGTTCAGAGCCGCGGATTAACTTCAGATTCCTATCTGGTGTGTATTTCGCACTACTTTAGCTGTAGAGCAGCAAATGCCGAAATGTCGGTCACACGGCGATGGTAGCCACACGAGCGTGCGAGCGCACGTGTGGGAGCTTCAACGCGATAATTGAGGCCATCATGAGTGTTCTTGTGGGTTTAGGCTGTTTGGGCCGAAAGGGGCCATGTGGGCCCAATGGGCCCGTGGGCCCATTGAATAAATTGTATGATTGTGTAGTAGATATTGGACTGGACTATGTGAATCTCATATATGTGGCTAGATTTGGGCTAAATGGGCCACACAAGTGTGTGGGCCCATTTGGGCCGAGAATGGACCCTAGGACCATTCGCATCGTTAACTCTGTTTAGAATACCCTTAGTTTACAGAATTACTGAAATACCCTTGGTTTACAGAATTACTAAAATACCCCTGATTTACAAAATTACTGAAATACCCTTGGTTTACAAAATTACTGAAACACCCTCGACTTGTAAAATTACCGAAGTACCCTCGGTTTGTACAATTACTGAAATACCCCCAGTTTGCGAAATTACCAAAGTACCCCTAACTTGCAAAATTACCGAAATACCCTCGATTTTTAAAATTACTAAAATACCCCCGATTTGTAGAATTATTGAAATACCCCCGATTTGCAAAATCACCAAATACCCTCAGTTTACGAAATTACCAAAGTACCCCTGATTTACAAAATTACCGAAACACCCCCGATTTGTAAAATAACCAAAGTACCCTTAATTTGTGAAATACCCTTGTAGGGTAAAATTACTCAAATACCCTGCGCAGGTAGAATTATCAGAAATAACCCTATAGGGTAGAATTACTGAAATACCCCTGTAGGGTAGAATTACCGTAATACCCCTGTAGGGTAGAATTATTGAAATACCTCTGTAGGGTAGGATTACCGAAATACCCTTATAGGGTAAAATGACTATTTTGCCCTTGCAGGGTAATTGACTGATTAGGACTATGATTGATCTAACTGTGAATGTATGACTGTGTTTTAACTGATTTGACTGGGATTATATGGCTGATATGTTTTCAATATGTGTGTAAATGACTATTTTTGAGCATGGCCATTTTGCATACACGTGTAATGATTGAGCATGACATACACGACATCTTCCATGGGGTTGGGACTTTGATACGGAGGAAGTTCTAATAGGGTCGCATGGGTCGTATGACGACTGTGGATCCAGTATTGATTTGTTAAGGTCGCACGGGTCGCATGACAATTGTGGACCGACGGACGGCTTAAAGCCGCGTAATCCGATTATGGCTCTGTGCCAACCTAAATATGGCTCTGTGCCATCTTGATTATGGCCTTGTGCCAATCGTATTTACCCGTGGCTATGTGCCTAACATATATACCAATGACTTTGTATCGATCATATTTACCCGTGGCTGTGTGCCGGTTATATTACCGTAGCTGATGGCTATGTGCTGATCTTATTACAGTTACCGATGGCTATGTGCCAATTATGAGACCGTTATTGAAGGCTTAAAGCCATATAAATACTAGCAGCTAGGCTGCATTATTGGAGCGATTGGCTGGGTGGGTCGACATGGTCCCCATATGGAGAGATGGTTGGTACGGGTGGAGAGTTGGCTGGACAGGGTTGGGGTACATACATGTTTTGCATTTATATTATTTAGGGCTTAGGCCCAGTTATTTACCGAATAGGGTTAGGCCCAGTTGTCACCGAATAGGGCTTGGGCCTGCACCATGACTATGTCTGGGATTGCATACGATTTTTGTAAACTCACCCCATTTTTAACTGTGCAGGTAATCCCCAGCTTTAGGAGGATCGGTGCTGTGAGGGACTCGGAGATGGCCACACGTCTAAAGTTTCTTTATACTTTGGACTATATTTTTGAGAATCTAGTTTGGGTTTTAATTTTTGTAATAAGGCCTTGTAAGTGAAGTTGTGGGTTTTTTGTTATGGTTTTATAATTGCTAGAAGTAGAACATGGTTTTCCAAATTAAATACTGTTTTTCAAAATATCATGCTTCCGCAACTGTTTTAAATTAAGTTTCCGCAACAAGCAAGGTTTTAAAGATAATAATGTTTTACAAGAGAATGACTTTTAATAAACCATGTTTTGAAACTAAGCAAACAAAATATGAGGTTTTAAAGGCAGAAAGTTTTAAATTGTAAGAAGGGTTTTCAATGAACGCGTAGTTTTCAAAAAGACTCTTCAATGTGACACACCAGATTTGGGCCTAACTTCAAGCAATGGGTCCAAGGTTCAAGTCTTGGCGCTTGCAATTCATTTTGTTTTTCTTTTAAATGAACTTAGACTTTGGCCCATAGGCTTATATTTAGTTGCGCATGTTCTAAGTCACAAAAGGAGCTTGTGTTGTGGTGGCATGTAGTGTCTGGAGCATAGGAGAGGGCAAGGGTTCGAATCTCATGTCAAGCAAGGGAGTGTTTATTTTGTGGATTGGACGGCCAGAGTTTGTGTTGGATTTAAACTCTGCTGATGGTGGGATCCCATATCGGGAAGCTAGCATGAGGATAGGCAAGAAGCTGGCTTTAAATAGAGCAAACCATGAGAAGAGTAAGCATACCTTTCTAGGCTTATCCCTTTCGCTTTGTGGCGTGCTCGTTTGGGTTAGGCGTTGGATCATTTGTTGATCTGTATGCCGTTGGGTCGCGGTGGTGGTGACCGAAGTTGATCGACACACCCCTTGGGGGTCAAGGGTGCAATCATTGTTGGCTTCCTGCGCAGTAACGCAGTTCGTTGAGCGCGGATTAACTTCAGATTCCTATCCGTGTGTATTTCGCACTACTTTAGTCAGAGCGAAGAAATGCCGAAATGTCGGGCCACACGCAGCGATGGTAGCCACACGAGCGTGCGAGCGCACGTGTGGGAGCTTCAACGCGATAATTGAGGCCATCATGAGTGTTCTTGTGGGTTTAGGCTGTTTGGGCCGAAAGGGGCCATGTGGGCCCAATGGGCCCGTGGGCCCATTGAATAAATTGTATGATTGTGTAGTAGATATTGGACTGGACTATGTGAATCTCATATATGTGGCTAGATTTGGGCTAAATGGGCCACACAAGCGTGTGGGCCCATTTGGGCCGAGAATGGACCCTAGAACCATTCGCATCGTTAACTCTGTTTAGAATACCCTTAGTTTACAGAATTACTGAAATACCCTTGGTTTACAGAATTACTAAAATACCCCTGATTTACAAAATTACTGAAATACCCTTGGTTTACAAAATTACTGAAACACCCTCGACTTGTAAAATTACCGAAGTACCCTCGGTTTGTACAATTACTGAAATACCCCCAGTTTGCGAAATTACCAAAGTACCCCTAACTTGCAAAATTACCGAAATACCCTCGATTTTTAAAATTACTAAAATACCCCCGATTTGTAGAATTATTGAAATACCCCCGATTTGCAAAATCACCAAATACCCTCAGTTTACGAAATTACCAAAGTACCCCTGATTTACAAAATTACCGAAACACCCCCGATTTGTAAAATAACCAAAGTACCCTTAATTTGTGAAATACCCTTGTAGGGTAAAATTACCGAAATACCCCTGCAGGGTAGAATTACCGAAATAACCCTATAGGGTAGAATTACTGAAATACCCCTGTAGGGTAGAATTACCGTAATACCCCTGTAGGGTAGAATTATTGAAATACCTCTGTAGGGTAGGATTACCGAAATACCCTTATAGGGTAAAATGACTATTTTGCCCTTGCAGGTAACTGACTGATTAGGACTATGATTGATCTAACTGTGAATGTATGACTGTGTTTTAACTGATTTGACTGGGATTATATGGCTGATATGTTTTCAATATGTGTGTAAATGACTATTTTTGAGCATGGCCATTTTGCATACACGTGTAATGATTGAGCATGACATACACGACATCTTCCATGGGGTTGGGACTTTGATACGGAGGAAGTTCTAATAGGGTCGCATGGGTCGTATGACGACTGTGGATCCAGTATTGATTTGTTAAGGTCGCACGGGTCGCATGACAATTGTGGACCGACGGACGGCTTAAAGCCGCGTAATCCGATTATGGCTCTGTGCCAACCTAAATATGGCTCTGTGCCATCTTGATTATGGCCTTGTGCCAATCGTATTTACCCGTGGCTATGTGCCTAACATATATACCAATGACTTTGTATCGATCATATTTACCCGTGGCTGTGTGCCGGTTATATTACCGTAGCTGATGGCTATGTGCTGATCTTATTACAGTTACCGATGGCTATGTGCCAATTATGAGACCGTTATTGAAGGCTTAAAGCCATATAAATACTAGCAGCTAGGCTGCATTATTGGAGCGATTGGCTGGGTGGGTCGACATGGTCCCCATATGGAGAGATGGTTGGTACGGGTGGAGAGTTGGCTGGACAGGGTTGGGGTACATACATGTTTTGCATTTATATTATTTAGGGCTTAGGCCCAGATTGTTACCGAATAGGGTTAGGCCCAGATTGTCACCGAATAGGGCTTGGGCCCAGACCATGACTGTAATACGGGATTGCATACTGATTTTTGTAAACTCACCCCATTTTTAACTGTGCAGGTAATCCCCAGCTTTAGGAGGATCGGTGCTGTGAGGGACTCGGAGATGGCCACACGTCTAAAGTTTCTTTATACTTTGGACTATATTTTTGAGAATCTAGTTTGGGTTTTAATTTTTGTAATAAGGCCTTGTAAGTGAAGTTGTGGGTTTTTTGTTATGGTTTTATAATTGCGAGAAGTAGAACATGGTTTTCCAAATTAACTACTGTTTTTCAAAATATCATGCTTCCGCAACTGTTTTAAATTAAGTTTCCGCAACAAGCAAGGTTTTAAAGATAATAATATTTTACAAGAGAATGACTTTTAATAAACCATGTTTTGAAACTAAGCAAATGAAATCTGAGGTTTTAAAGGCAGAAAGTTTTAAATTGTAAGAAGGGTTTTCAATGAACGCGTAGTTTTCAAAAAGACTCTTCAATGTGACACGCCAGATTTGGTCTTAACTTCTAGGCCAAGTTTGGGGTGTTACATTTAATTGTATCAGAGCCGAGTTGCAAAACTCGGCTGTGGGTTGGGTTTTTAAAATGGAATTTCTGAAAGAACTGTTTCAAAAGATTTGAAGTATGTGAAATGTTTTACTGAATATTTTTCTGAAAGTGTGGTTCACTAAGTCTCCAGCGCAGAATCCGTAAGTTTTCTGAAAACCGTTGTCTGCTATTATGCAATAGGAAACACTGTGATTACCCTAGAGATTAGACTGTACTGTGATGCTTAAATTTAGATTTTGTATTTATTCTGTGTGATGTTGTGGATATGGAAATTGTATTTGTATGATATCTATCTTCTCTAGTGAATTGGTATTTTGGGTGTGCGTAAGAGGTAAGCTCTTGGAAATAGAGTGCGCAGCGGAAGCGCGGTTGTGTAGTTGGGTTGTGCGACTATTCTAAGAGTTGGAAATTTCGAGGACGAAATTTCTTTAAGGGGGTAGAATTGTAACGCCCCGAATTTGGGCCTAGAAGAATTAGGCCCATTAGGCCTTGGGAATGGGAGCGTTTAAAATTTTTGGGAATAAGAGAACGGCACTAGTGCAAGTTGAACCTATTAGGTGAGGGATTTTAGAAGGTTAGGGGGCTTCCATGAAGTCTTGGATTCAAACCTAGGCTTTAGGAAAAATTTTGGTTTTAGGTGAATAAAGCTCTGGGGTAAGTAAGTAGGCTTTAAGAATAAATTGTGGGAAAAAATGACACAAAAGGAGTTGTGGTCTAGTGGCAAATGGCGCCACATGGGAGACAAGGAAGTGACACCATAGAGGAAGCAATGGGTCCAAGGTTCAAGTCTTGGCGCTTGCAATTCATTTTGTTTTTCTTTTAAATGAACTTAGACTTTGGCCCATAGGCTTATATTTAGTTGCGCATGTTCTAAGTCACAAAAGGAGCTTGTGTTGTGGTGGCATGTAGCGTCTGAAGCATAGAAGAGGGCAAGGGTTCGAATCTCATGTCAAGCAAGGGAGTGTTTCTTTTGCGGATTGGACGGCCAGAGTTTGTGTTGGATTTAAACTCTGGTGAAGGTGAGATCCCACATCGGGAAGCTAGCATGAGGATATGCAAGAAGCTGGCTTTAAATAGAGCAAACCATGAGGACAGTAAGCATACCTTTCTTGGCTTATCCCTTTCGCTTTGTGGCGTGCTCATTTGGGTTAGGCGTTGGATCATTTGTTGATCTGTATGCCGTTAGGTCGCGGTGGTGGTGACCGAAGTTGATCGACACACCCCTTGGGGGTCAAGGGTGCGATCATTGTTGGTTTCTGCGCAGAACGGTGTTCAGAGCGCAGATTAACTTCAGATTCCTATCAGGTGTGTATTTCGCACTACTCTAGTTGTAGAGCGGCAAATGCCAAAATACCGGTCACACGGCGATGGTAGCCACACGAGCGTGCGAGCGCACTTGTGGGAGCTTCGACGCGATAGTTGAGGCCATAATGAGTGTTCTTGTGGGTTTATGCTGTTTGGGCCGAAAGGGGCCATGTGGGCCCAATGGGCCCGTGGGCCCATATGAATAAATTGTATGATTGTGTAGTAGATATTGGACTGGATTATGTGAATCTCATATCTGTGGCTAGATTTGGGCTAAATGGGCCACACGAGCGTATGGGCCCATTTGGGCCAAGAATGGGCCCTAGGCCCATTCGCATCGTTATCTCTGTTTAGAATACCCTTGGTTTACAGAATTACTGAAATACCCTTGGTTTCTGAAATTCATCAAATACCATTGGTTTACAAAATTACCAAATACCATTGGTTTACAAAATTACTGAAACACCCTCGACTTGTAAAATAACCGAAGTACCCCCGATTTATACAGTTACCAAAATACCCTCGGTTTGTGAAATTACCAAAGTACCCCTAATTTGCAAAATTATCAAACTACCCTCGATTTTTAAAATTACCGAAATACCCTCGATTTGAAAAATTATCAAAATACCCCCGATTTGCAAAATCACCAAAATACCCTCAGTTTGCGAAATTACCATAGTACCCCTAATTTGTAAAATTACTGAAACACCCCCGATTTGTAAAATTACCAAAATACCCCTGATTTGTGAAATACCCCTGTAGGGTAGAATTACTGAAATACCCATGTATGGTAGAATTATCGAAATACCTTTGTAGGGTAGAATTACCGAAATACCCCTGTATGGTAGAATTACTAAAATACCCCTGTAGGGTAGAATTACCGTAATACCCCTGTAGGGTAGAATTACTAAAATACCTCTGTAGGGTAGGATTACCGAAATACCCTTATAGGGTAAAATGACTATTTTGCCCTTGCGAGTAACTAACTGATTAGGACTATGATTGATCTAACTGTGAATGTATGACTGTCTTTTAACTGATTTGACTGGATTATATGGCTGATATGTTTTCAATATGTGTGTAAATGACTGTTTCTAAGCATGGCCATTTTGCATAGACGAGTAATGATTGAGCATGACATACACGACATCTTCCATGGGGTTGGGACTTTGATACGGAGGAAGTTCTGATAGGGTCACACGGGTCGCATGACGACTGTGGATCCAGTATTGATATGTTAAGGTCGCACGGGTCGCATGACGACTGTGGACTGACGGATGACTTAAAGTCGCGTAATCCGATTATGGCTCTGTGCCAACCAAAATATGGCTCTGTGTCGTTTTGATTATGGCTTTGTGCCAATCGTATTTACCCGTGGCTATGTGCTTAACATATATACCGATGACTTTGTGTCGATCATATTTACCCGTGGCTGTGTGCCAATTATATTATCGTAGCTGATGGCTATGTGCCGATCTTATTACAGTTACCGATGGCTATGTGCCAATTATGAGACCGTTATTGAAGGCTTAAAGCCGTATAAATACTAGCAGCTAGGCTGCATTATTGGAGAGATTGGTTGGATGGGTCGACGTGGGCCCACATGGAGAGATGGTTGGTACGGGTGGAGAGTTGGTTGAATAGGGATGGGGTACATGCATGTTTTGCATTGATATGATTTAGGGCTTAGGCCCAGATTGTTACCGAATAGGGCTTAGGCCCAGATTGTTACCGAATAGGGCTTAGGCCCAGATTGTCACCGAATAGGGCTTGGGCCCAGACCATGACCGTAATAGGGGATTGCGCACTAATTTTCATAAACTCACCCCGTTTTTAACTGTGCAGTTAATCCCCAGCTTTAGGAGGATCGGTGCTGTGAGGGACTCGAAGATGGCCACACGTCTACAGTTTCTTTATACTTTGGACTATATTTTTGAGAATCTAGTTTGGGTTTTAATTTTTGTAATAAGGCCTTGTAAGTGAAGTTGTGGTTTTTTTTGTTATGGTTTTATAATTGCGAGAAGTAGAACATAGTTTTCCAAATTAACTCATGTTTTTTCAAAATATCATGCTTCCATAATCGCTTTTAAATTAAGTTTCATAACAAGTATGGTTTTAAAGATAATAATGTTTTACAAGAGAATGACTTTTAATAAACCACGCTTTGAAACTAAGCAAACGAAATTTGAGGTTTTAAAGGCAGAAAGTTTTAAATTGTAAGAAGGGTTTTCAATGAACGCGTAGTTTTCAAAAAGACTCTTCAATGTGACACGCCAGATTTGGGCGTAACTTCTAGGCCGGGTTTGGGGTGTTACAAGTTACCATACCAGCGCACGAACACTCGTGTGGGAAAGTCGATACAATGACGGAGGCCACCATGAGCGGTCTCATGGTCTTGGGCCACTTTTGGGTCAAATAGGCCGTGTGGGCCCAATGGGCTCGCGAGCCCCACATGGGCCGCATAATAGGCCTTGGGCCCATCCACACTGTTGACCGAAATACCCCCATAGGGTAAATTACCGAAATACCCCATAGGGTAAATGACCGAAATACCCTCATAGGGTAAATGATCGAAATACCCCTATCGGGTAATATGACCGTTATGCCCCTGAAGGGAAAAATAACTAAAATGCCCCTACATGTTATATGATTGTTATTGTAAGCCATTTATGGTATGTTTGCATTCATGTGATATTATGCAGCATGGGGGGGATCATTGATTTGGAGGAAGTATATGATTTGTTAGGGTCGCATGGTCGCTTGATGACTGTGGATCCACCGATGGCTTTAAGCCAATTACGTGATTGGTAGCTCTGCTACAATATTGGCTAGTGCCACAACGGGTGCTACATAAGGAGTGTAGGGATGGGTGGGTCAATTAAATCCCCACAGGAGTGTAGGGTTGGACAGGAGACGGGGTGCAGGGTTGGTTTGGGCATTTCTGCATTGCATACACGGATACTGATATTGAGATGGGCTTAGGCCCAGATAGATGTGATATGTGACATTTGTTATGGGCTAAGGCCCAACTGAGGCTATTATGGGCCGCCCAAATGCCACAGTTACTGTGTTGGGCTTAGGTCCACATTGGTTACTGTAATGGGCTTAGGCTCGAATTGTTGTGATGCATGCTTTATGATCGATGAGGGTTGTACACACTGAATTTTCGCAAACTCACCCCTCTTTTTAATTTTTCAGGTAATCCTACGTAAGCAGTTCGACGTACTGGAGGACTCGGAGGTGGCCACACTACGAACAACTTTAAATTTTAGTATTCTATTTTACCTTACTTAAACTGCATTCTTATTGGGTTGTAATAAGGCCTCTTTTAATTACTTGCTTTTAATTTGGGATTTTCAGTCATTACGTTTTCTATCTGTTAAAAGTAGATTGCGGTTTTTCAAAACAATAATTGTTTTCAAAACACTGCGCTTCCACAACTTAATCTTTAAACATCACATTTTCGTAAATCAGTTGCTTTTAAACTTAGCTTCCGCAGCTGAAAAGAAATTTTGGGAATAAACTTAATAATTTTTCTATGCACCACGTTTTAAATAATAAAAAATAAACTAACGTAAATGGGATTTTACTCAAGCTTTTAATTAAGAAGGGTTTTCAATGAGAACATGGTTTTCGAAAAACACTTCAATGTGACACACCAGATTCGGGCCTAGCTTCTGGGTCGGGTTTGGGGTGTTACATGAATTCTGAGGGAATCTGAGTTGTTCACTATATTGGATGTCTTGTGTCTGTAAAAAGATGTGCATAATTCTTCTAAATGATTTGGAGGGTTCCTCATTAGTATGAGTATGTATTGGGCTGAATTAGGGTAAGGTCTAAATTATGATCTAATTTAGCAAGATCATATGGGTATCCACCAAAAGTATGAACAATAAGTGATATCTGCCAAGAATAGTGTTTGCAATTATTTGTTCGAGAATAACTATTGAAAGTTTTCTAAAGATAAAAGAAAAAGGTTGTATTGACTGTCATGACCTAAAGTAAGCCAAGTAGTTGGATGAATGAGGATATGGCATGAATGATAAGTGGCATATAAGTATAAAATTAATATAACTAACAATGTGAAGGTATCTGCCAAAGATAGATATAAGGAGATTCAAACATTCAAGAGGAAGAATTTATCAAGAAAGGGTAAAAGGTATATTGTGTTCAAAACTCACTAACCTCCTCTAAACTTACTAATGTTATGTTTATGTTTTAGGTATTATTGCTAAAGAGAGAGTGCTAGGAGAGACAACACAAGGAATACACCAAAGATGCAACAAACAGAGATATTGTGCATACAATGGATGTTTTAGAAAACACATGCATTTAGTAGGACTACGCTCTAAGAGTCTGTGTTTTTGTAAGCTATGGGTTGTAATAAAATTGTAACAAGTCTCATGCAAAAAATATTATTTTTAAATATTTTATTTTTTCTTCAATATGGAGTCTTCCAATAAAATAATAATAAAATGTTAAAAATGTTTCAGTAAGGAGGTTTTGTCAACTATTTTAGTAATTCTATTAAGTATTTTGTGTAGTAACACCCGATATCCGAACTCGGTGAATCAAGTCAGGTTGAGGGCATTACACTCCAGATGTATGAAAATCTTGTTTCCAAGTAGAGGAAAGAAAAGAAGAGATACAAAACGTTGTACCTTTTCCAGAACAACTACAAGATCAGCCAAAGCCTAAAGGAGATGAGTTAGAAGAGATAAACATGGCAGAAGAATGAGACACAATTAAACTGCTCTTTATTAATAAGATCTCAAGTAAGAAGAGAGCTGGCCTTATTAATCTCTTGAGAGAGTTCAACGATGTATTTGCTTGGACTTATGAGCAGACACCTAGATTGGAAAAAAAATCTTGTCACTCATGAGTTTCATATTACTCCCAGAAGGAAACTTGTAAAGCAATATGCTTTGGTGTTCGAACATGAGATTGAAAGTCAGATCAAAGAGGACACTGACAAGCTTCTCAAGGTTGGTTTTGAAAACCCAATTTATCATCCAACTTGGTTAGCGAATGTAGTTTCGATGAAGAAGAAGAATGGGACAATTAGAGTTTGTGTGGATTCTAGGGATTTGAATAAAGCATGCCCTAAAAATGATTTCCATCTTCTAAATAATAATAATTTGGTTGATCTACTATTGGTCATGAGATGTTCTCATTCATGGGTAGGTATAGTGCTTGCAATCAAATTAAGATGACTCTGGGTGATGTAGAGAAGAAAATTTTCAAACACCATTTGGTAACTTTTATTACACTATCATGCCATTTGGGTTGAAGAATTTTTGTGAAACTTACGAACGTGCCATGAATACTATCTTCTATGACAAGAGGCATGATTGTTAGAGGATTGTGTGGATAACATAGTGGTGAAATAAAAAAAGCATCAGATCAATTCAAGGATATAAGAAGGGTATTTGAGCGGTGTAGAAATTGGTTGCATATGAATAATTTCAAGTGCGTATTTGGAGTTTCAAAAGAAAGTTTTTTGGCTTTGTGTGCATAGAAAGGGCATTGAGGATCCAACAAAGGTAGAAGCTATCCAGTATATGCCACCTTCAGCTAATCAGAAACAACTAAAGAGTTTGCTAGGGAAATTTTATTACATTAAAAGGTTTATTCCAGCATTGGGAGAAATTATTGTTCATTTTCAAGCTTTGCTAAAAAAAGAGTTATATTTGAATGGGGTGATGTAACAGCCCATTTTTAGTCAAATAGGAATAGTGGTTTCGGGACCACAAATCATAAGTCAAAATATTTATTTTATTATTATTTTAATGTCTACAGCATGAAAATATGGTTGTGTGAAATTTTCGTTAAGAAATTTTGTCATTTAAATGCTTAATTTGATAAAAAGGAGTAAATCGCGTAAAGTGCAAAGGTGATGTTCTAATAGCAAAAGGTATAAAATAGCTATAGAACCTTAAAGTAAGAGTCCTTAAGTAGTAATTAGACCATTTTAATTGTGAGTGGACAAAGATGGGCATGCATTAGATGATTTTAATGAATTATAATAAAGGTTAAATTTGTAATTTAGTTAATAAAGATAAATTAAGTAAAATATAACATGGCTATCATCTTTTAATCTATCATCTTCCACTGAATTTCCAAAGAACAAAAGCCATAGGAATGAGCTAGGGTTTGGCTATTTCCAAGCTTAAATTGGTGAGTAATTTTTGTCCCTTTTTTAATGATTTCTATGTTTTTGAGATCGTTGCAACTAGGTCTAGCTAGCCCAGGGACTATTTTGCAAAACTTTTAAAGATTTTAGATGTTGAAATTGATGAATACATGAGTATTTTGATGTTTAATGATAGATTCTGAATGTTTGATGATAGTTATACAAGTTTTGTTAAGTGATTTTTAGTGAAAATGCAAATTAGGGATTAAATTGTGAAATGTGGAAACTGTGGTTAAAATGTGAAATAAATGGAAAATGTGGGCTGATAGGGACCTAATTGTAATTCAGAAAGCATGGGTTGTGGTTAAATTGAATGAATTTGTGATTTTATGAAATAAGGCCTAAATTGTAAAAGTTATGAAACATTAGGGGCAAATGTGTAAAAGAGCCTTAATGTGAATTTTGGACTAAATTGAATAAAGAGATAATTAAATTAGCTGATTTTGATTGCATATAGATCAAGAAAAACAAAATTCGGATCAAGATCGGGGGAAAAACAAAGTACTCGACTAATCGACCAATTTAGTCATTTTTGCATCCGAGGTAAGTTCGTATGTAATAAGCATTATTATAATTATGTTTTTAATGCTTTGATATTGTATGAATTGTGAATACGACTCTACGAACACGTTCGGCGTCAATTTGGCAAGTGTAAAATCCCGGTTGAACCATAGGAATAGATTAGGATACAAATGACATGTCATTAGGGGTTATTGTGATAATGTGATCCGGGTGCTGGTCTTGTACGTCCTACCGGTGGCTGAGTATACTGGCATGTGTTGCGGTTACTTGACAGCTTTTGTGAACAACACTGTGTAGTTATGTCTTGACCCACAGCTTGTGTTAGCAGGCCCGTTGATTAGCTCGAGAGTGAGCATATATGTGATATGAGATTAAGATAGCTTTGGCTATATATGTTGCACTTAAGGTGCGAGTTTCCCGAGTATCCAATAGTATTCCAAATGGTTCAATGGGTAAATGAAAGACGTGGTTGAGTATGAGATTGATACTAGGTGGTACAGGTATGTACATGAATTGTATAAGCTTAAATCGAAGAAATTGTGAAGTTCACATATAATCTTATGATTGAATAAGTGAAAGGTTTGTTAGTTCATATGAGTTACATGAGGATATATTCAATTTGTTGAATTGTGTATTTATGATTGTATTGATTTTATGGCATATGAGCTTACTAAGCTATAAAGCTTACTTTGTTTATTTTTCATGTTTTATAGTGACTTCAAAGCTAGCTCAGATTCGGGGATCATCGGAGATTACGTCACACTATCCTACTATCATTTTAGTACTTTTGAACTTATGTTTTGGTTATATGGCATGTATAGGTATTTTGAGTCATCTTGGTTATGAGTTGATAATGATTTTGGCCATTTGAATTGGCTTGTAAATGTTTAAAGTTTAGTTTGTATATAGCCATGGAAGTTGATTTATTTTGGTATGTTTGAATCATGTATATACATGTGTTTATATCTTGTGTAATGTGTTGGATGATGGTTGTGTGATACTTGATGGTCATAGGTATTATGAGTATCAAATGGTTGAATTATGGATATTGGTATGCTTGGAACTAGGCATTTATGTATATTTGAGATTGGACATTGTTGATGTATTATGAAAGTAAAGTTTGGTATGAATTTGGATGGCATATTGGGTAATTTATGTTTTGTATTGGTTGTTGTTTGAAAGGGTATGAAATGTGCTTGAGTGAGGTTGATTGGATGCCTATTTATGCCATTTGGTTTTGTGTAGGTGTGCACAAGTTTGGGTGGTAGTATGGCTTGGCAAATAACCTATTTTTTATCCACACGGGCATGTGTCTTAGCCATGTGTGATACAAGGTCATGTACACGGCTGTGTGTCCCCTGGTGTTGAAATAGAAACCAAGTCAGTATGCTCCACATGGCCTCACACACGGGCATGTGACTTGGCCGTGTGGCATAAGTCAGTATACCCTACAGGTTTGGCAAGACTTAGCACACGGCCTGACACACGAGCGTGTATGGCCATTTTTAGGGCACACGGGCGTGTGTGTTGGCCGTGTGACCCAAGTCAAAGAGTTGCACGGGGTCGGACACGGGTTGAAACACGGCCATGTGCTTTCATTTTGAATGTCCACACGACCGGGCCACACGGGTGTGTTTCCCCTATTTTTGAAAAAAAATTCTAAGTTTTCTAAAAATTTTTAGAGTTATTGGTTTAGTCCCGAACCACTCCTAATGCATGTTTAGGGCCTCGCAGACTTGTATTAGGGACAATATGATTGGTTGTAATTGAATTGTATTTGATATAATTAAATTGTATATGAAATGTATGTTTAATGAGTGATAAGTTTGGTAATGCTCCGTAACCCTATTTCGGTGTTGAATACAGGTGAGGGGTGTTACAGGTGAATAACAACATAAGGCATTTGAGAAATCAACGAGATTTTAAGTTCTCCAACAACCATGACGATGCTTATGAAGGATAAGTCAATAATGTTGTATTTGACTTCCACTTCACATTCTTTCTTTCTTTTTTTGATAAAAACGACCCAAAGGTTAACCTCATTTTATTGCTTCACGAATAATAGCATTATGGATTTCCAACAGATAATCCATGTTAAAATACAAATCACATTTGTTCTTTATAGCAAGCTTACTAAGTAAATTAGCAACTTCATTACTTCTACGGTTAACCCAATTAAAATGGACTGACTCAAATTTCTTAAGGACCATACACTCCTTTTTAACGTATCGGCCCAAAATAGTAATGTCATTTTCACGCTTTTTGACAGTGTTAATTAAGGTTGCATTGTCAGACTCCATTACTAGCATTGAGATTTTCATAGTTTCGGCCAGCTTCAAGCCTATAGGCAAGGCCTCTAGTTTAGCCCAAATTACATCGAGAGTCTTATTGGCGAAACCATAATAGCCACCTAAAACAAAACCATCAGCATCACTCACAATTACCCCGTAACCAACATACCCATCTAAGATCGCGAAATCAACATTGATTTTAACGAAATTGTAACACCCCAAACCTGGCCTAGACGTTACGACCGGATCTGGCATGTCACATGAAAGGGTTATTAAACAAACTTCGCGTTCGATAAAAACTTCGAGTTTTGTTGCTTATGAAAAATCCAACTTGTTTTATAGTTCTCTTGCAAAAACATCTTTGATGCTGTTTTCGATGACTTTGTTTATAAACAATCAGATTCAATGAATTCCAGGAAAAAGGTTATTTTGAAAAGAGTTATCATTGTTAAGGAAATCCAGACTTTTATCAATTACAACTTGTAAGCCGTTCGTTAACATTTTGGAAAAACAGTTGTTAATGTTTTAAGAAAATCCCGTATTGAACATTTATGAATAAGCAATAATCAAATTAAAAACTAAAACCAAATAAAATACCAAAGGCCTTATTACAAAACATAAACCCAGATTAAAATAAAATCTTTAGTAAAGTAAAACGAAATTTACTAAAGTAGTGATGTATGGCCACCACAGAGTCTGTCTCGGCTCCAAATTCTCAAAGCTAGGGATTACTTGCAAAATTAAGCAGAGGGGTGAGTTACAAGAACTCAGTGTGTAATTCCCCAATCGGACATTAATTGGGCCTAGGCCCACAGAAGCAGATTGGGCCTTAGCCCTCACATAAGCAATCTGGCCGAAGCCCATACGGAGACGAATTGGGCCTTGGCCCTATCAGCATGGTATAACAAATAATGAATGCAATGCAATGTAACCCAGCTAGCCTAGTAATCCATCCGCTACACACCACCCGTATCCAACCGAACACACCTGTGGGGATTTCTACAATCAACCCTCCATCCGCTACACACCTCGATGGCAGTCACGCTGCTCATCGCCGAAATCGTGGCAATGCCACCAAATTAATCGAGTATACGTGGCAAAGCCACCTGACAAAATGTGACATAGTCACCGAAATATGTGGCAGAGCCACCGAAATATACTTCCCCAATCATCCATACAATATCCCACTCCCATGCAACATATCATGTCATAATAATCCGTGTATGCATTAATGTTCCAACATAGCGGATATACTAAATACACAAACATGCTCAGCCTACCCTTAAGGTATAACAGTAATTTTACCCACCGAGGGTATTTCAGTAATTTACCCTTCCAAGGGTATTTCGGTAATTTTGCATTTAACGACCTTTCCAAGGCCTACTATCTCCTCGAGCGACACGGAACCCTTTTGGGGTCTCCACGGATCTATTGGGCCTAAAATCCATTTTAGGCCCAAACGGGCCCACACGCTCGTGTGGCCCGAAACGCATGATTTTGATTTTAGATTTGCAGATTTCGCCTCCAGACTTATCATTAGATAGTTTTCCAATAGTTTGGCCCAAATGAGCCGAATAGCCCATTAGGCCCACTTGGCCCGTTTTGGCCCGGATAGGCCCATTCCAGCTTTAGCATCACAAGAATGCTTGGGACACTCCCAACATCTTAACAACACGATTCGTTATCTTGAGTTACCACTAAGAGCGTTCGCACGCTCGAGTGGTCACAGATGCCGGTTTTTGGCTTTTCGGCTTTTGGCCGAAACACAGAACTTTGCACATATGCACTCGAAAGAGTGAGAGATTACACACCTGATTACTTCGAGTATTACACACACACGATCGTCGTCACCCTCGCTAGCGCGAGCGACCGCGATTTGCCTATCTAGACCAGATGCCGACGCCCTTCCACAATCCGACGAGAAATCCCGAACTGCTGACACACTACGCCGCTTAAACTTGGGAGCAGGGCTACGAATCCACCTCCATTAGGCCCTTTTCTCGATCCCCCCTTAGATTGGTTACCACCAGTCTCCATAGAGAACTCTTTCTCCCCTTCGCGATTCCCACTCCTTAAAGCGCCACTGTAGAAGAGAATAGGCCTATGATTCGGCCAAGGATCAACTCACAAGATGCAATGAGTACGCTCAACACAAAAAGTAAAAGAGGGTGCTCGACTAAGAGAAGTATCTGCAAAGAAATTCGAATAACGTAGAAGGCCACAGAGAGAGCACTAATCGAAGACTAAAGAGAAAGAAAAAGATTTGGCTTACCCCCAAAAATGGCAGTTGCTCCAGGTTTCGGCTTCCACACAAAAAGAGAGCAGACGAGACTTTAGATGGAGCAGAGTACTCAAGTTCAGCCCTACTCAAAAATAACAAGATAGCAGGTATTCAGCTTATACTTTGAGTGGAGAGGGAAAAGAACAATAGGAGAAGAAGAATAACGCAATGAGAGAAGAAGAATGAGAGAGTAGAGGCTTACCAATTAGAGAATATAGGATGAATATGTTGGTGTAGGCAAGGTTCGGCTACTAGGAGAAAAATGTCAGAAAAGAATTCGGCCAATCAAAGTTTAGGCACTCATAAGAAAAGAAGAGAGTTTGGAAAGAAATTGGGAAGAAAGGAATAGTGAAGTTGAGGTTTTGGTAAGGAAGAATTGAAGACAAAAAGACCTGAAATGCCTAGAAAAGAAATGTGACCAAAATGCGAAATTGCTAGGGAGAGCTAGAGAAATTCGACACCCTTTCTACCCTTGACCGAATGTGCACTCTTCCAATGCCAAGTCTCTTGGCCAAATTTTCCCATTCACTTCCCCATATTCGGCCAACTCCTCCCCACACCATAATCCCATGATTTCTTACATAAATCTCTCCCAAATTCACTCTCCACCTCCCATTCGAATTCACCCAACCACCTTGACCAATTCAAACACTTCTCCATCAGTATTTGATTCCAACACAACCTCTTGCCATCTCCTGAGCAAAATAAAAGTCTCCAACTTGCCATCTACGGGATTCGAACCCCTTCCCTCCTTGCTCTCCACTTGACGCCACACCACCTTGCCACAAGCTCCACTTGTGTCTTAAAACATAGGCAATTAGAATTAAGTCTATGGCCAACGCCTAAATCCATTTATAAGGGTAATCTAAAAAGAAATACAAGCGCCAAGACTTGAACCTTGAACCCCTTTCTCCCTCTATGGCGTCAATCCCTTGCTCCCTAAGTGGCGCCATTTTTCCACTTCACCACACCTCCTTTTTGTGCTAGCAAAACACCATTAATTTCCCTTAAGCCTTGCCTCCTACAGCTCTCCCCACTTAAGTGCCCAAAAACTAAAATTTTCCTATGACCTAACTTGAACCCGGAACTTCATAGAAACCCCCTAACCTTCCAAATTCACTCACCTAATAGGTCCAACTTGCACTAGAGCCGTTCTCTTATTCTCTAAAATTTTAAATGCTCCCCGGCCCAAATTCGGGTCGTTACAAATCTACCCTCCTTAAATAAATTTCATCCTCGAAATTTCCAACTATAGGAACAATCACACATCCTAATCTACCATACTACGCTTATGCTGCACACTATGATCTTAATAACACTAATACTCTTTTAACCTACTTAAGAAACCTCTTCACATAGCCAAATATCTAACCACAGGAACAAACAGGTACTTATCACACATTCATAAAATTTTCTACATTCAAACATCCCATCCGACCTAAACATACCTGACTTAATGGTGATTGAACAATCCCATGCCCTATGCTCCTTAGACCCGTATCTCAAGCATGCACCTGACCTCCTCTAACATTCACCCGGATAACGCCTTCTGCAACATACACAAGCCAAAAAGTTTGGGCGTGCTCTAACGTGCTTCACAGAACGAGACTGCGATCTTAGGGAACCGCGATCTCTTTTCTTCTTGCTATCCACACACCCAACTCAAAGTGCTTCACGAATTTCTTTAACCTCCTCCAATACCTCTTTAACCAGCTGAGTCAGCACATCAGCTCCGGCTTGGTCATGAGACCCCGTTTCAGTCACTGGCGATGTTGGCGCCTCCCTTTTAAGCCTCTGCCCCGATGCTGATGATCCAGCCCTAAAACCTCGGCCACTACCACGGCCACTTGTACCATGTCCACGTCCTCTTGTACTCGTATTGCTAAACTGTTTTGATCTGATTAAAAGTTTTATGAATCAGTCTATAGTTCTAGTGGTTAATAACAGATGTCTTATGTAAAGCAGATATAAAAGTTGTTTTCGCAGATCGAATTCCCTAATGTCTCAGTCTCTACAGTCTTAGCTCCTATAACTAACAGTTCCAATGTAATACCGCTAACAGACATTTAATCATATGATCAAACAAAATCAGAAAACTTACGGATTTGGTGCCAGAGACTCGGGTAATATACTTTAAATAGAAACATATATTTTCTAACCCTTATTCCAAACCAATTTTGGAAAACGTTTTCGAACCCATTCCACAAGCTGAGTTTTACAACCTGGCTCTAATACCACAAAATGTAACACCCCAAACCCGGCCTAGACGTTACGACCGGATCTGGCATGTCACATGGAAGGGTTATTAAAGAAACTTCGCGTTCGATAAAAACTTTGAGTTTTGTTGCTTATGAAAAATCCAACTTGTTTTATAGTTCTCTTGCAAAAACATCTTTGATGCTGTTTTCGATGACTTTGTTTATAAACAATCAGATTCAATGAATTCCAAGAAAAAGGTTATTTTGAAAAGAGTTATCATTGTTAAGGAAATCCAGACTTTTATCAATTACAACTTGTAAGTCGTTCGTTAACATTTTGGAAAAATAGTTGTTAATGTTTTAAGAAAATCCCGTATTGAACATTTATGAATAAGAAATAATCAAATTAAAAACTAAAACCAAATAAATTACCAAAGGCCTTATTACAAAACATAAACCCAGATTAAAATAAAATCTTTAGTAAAGTAAAACGAAATTTACTAAAGTAGTGATGTATGGCCACCACAGAGTCTGTCTCGGCTCCAAATCCTCAAAGCTAGGGATTACCTGCAAAATTAAGCAGAGGGGTGAGCTACAAGAACTCAGTGTGTAATTCCCTAATCGGACATTAATTGGGCCTAGGCCCATAGAAGCAGATTGGGCCATAGCCCTCACATAAGCAATCTGGCCGAAGCCCATACGGAGACGAATTAGGCCTTGGCCCTATCAACATGGTATAACAAATAATGAATGCAATGCAATGTAACCCAGCCCAGCCTAGTAATCCATACGCTACACACCACCCGTATCCAACCTAACACACCTGTGGGGATTTCTACAATCAACCCTCCATCCGCTACACACCTCGATGGCAGTCACGCTGCTCATCGCCGAAATCGTGGCAGTGCCACCAAATTAATCGAGTATACGTGGCATAGCCACCTGACAGAATGTGACATAGTCACCGAAATATGTGGCGGAGCCACCGAAATACACTTCCTCGATCAGCCATATAATATCCCACTCCCATGCAACATATCATGTCATAATAATCCGTGTATGCATTAATGTACCAACATAGCAGATATACTAAATACACAAATATGCTCAACCTACCTTTAAGGTATAACGGTAATTTTACCCACCGAGGGTATTTCAGTAATTTACCCTTCCAAGGGTATTTCAGTAATTTTGCATTTAACGACCTTTCTAAGGCCTACTGTCACCTCGAGCGACACGGAACCCTTTTGGGGTCTCCACGGATCTATTGGGCCTAAAATCCATTTTAGGCCCAAACGAGCCTACACGCTCGTGTGGCCCGAAACGCATGATTTCGATTTTAGATTTGCAGATTTAGCCTCCAGACTTATCATTAGATAGTTTTCCAGCAGTTTGGCCCAAATGAGCCGAATAGCCCATTGGGCCCACTTGGCCCGTTTTGGCTCGGATTGGCCCATTCCAGCCTTAGCATCGCGAGAATGCTTGGGACACTCCCAACGTCTTAACAACATGATTCGTTATCTCGAGTTACCACTACAAGTGTTCGCACGCTCGACTGGTCACAGATGCCGGTTTCTGGCTTTTCGGCTTTTGGCCGAAACACAAAACTTTGCACATATGCACTCGAAAGAGTGTGAGATTACACACTTGATTACTTCGAGTATTACACACTTACGATCGTCGTCACCCTCACTAGCGCGAGCAACCGCGATTTGCCTATCTAGACCAGATGCCGATGCCCTTCCACAATGCGGCGGGAAATCCCGAACCGCTAACACACTACGCCGCTTAAACTTGGGAGCAGGGGCTACGAATCCACCTCGATTAGGCCCTTTTCCTGATCCCCCCTTAGATTGGTTACCACCAGTCTCCATAGAGAACTCTTTCTCCCCTTCGCGATTCCCACTCCTTAAAGCGCCACTGTAGAAGAGAATAGGCCTATGATTCGACCAAGGATCAAGTCACAAGATGCGGTGAGTACGCTCAACACAAAAAGTAAAAGAGGGTGCTCGGCTAAGAGAAGTATCTGCAAAGAAATTTGAATAACATAGAAGGCCATAGAGAGAGCACTAATCGAAGACTAAAGAGAAAGGAAAAGATTCGGCTTACCCCCAAAAATGGCAGTTGCTCCAGGTTTCGGCTTCCACACAAAAAGAGAGCAGACGAGACTTTAGATGGAGCAGAGTACTCAGGTTCGGCCCTACTCAAAAATAACAAGATAGCAGGTATTCGGCTTATACTTTGAGTGGAGAGGGAAAAGAACAATAGAAGAAGAAGAATAACGCAAAGAGAAAAGAAGAATGAGAGAGTAGAGGCTTACTAATTAGAGAACACAAGATGAATATGTTGGTGTAGGCAAGGTTCGGCTACTAGGAGAAAAATGTCAGAAAAGAATTCGGCCAATCAAAGTTTAGGCACTCATGAGAAAAGAAGAGAGTTTGGAAAGAAATTGGGAAGAAAGGAATAGTGAAGTTGAGGTTTTGGTAAGGAAGAATTGAAGACAAAACGACCCGAAATGCCTAGAAAAGAAAAGTAACCAAAATGCGAAATTGCTAGGGAGAGCTAGAGAAATTCGGCACCTTCCTACCCTTGGCCGAATGTGCACTCTTCCAATGCCAAGTCTCTTGGCCGAATTTTCCCATTCACTTCCCCATATTCGGCCAACTCCTCCCCACGCCATAATCCCATGATTTCCTCCATAAATCTCTCCCCAACTCACTCTCCACCTCCCATTCGAATTCACCCAACCACCTTGACCAATTCAAACACTTTTCCATTAGTATTTGATTCCAACACAACCTCTTGTCATCTCCTGAGCAAAATAAAAGTATCCAACTTGCCATCTGAGGGATTCGAACCCCTTCCCTCCTTGCTCTCCACTTGACGCCACACCACCTTGCCACAAGCTCCACTTGTGTCTTAAAACATAGGCAATTAGAATTAAGTCTATGGCCAACGCCTAAATCCATTTATAAGGGTAATCTAAAAAAAAAATGCAAGCACCAAGACTAGAACCTTGGACCCCTTGCTCCCTCTATGGCGTCACTCCCTTGCTCCCTAAGTGGCGCCATTTTTCCACTTCACCACAACTCCTTTTTGTGCTAGCAAAACACCATCAATTTCCCTTAAGCCTTGCCCCCTACAGCTCTCCCCACTTAAGTGCCCTAAAACTAAAATTTTCCTATGACCTAACTTGAACCCGGAACTTCATAGAAACCCCCTAACCTTCCAAAATCACTCACCTAATAGGTCCAACTTGCACTAGAGCCGTTCTCTTATTCTCTAAAATTTTAAACGCTCCTCGACCCAAATTCGGGTCGTTACAGAAATAATTTGGGGGCTTATTGTAGCCTTTACACACCGGAGTAGGGGGAATCATAGGTGGATCATTTAAGTTGAAAATTTTGAACTTATTGCTAAGTGCCTGCGCCTTCTCCCACAACACCATTGCAGGATCCTCCTTGCCCTGGAACACCATCTTGTTCCTACTGTTCCAACAGTTCTAGAGGAGAGTAAAAATATCAGCTGCAGCCTTTGAGTCAAGCTCGCGAAGGGTATCTTCCAGCCAGTTAATGCAACGGTCGTAGCTACCGTCAAGAAGTATTTTATTTAAAACACCCAATAATAAGAACATCGTGGACCTTGGGGCACTCTTTCATGGCATGTTGCAGCGTCTCTGCACTATTTTTGTATCTCGGGCAGGTTATGGAAAATTTCTGGCAGATGCGAGCAATATTGTCGTAGGTTGGTAAGATGTCGTGGCCAATTCTCCAGCAGAAAACTTTATTCTTAGGAAGCATTTGGAGCTTCTAAATAATTCTCCAGAAGAGTCTGTGATGGCCGAAACTGATTCTCTTGAGGGATAACTAGGAGTAGGCAGACTTCGAAGTGTAGAAACCATGGACGTTTTGAATCCACGTAATGTTGTCTTTTATACCATTATGAAGAATGGGTAAATTGCAAATACACTCCCCCATAATTTTTCCATTAAGCTCAATGACCCTTTCCCTTTTCCACCGCTTATTATGCTGGTCCCACAAATCATTTACTCTTCTTTCGTAGTTGGTCAGCAGAGACCGATCAAGAGAGTTCCCATTAAGCCCCTCAATGGCCCATTGGTCCCACCGAATATTAATCATACTGCTATCCCTGACTTGCCACATAAAACCATCCTTTAACGTAGTCGACGCTTTAACAATGCTCATCCAGGTAAACAACAATTTATCGCATCGTTTAGGCCTGAAAACGTCTCCCTCAGGAAAATATTTAGCCTTCAAGACTTTAAAACATAACATGTCCTTGAAATTAATGAGCCTCCACACTTGTATTCCTAGGAAATTAATGAGCCTCCACACTTGTATTCCTAGGAGGGCCAAATTAAATAAGTGCAAATCTTGAAAGCCCATGCCTCCCATCCTTTTTGGATAGCATAAACGATTCAAGGCCATTATAGCCCAACCGCAAGTCTTCTCGTTACTCGTCCACCACAATCGGCTTATTTTCGAATGAAGCTCCTCAATGGTTCCTTTTGGGGAAAGAAAAATAGAGAAAGCATATGTAGGTATAGATTGAAGAATGGCTTTAAGGAACACCTCTTTCCCTCTGTAGGACAGCAACTATTTTGACTAACTATTAACCATGCAAGTGCACCAATTAATAATATTAGTAAAAGCAATTGATTTTTTTTCTATTAATGGATAAAGGTAATCCTAAGTAGTTGTCAGGAGTCTCTACCATACGCATTCTAAGCATAGAACTAAAATTTTGTCTTTGATCCAAAGAGGTTTTTAGGCTAAACATGATCATAGATTTATCATTGTTAATCTTTTGGCCCGATACACTTGTAAAATTTTTTAAAATATTAATGATCTCCTAAACATCCCTTTTTTTTATTACGAATGAAAAGGAGTGCATCATCTACAAAAAAAATGTGATTAATACGTGGCCCATTAATAATAGCCCGAATTCCTTTTAACATATTATCATTCTGAGCTCGGATAAGCAATTTAAAAAAAGCTTCCATGCAGAATAAAAAAAGATAGGGAGAGAGAGGGTCTCTATAGCAACCCGAATTAAGGCCTAAACGGAACAACAATTTTGAAACCATGAATCCGAGGTCAAAATATTTATTCCGATTGAGTTTTAGTGTTTATTGAGTGATTAAATGTTTGTGTGAAATTTTGGTTGAGAAATTTTATTGTTTGAATGTCCAATTTGATAAGTTGGACTAAATTGCAATGGGTGAAATGTGTGTATTATAATACATAAAGGTACTTGATTGAGATGGGTTTTTAAATTGAGAGTCCTTAGTTGGTAATTAGACCATTATATTATAGTTTGGAAACAAAATGCCCATAGAGGGATAAAATATCTAAAGGATTAAGGAAGGGCAATTTGGTCATTTGGCTAATAAAAGAAATAAAAAGGAAAATAAGGCTAAAATATTGTCCATCTTCATCCTCCCTAGCCAAAATTTTGCAAGGAGCCATAGCTAGGGTTTTGTTTCACTTTCAAGCTTGATTGTAAGTACCTCCTAGCCCCGTTTTTGATGTTCTTCGTATTTTTAAAATCTTCGTAACTCGATCTAGCTATTTCTACCACTATTTTTAGCTAGAGTTTGTGTTTAAAATTTTACCCATGGATGACATACATGTATTTTGATGTCTAGTGGTAAAATATGAAAGTTTGAAGTGTGATAAACAACTTTTGCTAGAAGATTTTTGGTGAAATTGATAAAAATGACTTATATGCAAAAGATGAAATAATATGTCTATAAAATGTAAAATAGTTAAAATTGTGGGCTGCTATAAGAGAGAATATGAATCGACTAGGCTTAGGTGTGTGAAAAATGAACACATTTCATTTTACGAGCCTAGGGACTAAAGTGTAAAAAATTAAGAAGGTTAGGGGCTAAATTGTAAATTTTGCCATAGGAAGATTTAGGACTGATTTGAATAATGTGTATATTAAATAAGCTAAATGTGTCATTATAGATCAAGAAGAATGTGGAATCAGCCTTGACCGAGGAAAAGGCAAAGTTTCAGACTAAATTGCAAATTGACACATTTTGTATCGAGGTAAGTTTATATGTAAATGATACATCCTTTTTATTTATGTTTTTACATATTAATGTCTTATGTGAAATGTTAGTGAATATTATTGATATTTATTAAAATGATGAAAAGTGAGGAAATTCCCGGATGAACCTTCGGAATAGAAAAAGGATACAGTTGAACACTGTATATGTGATTATTTGTGGGCTGTGTGCGATACCACCGTGTTTATTATTATTGGTGGGTTGTGTGTGATACCATCGTTTTTATTATTATTGGTGGGCTGTGTGCGATACCATCGTGTTTATTTTTAATGGTGGGCTGTGTGCGATACCACCTTGTTTATTATTATTGGTGGGTTGTGTGCGATACCACCCTGTTTATTATTATTGGTGGGCTGTGTACGATACCACCGTGTATATATGTGATTATTAATGGCCTGTGTGCGAAACCACCGTGTGTCCAGTATTATTCTGAAGTGTTCATCCGAAAAATTTGATTAAGTGAAATTACGTGTGAGAATGTGGTGACAAGTGCAGGGTTATAAGTGCATGTAATTGTGAGCAAAGTCTATGATATGTATTTGGAATGTGGTAAGGTTTGAAATGAGTAAGTGCAACTACAAGGGTCTGAATTTTTCTTGATTAGTATGTAATGTTCTTGATTTATAAGTATGTGGTATGATGTTCATTGTTTACATATAGACTTACTAAGCTTAAAACTTACTCCCTTCTCTTTTCCCTTGTTTTATAGTGTCGCCAAGCCAGCTCGGGATACGGAGATCATCGGAGAATCATCCACACTATCCACACATTTTGGTATATTGAGATTTATATTGAATTATGGCATGTATAGGAATTTGGTTATTTTGTAAGTGTCATAATTGTTTGGCCAAGAATGTGGTCTATGTCATTTGATATATCATTTTGTATAAGGCCATGTGATATGGCTAACATTGGTTGTGTTATAAGTCTACGATGAGGCCTTTCATGAATGAGTTTGCTTGCCTAAGTGGGAATGAATGATAGCATGAAATTGAAGTGTGGGAAGTGTGACATGTGAATGGTTGTGTAGGTGCATATGTGATGGCTAAGTATAAGTGTGGTTATACATGATGAGTATGGTTTTTAAATGGTGCATGAATGCTCTTAATGTGGACAAATAGATGTCTAATAATAGTATGTTAAGTTTGGTTGGAAATGGTATGAGTGTGGATGCTTTTCAGGGTGGCAAAAGGCTATGTAAATAGCCTTATAATTGTCCACACGGGTAGACACACGGACATGTGTCTAGGCCGTGTGTGACACACGGTCTGCCTCATGGGTGTGTAGCCTAAACGTGTGTCCCCTGCACCTAATTTGCAAAAAATTAAGTTCGTTACACGGGCTAACACATGGGCATGTGCCTTGGCCGTATGACCTAAAATGTGTGCTTACGTCATAAACAAAATACCTAGGTTTTTGCACATGGACAGAGACACGGGCATGTGTCTCGGTCGTGTAAAGGTCACGGCCTAGGACATAGGCGTGTGCTCGGCCGTGTGAAAACCCCTGTAGGTTCAAAATGAAAAATAAAACCACACGGCTGGGGACATGGGCATGTGCGACCACACGGCCTTCCCATACGGGCGTGTCCCCAGCTTTTAGGTAAATTTTCTAAATTTTTCTAAAGTTCTCTGTTTGGTCCCGGATCGTTCCCAAAGTATGTTTTGGGCCTCGTAGGCCCATTTTAAGGACTTTATGATTGAATATGAAAATTTTTAAATTGAAGGAAATTTTATGGCCCGGTTTTGCATGAATGTTTAGGTTATTGTTTGTTAATGCCTCGTACCCTATTTCGGCGTCGAACACGGGTAAGGGGTGTTACATTTAAGTGGTATCAGAGCTATGGTTTAGTCAGTTCTCGGACTACCGTAGCATGTGTGAGAGTCTAGCTATATGTGCCATAAATATATTATGATAGCGTGGTGACTCTTGACAATTTCAAACTGTGTTTTCATATAGTAAATGGATCCCAACTGAGCTACTGCTGATGATGCTGCAAGTAATGTGCTGGCTCCTGCGCAAAGGACCGCGCCAGTAGAAAGTAGACATGAGACCTTGAGTCAGGGAGAGGAGGCTCAGAAAGCCTTTCTCCATATGATGAGCAATTGGTAGACTGAATTTGTTCGAGCAAATCCTAATGCTCAACCTCCTCCACCCCCTCCTATACCTCAGCCGGTCCCCGAAGCTCCTCAAGGTATTGATTTGGTAAGATTGACTAAACCCTTGGTTGATAAGATTCAAAAATAAGGGGCCGAAGAATTTAGAGCCAACATAGATGATGATCCCGAGAAAGCAGAGTTCTGGCTTGAGAATTCTATGCGGGTATTTGACGAATTCTCTTGCACCCCCGAAGAATGCTTAAAATATGCTGTATCATTACTGAGGGACTCGGCATATCGCTGGTGGAAGACACTTATATATGTAGTTCCGAAAGAGAGTGTGACATGGGATTTCTTCCTAGAGGAGTTTCGAAAGAAATATATAAGTCAGCGGTTCATCAATCAGAAACAGAAAGAGTTCCTCGAATTGAAGCAAGGTAAAATGTCTGTGGCAGAGTATGAAGGTGAATTTGTCAGACTCAGTAAGTATGCTCAAGAGTGTGTGTCTACCGAAGCTATTATGTGCAAGAGATTCGAAGATGGGCTGAACGAGGATATTAGATTGTTAGTTGGGATCTTAGAGTTGAAAAAATTCGAGGTATTGGTCGATAGAGCTTGCAAGGCTGAAGAGCTGAATAAAGAAAGGAGAAAAGCTATGATTGAGTCCCGAGATGCAAGAAAGAGGCTGATGAGTAAGTCGTTTCAATCCCAATCAAAGAGGTCCAAAGAAATGAATCCTCGGATGATAGTTTCAGCTGGGTATTCACACTGAAACCGTGGTAAAACATATTCGGGCTCTAGAGTTCAAGCTACTTCGATGGCAAGTGTGGGTAATGTGAGGTCTAATAAACTCGAGTGTCAGAATTATGGTAGACAACATATCAGAGAGTGTTGGGGAAACAACCGAGCTTGCTTCAAGTGTGGTTCTCAAAAATATTTTATCAGAGACTGTTCTGAGAAAGTTGAAGAAGAGAAACTTTAGAGTGGTAGACCGAGTAACACTGCTAGTAGAGATAGACCTCCGCAAAATGCTGGAAGTGGAGCTAGTAGTAAAAGTATAATGAAGGATTCAGCTGTAAGGTCAGAAACGAGAGCACCTGCTAGAACTTATGCCATACGTGCTCGTAAGGATACGTCATCTCCCGATGTGAATACTCGTACATTCTCTCTTTATGATACTAATATTATTGCATTAATTGACCCCGGATCCACTCATTCTTATATTTGTGTGAATTTGGTAAATAGTAAGAAAGTGCCTGTTGAATTGACTGAATTTGTGATTAAAGTGTCAAACCCTTTAAGCAAGTATGTGTTAGTAGATAAGGTTTGCAAGAATTGTCCTTTGACGATTCAAGGTCCCTGTTTTTCGGCTAATTTGATGTTGTTGCCATTTGACGAGTTTGATGTTATTTTGGGCATGGATTGGTTAACATTACATGATGCCAAGGTAAAATGTAGATAGAAAACTCTTGAGTTGAACTGTGAAAATGGTGAGATTCTTTGGGTTAAAATAGATGACTCAAATAAGATGACTGTGGTGATTTCGCACATGTCTGCTCAGAAATACATGAGAAAAGGGTGTGAAGCTTATCTTGCTTATGTGTTGAATACTGAGATGTCCAGGTCGAAGCTTGAATCAATGCCATTAGTCTGTGAATTTCCAGATGTGTTTCCAGAAGAATTGCCTGGGTTACCTCCGATTAGAGAGATTGAATTTGCCATTGATCTATTGCATGGGACTGCACCGATCTCGATTGCTCTGTATAGAATGGCTCCGACTGAATTGAAAGAATTAAAAGCTCAGTTCCAAGAGTTGACAGGTAAGGGATTTGTGAGACCGAGTTTTTCTCCTTGGGGTGCTCCCGTATTGTTTGTGAAGAAAAAAGACGGATCTACGAGACTTTGTATTGACTATTGACAGCTCAACAAGGTGACCATAAAGAACAGGTATCCATTGCAGAGAATTGATGATTTGTTCGATCAATTGAAGGGAGCAACAGTGTTCTCAAAGATAGATTTAAGATCCGGCTACTATCAGTTGAGAGTCAAAGAATCCGATGTGCCGAAAACTGCTTTTAGAATGAGGTATGGACATTATGAATTTCTTGTGATGCCTTTTGATTTAACTAATGCACCAGCTATGTTTATGGATCTGATGAACCGAATTTTTCGGCTATATTTGGATAAGTTTGTGGTAGTGTTCATAGATGATTTATTGATTTATTCCCGAGATGAGTCCGAGCATGCCGAACACTTAAGAACGATATTGTAGATTCTACGAGAGGAGACATTGTTTGCTAAGTTCAGTAAGAGTGAGTTTTGGCTTCTTGAAGTCAGATTTCTGGGATATATAGTTTCAGGTGATGGTATTCGGGATGATCCGAGCAAAATTTCGATGATTGTTGATTGGAAACCGCCAAATAACGTATCCGAGGTTAGAAGCCTTTTAGGATTAGCTGGGTATTATAGATGTTTTGTCGAGGGATTCTCAATGATTTCTTCTCCTATGACTAAATTGCTTCAAAAGAGTGTTAAGTTCGAGTGGACTGAAAAATGCCAGCAAAGTTTAGAGAAGTTGAAAGCGAGATTGACTGAAGCACCAGTGCTAGTGCAACCTGAGTCGGGGAAAGATTTTGTGATCTATAGTGATGTGTCATTGAATGGTCTTGGGTGTGTATTGATGCAAGAAGGCAAAGTAGTAGCGTATGCCTCGAGACAGCTAAAACCACATGAAAAGAATTATCCGATGCACGATTTGGAGTTGGCCGCCATCGTCTTTGCTTTGAAGATTTGGCGTCATTATTTGTATGGTGAAAAATACCGAATCTATATCGATCACAAGAGTTTGAAATATTTGATGAATCAAAAGGAATTGAATTTACTACAACGAAGATGGCTCAAATTGTCAAAGGATTATGAGTTAGTGATTGAATATCATCCCGGAAAGGCAAATGTGGTTGCAGATGCTTTGAGCAGAAAAATCCTTGTATACTTTAAGAGTTATGAGTACGGGTTTGTCATTGTCTGATGATGGTTCTATATTGGCCGAGTTGAAGGCTAGACCATTGTTTCTTCAACAGATTTGTGAAGTTCAAAAGAATGATAGTGGAATGCAAGCTAAGAGAGCTCAGTGTGAATCGGGAAGTTACTCTGATTTTTGGGTTGGTTCAGATGATTGTTTGATGTTTCGTGATAGAGTTTGTGTACCGAAGATAATGAGTTGATTTGGAAAATTTTACACGAGGCACACAGTGGTTGTTTGTCATTACATCCGGGCAGTACAAAAATGTATAATGATTTGAAGAAGTTGTATTGGTGGTCGGGTATGAAAAGAGACATCTCTGAGTTTGAGACAAAGTGTTTGATCTGCCAATAAGTGAAAGCCGAGCATCAGGTGCCTTCGGGTTTACTTCAGCCAGTGATGGTTCCTGAGTGGAAATGGGAAAGAATCACGATGGATTTTGTGACAGGTTTGCCTCTAACTCTGAAAAAGAAAGATGCCGTTTGGGTTGTGGTTGATAGATTGACAAAATCGGCTCACATTATACCAGTACGTACCGACTACTCACTTGATAAGTTGGCTGAGTTGTATATTGATGAAATTGTGAGATTGCACGGACTACCTATGTCTATTATTTCAGATAGAGATCCGAGATTTACTTCGAGGTTTTGGAAAAAGTTGCAAGAAGCCTTGGGTACGAAATTGAATTTTAGTACCATGTTTCATCCGCAAACTGACGGTCAATCTGAAAGAGTAATTTATGTTCTTGAAGACATGCTCCGATGTTGTGTTTTAGAATTTGAAGGTAGTTGGGAGAAATATCTACCTTTGGTTGAATTTGCCAACAACAATAGTTATCAGTCGAGTATACAGATGGCACCGTACGAAGCATTATATGGTCGCAAGTGTCGAACTCCTTTGTATTGGACCGAGCTCAGAGAGAAACAGATTCACGGGGTTGATTTAGTTAGAGAAACCGAGGTGAAAGTGAAAATAATTCGTGATTGTCTGAAAGTTGCTTTAGATCGACAAAAGTCATACGCAGATTTGAAAAGAAAAGAAATTGAGTTTCAGGTGGGTGATAAAGTGTTTCTGAAAGTATCTCCGTGGAAGAAGATTTTGAGATTTGGTCGAAAGGGCAAGTTGAGTCTGCGTTTCATTGGGCTGTATAAGATTATTGAAAGGATTGATCTAGTAGCTTACCGGTTAGCTTTGCCGGTGGAGTTGGAGAGAATACACAATGTGTTCCATGTGTTGATGTTGCGACGATATCGTTTCGATCCTTCACATGTAATTCCTCCGACAGAAATTGAGATACGACCGTATATGACATATGTTGAGGAACCAATTAAGATTTTGGCTGGAGAGGTTAAGCAATTGAGGAATAAAAGTATAGCCTTAGTGAAAGTGTTGTAGCAAAAGCATGGTGTAGAAGAGGCTACGTGGGAACAGGAAGAAGCCATGAGAAAACAGTACCCAAACCTTTTTACCGGTAAGATTTTTGGGGACAAAAACCCATAAAATGAGGAGAGTTATAACAACCTGAATTAGGGCCTAAACGGAACAGCAATTTTGAAACCATGAATTCGAGGTCAAAATATTTATTCCAATTGAGTTTTAGTGTTTATTGAGTGATTAAATGTTTGTGTGAAATTTTGGTTGAGAAATTTTATTGTTTGAATGTCCAATTTGATAAGTTGGACTAAATTGCAATGGGTGAAAAGTGTGTACTATAATACATAAAGGTACTTTATTGAGATGGGTTTTTAAATTGAGAGTCCTTAGTTGGTAATTAGACCATTATATTATAGTTTGGACACAAAATGCCCATAGAGGGATAAAATATCTAAAGGATTAATGAAGGGCAATTTGGTCATTTGGCTAATAAAAGAAATAAAAGGGAAAATAAGGCTAAAATTTTGTCCATCTTCATCCTCCATAGCCGAAATTTTGCAAGGAGCCATAGCTAGGGTTTTGTTTCACTTTCAAGCTTGATTGTAAGTACCTTCTAGCCCCGTTTTTGATGTTCTTCGTATTTTTGAAATCCTCGTAACTTGATCTAGCTATTTCTACCACTATTTTTAGCTAGAGTTTGTGTTTAAAATTTTACCCATGGATGACATACATGTATTTTGATGTCTAGTGGTAGAATATGAAAGTTTGAAGTGTGATAAACAACTTTTGCTAGATGATTTTTGGTGAAATTGATAAAAATGACTTATTTGCAAAAGATGAAATAATATGTGTATAAAATGTAAAATAGTTAAATTTTTGGGCTGCTATAAGAGAGAATATGAATTGGCTAGGCTTGGGTTTGTGAAAAATTAACACATTTCATTTTATGAGCCTAGGGACTAAAGTGTAATAAATTGAGAAGGTTAAGGGCTAAATTGTAAATTTGCCATAGGAAGATTTTGGACTGATTTGAATAATGTGTATATTAAATAAGCTAAATGTCTCATTATAGATCAAGAAGAACGTGGAATCAACCTTGACCGAGGAAAAGGCAAGGTTTCGTACTAAATTACAAATTGAGACATTTTGTATCGAGGTAAGTTTATATGTAAATAATACATCCTTTTTATTTATGTTTTTTACATATTACTGTCTTATGTAAATTGTGAGTGAATATTATTGATATTTATTAAAATGATGAAAAGTGAGAAAATTCCCGGATGAATCTTCGGAATAGAAAAAGGATACGGATGAACACTGTATATGTGATTATTGATGGGCTGTGTGCGATACCAATGTGTTTATTATTATTGGTGGGCTGTATGCAATACCACCGTGTTTATTATTATTGATGGGCTGTATGCGATACCACCGTGTTTATTATTATTGGTGGGCTGTGTGCAATACCACCGTGTTTATTATTATTGGTTGGCTATGTGCGAGACCACCGTGTATATATGTGATTATTGGTGAGCTGTGTGCGAAACCACCGTGTATCCGGTATTATTCCGAAGTGTTCATCGGGAAAATTTGATTAAGTGAAATTACGTGTGACAATGTGGTAACAAGTGCAGGGTTATAAGTGCACGTAATTGTGAGCAAAGTCTATGATATGTATTTGGAATGTGGTAAGGTTTGAAATGAGTAACTGCAACTACAAGGATCTGAATTGTTCTTGATTAGTATGTAATGTTCTTGATTGATAAGTATATGGTATGATGTTCATTGTTTACATATAGACTTGCTAAGCTTAAAGCTTACTCCCTTCTCTTTTACCTTGTTTTATAGTGTCGCCAAGCCAGCTCGGGATACAGAGATCGTCGGAGAATCATCCACACTATCCACACATTTTGGTATATTGAGATTTACATTGAATTATGGCATGTATAGGAATTTTGTTATTTTGTAAGTGTCATAATTGTTTGGCCAAGAATGTGGTCTATGTCATTTGATATATCATTTTGTATAAGGCCATGTGATGTGGCTAATATTGGTTGTGTTTTAAGTCTATGATGAGGCCTTTCATGAATGAGTTTGCTTGCCTAAGTGGGAATGAATGATAGCATGAAATTGAAGTGTGGGAAGTGTGACATGTGGATGGTTGTGTAGGTGCATGTGTGATGGCTAAGTATCAGTGTGGTTATACATGATGAGTATGGTTATTAAATGGTGCATGAATGCTCTTAATGTGGACAAATAGATGTCTAATAATAGCATGTTAAGTTTGGTTGGAAATGGTATGAGAGTGGATGCTTTTCAGGGTGGCAAAAGGCTTGGTAAATAGCCTTATAATTGTCCACATGGGTAGACACACAGACGTGTGTCTAGGCCGTGTGTGACACATGGTCTGCCTCATGGACGTGTAGCCTGGCCGTGTGTCCCCTGTACCTAATTTACGAAAAATTAAGTTCGTTACACGGGCTAACACACGGGCATGTGCCTTGGCCGTGTGACCTAAAATGTGTGCTTACGTCAGAAATAGAATACCCAGGTTTTTGCACATGGGTAGAGACACGGGCGTGTGTCTCGGCCGTATGAAGGACACGGCCTAGGACACGAGCGTGTGCTCGGCCGTGTGAAAACCCCTGTAGGTTCGAAATGAAAAATAACACCACACGGGCTGGGGACATGGGCCTGTGCAACCACACGGCCTTCCCACACGGGCGTGTCCCTGTGCCACACGGGCGTGTGCCCAGTTTTTAGGTAAATTTTCTAAATTTTTCTAAAGTTCTCGGTTTGGTCCCGGATCATTCCCAAAGTATGTTTTGGGCCTCGTAGGCCCATTTTAAGGACTTTATAATTGAATATGAAAATTTTTAAATTGAAGGAAATTTTATGGCCCGATTTTGCATGAATGCTTGTGTTATTGTTTGGTAATGCCTCGTACCCTGTTTCGGCGTCGAACATGGGTAAGGGGTGTTACGGTCTCCTTGTCTGAGGCCTCTTTCCGACACAATAGTCTCAGAGAGGGTTGAATTACATTTAACGACATATCGAACTGAACGAATACAAATCATAATTTTTTTCACCCAAGCCTCCGTGTAGCACATTTTTATCATAATCACTTCAATGAATTTCCACTCAACCCAATCATATGCTTTGCTCATGTTGAGTTTTATTACAAATCCCTTATTTGGACCATTCTTAGCACTTTGAAGGTAATGGACTAGCTCGTGGGTGATCTATACCATTCTTATCCTAATAGCTTTGAGCCTATTACCGTTATAAACCCTTCCAGGATTATCAATAACCCTGTTTATCTTGGATTTAAGCTTACCAATCTGTCTGCTCATCTCTTTGTATTTCTTATACTGCCAAACACCAAGGTCCTGGCCCACCTTTTCGATTCTATCCATAATATCTTTTGTGCCATCATACCGAACATTTTTAATAATATTTTTAGCTTCATTTTCTTTTGCCCAGCAAGAATCATACCTAAACATGAGCCTAGGATCTCTCGGCCCAGCTTTCGTGTAACAACCCGTTTTTAGTCAAATTGAGACAGTGGTTTCGAGACCAAAAATCTGAAGTTAAAATAATTATCTTATTATTATTTTAATGTTTACAGCATGAATATATGATTGTGTGAAATTTTCGTTAAGAAATTTTATCATTTGAGTGCTTAATTTAATTAAAACGACTAAATCGCGTAAAGTGCAAAAGTGGTGTTCTAATAGCTAAAGGTATCTAATAGCTATGGAACCTTAAAGTAGAGGTCCTTATGTTGTAATTAGACCATATTTTGACACATTATTAAGTGTTTTTAAATGTTATAAATTAAGGTTAAAATTGTAATTTAAGAAATTAAACTAAGTAAAATATGGTAAAAGATGTTGTCATCTTCCAAAATGGTTTTTAATCCACCGAAAATTGAAGCTAAAACCTTCCATTGGAGTTTGCTAATTTGGCTAAGCTAAATTTGGTGCATGGTTAGTATTTTTCAATCCGTTTTTAATTATTTCTATGTTTTGAGATCGTTGCAGCTTAGTCTAGCTAGCCTAGGGACTATTTTGCAAATATTTTAAAGGTTTGGGGCTTTTCCATTGATGAATCTATGATTATTTTGATGTTTAATGATAGATTATGAATGTTTGATGATAGTTATACAAGTTTTGTTAAGTGATTTTTAGTGAAAATGCAAATTAGGGATTAAATTGTGAAATGTGAAAAGTTTGTGCGTAAATTGTGAAATAAATGAAAAATATGGGCTGCTATGTGTACTAGGGAAATTCGGCTAGCATGGGTTGGTATTGAATTGCATGAATTTGTGTTTTTATGAAATAAAGACTAAATTGTAACAGTTGTGAAATACTTGGGGCAAAAGTGTAATTGTGCTTTAATGAATGTTTTCGATTAAATTGAATAGAGAGGTAATTAAATAAGCTAAATTTGATTACATATAGATCAAGAAAAGCGAAATTTGAATCTAGGTCGGGGGGAAAACAAAGTACTCGACTAATCGACGTATTTCGCCGTTTTTGCATCCGAGGTAAGTTCTAATGTAATAAGCTTCATTGTAAATATATTTTCAAAGCTTTGATATTGCATAAACTATGAATACGAGACTACGGACTTGTTCGACAATGATTCAGCGATGATTCAGCATTGGAAATCCCGGTTGAACCTTAGGAATAGATTAGGATACAAATGACATGTCATTAGGGGTTATTGTGATTATGTGATTCGGGTGCTAGTGTTGTATGTCCTACCGGTGGCTGAGTATACCGGCATGTGTTGTGGTTACTTGACAGCTTGTTTGAGCAGCACCGTGTAGCTACATCTTAACCCACAGCTTGTATGAGAAGGGCCGTTGATAGCTTGAGAGTGAGCATATATGTGGTATGAGATTAATATAGCATTGGCCGTGTGGCATAAGTCAGTATACCCTACAGGTTTGGCACGGCCTACCACACAGCTGGTACACAGGCATGTGAGGCCATTTTGAAAGGGCACACGGGCTAGGCACACGGGCGTGTGGTTGGCCGTGTGACCCAAGCCAGGGAGTTATACGGGGTCAGACACGGGCTAGGACATGGCCATGTGATCCCATTTCGAATGTCCACACGGCCTGTGACACACACGGCCGAGCCACACGGGCGTGTGTCCCCTGTTTTTGGAAAAAAATTCTAAGTGTTCTAAAAGTTTTCAAAGTTATCGGTTTAGTACCGAACCACCCTGAATGCATGTTTTGGGCCTCGTAGGCTCGTATTAGGGATGATATGAATGTTGTTGATTGATAATTGGATGAAATTTGAAAATGTAAGTGGAATGTATGTGTAATTGTATAATATGTTCGGTAATGCTCTATAACCCTATTCTGGTGTGGAATACGGGTGAGTGGTGTTACATTCCGGCTTAAGGCCTTCGGTGTCCAGCAAAATAGCGTCATGGTCCGTATTCGACTGACGGATCACCTTTGTCTCAATGAAAGGGAATTTGGTAATATCATTGGCCGATATCATGAAGCAGTCAAGTCTTTCTTTAACCATACCAACGCCTTCCCTGTTATTGACCCAAGTGAACGACCCGTTCTCTGTCTTCAAATCAACTAGAGATAGCTCATCAACAATCTCACAAAAGTCATCCATCAAAACTTTCAGCTTCCCTCTACCACCTTCCTTTTCTGAATTGTTTAGAATAGCATTGAAATCCCCCTATAATCCACGTTTCCTTCACTGTTCTCCCAACTCTCTCCAACATCTCCCAAGAGCTTTTTCTATTATTTTGATTGGCATTCCCATAGGACCCGGTAAACCTAATGGGATTATCATTTTCAAAGTGGATCAAGGAGTCAATATGATTCCTAGAATAGTTTGTGATTTCAACTCTCGCTCCCTCTCTCCAGAGCATCGCCAGTCCCCCGTTTTTTCCAATTGCATTAACAGCAAGGCAGCCATCCATCCTATACAAGCTATGGATACGAGACATCTTATTAGAATGAACTTTGGTTTCACATAAAAATAAAACTTCTGGATCATCTGCAACAAGGAGTTGCTTCAACTCGCGAACTGTCACAGGGTTCCCAACCCCACGAAAGTTCCAACAAAGGATCTTCATTGCTCTTGGCAGGGCTGATCTCTAGCCGCCGCCTTGCATGGTGAAACATTGTCCAGCAATCTTCTCCTCATGATTTTGGATGGGCTCTCGTCTATGTTATCTCCATTCATACCCCTTTGTCTCTTTCTTTTGTTTTTAAAATTTCCCAGTCCATCACGCATAGATTTATGGTTCTTTATTTCCAAAAGAGAGGTAAATATTGAGTCCTCTTCACATCCCTTCTCTTTTCCTTTCTATAATACTTCCCCACTATCGTCCCTTGTGTCTGTTTTGCTCTCCTCTTTGTCCTCATTCGATATATTATTAGTTGCCACTATTTCAACTCCATTTCACCGTATTCCCCTGTCTTGATTCGACACCACTATATTAGCCCTCATCCAGATTCCGTATTGGAGATTTAATACATTTAATTCAGGGCCTCCATCTTTGTTTTTGCACTTCTTTGTAGTATGTCCAATTAAGCCACAAGAATAGCAAAAATCTGGTAACCTCTCATACTTTAGCGCACATATTATTTCGATTCCATCTCTTTCCACTAGCTTCACAATCCTATGCAAATGGTTTGAGACATTGATTTTTATTTTTAACCTTAAAAAATTCGGTCCAACCCCCATTTATATCCTTCTAGTCAATTGCCACCAGCTCACCTATGGCATTTCCCACATCCAGTGCAGTTTGACGGTCCATATATTCCAAGGGTATGTTGTAGACCCTTAGCCAAAAAGGAGACAGGTTAAACTCATATGTATCAATCTCTTTACCCTTAATGAAAGGCATCATAGAGAATAAGCAGTTGTCGAATAGCCAGGGCATGAGGTTAACAATTCTGCTTCTATCTTCTAGGCATCTAAACTTAACAATTATTGCCTCGTCTTTTAGGGCTACAAAATTTACCTCCTCTTTTGTGAACCATAACGACCTGAAAACCTTATACATCATTTCCCTATTTGGTTTCTCCTGTGCCATTAATTTTCTCACCGCCCATGATTCAAACCCTTGGAAATTGATTTCGGTATTGGTGGTAATGACCTGGGCAGACTCTTCTTCCAAAAACTTCAATCTTTTGAGCATCGCATTTATGTCATCAGCCATTGTAACCTTTGTCGCAATTCAGGTCCACTCCTTTACAAGCCAGCAAGCAGACGAAACAACGAGGATACCTTAAGAGGATCTCCAAACACAGCACCACCCTAGAGCCAAGTCTCAAAGGGCAACCTAACTAAAAACAAAAAAGAAAACACAAAAAACAGAACAAAATAAGAAACAGAGAAAACGAAGATCGCAAGAAGAAACTAAAAACAACCAAAAACTCAAAATACCAAAATAAATGAAAGAAAAATAGTAAAATAAAAGAAGATTTAACACATATTACCAGGCAAATGTAGGAGGATAATATTCCAAAACACACCAGAAACTGGAAGGAAATAAGAAGAGCAAACCACCCAAAAGAAAGGAAAAAAAGAAACACACCTTCAAGGAAGGAGACGAAAAGAATGAGCTAGGTTTAACCCAAAGGAGAGCTAATCACGTAAAATGTAGTAGACCCTCCTGCAGGCAGAAATACATTCTAAAATATCCCAAAAAAGCAATTGGCAGGACCTCAAAATTCATGCAAAGAAGACGTAGAAAAGTCAAACCGAAAAAATTATTTATGGCTACCGTGGGTCCCTTGAGAGGGATTTCATATAATGCTCACTCTTGATCTATCAACGGGTCTGCTCACACAAGTTGACGGTCATGATGAAGCTACACGGTGCTGCTCACACAAGCTGATGAGTATCTGTAACACATGCAGAGTAAATCAGCCACCGATAGGACGTACGGACCAGCACCCAAATCACATAACCTCTAATGACATGTCATTCGTATCCTAATCTATTCCTAAGGTTCAACCGGGATTTCAAATTTGTCGAATCGTCGTCGAATATGTCTGCAAGGTCATATTCACAATTTATGCAATATCAAAGCATTTAAAACACAAATATAATAATGCTTATTACATACGAAGTTACCTCGATTGCAAAAACGATAAAATAAGTCGATTAGTCCGATACTTTGTTTTTCCCTTATCTAAATCTGAATTTTGCTTTTTTTGATCTAAATGTAATCAAAATTAACTTATTTAATTATCACTCTATTAAATTTAGTCCAAAATACAAATTAAGGCAACTTTACATTTTTGCCCGTAATATTTCAACATTTTTACAATTTAGTCCTTATCTCATAAAAATACAAATTCATGAAATGCTAGCCGAATTTCAATTAAGTCCCTAGCAGTCCATATTTTTCATTTGTTTCACAATTTAACCACAAATTTTATACATTTCACAATTTAATCTTTAATTGACAATTTTGTAAAATCACTTCACAAATATTGTTTATCTAACAACATGCATGCATTTTCTATCATCAAACATCAAAATACACCAACATTCATCAATGGCAAAACCCTAAACCTTTAACAGTTTTGCAAAATAGTCCCTGGGCTAGCTAGATTAAGCTGCAACGATCTCAAAAACATAGAAATCATCAAAAACGGATTAAAAATACATACCTAACTGAAGGAGATAAGATTACCGAACCCTAGCCCTATTTTCCCAAGAGAATCGATTTTTTTTGTCTTTTGAAGAAGATGAACACAATTAAAATGTTTTGTTTTATTTAATTAACCTTTAATAACCAATTTACCTATTTAACCTTAATGAACATTAATTATTTCACTAAATGCCAAGCCATTTATATCCATTAACTCCTTAATGGGTTAATTACCACATAAGGACCTCCACTTTAAAGTTCTTTAGCTATTAGACACCTTTAGCTAATAGAACTCAAGTTTTACACTTTACGCGATTTAGTCCTTTTTATCAAATTGAACACTTAAACGATAAAATTCCTTAACGAAATTTTCACACAATCATAATATCATGTTGTAGACATTAAAATAATAATAAAATAATTATTTTGACCTTAAATTTATGGTCCCGAAACCACTTTTTTGATTTGACTAAAAACGGGCTGTTACAACTCTCTCCCTTAGGAATTTTCATCCCCGAAAATCTTACCAGAAAAGAGGTTAGGGTACTGTTTTCTCATAGGTTCCTCGGGTTCCCACGTAGCCTCTTCGACATCGTGTTGTTGCCACAAAAATTTTACCAAAGCTATGTGTTTATTTCTCAACTCTTTAACCTCTCGAGCTAAAATTATGATTGGTTCTTCGTTATATGTCATATCATGTTGAATTCCAATCTTTGCAGAAGAAATTACATGCGATGGATCTGATCGATATCGTCGTAACATTGAAACATGAAATACATCGTGGATATTTTCTAATTCTAACGGCAAGGCTAGCCAATATGCCACTGGCCCTATTCGTTAAATAATCTCGTACGGCCCGGTAAATTGCGGAGTCAATTTGTCTTTATGACAAAAACAAAGGATTTTCTTCCATGATGATACTTTCAAGAATACTCTGTCGCCGATCTGAAATTCAATGTCTTTATGTTTCAAATCCGCATACAATTTCTGTCGATCTGAAGCTGGTTTCAAACTGTCGCGAATTACTTTTTCTTTACCTTCAGTCTCTCTAATCAAATCAACCCCTTGAATCTTTTTTTCACTAAGCTCGGTCCAATACAATAGAGTTCGACATTTACGACCATACAATAATTCATATGGTGCCATCTTTATGCTCGATTGAAAACTGTTGTTATACGCGAATTCAACCAATGGTAAGTATTTCTCCCAATTGCCTTCAAATTCAAAAACACACCAACGAAGCATATCTTCGAGAATCTGTATTACTCTCTCAGACTGACCATCATTTTGGGGAGGAAATGCGGTACTAAAATGCAATCGCGTACCTAAAGCTTTTTGCAATTTCTTCCAAAATCGAAACGTAAACCTCAGATCTCTATCCGAAATAATTGAAATTGGTACCCCGTGCAATTTAACGATCTCAGATATGTACAACACTGTTAATCTATCAAGTGAAATGTAACACCCCTAACCCGTAACCATCGCCAGAATAGGGTTAAGAGGTGTTGCTGGACTTATCAGAACTTTTATGGTCATTTCACCAATATATCATACACCATCATCATATTATATCAAATCATTAACAAATAGTCCCTTTAAAAGGTCTACGAGACCTTAAACATGCATTGGGAAGGGGTCGGGACTAAACCGAGCACATACAAAATTTTTCCAAAACTTAACATTTTTCAAAGTTACAGAGGCCACACGCCCGTGTGGGTAGGCCGTGTACCTCACACGGTCTCTGACACACCCGTGTGTCCAAGCCGTGTCAAAACAGGGCATACATACTGATTTGTAACACCCCTTACCCGTATCCGTCGCCGGATTGGAGTTTTGAGGTATTACAAAACTAAACTCAATTCCAGACAAAACATTTAGTTGAATTCAAGCACAAAGCAATGCTATCTTTTCTATTTCATATGACATTACAACCATTTAAAAATAAATAATGTACAACCAATTTTTTTCTTACAAGTATTTAATATATATATATATACAAACGTCCAAATCACATAACTTAAGCATTCATGACAAATATATATTTATATATAATATTTAAACAATATCCTAACCTAGGTCATTTTATCACATATATCGGACATAAATCAAAACTCATGTAACATAAGCTGATTTTCATTCATTTTACTATAATACATATGCTTATTAAACCAACCGAACCATTACACTATTTAATAATCAATTGCATGTACAAACATATTAATAATATATCTTGGCCGAACACACTATTTCACCTCTCATTAGGATTCGAACCTAACCAACCAAGAACATATTTATTTCTTACCATTAACAATTGGATCTATATAATCAACTATCATATACAAAACTCATTATAAAAGTATAAATATCACATAGTCAAATTCACTTAAACATATCATTATTTAATTCTTACTAAACACATCAAACATATGTTATTTACCATATGGCCGAAACATATGTCTTAACTCAACTATCATTAATAAAATGTATTAAGCAAGTAACACATGAATTCACCTTAATCAAGATCATACACACATCATAAACACAGCAGCCATGTTTCACATATAATAAGCCAAGACCAAGTTTGCTAAACCATCACATAACATATATATATATATATATACCAAATGAGCACCTTCCACACATGATATAAACCATGACTGAATTCAAAACATCCATTAGCATCATGAACAGGCTATGAAATTAAAACATAGAAATGAATTTAACCAAAAGAAATAGCCATTTTCGCAAGGCTATATTATTATACAAAAGCAAATATAATAGATTTCAAAACTTAGTCTAACCTATACATGCCTTTGATTCAAAAATAAGCTTAAGTACCAAAAAAGGGGTGATAGTGTGGTTGACTTCTCCAACGATCCTCAGATGCCCATAGCTTGATCAAAATCTATAAAACAAAACAATGAATGCACACAGAGTAAGCTTACTAGCATAGTAAGTCTTAAGCGAATTTAAAGAAAATAATTCAATTTAACACTTAAGCATTCAAAGTCAAATACTTAATATTAATTCAACTTTAACAAAGCACACATATGGTATCACATTGCCGAACCTCAATACCCTATTTAACTTGACATTATTCATTATCTTACCTTCAACAAATAATTCATTAACTCAACTCAAAATTCAAATGGTAAGTATCCATTTTCTACCAAATACTCAATGCGTATGCACATCATTTAAATGAAACCACATACAAGAACATATATGTACTTATTCACTTCACATCTTATAACTCTAAATGTTCAATATACAGATATAAATTCAATTAAACAACTCACAGGTACTTACCTATACGGCCCTGTACTTTGATTCATACTAATAAACTTAAGTTTATTCTTTTGTCAACATAACTCCACCATTTCATATGCATAAGCTCGTATTCAAAAATAATCACCAGCATTAAGCCTGCTAGATCGAGTTCTGACATTTGATCACCGGCATTTATCCTGCTAGGCAATAAGCCCAAAACACTTCACTGGCACAAGGCCTGCTAGGCTCGAAGCCCGATACATTTCACCGGCACAAAGCCTGCTAGGCATTAAGCCCGATACATTTGATATAATTCAAATAATACATATCCCATACTTGATTTAAATCACTTGCACAAAATGAACTCAAATAAATTTAATTACCATTCATAATCAAATCTTTATGACACATTCGACTATGATCAAATTTCAATCCAATAGTTCAATGTTTGACATGTAAACTATACTACGAACAATATTTGTAGTAATAACTTGCTTTAAGACTTACCTCGACTGTCGACGGACGACGAAGACCGATTATTCAACACATTCAAGTCTGTTTTTCTTTGTTCTTGATCTAAACACATTCAATTTAAGCTCGTTCAAACACAATTCATTTCAATTTGGTCCAAAAACACTTAAATAGGCAAATTACTATTTTACCCTTAATGTTTCACACTTTTACAAATTAGTACAATTTGTACAAAACACAAAATACACCAATTTTGGTTACACACATCAAGGGCCGAATATTTCTAGGCTTAATACAAGACCTTGCATTTCATTTGTTTCATGTTTTAGTCCTTCAAGAATTTATTTTTTTTCAAATTAGTCCCTAACACTCAATTTCACCAAAACTTCTAATTCTAAAAATGATGATTTAAAACATACAATTAATAATCTACCATCAAACATCACATGCCATGAATACCGATTTAGTCAATCTATCCACAATAACCCAGTTTGCATCTTTCTTACTCGGTGACAAAGGCAAACCCAATACAAAATCCATCGTGACTCTATGCCATTTCCACTCAGGTATCATAATTGGCTGAAGTAATCCAGGAGGTACCTGATGCTCGACTTTAACTTGCTGACAGATCAAACATTTTGAAACAAAATAAGAGATATCTCGTTTCATACAGGCCACCAGTAAAACTATTTCAAATCATTATACATTTTTATAGTACCCGGGTGAACTGTTAATTGACTACTATGAGCTTCATTCAAAATCATCTGTATCACCTTTGAATTTCTCGAAACACACATTCGGTCTTTGAACCTCAAACAACCTTCGGCATCAACTCTTAACTCTGAATCAGTATTCGTTTCACATTGAGTCCGTTTTGCTATCAATTCATTATCAACTTTCTGAGCCTCGCGAATCTGTTGAATAAATAACGGTTTTACTTTTAACTCAACTACTAGCGAACCATCATTGGATAGGGCCAACTGAGTATTCATCGCACGTAAGGCAAACAACAATTTCGGACTCAAAGCATCAGCAACAACATTAGCTTTTCCCGGATGATAGTCAATCACAAGCTCATAATCTTTTAACAACTCTAACCATCTTCGCTGTCGTAGGTTCAAATCTTTCTAAGTCATCAAATATTTTAGGCTTTTATGATCGGAGTAAACATGACATTTCTCACCGAATAGATAATGGCGCCAAATTTTCAACGCAAACACAATAGCTGCCAATTCCAGATCATGTGCCAGATAGTTCTTTTTGTCTGGTTTTAATTGTCTCGAGGCATAAGCTACGAATTTGCCTTCTTGTATCAAAACACAACCCAAACTGTAACACCCCAAACCCGGCCCAAACACCATGACCGGATCTGGCATGTCACTTACGGAGATTTTAAAAGATGTCGCAATTTTAGAAAATATTTTTCTTGAGTTTAACACTTTATTTGAGAAAACTAAATGGTTGGATGATTTGTAAAAGATATACATTTTATATTTATGCCTTAGTGGATTAAAAACCGAAATTTGATACATGCCTTAACTTAATTAAAACGTAAAATGTAAATGTCTAATAATAATAAAAACCCAAAACAAACGAAAATATGAAGCTAGTGGCCCATGGCCTTATTACAATGAAATTTAAACCCACTGATTAAAAATATTAAAAATAAATAAACTAGTAAAGTCTTTTGCTGAATCAAAATAATCCCTCGCATGGCCACCTTGCGCTCTTCTCCAACCCGGTCCGATGCACTAGGTGCTACCTGAAAGATGTTAAATAATAGGGTGAGTCGCGAGACTAAGTGTACAACCCTCGTGCACCATAAGATTGGGCCTTAGCCCCACAGAACAGATAACAGAGTATAATATATCAGAAAATATGCAATGCCTAACCCAATCCTAGGTTTCCATCTGCTACACACCACCCTTACCTGCCAATCACACCATTGGGGATTTCTACAATCAACCCACACCGCTACACACCATTGATGGCAGTCATGCTACAGATAGCTGCTCATCGTCAGATCATGGCAATAGCCACTACAACAGATCATGGCATTAGCCACTAAAACAGATCATGGCATTAGCCACTACAATAGATCATGGCATTAGCCACTACAACAGATCATGGCAAAAGCCACTACAACAGATCATGGTAAAAGCCACTACAACAGAACACTTCCCCTTTCATCAATCACCCAACCCCATTTAATCACAGAAACCAGCATACATGTTCATCATACCAAATCGGCAGAAACATTCACTTTAGAATGACAGAGACACTAACCTGGTGATTCGCCTTTACCCTCCTCGGGTTTTCAACAGCCATGCCGGTATTTCGGCATTTAGCAGAATATAACAGATTTATAAACATATACTAACAAGCAATCCAAATGGTGTGAGAATGTTACACACCTGATAAATACGTAGGACTACCCTCTATGTCGATACCCTCGCTAATCGGATCTACAACCCTTTGTCTACAACTTTGCTCAAAAGCCAGAAGAACGCGAAGATAAGGCCTCTCCTATATTCGGCCAAGGGTTAGCGTTTTACCCAAATTATATGCTTAAATTAACAGATCTCCTTACCTAAAATGATTAGATCCCGAGAGTAGGATGATTCGAGTGCTACCGATTTAGAAACCTATGCGACTAGATCTTCTTCAAATCCCGGAATGACGCCCATGAAAGAAAATACAAGATTACTCAACCATCTAGCCATTCGGCTATGGTCTCCAAAAGCCGGAAAAGATTGAAAGAATAACATAATCGACACTTACCACTTCGTAAGATTTCGCTACCCCCTTGCGGGAAAGATTCGCGATCCACGAAGAAGACCGAGCGTAGAATATTAGAGATCTAGGAATTTTGGCTTTTAAGAAAATCCCAAAAAAGATGAACAAAAAGGCTGATGCGTTTTCGGCTTTTAGAAGAACTGAGTGAGGAGTTTCAAATTTGGCTTAGGAAAAGAAAACAAAAGAGCCTTGGAGATTTCGGCTAGGAAGTAATTTCGACAGAAGAAGAAAAAGAATAGAAAAGTTTCGGCAATAGAGAAAACTGAGAGAGAGAGAACTTCAGAGAAAAGAAGAAGAAAGGGAAAAACTGACAGAATTCAGCTTTGCCTAACTCTATCTAGCCACCCCCCTTTACAGACACAGTCCCATATTCGGCCACCTCTATCCTCCTAGATAGCTCCTCATCCTTTCCCTTATCCTTATCAGAACACCTATCAAAAGAGACTTAATTAGCTCCAACTCCTCCATCCTTTATCAGCACAATATCCACATATTTTAAACATTAAAAATCCCTAAATTTTAGCGTTGTTTCTGTCCCCTCTAGCTCCTCTTTAGGTGCCAAATTTGGCCCAAAAACTTGGGCTCCAAGCAGCCAAAATTCGGGCCTTCTCCATCCACTAGTGACGCCCCCCTTTTCTCCTCTATGGCGCCACCCTACTTTGGGACCACAAGCCAAATTTGACATTTTAAACAACCAAAACTTTATTTTAAGCCCTAGAGTATCTTAATAGAATATTTAATCAAGGCCTCAGCCCAAACCTGAACCTAATTTGCACCTCAAATTCTCAAAGTAACATATTAAGCATACATCACATAAAATGCACAGACCCAATAATTCAGGATGTTACAGTTCTACCCCCTTAAAGAAATTTTGTCCTCGAAATTTCCAACTAACTATTAATCATACTACCCAAGTCTCACCACTATGCTTCCGCTACGAACTCTAATTCTAAAGCCAAAAGAAACACTTAAGATAATATGATAGAGTACGCACCGGTATTCGCATCTGGAGCGTCCTCGTCCCCTTGTACTCATTCTTCCAATTGACGTTTATTTGATTAGAAATTTTATGAATTAATAGGTTTCTTCCACTGATTAACCACGAAAAGTCTTATGAACAGTAGTTTAAGAGTAGTTCTTTCGAATTCGGAATCACATCCACAAGTTTCAGTCTCAAGTTCACATCTTCTAGTCCTAAGAAGCACATACGTTCAATCATCAACCATCCACATAAAAGTAGCATCCACGAACTTACATTCATCATGTAGGGGTGTCTTCATCGTTTCACTACCCAGGGGTGTTTTCATAATTTATCCTACAAGGGTATTTTCGTAATTTTCCAAAATAGGGCTCCTTTGTGAAATAAGGTAATTTTGCATTTCAGGGGTATTTTGGTAATTTAAAATCTGGGGTGCTTCGAATTTTTTTTAAAACTTGGGACATCTCAGTAATTTTGTGAAAATCAGGTGGCTGGTCCCTTTCGGGTTTTAGTTATAGATTTTGGCCCACAACAAATCCTCGTGGCTAGGGTGAACAAATACACACGCACTGTAGGATTCCAAATGACAGGAGGTGAGTCACTAGGACTGCTTAAGTACCAGGCTCTTCCAGATCCAATCCTAGACATGCGCATGCCTGTTGCCACACCCTAATCTCGCGACTTGTTCACAGGTTTGTTTGGTTGGATTAAATCTTATGCATTTAGAGAGTTGTTTAAACTAAGCCTAAAGTCCATCAAGTTCTAATTAAAATAATCTACTTCCCTTAAAGCCCATCAAGCCCACATATATATATATAACACACAGTGAGTTCTGAATACTTACCTGGCGGACTTGGGCTGGAGACGCAGGTGCCATGCCGAGAAAACCCTCCTGTGATATTTATAAACATGCATGTTTTCAAAAACCCAACTTTAGAAAATGTTTTGAGCCCAAAACCCCCAAAGCCGAGTTTTGAACCGGGCTCTGATATCAATTTGTAACACCCCAAACCCAGTCCAAACACCATGACCGGATCTGGCATGTCACTTAGGGAGATTTTAAAAGATGTCGCAATTTCGGAAAATATTTTTCTTGAGTTTAACACTTTATTCGAGAAAACTAAATGGTTGGATGATTTGTAAAAGATATACATTTTATATTTATGCCTTAGTGGATTAAAAACAAAAATTTGATACATGCCTTAACTTAATTAAAACATAAAATGTAAATGTCTAATAATAATAATAACCCAAAACAAATGAAAATATAAAGCTAGTGGCCCATGGCCTTATTACAATGAAATTTAAACCCACTAATTAAAAATAATAAAAATAAATAAACTAGTAAAGTCTTTTGCTGAATCAAAATAATCCCTCGCATGGCCACCTTGCGCTCTTCTCCAACCCGGTCCGATGCACTAGGTGCTACCTGAAAGATGTTAAATAATAGGGTGAGTCGCGAGACTCGATGTGCAACCCTCGTACACCATTAGATTGGGCCTTAGCCCCACGCACGTATAATGATTATAATATATCAGAAAATATGCAAAAACCAACCCAATCCTAGGTTTCCATCCGCTACACACCACCCTTACCTGCCAATCACACCATTGGTGATTTCTACAATCAACCCACACCGCACACCATTGATGGTAGTCATGCTGCGCAGATAGTCGCTCATCGTCGATCATGGCAATAGCCACTACAACGCATCATGGCATTAGCCACTACAATGATCATGGCAAAAGCCACTACAATGATCATGGCAAAAGCCACTACAACGAACACTTCCCTTTCATCAATCACCCAACCCCATGCAATCACAGAAACCGGCATACATGTTCATCATACCAAATCGACAGAAATATTCACTTTAGAATGACAGAGATCACTAACCTGGTGATTCGCCTTTACCCTCCTCGGGTTTTCAACAGCCATGCCGGTATTTCGGCATTTAGCAAAATATAACAGATTTATAAACATATACTAACAAGAAATCCAAATGGTGTGAGAATGTTACACACCTGATAAATACGTAGGACTACCCTCTATGTCGATACCCTCGCTAATTGGATCTACTACCCTTTGTCTACAACTTTGCTCAAAAGCCAGAAGAACACGAAGATAAGGCCTCTCCTATATTCGGCCAAGGGTTAGCGTTTTACCCAAATTATATGCTTAAATTAACAGATCTCCTTACCTAAAACGATTAGATCCCGGAAGTAGGATGATTCGAGTGCTACCGATTTAGAAACCTATGTGGCTAAATCTTCTTCAAATCCTGGAATGCCGCTCATAAAAGAAAATACGAGATTAGTCAACCATCTAGCCATTCGGCTATGGTCTCCAAAAGCCAGAAAAGATTGATAGAATAACATAATCGACACTTACCACTTCAGAAGATTTTGGCTACCCCCTTGCAGGAAGATTCGGCAATCACAGAAAAAGATCGAAGCATAGAAGATTAGAGATCTAGGAATTTCGGCTTTTAAGAAAATCCCGAAAAAGATGAACAAAAAGGCTGATGCATTTTCGGCTTTTAGAAGAACTGAGTGAGGAGTTTCGGTTTTGGCTTAGGAAAAGAAAACAAAAGAGCCTTAGAGATTTCGACTAGGAAGTAATTTCGACAGAAGAAGAAAAAGAATAGAAAAGTTTCAGCAATAGAGAAAACTGAGAGAGAGAGAGCTTCAGAGAAAAGAAGAAGAAAGGGAAAAATTGACAGAATTCGGCTTTGCCTAACTCTATCTAGCCGCCCCCCTTTACACACACAGTCCCATATTCGGCCACCTCTATCCTCCTAGATAGCTCCTCATCCTTTCCCTTATCCTTATCAGAATACCTATCAAAAGAGACTTAATTAGCTCCAACTCCTCCCTCCTTTATCAACACAATATCCACATATTTTAAACATTAAAAATCCCTAAATTTTAGCCTTGTTGCCGTCCCCTCCTAGCTCCTCTTTAGGTGCTGAATTTGGCCCAAAAACTTGGGCTCCAAACAGCCAAAATTTGGGCCTTCTCCATCCACTAGTGACGCCCCCCTTTTCTCCTCTATGGCGCCACCCTACTTTGGGACCACAAGCCCAATTTGACATTTTAAACAACCAAAACCTTATTTTAAGCCCTAGAATATCTAAGGTAATATTTAATCAAGGCCTCAAATTTCAAACTCAACCCAATTTGCACCTCAAATTCTCAAAGTAACATATTAAGCATACATCACATAAAATGCACAGACCCAATAATTCAGGATGTTACACAAAGCATTCAAAGATGGATCACTATAAATAACAAATTCTTTACCCGATTCTGGTTGAACTAACACTGGAGCTTCGCTCAATAAAGCTTTCAACTGATCGAAACTTTTCTAGCATTTTTCTGACCATTCAAACTTAACATCTTTCTGAAGTAATCGCGTCATTGGAGTTCCAATCATAGAGAAACCTTTTACAAACCGTCTATAATAACCTGCTAGTCCCAGAAAACTTCGAACTTCAGATACATTTCTAGGAGGCTTCCAATCTAGTATTGATGAAACCTTATTCGGATCAACCCTAATACCCGATGCTGATACAATATGTCCCAGAAAAATGACTTCTCGTAACCAGAACTCACATTTACTGAACTTCGCATACAACTGTTTATCACGCAAAGTTTGTAGTACTAATCTCAAATGTTCAGCATGCTCGGATTCATCACGGGAATAAATCAATATGTCATCTATGAATACAACCACAAATCGATCCAAATACTGTCTGAAGATCTGATTCATTAAGTCTATAAAAACAGCAGATGCATCCAAAAGGCATAACTAAAAACTCATAGTGCCCGTACCTCATTCTGAAAGAAGTTTTCAGAATGTCTGAATCTTTTACTCGCAAATGATAATAACCTAATCTCAGATCTATCTTTGAAAACACAGAAGCTCATTTCAACTGATCAAACAAACCATCGATTCTGGGCAGAGGATATTTATTCTTAATGATCACTTTGTTTAACTGACGATAATCAATACACATTCTCATCGTACCATATTTCTTTTTTACAAACAAAACGGGAGCACCCCAAGGTGAGAAACTCGGTCGAGCGAAACCTCTATCTGTCAATTCTTGCAACTGAGCTTTCAAATATTTCAGTTCAGTTTGTGCCATTTTGTACGGAGCTATCGATATCAGAGTCGTCCCCGGCATTTGTAACACTCTTAAATCGGGGTCTCTGCATTTTGTGTGTTATTGCATGTGATATTATGTTGGTTGTGCTAGTTTAGCATGTTTTGGGGTCCAAGCATGACTTCGAGTTAGGCCTGAGTCATGGCTAAAATTTTTGTTTTTTGGTACTTAGAGAGAGGAAGCTAAGAGAGTTAAGGGTTAAAAGAAATTGTCGGAGGGTTTAGACACAAATATCTTGGTGGTAAAGTGGCAAAGGAGGCGCCACTAAGGTGCTAGGAAGGTGACGCCACATGCAGGGAAGGATAGCTTGGGTTCGAGCTGTAGAAATCCATTTCTACTTATTCTTTTTCACGCTAGAAGCAAGGAAGAGGTGTGCTCAGGTAGGACTCTCTGGAATGGATGAGGATTGAGTCAACAGATTTGAAATGGATGGAGAGGAGAAAATTGTGGAGCTTGATGCATTCAAACCGATTTGAATGAGTGGACGGGAGAGTCTTGAGGTGTTGGCCGAATTATGGACTGTGGGGGAGGAGGAGTAATCAGTTGGGAAGCAAGGGGTGTGCCGAATCTCAATAGCCAAGTAAGAGAGCATTTTGGGCAAGGCACTCAAGGGGGGCATTGTGCTTGTGATAAATCGAAACCTCTTTGGCATTTTCTCTCTTTTGCTCTTTCGGCAACTTTGGTATTTGGCCAAACCAACTTTGCCATTCCCTTTGAAAAGCCAGAACTCAATAGCCATTCTCTCCTTTTCTTTTTTCTGGTTCATTCATTGTTAGTCGAAACCTCCTTACTTTGCCGAATCTTGGTTCTATTTTCTTCTCCATCTCTTCCATCTTCAAAAGACGAAAGCCTTGTTGTTTCTCTTTCATTTTCATCAAGTATTTTGGCCGAATACCCTTAGTCTATTTTCTTCTCTTCGCACGTGTGCTAATCTCTTTGTAGTGCCGAAAGCTATTCTTTCTTTTGGGTTATAGCTGAATCTCCTGATAAGTATAACCTTTTTATTCTTCTTTCTCGATTGATTTGGTTAATGCCGAAATCCCACTTCTCTTTGCTATTTCTTCAATCGTTATAAATTGGGATCTTAACTCTTTTCTTGTTCTATCTTGGTGAAGTAGCTGAAATCCCTAAATAACACTAGGGTGTGCCGAACTTTGGTGATTGGTGGCCGAATCACAAGAAGGTAAGGGGTAAGTGTTTTACGGTTTCAACATCTCCTATTGTGAGTAATATCGAAGGCTTTAACCCAATGATAGTGGTATTTGGCCGATTGTAGGGAGGAGTGCAACCTGATTCAGTGGATCTTCGGGATTTGATTGCCGATCTAGGTAAGGGTTCTAGCATTTCGGATCTGTTTCCTATTCTTTCAAAAGCCGAAGGCTAATTATCTTTGTGCTAGTGCTTGGCCGATTGTAAAGGGAGGTTCATCATGTAACTTCGGGATTTGGTTGGAAACCAAATTGATGTTAAGGTAAGGTGCTACCTTTGTGCGACATATCCTTCGGGAATTTGTGATTAAGTCGAATGGCTTTAGTCTTAAAAGTATGGTGTTGGCCGATTGTAGGAAAGGTGAAGGCAAACGTTTTGGGATCTTTGGGTTCTATCGATTGGAAATAGATCGTGGTTTTGGGATTTCGCTTAGATCTACAAGTAGTCAGGTGTGTAAAGCTTACACACTTCATTAGTATTATATGTTGATTATGTTTACTGTTAAAAGCCGAATAGCCATTGAAATCAGTGATTTTGCCTTGTGGGCATGAGCGTGGACTCCGGGTAAGTCCCCGGTTATACGGATCTCGATATATGTTATCATGTCACTGTATAATGTTATGCTATGGGTTATTTGCATCATAACATGATATTATGCCACGATTGATATGGACATGATGATGGGATTGATGAGAGGAGGGGGAAGGATGATTTGGACTGTCACCAGTGGTTTTGACCACACGGCGGGTTGGCCTCGCTTTTGATACTATATTTGTGACTAAGTCCCAGTGGTTTTGACCACCTGTGGTTTTGACCACACGTATGATATTCGTGACTACGGTCACCAGTGGTTTTGACCACATATGGATATTGTGACTCGTCCTAGTGGTTTGGTACCACAGTGGGTTGGCCCCACATGTTGATTACGGGATTGTCATCAGTGGTTTTGACCACACGATGGGTTGGCCCCATCACTTGATTTGTGACTACGGTCACCAGTGGTTTTGACCACACTTATGTATTTATTTGTGACTTCGGTCACCAGTGGTTTTGACCACCAGTGGTTTTGACCACACGGGGTGGATACAGGAGATCGGATGGTTAGGTGGGTTGCATGATTTGCATGTTTTACTCATGATTTGTGTAAGTGCTATTCTATCGGGTTGGGGATTTATACACTGAGTCTCGGTGACTCACCCCTTCCCTTATATTTTGCAGATGAGGCATAGATCGCGGATTTGGGCGCCGGGAGGACACGAGGTGGCCATGGAACTTATATTCGATTTTGTTTTATACTTTGATTTTGGGTATTATTTTTATAATTTGGTTTTAACTTGTAATAAGGTTAAGTATTATTTTTTGGTTATTAATTACTTGATGTTATATTAATTATTTCATGCATGTGATTAATAACTCGACATGCTTAAATAACCGGGATTAAATTGATGTTTTCAAAACTATACTCTATATCGGGATTTTCAAACGTTACCATCGGTTAACAATATTCACAAGATGAGAACAAAGGTAACTTAGATGATTTTCAAACTTAACTTTTTCAAAAGCAAATGGTTTTAACTTGACTATGTGCAACTTGCTCGGGATTTAATAGAATCGTATGGCTTTTCGAAACTAGTAGCAACAAATGGATTTTTCAAGCATGAGTTTTTCCGGGTTCTAAAGCAACAAAAACGATTTCAGCATCACTTTACTCGGGGTTTTCTAAACCTTAAAGCGATAAAAGGGTTTCAATAAAAATAAACCAGTAACTTTTTTTCTTCAAAATGTTTTCACTCCGTAGCATGCCAGATTCGGTCGTGGTGTGTTGACTGGGTTTGGGGTGCTACAATTTTGGTATCAGAGCCAAGTTCAATAGCTCGGCTGTGGGCCCGAGGCCCAAAAATGTTTAGAATGGATGATGAAAGGCTTTATGGGAAAAGTATGGTTGGGTAAGCATGGCACCGAGTCTCCAGCACCGATCCGCCCAGGTAAGTACCCCAAAGTATTTCTTATCGATGATATGATTGTGATAATGTTGGCATGACTAGATAGTGGTAGGAAATACTTTAGAGACTTGAACTATAGGATGGTATGAACTCGCGAAACAATCCCTTATTAAACTTCTCATTAAACTGTGCTTTAATAAACAGTGGAATAAAGTCTAACGCATAAAACTCTTAATCAGCTCAAATCATATCGGTAGTCATGAGTGCACGTGGACATGGGCATAATACACGTGGACGAGGTAGGGGTAGGATGACAGTTTCGGAACCCGTAGGGTCTGGACATGGGTCAGAAAACAAGGTACCACCGCCGCCAGCTGTGGGTGCGGAATATCGAGATCGGACGGTGGCGACGCAGCAGCGTCGCGAGCGTCGGCGGGTGTTAGAGAGGGTCGCAAGTGCGGGCGTCGGAACGGGGGTTCAAAAATCTGTGTCCGAACGACTCTGGGCTAATGGTGCAGAGGTGTTCAGAGGTGTATCCGACGTGGCTCCTAGTACGGCAGAATATTGGTTGGAGGCAACAGAACATATCATGGACGACCTGGATTTTACGGCTGAGGAGAAGCTGAAGGGTATAGTATCTCTTCTCCGGGATGAGTCATATCAGTGGTGGCTTACGGTTAGGGACAGAGCAGTGGCGGATGACATCACTTGGGAATTGTTTAGAGTAGCCTATCAGAGGAAATACATTGGGGCTAGCTACATCGATGCGCAGCGCAAGGCGTTCCTGAACTTGGTCCAGGGAAATAAGACTGTGTTAGAATATGAGGGGAAATTTGTTCGGCTGAGTCGGTATGCATGGGGTATTGTGGGCACAGAACATGAGCGCTGTGTTAGGTTTAAGGATGGGTTGAGAGATGAGCTGTGAATGTTAAATGCCCCACAGTAGGAAAGAGAGTTCGCAGTTTTAGTGGAGAAGGCTAAAGTTGCTGAGGAGGTGAAACAGTCGGTAAGACGGAATCAGGATAAGGGTTGGAATAAGAGGAATTTTGGGTCATCTGGTTCTGCTGGGAATCAGCAGAAACGGGGTAGATATGGTGGGCTGAATCAAGCTGCTATGCCTGTTGCTACTAATACTCAATGGCCGTCGCGGTGTGCTCGGTGTGGGAAGTCTCACACGAGGGAATGTTGGACTGGAAACAGAGGGTGCTTTGAGTGTGGGTCGATGGGGCACCGAGTGAGGGATTGCCCACAGAGATCAGCTAGGCTGTAGTCTAGGGATCAGAATCGTACACAGATCAGGAGGGATGGTCAGCAGCCACAGAAGGGTCGTGGTTCAGTCAGGGGAGGTAATGGCTCTGGTAGAGGCCGTGGAGCACTGGGTAGAGGTGCAGGTAGTACAGAGGTGAGACAACCTGGATTGGTCTACGCAGCGAGGCGTCGAGAGGAGGGCGACGCACCGGACGTCATAACCGGTACGTCCTTAATCTTTAGACTACCTTATACTACTTTGATAGATGTTGGTTCGACGCACTCGTATGTTGCCAGTAGCATAGTGGAAACTATGAACTTAGACTCTGAGATTACTTCTAGGAAGATGACAGTAATAAGCCCTCTAGGTCACTCTGTAGAAGTAAATAAACTATATAGGGATGTACCCCTAGAACTTCAAGGGGTCGTGTTTTTGGCTGACTTGATGGAACTGCCGTTTGGGGAGTTCGATCTGATTCTCGGGATGGATTGGTTAGTAAAGTACCAGGCCAGTTTGGATTGCGCAGCTAAGCGCATGGTGTTGAAGACAATGGAAGGCGAGGAGGTGGTGATGATAGGTAATAGGAGAGATTACCTATCCAATGTGGTATCTGCGCTGAAGGCGGAGAAAATGGTGAGGAAAGGTTGTGAGGCATTTATGGTGCATGTCTGTGCTTTGGAAACCAAGGATGCAGCTGTAGAGAATGTCCAAACCGTGGGGGAATTTGCTGATGTATTTCTAGAGGAACTTCCGGGTTTGCCTCCTTATCGCGAGGTTGAGTTCGGTATAGACTTGTTACCCGAAACCGCGCCAGTGTCTATTGCCCCGTATAGGATGGCGCCGAAAGAATTGGTGGAGTTAAAGGCTCAGATTTAGGAGTTGCTGGACAGAGGTTTCATTTGGCCGAGTGTATCACCTTGGGGAGCACCTGTGCTTTTTGTTAAGAAGAAAGACGGTACTATGCGGATGTGTATAGACTACCGCCAGCTGAATAAGTTGACGATCAAAAACAAGTATCCGATGCCCAGGATAGATGACTTGTTTGATCAGCTTAAGGGTACATCGGTATTTTCTAAGATAGATCTTAGGTCGGGTATCATCAACTCAAGTTGAAAGAGGCTGATATTCATAAGACGGCGTTTCATACTCGGTATGGGCATTACGAGTTTCTGGTGATGCCATTCGGGTTAACCAATGCACCGGCAGCATTCATGGACATGATGAATCGGGTGTTTCAGCCGTATTTGGATCGGTTCGTCGTAGTGTTTATAGACGACATTTTGGTGTACTCGAAATCTGAGGAGGAACATGACGCGCATCTTTGGGTGGTTCTACAGGTTTTGAGGGAGAAGCAGTTATTCGCCAAATTTAGTAAGTGCGAGTTCTGGCTTAAGGAGGTAACTTTCTTGGGTCATGTAGTATCAGCTGAGGGGATTAGGGTGGATCCTCGGAAGATCGAAGCAGTGTTGGATCGGAAACCACCTAAGTCGGTTGCAGAGATTTGGAGTTTTCTGGGTTTAGCAGGATACTACAGAAGGTTCGTGGAGGGTTTCTCCTTGATTGCAGTGCCACTGACTAAGTTGTTGAGAAAAGGGGTTCCGTTTGTGTGGTCTGAAAAATAGCAAGAAAGTTTCGACAAGTTAAAGAAGATTCTGACTGAAGCTCCGGTGTTGATTCAGCCTAAGGCAGGAAAGGAATTCATGGTCTACTGTGATGCATCGCATACTGGCTTAGGGTGTGTGCTGATGCAAGATGGAAATGTGGTCGCTTATACTTCTCGGCAATTAAGGCCTCATGAGGGTAACTACCCGACACATGACTTGGAGTTGGCTGCAGTGGTTTTCGCCTTGAAGATTTGGAGGCATTACTTGTATGGGGAGAAGTCGATAGTCTACATGGATCACAAGAGTCTGAAGTACCTCTTGACTCAGAAAGATTTAAATTTGAGGCAGCGGAGGTGGATCGAGTTGTTAAAGGACTACGACTGCTCGATTGAGTACCATCCGGGTAAGGCTAACGTAGTAGCTGATGGGTTGAGCCGTAAGGTGGTAGCAGACCTGAGAGCGATGTTTGCTCACCTTAGTCTATATGACGATGGGAGTCTTTTGGCAGAATTGCAAGTAAGGCCGACGTGGATTGATCAGGTTAAGGAGAAACAGCTAGTGGATGAGGTTCTAAGTGCTCGGAGGTTGCAAGTGCAAGGTGGTGAATCGGAGGGTTACAGCTTGGGTAGTGATGGAGTACTGTGTTTTCAGGGGAAAGTATGTATGCCGAAGGACGTTAAATTGAGACAGCGGATTCTACGGGAAGCTCATAGTAGCCCATACGCTATGCACCCGGGGGGCAGTAAGATGTATCGTGATTTGAAGGAATAGTTCTGGTGGCCAGGTCTTAAACTGGAAGTAACTGAGTCTGTGGGCAAGTGTCTGACATGCCAGCAAGTTAAAGCTGAGCATCAACTACCGTCAGGTCTGTTGCTACCGGTAAAGATTCCGCAGTGGAAATGGGAAAGGATTACGATGGATTTTGTCAGCGGGCTACCTCTTACGCCTAGCAAGAGGGACTCAGTTTGGGTGATTGTGGATCGTCTGACTAAATCGGCTCATTTCATACCAGTCCGGGTTGATTATTCGCTCCAGAAGTTAGCCAAGTTGTATGTGGCAGAGATAGTAAGGTTGCATGGAGTGCCAGTGTCAATTATCTCGGATAAGGATCCCAAGTTCACGTCGAGGTTCTGGAAAGCTTTGCATCAGGCATTGGGTACGAGGTTGGATTTCAGCACGGCTTTTCATCCGCAGTCTGATGGATAGTCAGAAAGGGTAATCCAAATTATGGAAGATATGTTAAGGGGCTGTGTTCTAGATTTCAGCGGTAGTTGGGAGGAGTATCTACCATTGGCAGAGTTCGCTTATAACAACAGTTATCAAGCGAGTATTCAGATGGCACCCTATGAGGCATTATATGGATGCAAATTTCGTACTACTACGTGTTGGACAGAACTGGGTGAATGGCAGATGTTGGGTCCGGAGTTGGTGGCAGAAACAGAGGATAAGGTTAAGGTGATTTGGGCTCGTCTAAAGGAAGCGTCGGACAGGCAGAAGTCTTACGCTGATCTTAAGCGCAGGGACATAGAGTATGCAGTGGGTGACAAGGTCTTTCTGAAGGTATCGCCGTGGAAGAAAGTGTTGAGATTTGGGCGAAAGGGCAAGCTGAGCCCTAGGTTTATCGGGCCGTATACGGTGTTGAAGTGAGTGGGACCAGTAGCTTATCAACTCAAGTTGCCGGCAGAGTTAAGTCAGATTCACGACGTATTTCATGTTTCGATGCTTAGGTGCTATCGATCAGATCCGTCACATGTTGTGCCAGTTGAGGAGATAGAGGTGAGCTCAGACTTGTTTTTCGAGGAGGAACCGGTACGGATTTTGGATCGAGATGTCAAAGTTCTGCGTAGGAAGTCTGTTCCCTTGGTGAAAGTATTATGGCGGAACCATGGTACGGAGGAAGCCACGTGGGAACCAAAGGATGTGATGCGGCAATAATACCCTCAACTCTTCTGACCAGGTAATTTCGAGGCAAAAATTATTTTTAAGGGGGTAGAACTGTAACACTCTTAAATCGGGGTCTCTGCATTTTGTGTGTTATTGCATGTGATATTATGTTGGTTGTGCTAGTTTAGCATGTTTTGGGGTCCAGGCATGACTTCGGGTTAGGCCTGAGTCATGGCTAAAATTTTTGTTTTTTGGTACTTAGAGAGAGGAACTAAGAAGAAATTGTAACACCCCAAACCCAGTCAACACACCACGACCGAATCTGGCATGCTACGGAGTGAAAACATTTTGAAAAAAACAAGTTACTGGTTTATTTTTATTGAAACCCTTTTATCGCTTTAAGGTTTAGAAAACCCCGTGTAAAGTGATGCTGAAATCATTTTTGTTGCTTTAGAACCCAGAAAAACTCATGCTTGAAAAATCCGTTTGTTGCTACTAGTTTTGGAAAGCCATACGATTCTATTAAATCCCGAGCAAGTTGCACATAGTCAAGTTAAAACCATTTGCTTTTGAAAAAGTTAAGTTTGAAAATCATCTAAGTTACCTTTGTTCTCATCTTGTGAATATTGTTAACCGATGGTAACATTTGAAAATCCCGATATAGAGTATAGTTTTGAAAACATCAATTTAATCCCGGTTATTTAAGCATGTCGAGTTATTAATCACATGCATGAAATAATTAATATAACATCAAGTAATTAATAACCCAAAATAATACTTAACGACCTTATTACAAGTTAAAAACAAAATTATAGAAAATAATACCCAAAATCAAAGTATAAAACGAAACCGAATATAAGTTGCATGGCCACCTCGTGTCCTCCCCGGCTCCAAATCCGCGATCTATGCCTCATCTGCAAAATATAAGGGAAGGGGTGAGTCACCGAGACTCAGTGTATAAATCCCCAACCCGATAGAATAGCACTTACACAAATCATGAGTAAAACATGCAAATCATGCAACCCACCTAACCATCCGATCTCCTGAATCTACCCCGTGTGGTCAAAACCACTGGTGGTCAAAACCACTGGTGACCGAAGTCACAAATATATACATAAGTGTGGTCAAAACCGCTGGTGACCGTAGTCACAAATCAAGTGATGGGGCCAACCCATCGTGTGGTCAAAACCACTGATGACAATCCCGTAATCAACATGTGGGGCCAACCTACTGTGGTACCAAACCACTGGGACAAGTCACAATATCCATATGTGGTCAAAACCACTGGTGACCGTAGTCACGAATATCATACGTGTGGTCAAAACCACTAGTGGTCAAAACCACTGGAACTTAGTCACAAATATAGTATCAAAAGCGGGGCCAACCCGCCGTGTGGTCAAAACCACTGGTGACAGTCCAAATCATCCTTCCCCCTCCTCTCATCAATCCCATCATCATGTCCATATCAATCGTGGCATAATATCATGTTATGATGCAAATAACCCATAGCATAGCATTATACAGTGACATGATAACATATATTGAGATTCGTATAACAGGGGACATACCCGGAGTCCACGCTCATGCCCACAAGGCAAAATCAATGATTTCAATGGCTATTCGGCTTTTAACAGTAAACACAATGAACATATAATACTAATGAAGTGTGTAAGCATTACACACCTGACTACTTGTAGATCTAAGCGAAATCCCGAAACCACGATCTATTTCCAATCGATAGAACCCAAAGATCCCGAAACGTTTTCCTTCACCTTTCGTACAATCGGCCAACACCATACTTTTAAGACTAAAGCCATTCAGCTTAATCACAAAATCCCGAAGGATATGTCGCACAAAGGTAGCACCTTACCTTAACGCCGATTTGGTTTCAATCCAAATCCTGAAGTTACGTGATGAACCTCCCTTTACAATCGGCCAAGCACTAGCACAAAGATAATTAGCCTTCGGCTTTTGAAAGAATAGGAAACAGATCCGAAACACTAGAACCCTTACCTAGATCGACAATCAAATCCCGAAGATCCACTGAATCAGGTTGCACTCCTCCCTACAATCGGCCAAGTACCACTATCATTGGGTTAAAGCCTTTGATATTACTCACAACAGGAGATGTTGAAACCGTAAAACACTTACCCCCTTACCTTACTGACATATTCGGCCACCAATCACCAAAGTTCGGTACACCCTAGTGTTATTTAGGGATTTCGGCTACTTCACCAAGATAGAGCAAGAAAAGAGTTAAGATCCCGATTTATAACGATTGAAGAAATAGCAAAGAGAAGTGGGATTTCGGCATTAACCAAATCAATCGAGAAAGAAGAATAAAAAGGTTATACTTACCAAGAGATTCGGCTATAACCCAAAAGAAAGAATAGCTTTCGGCACTACAAAGAGATTAGCACACGTGCGAAGAGAAGAAAATAGACTAAGGGTATTCGGCCAAAATACTTGATGAAAACGAAAGAGAAACAATAAGGCTTTCAGCTTTTGAAGATGGAAGAGATGGAGAAGAAAATAGAACCAAGATTCGGCAAAGTAAGGAGGTTTCGGCTAACAATGAATGAACTAGAAAAAAGAAAAGGAGAGAATGGCTATTGAGTTTCAGCTTTTCAAAGGGAATGGCAAAGTTGGTTCGGCCAAATACCAAAGTTGCCAAAAGAGAAAAAGAGAGAAAATGCCAAAGAGGTTTCGGTTTATCACAAGCACAATGCCCCCCTTGAGTGCCTTGCCGAAAATGCTCTCTTACTTGGCTATTGAGATTCGGGACACCCCTAGCTTCCCAACTGATTACTCATCCTCCCCCACAGTCCATAATTCGGCCAACACCTCAAGACTCTCCTGTCCACTCATTCAAATCGATTTGAATGAGTCAAGCTCCACAATTTTCTCCTCTCCATCCATTTCAAATCTGTTGACTCAATCCTCATCCATTCCAGAGAGTCCTACCTGAGCACACCTCTTCCTTGCTTCTGGCGTGAAAAAGAATAAGCAGAAAGGGATTTCTGCAGCTCGAACCCAAGCTCTCCTTCTCTGGATGTGGCGTCACCTTCCTGGCACCTTAGTGGCGCCTCCTTTTCCACTTTACCACCAAGCTATTTGTGTCTAAACCCTCCGACAATTTCTTTTAACCCCTAACTCTCTTAGCTTCCTCTCTCTAAGTACCAAAAAACAAAAAATTTAGCCATGACTCAGGCCTAACCCGAAGTCATGCCTGGACCCTAAAACATGCTAAACTAGCACAACCAACATAATATCACATGCAATAACACACAAAATGCAGAGACCCCGATTTAAGAGTGTTACAACATTAACTCAATACCAAACTCTACCTCTCGAATCGATGGCAAACCCGGTAATTCTTCAGGAAACACATCTGGATACTCACATACAACTGGTACTGATTCAATCTTCTTTTCTGTCACTTTAGAGTCAAGTACATAAGCAAAGTAAGCTTCATAACCCTTTCTCACATATTTTTGAGCTAACATCGAAGATATCACTACCAGTAAACCATTCAGATCATTAGACTCAATCTGAATAATCTCATCATTCTGACATCGCAAATCAATAGTTTTCCGTTTGTAGTTCACAATAGTATCGTGCAAGGTTAACCAATCCATACCCAGAATTATATCAAACTCGTCGAATGGCAAAAACATCAAATCAGCCGGGAAACATGAATCTCGAATCATTAACGGACAATTCTTGCACATTTTATCAACTAAAACACACCGGCCTAAGGGGTTCGATACTCTAATCACAAACTCATTAGACTCTATAGGCAAAGTCTTACTGGATACTAAAGTCTCACATACATAAGAATGAATCGAACCAGGATCAATCAATGCAACAAAACTTGTATCATAGAGAGTGAAAGTACCAGTAATCACATCTGGAGACGAAGCTTCTTCGCGGGCACGAATAGCATAAGATCTGGCAGGTGCACGAGCTTCAGATCTAACAGTTGTGTCTTTAGTTCCTCTCTGATTGCTACTCACATTACCCATGTTCCTAGGTGGTCTACCTCGAGCTGTCGTATTAATCAATCTGACATTCTGTACTGTGTTTTGCTCAGCCAACTCAGGGCATTCACGAATGAAATGATCTAATGATCCACATTTGAAACAAGCTCGATCATTCAATCTACAACTGTCGAGATGTCGTTTACCACAATATTTGCACTCCGATTGATTTCATCTAACGTTACCAACACTTGCTACTGAGGTAGCTCTCGATCTCACAACTGGTCTATCTCGATCCCGTCTAGGATAACCCGCAGTAGCCTTTGAACGGCTAGAGTCATCTCAGAATTTCTTTGATTCCGATTGGAAAGACTTACTTGAGAATCTCTTACGTGCATCTCTAACTTCATAGTCAGCTTTTCTCTTCTCTTTTCCGAGCTCTTCAGCTTTGTAAGCTCGTTCAACAAGTACAACAAACTCTTTAATTTCAAGAATCCCGACTAACAACTTGATGTATTCATTCAGCCCGTTTTCAAATATTTTACACATTATTACTTCAGTTGGAACACACTCTCGGGCATATCTGCTCAGTCTCACAAATTCCCGCTCATATTCTGTTACAGTCATACGACCCTGTTTCAGCTCAAGGAATTCTTTACGCTTCTAAACAATAAATCTCTGACTGATGTATTTCTTATGGAATTCAGTCTGAAAGAACTCCCAAGTAACTCGTTCTCTCGGTACTACAGATATCTGTGTATTTCACCAATGATACGCGGAATCTCGAAGCAATGATACAACACATTTGATGCACTCATCAGGTGTACAGGATAGCTCATCAAACATACGGATTGTATTATCAAGCCAAAATTCAGCTCGCTCGGCATCATCATCAACAATGGCTCTAAATTCTTCGGCCCCGTGTTTCCTGATTTTATCAATCGGTGGCTTATTCACTCGTACTGGATCAACAACTTGTGGCATAACAGGTATTTGAGAAGGAATCGGTGGGGGAGAAGGTTGTGGAACAGCCAAATTTGTCCGGATATACTAAGTAAACCATTCATTCATCATCTGATAAAAGGCTTGTTTAGCCTCACTCTCATGGCTACTCGAAATCGGCCTAAAATCAGCCGGTGCTGCCTCTTGAGCAGGAGCGAGCGGATTACTTTCTACATCATCTGCTACGGCTCGATCGAGATCCATTTACTATACGAAAACACATTTCAATTGTGAGGAATCATCACACTATCACAATTTATAAATATGGCATGTATAGCTAGACTCTCACGCGCTACGTTAGTCCTAGAATCGACTAAACCGTAGCTCTGATACCAATAAAATGTAACACCCCTAACCTATAACCATCACCGAAATAGGGTTAAGAGGCGTTACCAGACTTATCAGAACTTTTACGGTCATTTCACTAATATATCATACACCATCATCATATTATATCAAATCATTAACAAAGAGTTCCTTTAAAAGGTCTACGAGACCGTAAACATGCAATGGGAAGGAGTCGGGACTAAACCGAGCAGATATAATTTTTTTCCAAAACTTAACATTTTTCAAAGTTATAGAGGCTACATGCCCGTGTGGGTAGGCCGTGTACCTCACACGGTCTCAGACACACCCGTGTGTCTAAGCCGTGTCAAAACAGGGCATACATACTGACTTGTCCACAAGGCCGAAGACATGCCCGTGTGCTTAACCCGTGGTCGACACTGACTTATTTCACACGGCCAATCACACGCCCGTGTGTCCAGCCCGTGTGCAAGTCTGGCTTGTTTCAATTTGCAAACTTAAAAGACACGGTCAAGCCACACGCCCGTGTGCTCAACCGTATGGGCAATTATAGGCCATTTGCAAGGCCAATTTGCCACCCACACTTTGGGTCACACCTACAACATCAAACCATCCCATATTCATAACTTCAATGCATTCAAGACATACCAAAACATGCATATTTTACCTCTGAGCAACATCATTCACTTTATACACAAAACCTAACTCAACCATACTAATTCAAAAACACCAACTTCAAAATAAAGACATACAAATCATTCATCATTTTAATCCAATTCAAATCATAGCAATTCCTATCATATTATTTCCAAAATCAACCATAAAGCCTACCATAAATTGACCATCTCATTAGACCAACTATGAGCTTACCCTACCAAATTATGCATCATGAAGCATAAACTACTCATTCATAAACATATTCATTACCAAGCCATATCACATGGCTATATTTATACAACTCAAAACATCATCCAAATGCTCTAGTATATACATGCCATACTTCAATATATACAACTTCAAAAGATACCTAAAGATAGTTCGATAGTGTGGTGATGATCCTCGACGATCCCCGAGCTTCTCGTACCTTTAATAATCTATAAAATAATAAAACAAACACACATACAAAGTAAGCTTTCATAGCTTAGTAAGTCATAAGCAAATAAAGAACAATTAAACATTTGCATTTAAATCAACTAACCAAAATCACATATGCATTAGCCAATTACACAATTAATATGTTTACAACTCAATTATTATCACATTTACAATATCCAAATAACATCAAACTTTCAAACCCATATACTCATAAGCACATATAAATTTATCTTTTACCATTTTCTAATTCATGTATTCATCATAATCATATACTTACCTTATCCTCATATACAAATCACAAAGCACATACCTGAATCTTTTAGTTCGTTTCCACATCTAATCTCATCTCGATAATGCCCGTTGAACCATTCGTAATTAATAAGGATACTCGAATAGTCAGAAATCTCGTAAAATGCCAACGTCCCAGACGTGGTCTTACGAGTAATCACATATCGATGCCAATTTCCCAGACAGGGTCTTACATGAATCAAATACGATGCCAATGTCCCAGAAATGGTCTTACACGTAAACACAAGTCGATGCCAACGTCCCAGACGTGGTCTTCCACGAAAACACATATCGGAATCTTATGTCATGACATATGTAACCTAACTATTCCTAAGGTTCGTACGGGGCTTTCAGACGTCTTATCTCGATCATTTCAAACTCGTAAATAATTCTCCCTTGCTCAATTCATTTCAGCATATTCATTTACATAAAAAATAATTTATTTTGGCACTATTAAAATAGATGCAATAGAATTTAACAACATTATTTACTTATGTACTTACCTCGGATAATGACGGATGAAATCGACTACTCGACTACTTTCGACTTCCCCCGATCTAATTTCGATTTCTTTCGTTATTGAACTAAATGAATTCAAATTTAACTAATTTAATCACACATTCATTCAATTTAATCCACAAACACATATTTAGGCCTTTTTACACTTTAGCCCTTATAATTTCACACTTTTACAATTTAATCCTTATTTCACAAAACACAAAACATTCAAAATTTAACCGTACTATAGCTTGGCCGAATATTCATGTATCTCATACAAGTCCACAGATTTCATTTATTTCACAGTCTAGTCCTTTAATTTACTATTTTCTCAATTTAACCAAAATTACTCAAATTCATCAATAATCCAAAGATAAAACATTATAATCTATCACATATCTTTTATTTTCCATCATCAAACAACAACAATCACAAGCTATCATCAATGGCAAAACACAAGATCATCATCAGATTCAAAAATTACAACATGGGCTTTGTAGTACTCGAAGCAACGATCACAAAAACGTAAAAAATTATCAAAAACCGAGCTAAAATCACATACCAATTTATCCTTCAAAGTGCCGAACCCTAAAGGCCTCCAATGGCTTCTTCAATTTGTGATTTTCGGTGGTGGATGATGATTATGAACATTTTTTTCTTTTGTTTTTAATTAATATTAACTTAATAACCTATTTACCATTTTATCCTTAATTAAAAGTCACCAAATTTCATGTTATTAAGCCCATTTATGTCAAATTCCACTATCAATGGTTAAATAACATCATAAGGACCTTTGATTTATTAAACCATAGAAAATAGACACTCTTAGCTTTTAGCATATTACTTTTACATTTTACGCGATTTAGTCCTTTTATTAAATTAAACACACAAACGGATAAATTAAATCACAAAAATTTCACACATGTAAATTCACATACTAAAAACACAGAAAATAATATTAAAATAATTTTTTGACTCAGATTTATGGTCCCAAAACCACTATTCCGACTAAGGTCTAAACTAGACTGTTACATGAAAAGTCTATACGTACCAGAATGAAATGTGCCGCTTTCGTCAGTCGATCAACAAAAACCCAAATAGCATATTTCTGTTTCGAAGACAGAGGCAATCTCGATACGAAATCTATTGAAACTCTATCCCATTTTCACTCTGGTATCATCACAGGTTGTAGTAATCCTTAAGGCACTTGATGTTCAGCTTTAACTTGTTGACAAACTCTGAAATGTCTCGTTTCATGCCCGACCACCAATACAACTATTTCAAATCATTATACATTTTTGTACTTCCCAGATGAACAGATAAACAATCACTGTGTGCTTCGTGTAGAATTTTCAGAATAAGCTCGGGATTCTTTGCTACACAAATTCTACCTCGTAACATTAAACAATCATCGGATCCGATCCGATAGTCTGAATCACTAGTCGACTCGCACTATACTCTTTTAGCTTGCAATTCATTATCACATTTTTGAGCCTCACAAATTTGCTGCAGAAATAACGGTTTAGCTTTTAACTCAGCTAAAATCGAGCCATTATCAAAAAACTTAACTGCGTACTCATCGCTCGCAAAGCATATAAAGGTTTTCTACTCAAAGCATTCGTGACTACATTTGTTTTCCCCGGATGATAATCAATCACTAACTCATAGTCTTTCAGCAACTCGAGCCATCTTCGTTGTCACAAATTCAAATCTTTCTAAGTCATTATATACTTTAAGCTCTTGTGATTAGTAAAGATGTGACATTTTTCACAGTATAAATGATGTCGCTAAATTTTCAATGCAAAAACAATAGTAGCCAACTCTAAATCGTGCGTCGGATAATTCTTTTCATGTTGCTTCAACTGTCTAGAGGCATAAGCTATCACTTTACCCTATTGCATCAAAACACAACCCAAACCGTTCAATGACGCGTCACTGAAAATCACAAATTCTTTACCCGACTCAGGTTGAACCAAAATTGGTGCCTCAGTTAACAATGCTTTCAACTGTTCAAAACTCTATTGACATTTCTCGGACCACTCGAATTTCACATCTTTCTGTAGCAATCTAGTCATCGGTGTAGCAACCATCGAGAATCCTTTTACAAAACGTCGATAATAGCCATCTAATCCCAAAAAGCGTCTGACTTTAGACACATTTCTTGGTGGTTTCCAATCAACAACTGCGGAAATTTTACTCGGATCAACTCGTATACCTTCCGCTGAAACAATATGTCCCAAAAATCTGACCTTTCGGAGCCAAAACTCGCATTTGCTGAATTTAACGAACAGTTTCTTGTATCTCAATGTTTGTATCACAATTCTCAAATGCTCGGCATGCTCAGACTCATCTCGTGAATGGATCAGAATGTCGTCAATGAATAAAACAACAAATCTGTCTATATACAATTTAAAAATTCGATTCATCAAATCCATAAAAACTACAAGAGCATTAGTTAATCCGAATGGCATAACAAGAAATTCATAATGCTCGTACCTTGTTTTGAACGCAATTTTCGGAACATCTGAATCTTTAACTCGCAACTGATAATAGCCAGATCTTAAATCAATCTTTGAAAACACTGCTGCTCCTTTCAACTTATCAAACAAATCATCAATTCTCGGATATTTGTTCTTTATCGTAACCTTTTTAAGCTGACGATAATCAATAAAAAGTCTCATTCATCTATCTTTCTTCTTTACGAACAACACTGGTACACCCCAGGGCAAAGTCTAGGTCGTGCAAAACATCTATTTGTTAACTCTTGAAACTGAGCTTTTAATTCTTTCAATTCTGTCGGAGCCATTTTGTACGAAGCTATAGATATCGGTGATGTTCTCAGTACTAATTCAATAGCAAATTCGACCTCTCTGATCGGTGGCAACCCCGGTAACTCTTCTGGAAACACATCTGGATACTCACAAACTACTGGTACTGATTCAATCTTTGATTCAGGCACTTTTGTATCCAGTACATAAGCAAGATAAGCTTCGCAACCTTTCCTCACATATTTCTGAGCTAACATCGTTGATATCACAACAGGCAATCCACTCGACTCATCTGATTCAATTCAAATGATTTCACTATTCTGACATTTCAATTCAATAGTCTTTCATCTACAATTCACAACACCATCATGCAGAGTCAACCAATCAATACCCAGAATTACATCGAATTCATCAAACGATAGTAGCATCAAATTTGTCAGAAAACAGTAACCCCGGATCATCAAAGGACAACTTTTGGAAACTTTATCAACTAAAAAATATTTACCTAAGAGGTTCGACACTTTAATCACAAATTCGGTAGCCTCGACAGGAAATGTAACACCCCAAACCCGGTCAACACACCACGACCGAATCTGGCATGTTACAGAGTGATAACGTTTTGAAGAAAACAAGTTATTTTCATTGAAAACTCTTTTATTGCTTTGAGTTTGGAGAAATATTGTGTACGCATAGTTGAAAACGTTATGTTGCCTTGAAAACCCAGAAATCTCTGTTTGAAAACTCGTTTGTCGTTCTTAACTTTAGAAAAACATTCAAGTCTATTAAAACCCGAGTGAATTGAACTTAGTTAATTTAAAATCGTTTGTATTTGAGCTTGGAAAACTTAGGTTTGAAAATCATTTAAGTTTACTTTATTATCATTTTGTGAATATTGTTACCCGATGGTAAGGTTTGAAAATCCTGATAAGGAATATAGTTTTAAAACGTTGCTTTTTACCGGTTATTTAAACATGCAAAGTTGTTTAACATATGCATAATATATCTAACATAAAATCAAGTAATCAAAAACCCAAAATAATAACTTAGCGGCCTTATTACAAGTCCAAAACAAAATTTAAAGAAAATAAAAACCAAAATAGTAATTTAAAGATAAACCCGAAACTAAGATGCATGGCCACCTCGAGTTCTCCCCGGCTCCATATTCGCGATCTATGCCTCATCTGCAAAATGTAAGGGAAGGGGTGAGTCACCGAGACTCAGTGTATAAATCCCCAACCCGATAAAACAAGCACTTACGCAAATCATCGATAAAACATGCAAATCATGCACCCCACCTAACCATCCAAACTCCCAGTGTCTACCCCCGTGTGGTCAAAACCACCGTGGTCAAAACCATCGTGACCGAAGTCACAAATATATAAGTGTGGTCAAAACCACTCGGTGACCAAGTCACAAATATATAAGTGTGGTCAAAACCACTTTGTGACCGTAGTCACAAGTCAAGTGATAGGCTAACCCATCGTGTGGTCAAAACCACCGGCGACAATCCCGTAGTCAACATGTGGGGCCAACCCATCGTGGTACCAAACCACCGGAAGAGTCACAATATCCATATGTGGTCAAAACCACCGTGACCGTAGTCACAAATATCATCAATGTGGTCAAAACCACTGGTGGTCAAAACCACTGGGACTTAGTCACAAAGAATAATATCAAAGACGGGCCAACCCGTCGTGTGGTCAAAACCACTAGTGACAGTCCAAATAATTCTTCCCCCTCCTCTTAACAATCCCACCATCATGTCCATATCAATCGTGGCATAGTAACATATGATGATGCAAATAACACATGGCATAGCATTAAACAGTGACATGATAGCATATATCGAGATCCATATAACAGGGGACTTACCCGGAGTCCACGCTCATGCCCACAAGGCAAAATTACCGGTTTCAATGGCTACTCGGCTTTTAGCAGTAACACAATAAACATATAATACTAATGATGTGTGTAAGCGTTACACACCTGACTATTCGTAGATCTAAGCGAAATCCCGAAACTACGTGAAACTAATGAGATCTCGAAACGGTTGCTTTCCCCCTTCCTACAATCGGCCAACACTTTGTTAATGACCAAAAGCCTATTCGGCTCAACTAGAAATCCCGAAGGATATGTCGCATGAAGGTAACACCTACCTTAATGCCGATTTGGTTTCCAACCAAATCCCAAAGCTATGCGATGAACCTCCCTTGCAATCGGCCAGGCACTAGCACACAAAAATGATTAGCCTTCGGCTTTTGAACGAATAAGAAACAGATCCAAACGCTAGAACCCTGACCTTGATCGGCAACCAAATCCCGAAGACCCACTGTATTCGGCTACACTCCTCCCTACAGTCGGCTTAAACACATCATTAGGAATCTAAAAGCCATTCAGCCATAGCATGAATCCCGAAACCAAAAGAGATTGTTACCACCTTACCTTCTCGATGGTTTAGCCACTAAGCACCAACGTTCGACACTTCAATGGAGTTTAGAACACGTGAGAAGAGAAGAGAATGAGGCTAAGGGTATTCGGCCAAGGTTCTTGATGGAAATGAAAGAGAGACAACAAATCTTTCGGCTTTTCAAGATGGTAGAGATGGATAAGAAGATGGAATGGGATTGAAGGGATTCGGCAAAGGAGAATGAAAGAAGTTTCGACACAAGGAGATTTGAAAGAGGGAAGAAAGATGCCGAATGAAACTAAGAAAGTTGGTTTCGGCTTTGAGCAAAATAGGAAGAAGAAGAAGTGAACAAAGATGGTGGATTCGGCAAGGTAGGCTAACAATGAGTGAACCGAAAAGAAAAGGGAGAGAATGGCTACCAAGTTCGACTTTTCAAAAGAAATGGCACAAGTGGTTCGGCTAATTACAAGAGTTGCCGAAAAAGAAAGAAAGCCAAAGCAAATGGGGTTTCAACTTTGACACTAAACGAAAAGAAAAAGACCTTCTAAGCTAGCCGACTCTAGCTAGCTCCCATAGCATATTCGGCCACCCTCCAAAGAACCCAAAACCGATTGTACTTGCCCAAAATACCTTCCCATATTCGGCTGAACTCTCCCCATCTCAAACTCCTCCTTTTTCTCCACAAAAACCTCTCTTCCACTCATTCAAACTCGTTTGAATGAGTCCACCAGCTAAAATCTCTCTTCTCCACATATTTTAAATCATCGACCTTGATCCATATCTTCCCAACAGAGTCCTACCCGAGCGCTCCACCTTCCCTCCTTTGACGTGAAAAAATAATAAGCGTGAAGGATTTCTCGCAGCTCGAACCCAAGCTCCCCTTCCCTGCATGTGGCGTCACCTTCCTGGCACCTTAGTGGCGCCTCCTTTGCCACTCTGCCACTAGATTTTTTGTGTCACAACACTCCAAGAATTTCTTTTAACCCCTAACTTCCTTAGCTCCCTCTTCCTAAGCACTAAAACAAAAAATTTTAGCCATGACCCAGGCCTAACCCGAGGTCATGCCTGGACCCCAAAACAAGCTAAACTAGCATAGTAAGCACATCAGCACATGCAAACACATACAAAATGTAGAGGCCTGATTTAAGGATATTACAGTTCTACCCCCTTTAAAATAATTTCGGCCTCGAAATTACCGGTCCAAAGAAGTTGGGGTATTGCTACCGCATCACCTCCTCTTGGTTCCCACGTGGCCTCCTCCGTACCATGGTTCCGCCATAATACTTTCACCAAGGGAACTGACTTCCTACGCAGAACTTTGACATCCCGATCCAAAATCTGTACCGGTTCCTCCTCGAGAGACAAGTCTGAGCTCACCTCTATCTCCTCAACTGGCACAACATGCGACGGATCTAATCGATAGCGCCTGAGCATTGAGACATGGAACACGCCGTGAATCGACTTAACTCACGGCAACTCGGTGATAAGCTCACTCGTCCCACTCGCCTCAACACCGTATACGCCCAATAAACCTAGGACTTAGCTTGCCTTTTCGCCCAAATCTCAACACCTTTTTCCATGGCGATACCTTCAGGAAGACCTTGTCACCGACTGCATACTCTATATCCCTACGCTTAAGATCAGCGTAAGACTTCTGCCTGTCCGATGCTTCCTTAAGACGAGTTTGAATCACCTTAACCTTATCCTCTGCTTACGTCACCAACTCCGACCCAACATCCGCTGCTCACCCGCTTCTGCCCAACACGTTAGAGTACGACATTTCCGTCCATATAGTGCCTCATATGGTGCCATCGAATATACTCGATGATAATGTTGTTATAAGCGAACTCGCCAATGGTAGATACTCCTCCCAACTACCACTGAAATCTAGAACACAAACCCCTTAACATATCTTCCAAAATTTGGATTACCCTCTCGGTCGCCCATCGACTACGGGTGAAAAGCCGTGGAAATCCAACCTCGTACCCAAATGGCGATGCAAAGCTTTCCGAAACCTCGACGTGAACTCGGGATCCCTATCCAAATAATTGACACTGCACTCCATGCAACCTTACTATCTCTACCACATACAACTTGGCTAACTGAGGGCGAAAAGTCAACTCGATCGTATGAAATGAGCCGATTTAGTCGACGATCCACAATTACCCAAACCGAGTCTTTCTTGCTAGGCGTAAGGGTAGCCCAACGACGAAATCCATCGTAATCCTTTCCCACTTCCATCGCGTGATCTTTACCGGCCGCAATGATCCCCGACAGCGATGCTCAGCTTTAACTTGCTGGCATGTCAGACACTTGCCCACAAACTCCGTTACTCCCCGCTTAAGCCCTAGCCACCAAAACTGTTTCCTCAAATCACGATACATCTTACTGCCTCCAGGATACATAGCGTATGGGCTGCTATGAGCTTCCTGAAGAATCCGCTGTCTCAACTCAACGTCCTTGGGCATACATACTTTCCCTTGAAAACACGAAGACTTATCATCGCCTCAAGTCAGAACCCTCCGATTCGCCATTCTGCACTTGTAACCTCCGAGCACTCAAAACCTCATCTGTCAGCTGTTTCTCCTTAACCTGATCAATCCAAGTCGACCTTACTTGCAATTCTGCCAAAAGACTCCCGTCGTCATATAGACTAAGGTGAGCAAACATCGCTATCAATTCTGCTACTACCTTACGGCTCAACGCATCAGCTACTACGTTAGCCTTACCCGGATGGTACTCAATCGAGCAGTTGTAGTCCTTCAACAACTCAATCCACCTCCGCTGCCTCAAATTTAAATCTTTCTAAGTCAAGAGGTACTTCAGACACTTGTGATCCGTGTAGACTATCGACTTTTCCTCATACAAGTAATGCCTCCAAATCTTCAAGGCAAAAACCACTGCAACCAACTCCAAGTCATGTGTCGGGTAGTTACCCTCATGAGGCCTTAATTGCCGAGACGCATAAGCGACCACCTTCCCATCTTGCATCAGCACACACCCTAAGCCAGTATGTGATGCATCACAATAGACCGTGAATTCCTTCCCTGCCTCAAGCTGAATTAAAACCGGAGCTTCAGTCAGAATCTTCTTCAACTTGTCAAAACTTTCTTGCTGTTTCTCAGACCATACAAACGGAACCCCTTTTCTCAACAACTTAGTCAACGACGCTGCGATCAAAGAAAAACCTTCCATGAACCTCCTATAGTATCCTGCCAAACCCAGAAAACTTCGAATCTCTACAACCGACTTAGGTGGTTTCCAATCCAACATCGCCTCGATCTTACGAGGATCCACCCTAATCCTCACCGTGATACTACATGACCCAAGAAAGTCACCTCCTTAAGCCAGAACTCGCACTTACTAAACTTGGCGAATAGCTGCTTCTCCCTCAAAACCTGCAGAACCACCCGAAGATGCGTGTCATGTTCCTCCTCAGATTTCGAGTACACCAAAATGTTGTCTATAAACACCACGACGAATCGATCCAAATACGGCTGAAACACCCGATTCATCATGTCCATGAATGCTGCCGGTGCATTGGTCAACCCGAATGGCATCACGAGAAACTCGTAATTCCCATACTGAGTACGAAACGCCGTCTTATGAATATCAGCCTCCTTCACCTTGAGTTGATGATATCCCGACCAAAGATCGATCTTAGAGAAAACCGATGCACCCTTGAGTTGATCAAACAAGTCGTCTATCATGGGCAACGGATACTTATTTTTGATCGTCAACTTGTTCAACTGGCGGTAGTCTATACACATCCGCATTGTACCATCTTTCTTCTTAACAAAAAGCACAGGTGCTCTCCAAGGTGATACACTCGGTCGGATGAAACCTCTGTCCACCAACTCTTGAATCTGAGCCTTTAACTCCACTAATTCTTTCAGCGCCATCCTATACGGGGCAATAGATACTGACGCGGTTTCGGGTAACAAATCTATACCGAACTCAACCTCGCGGTCAGAAGGCAAACCCGAAAGTTCCTCTGGGAATACATCAGCAAATTCCCCTACAGTTCGGACATTCTCCATAGCTGCATCCTTGGCTTCCAAAGCACAGACATGCACCATAAATGCCTCACAACCTTTCCTAACCATTTTCTCCGCCTTCAGCGCAGAGACCACATTGGATAGGTAATCTCTCCTATTACCTATCATCACTACCTCTTCGCCTTCCACTGTTTTCAACACCATGCGCTTAGCTGCGCAATCCAAACTGACCTGATACTTTACTAGCCAATCCATCCTGAGAATCAGATCAAACTCCCCAAACGGTAGTTCCATCAAGTCAGCCAAAAACACGACCCATTGGAGTTCTAGGGGTACATCCCTATATAGTTTATTTACTTCTACAGAGTGACCTAGAGGGCTTGTTACTGTCATCTCCCTAGAAGTAATCTCAAAGTCTAAGTTCATGGTTTCCGCTATGCTATCGGGCAACATACGAAAAGGCCGAACCCACATCAATCAAAGCATTATAAGGTAGACCAAAGATTAAGAACGCATTACTAGTTATGACGCCCGTGCGTCGCCTCCTCTCGATGCCTCATCTGCGTGAGACCAATCCAGCCGCCTCGCCTCTGCACCACTGCACCTCCTCTCTCGCCTGCTCCACGGCCTCTACCAGAGCCATTACCTCCCCGGCCGAACCACGGCCCCTGCGTGGCTGCCGACCATCCCTCCAGATCGTATGCGATTCGATCCCCGCATCGCACCTAGCCGATCTCTCGAGGACAATCCTCACTCGATGCCCCATCGATCCACACTCGAAACATCCTCTATTTCCAAATTCAACATTCTCCCATGTGAGACTTCCCACACCGAGCACATCGTGGCAGCCATTGATTGTTAGCAGCAGCAGGCCTAGCAGCTTGATTCGGCCCACCATACCTAGCCCTTTTTCTGCTGATCCCCGGCAGACCTTGATGATCCAGAATTCCTCTTATTCCAACCCTTATCCCGATTCCGCCTTACGGATCAAGCTTTCACCTCCTCAAAGAATCTTTGGCCTTTTCCACTAAGACCGAAAACTCTCTTTTCTGGCGTGGGGCAATTAACATCCGCAGCTCGTCTCTCAGCCCATCCTCAAATCTGACACAGCGCTCATGCTCCGTGCCCACAATAGGGCATACCGACTCAGTCGAAGAAATTCCGCCTCATATTCCGATCTGATCCTTACTTCCTGGACCAGTTCAGAACGCCTTGCGCTAAGCGATCAATGTAGCTAGCCCCAATGTACTCCCTCTCGATAGGTCGCTCTAAAGAATTCCCAAGTAATGTCATCCGCCATCGCCCCGTCCCCTAACCGTGAGCCACCACCGATATGACTCATCTCGCAAAGATACTATACCCTTCACTTCTCCTCACCGAGAAGTTCGGGTCATCCATGATACGCCCGTCGCTTCCAACCAATATTCTCATCGTACTAGGTGCCACGCCGGATACACCTCTCGAATACCTCTGCACCATTAGCCCTGAGTCGTTTGGACACAGATTTCCTAGCTCCCGTTCCAATGCCTACACCCGCGACTCTCTCCAGAACCCGCAGCATTGCCTGTGACACTGCATCATCACCACCCGTCTGATCCTAAAATTCTGAGCCCACAGCTGGCGGTGGTGGTACCTCGTTTTCTGACCCATGTCCAGACCCGACCGGTTCTGACACTGTCATCCTACCTCTACCTCGTGCATGTGTATTACGCCCACGTCCACGTGCACTCATGATTACCGATACGAATTGATCTGACTATAAGTTTTATGCATTAGACTTTATTCCACTGTTTATTAAAGCACAATTTTATGAGAAGTTTAATACAGGGATTGTTTCGCAAGTTCATACCATCCTACAGTTCAGATCTCTAAAGTAGTTCCTACTACTATTTAATCATGCCCATATTATCATAATCATAACATCATAAGCAACATTTTGGGATACTTACCTGGGCGGATCGGTGCTGGAGACTCGGTGCCATGCTTTCCCAACCATCCTTTTTCCCATAAAGCCTTTCATAATACATTTTAAGACATTTTTGGGCCTCGGGCCCACAACCAAGCTGTTGAACCAGGCTCTGATACCAAAATTGTAACACCCCAAACCCGGTCAACACACCACGACCGAATCTGGCATGTTGCAGAGTGATAACGTTTTGAAGAAAATAAGTTATTTTCATTGAAAACTCTTTTATCGCTTTGAGTTTGGAGAAATCACGTGTACGCATAGTTGAAAACGTTATGTTGCCTTGAAAACCCGGAAATCTCTTTTTGAAAACTCATTTGTCGTTCTTAACTTTAGAAAAAACATTCAAGTCTATTAAAACTCGAGTGAATTGAACTTAGTTAATTTAAAATCGTTTGTATTTGAGCTTGGAAAACTTAGGTTTGAAAATCATTTAAGTTTACTTTATTATCATCTTGTGAATATTGTTACTCGATGGTAAGGTTTGAAAATCCCGATAAGGAGTATAGTTTTAAAACGTTGCTTTTACTCTGTTATTTAAACATGCAAAGTTGTTTAACATATGCATAATATATCTAACATAAAATCAAGTAATCAAAAACCCAAAATAATAACTTAGCGGCCTTATTACAAGTCCAAAACCAAATTTAAAGAAAATAAAACCGAAATAGTAATTTAAAGATAAACCCAAAACTAAGATGCATGGCCACCTCGAGTTCTCCCCGGCTCCACATCCGCGATCTATACCACATCTGCAAAATGTAAGGGAAGGGGTGAGTCACCGAGACTCAGTGTATAAATCCCCAACCCGATAGAACAAGCACTTACGGAAATCATCAGTAAAACATGCAAATCATGCACCCCACCTAACCATCCAAACTCCTGTGTCTACCCCGTGTGGTCAAAACCACTGGTGACCGAAGTCACAAATATATAAGTGTGGTCAAAACCACTGGTGACCGTAGTCACAAGTCAAGTGATGGGGCCAACCCATCGTGTGGTCAAAACCACTGATGACAATCCCGTAATCAACATGTGGGGCCAACCCACTGTGGTACCAAACCACTGGGACGAGTCACAATATCCATATGTGGTCAAAACCACTGGTGACCGTAGTCACAAATATCATCAATGTGGTCAAAACCACTGGTGGTCAAAACCACCGGACTTAGTCACAAATAATAATATCAAAGACGGCCAACCCGCCGTGTGGTCAAAACCACCGGTGACACCAAATAATTCTTCCCCCTCCTCTCAACAATCCCACCATCATGTCCATATCAATCGTGGCATAGTAACATATGATGATGCAAATAACACATGGCATAGCATTAAACAGTGACATGATAGCATATATCGAGATCCATATAATAGGGGACTTACCCGGAGTCCACGCTCATGCCCACAAGGCAAAATTACCGGTTTCAATGGCTACTCGGCTTTTAGCAGTAACACAATAAACATATAATACTAATGAAGTGTGTAAGCGTTACACACCTGACTATTCGTAGATCTAAGCGAAATCCCGAAACTACGCGAAACTAACGAGATCCCGAAACAGTTGCTTTCCCCCTTCCTACAATCGGCCAACACTTTGTTAATGACCAAAAGCCTATTCGGCTCAACTAGAAATCCCGAAGGATATGTCGCATGAAGGTAACACCTACCTTAATGCCGATTTGGTTTCCAACCAAATCCCGAAGCTATGCGATGAACCTCCTTGCAATCGGCCAGGCACTAGCACACAAAAATGATTAGCCTTCAGCTTTTGAACGAATAAGAAACAGATCCAAATGCTAGAACCCTTACCTAGATCAGCAACCAAATCCCGAACACCCACTGTATTCGGCTACACTCCTCCCTACAGTCGGCTTAAACACATCATTAGGAATCTAAAAGCCATTCGGCCATAGCATGAATCCCGAAACCAAAAGAGATTATTACCACCTTACCTTACTGATAGTTTCGGCCACCGAGCACCAACATTCGGCACTTCAATGGAGTTTAGAACACGTGAGAAGAGAAGAGAATGAGGCTAAGGGTATTCGGCCAAGGTTCTTGATGGAAACGAAAGAGAGACAACAAAGCTTTCGGCTTTTCAAGATGGTAGAGATGGATAAGAAGATGGAATGGGATTGAAGGGATTCGGCAAAGGAGAATGAAAGAAGTTTCGGCACAAGGAGATTTGAAAGAGGGAAGAAAGATGCTGAATGAAACTAAGAAAGTTAGTTTCGACTTTGAGCAAAATAGGGAGAAAAAGAAGTGAACAAAGATGGTGGATTTGGCAAGGTAGGCTAACAATGAGTGAACCGAAAAGAAAAGGGAGAGAATGGCTACCAAGTTCAGCTCTTCAAAAGAAATGGCACAAGTGGTTCGGCTAATTACAAGAGTTGCCGAAAAAGAAAGAAAGCCAAAGCAAATGGGGTTTCAGCTTTGAAACTAAACGAAAAGAAAATGACCTTCTAAGCTAGCCGACTCTAGCTAGCTCCCATAGCATATTCGGCCACCCTCCAAAGAACCCAAAACCGATTGCACTTGCCCAAAATACCTTCCCATATTCGTCTGAACTCTCCCCATCTCAAACTCCTCCTTTTTCTCCACAAAAACCTCTCTTCCACTCATTCAAAATAGTTTCAATGAGTCCACCAGCTAAAATCTCTCTTCTCCACATATTTTAAATATGTCAGCTTGATCCATATCTTTCCAACAGAGTCCTACCTGAGCACTCCACCTTCCCTCCTTTGACGTGAAAAAAAATAATAAGCAGGAAGGGATTTCTGCAGCTCGAACCCAAGCTCCCCTTCCCTGCATGTGGCGTCACCTTCCTGGCACCTTAGTGGCACCTCCTTTACCACTCTGCCACTAGATTCTTTGTGTCACAACACTCCAAGAATTTCTTTTAACCCCTAACTTCCTTAGCTCCCTCTTCCTAAGCACTAAAATAAAAAATTTTAGACATGACCCAGGCCTAACCCGAGGTCATGCCTGGACCCCAAAACAAGCTAAACTAGCATAGTAAGCACATCAGCACATGCAAACACATACAAACTGCAGAGGCCCAATTTAAGGATATTACAGGAAAACTCTTACTAGACACTAAATTCATAAAAAATATATGAATGAGTCGATTCAGGATCAATCAAAGAAATTATATCAGTGTCATAGAGAGAAAATGTATCAGTGATAACATCTGGTGACGACGTATCTTCGCGAGCGTGAATAGCGTAAGCTCTAGCTGGTGCTCTAGCATCGGATCTCACAACGGAGTCCTTTGTCGTTCCTTTGCTACTAGCTACATTTCCCGTATTTCTAGGTGGCCTCCCTATAGTAGTCGTGTTTCTCGGTCTTGTATTTTGAAATTTATCTTTCTTAACTAACTCAGGGCAATCTCGAATGAAATAATCTTGCGGGCCACATTTAAAACAACCTCTATTATTCATCTAGCAATCTCCAAAATGTCATCGTCCACACTGTTGACACTCAGGTTTATTATTTCTCACACTACCCACACTTGACTCCGAAGTAGCTTGAGTTTTAGGACTTAAGTATTACTTTCCACGATCTCTATTTCGATACCCGATTGAAGCGTTCAGGCGCATATACAAATCCCGTGATTTCTTTGATGAAGACTGATATGGTTTACTCATTGATCTCTTTCTCGAATCTCTATCCTCGAAATTGGCCTTTCTCTTTTCTTTGCCAAGTTCTTCAGCTTTACAAGCTCTGTCAACTAGCACCATGAATTCTTTCAACTCTAAAATCCCGAATAGCAGTCTGATGTCTTCATTCAACCCATCTTCGAATCGTTTACACATAATTGCCTTAGTTGAAACACATTTCCGAGCATATTTACTGAGTCTTAAAAATTCTCTCTTGTACTCGGTTACAGGCATTCGACCCTGTTTTAGCTCTAAAAACTCTTTACGCTTTTGGTCGATAAACTGTTGGCTGATGTATTTCTTTCTGAACTCAGCTTGAAATAATTCCCACGTAACTCTTTCTCTCGGTACCACAGATATCAAAGTATTCCACCATTGATACACAGTGTCTCTCAGAAGTGATACGGCACATTTCACACATTCAGCTGGTGTGCAAGAAAGTTCATCAAATACCCGAATTGTATTTTCAAGCCAAAACTCAACTCTCTCAGGATCGTCATCAACGGTAGCTCTAAACTCTTCGGCCCTGTACTTTTAGATTTTATCAACTGGCAACTTATTCAATCGTAAAAGTTCCACAACTTGAGGATCTACGGGAGCTGGTTGGGGATTAGGTGGGGGTGGAGGTTGCTCAGCAGCTGGATTTGTTTGAACAAACTCCGTAAACCACTCATTCATGATCTGGAAGAAGGCTTCTTTAGCCTCTCCTCCCTGGCTACCCGATGCGGGTCTCGACTCAGATTGTGCTACTCTGTGAACAGAGGCTGGCGCATTACTTTCAACATCATCAACTATAGCTCGATTAGGATCCATTTACTATACGAAAACATGATTTAAACTGTCAGGAGATATCACACTATCATAGGTTATATATGGCATGTATAGCTAGACTCTCACATACACTACGTTAGTCTGAGAATCGACTAAACTGTAGCTCTAATACCAATAAATGTCACACCCCTCACCCGTATTCAACGTCGGAATAGGGTTACGAAGCATTACCGGACTTATAACACAAATAAACATACACTTCTCATACATTTTTCCATTTGAAACATAAAATATTCACATTCATTCATAACGTCCCTGTAACACCCCAAACCCGGCCTAGAAGTTAGGCCCGAATCTGGCATGTCACATTGAAGTGTTTTTCAAAAATCGTGTTTTCATTGAAAACCCTTCTTGTTTAAAAGCTCAAGTAAAATCCTAGTTACGTTAGTTTATTTTTAAAACTTGGTACATTGAAAAATTATTAATTTTATTCCCAAAATATCTTCTTAGTTGCGAAATGTAGTGTTGTTTTAAAAATAGTTAAAATCTTGGAAACCGTGATTCACTTCTAACGGATATAATTCAAAGTAAATAAAAACCCCAAGTTAAAATCCAACACCTTAAAGAGGCCTTATTAGAAAAATTAAAATTCAAAACGAAAACTAAAGCACAAATGAAATCCAAAGGCAATTGTGTGGCCATCTCCGAGTCCCTCGCAGCACCAATCCTCCTAAAGATGGGGATTACCTGCACAGTTAAAAATGGGGTGAGTTTGTGAAAACTCAGTGTGTAATCCCCTCCTAACTAAAACAGTTAGTAAAATAGACAGAAATCATAATCGATGCCGGGCCGAGCCCAATGACAAGAATGAGAACAATATGTGTGGATCTAGGCCAAGACAATTTCACTTGGGTCTCAAATTTCTAATCGTAACCAAATGGGCCTAGCCTATTCTCCATATCAGTAACAATTGGGCCTAGCCCATATCAGAATCAATTCCATATGCATAATGTGTGATGCATGCTAACCCATCCCATCCAACCCTGCACTTGCCTCTGTCCAACCCTGCACTACCTGCGGGGAATAAATCACCCACGCCTTCCCTACACTCCCAATGTTAGCACCGGTTGCGGCACTAACCAAAATCGCAGCAAGGCTGCTAGTATATATATGCGGCTCGAAGCCTTCAGTAGCGGTATTATAATTAGCACAAAGCCATTAGTAAGAGTATTATGTTTGGCATATAGCCATCAGCGACGGTACTATAATCGGCACACAGCCTTGGGTAAATATGATCGACACAGAGTCATCGATATATATATTAGGCACATAGCCACGGGTAAATACGATTGGCACAAAGCCATAATCAAAATGGCACAGAGCCGTAAATAGATTATGTGGCTTTAAGCCGTTTGTCGGTCCACAGTCGTCTCGAGCGACCCGTGCGACCTTGACAGATCAATACTGGATCCACTGTCGTCATGCGACCCGTGCGACCCTATTAGAACTTCCTCCGTATCAATATCCCATCCCCATGCAGTATGTCAAGTATGCGAAATGTTATGCCCATAAACAATCATACATCTACAGTCACAACAGTCAATTACCGTCAAATCAGTCCATTCGTACCACAAGTGAGTCAATTACCCTCGAGGGGCAAAACGGTCATTTTACCCTTACAAGGGTATTACGGTAATCCTACCCTACAGAGGTATTTCAGTATTTCTACCCTACAGGGGTATTTTGGTAATTCTACCCTACATGTGTATTTCACAAATTAGGGTATTTCAGTAATTTTACAAATCAAGGGTATTTCGATAATTTCGCAAATTAAGGGTATTTCGGTAATTTCATAAATTAGGGGTATTTTGGTAATTTTGCAAATCGAGGGTATTTCGGTAATTTTGCAAATTAAGGGTAGTTTGGTAATTTTGCAAATCGAGGGTATTTTGATAATTTTACAAATTAAGGGTACTTCGATAATTTTACAAGTCGAGGGTATTTCAGTAATTTTGTAAACCAAGGGTATTTTAGTAATTTTGTAAACCAAGGGTATTTCAGAAATTTTGTAAACCAAGGGTATTTCAGTAATTTTGTAAACCAATGTATTCTAAACAGAGATAACGATGCGAATGGGCCTAGGGCCCATTCTCGGCTCAAATGGGCCCACACACTCGTGTGGCCCATTTAGCCCAAATCTAGCCACATATATGAGATTCACATAGTCCAGTCAAATATTTACTACACAATCATACAACTTATCCGATTGGGCCCATGGGCCCATTGGCCCCACATGGCCCCTTTCAGCCCATCGTGGCCCAAACAGCCTAAACCTACAAGAACACTCATGATGGCCTCAACTATCGCGTTGAAGCTCCAACACGTGCGCTCGCATGCTCGTGTGGCTACCATCACCGTGTGACCGGTATTTTGGCATTTGCCACTCTATAGCTAGAGTAGTGCGAAATACACACCTGATAGGAATCTGGAGTTAATCCGCACTCCGAACACTCCTATGCCCAAATGCCAACCAAGGTATGCTTACTCTCCTCATAGATCGCTCTATTTAAAGCCAGCTTCTCGCCTACTCTCATGCTAGCTTCCCGATGTGGGATCCCTCCATCAATCCTCCAAAATCGTCCCAATTGCAAAATAAATATCCCTTTTTGCTTGCAATGGGATTCGAACCTTTGCCCTCTCCTATGCTTCACATGCTACATGCCACCACAACACAAGCTCCTTTTGTGACTTAAAACATGCGCAAATATTTATAATTCCTATGTGCCAATGTCAAGATTCTTATAAGAGGCAAAAATTAAAGAAATTCTGCAAGAGCCAAGATTTGAACCCAGGATCGCTTACAACCTTAATGACGCCACAACCACTAGGCCACATGCTTCCTTGTATCATTTTTTTATCAAAATAATTTAAAAGGCCTACATCCAAGGATCCAGGGTTTTATTCACTTAAAACCAATTTTTTTGCTAAAGCCCAGGTTTGAACCGAGGACTTTTCCAACACTTCTCAGGACCCTTAACCACTGAAGCAGACATTTAATTGTGTCATTTCCTTGCACAATTAAATACCTATTTGTAGCCTCCTTACGGACCCAAACTCAAGTCCCAATACTTCTAATACCAAATCCGGGGCGTTACAGTCCCTAATACGAGCCTATGAGGCCCAAAACATACATTCGGTGTGGTTTGGGACTAAACTGGTAACTTAGAAAAATTTTACAAAACTTAAAAAACTTTTCAAACTATAGGGGACACACGCCCGTGTGGCTCGGCCGTGTGGACATTCAAAATGGGATCACATGGCCATGTCCCAGCCCGTGTTTAACCTTGTGGAACTCCCTGATTTGGGTCACACGGCCAACCACACGCCCGTGTGACCAGCCCATGTGCCCTTTCAAAATGGCCTCACATGCCCGTGTGCCTAGCCGTGTGCTAGGCTGTGCCAAACCTGTAGGGTATACTGACTTATGCCACACGGGCAAGTCACACGCCTGTGTACTGGCCCGTGTGGAGCATACTGACTTGATTTCTAATTCAGCACCAGGGGACACACAGCAGTGTAACCTGACCGTGTGTCACACACGGCTGGGACACACGCCCGTGTCTCTGCCTGTGTGGACAAAAATAGGCTATTTACCAAGCCATTTTGCCACCCAAGTATGCATATACCAACACCAATCCAATTGGCACACAACAAGGCATAAATAGGCATTCAAACCAATCTTAACCAAACATAATTCATGCAAATTTTACACCATTATCCACAATACACACAAGTATATAAATAGGCTATTCCATTCATGCCAAATTCTACATTTTCACGTCCACTAAATGGTTGCTTTCCATTATGCATCAATTTACCTAATTCACAAGCAAACCAATCTCAAACATCAACCATTCACCACAAGCATTTACACATCCATCATCAAGCACATAACAAGAGCCATTTGCATATATATACATGAGCAAAACATGCCAAATATAAGCCAAATCATATGGCTAAAATCATAACACACCAATCATCATTTACAAATCAACTCAAATAGTTAAATCCATTACCAAATATATAGATTCGAAAGTACCAAAGTTATAGTTGGATAGTGTGATGAGGTCTCTGACGATTCCCAAATCCGAGCTAGCTTTGATTTCACTAAAAAACATAGAAAATAAATAATGTGAGCTATAAAGCTTAGTAAGTTCGTATAGCATTAAACTCAACTTACCATATATGCACAATTTAAACAATTTAATCATAACATAACATATCTCATAATGATTCACAAACCTACCACATTTTTATTCACCAAGTTAGTTATGAATTTCATAAATTTCCATATTTCAAAGCTTATACGGTTCATGTACATACCTGTACCATATCGTACCAAATCCATACTCAACCACATCTCTGATATACCCGTTCAACCATTCAGAATACTATCAGATACTCAAGAATCTCGCACCTTAAGTGCCACAAACATAGTCGAAGCTATGTCAATCTCGTATCACATATAATGCTCACTCTCGAGCTATCAACGGGTCTGCTCACACAAGAGTTAAAAGATTTGAAAGCTCAATTGCAAGAATTAACTGATGGAGGATTTGCATGACCGAGTTTCTCGCCCTGAGGTGCACCAATGTTGTTTGTAGAGAAAAAGAATGGTTTTATGAGAATGTGTATAGACTATCGATTGCTCAACAAAGTGACAATCAAGAATAAATATCCTCTACCAAGACTTGATGATTTGTCTGATCAGCTAAAAGGAGCTACAGTGTTTTCTAAGATTGATTTAAGATCTGGCTATTATCAGTTGCGAGTTAAAGATGCTGATGGGCCGAAGACAGCGTTCAGAACGAGGTACGGACATTATGAATTCCTTGTAATGCCTTTTGGATTAACTAACGCTCCTACTATCTTTATGGATTTGATGAATCAAATTTTTAGACCGTATTTAGATAGATTCGTTGTTTTATTTATTGATGATATTCTGATTTATTCTCGAGATGAATCCGAGCATGCCGAGCATTTGAAAATAGTGTTACAGACTTTGAGAGATAAGCAATTGTTTGCAAAATTAAGTAAATGTGAGTTTTGGCTCTAAGAGGTTGGATTTCTTGGGCATATCGTTTCAGCCGAAGGTATTAGAGTTGGCCCGAGCAAGATTTTTGCAACTATAGGTTGGAAACCTCTGAGAAATGTATATGAAGTCCAAAGTTTTCTGGGACTAGCCGGTTATTATCGATGTTTTGTGAAAGGATTCTCTATGATTGCAACACCGTTGACTCAATTACTTTAGAAAGAAGTAAAGTTTGAATGGTCTGAGAAGTGTCAACAAAGTTTTGAACAGTGGAAAGCATTATTGAAAGAGGCACCAGTGTTAGTACAGCCTGAGTAGGGTAAAGAATTTGTAATTTTCAGTGATGCATCGTTGAACGGTCTGGGTTGTGTATTGATGCAAGAAGGCAAAGTAATAGCTTATGCTTCTAGACAGTTAAAGCCGTATGAAAAGAATTATCCGACGCACGATTTAGAGTTGGCCTTAATTGTGTTTGCATTAAAGATTAGGCGACATCACTTGTTTGGTGAGAAATGCCACATTTATACAGATCATAAGAGCTTAAGATATTTAATGACTCAGAAAGACTTGAATATGCGACAATGAAGATGGCTTGAATTACTAAAAGATTATGAGCTAGTAATTGATTATCATCCCAGGAAAGCGAACATAGTTGCTGATGCTTTGAGCAGAAAGTCATTATTTTCTTTTCATGTGATGAATACATAGTTAGCTTTGTTTGATGACGGTTCAATTCTAGCTGAGTTGAAAGCGAGACCGTTGTTCCTTCAGCAAATTGGTGAAGCCCAGAAATGTGATAAAGAATTGCAAGTTAAACGAGTTCAGTGTGAGTCGACTTCTGATTCAGAGTTCCAAATTAGATCTGATAATTGTTTGATGTTCCGAGGTAGAATTTGTGTACCGAGAAATCCTGAGCTTATTTAGAAAATTTTAAACGAAGCACATAAAGGTTGTTTATCCGTACATACGGGAAGCACTAAAATGTATAACGACTTGAAACAGTTATATTGGTGGTCAGGTATGAAACGAGACATTTCAGAGTTTGTATCGAGATGTTTAGTTTGTTAACAAGTGAATGACGAGCATCAGGTGCCTTCAGGTTTGCTTTAGCCTGTGATGATACCGGAGTGGAAATGGGATAGAGTGACGATGGATTTCGTATCAGGATTACCCCTATCTCCGAAGAAGAAATATGCAATTTGGCTTGTCGTTGATCGACTGACGAAATCTGCACATTTCATTCCGGTACGTACAGACTATTCACTTGATAAATTGGATGAATTGTACATATCTGAGATTTTGAGATTGCACGGTGTACCAGTTTCAATTATTTTAGATAGAGATTCGAGGATTACGTCGCAGTTTTGGAAGAAATTACAAGAAGCTCTGGGTACGAAGTTGAATTTTAGTACAGCTTTTCATCCACAAACCGATGGTCAGTCTGAGTGAGTAATTCAGGTTCTCGAAGATATGCTCCGATGTTGTGTTTTAGAATTCGGAGGCAGCTGTGATCTTGTCCAAACTAACTATGACAACGAATAAGGCAAGCGCACCTATCGTTTGGTAGTATAGCTATGGCAAGACCGAAAATATCGTATCCTCAAGGACCAAGAGTACTAGTAGTTACTATCTTTTTATTATCTAGCCTAAGTATTAAGGGAATCGATGTTTACTTAACTAATTACTTAACTAAGGATGCTAAGACATAGAGAGTGAATTGGGAAAATACTTGTGGGAAAACCAGTTGATTAAGACAATACCCGAGGAAGAATCCACCTAGACTTCACTTGTTATTTAACTCAACTAGACGATTTATTCACTTGACTTGATCCGTAGGATTCCTAATTTATATTAATACCTCTTTCGAGGCTACTAACGTCTAACCCTAGGTTGATTAATTGAAATCTCTTTCTAATTAAAACCCTAGTGTTGCATTAACTCGATCTATGGACTCCCATATTAGGTTTGACCCTAATCCGCAGATTTTGTTATCCTATCTCTAGGGTTGCGATCAACTCCGCTTAACTATGCTAGATCTACTCTTAAACAGGGACTTTTTCTCCACTGCCTAAGCACATCAATACTTGAATCAATATCCTGAAATATTAAAACAAGAATTAAGAACACATAATTAAGAATAAATCAAGTATTTATCATATAGTTCAGAAAACAATAACAAGATCCGTCTTATGTTTCATCCCCCTCAAGTATTTGAGGGGTTTAGTTCATGTTTAATAAAGAATACATCTCAGAAGAAAATAAATAACAAAACATAAGAAAAACCCTAAACCCCCTGAAGGAAATTGAAGGGAAGATCTTCCGTCCTGAGCATGATTCCGACTTTTGAGATGGATCAACTAGCTTTCTTGGAGTAATTCTCTGTGTTCAGCCATCTCTGGCTTCGCCCCCTTTTTAGGTCATACTTAGGGTGTTTATATATACTTCAGAGTGCCTTTCTTTTGCCCTAAGTATCCTTTTCCGAGTAGAATTACAACGGGTCACAGCAGAGACACGCCCATGGAGCACGCCCGTGTGAATCGAGCCCAGGCCGTGTTCGGGCCTGCTAAGGTGGCACAGTCGTGTTGATTTCTCACTTTGGCCCATTTTCTCTGTTTTCGGCCCGTTTCTCACTCTTTTCATCCTCCTATGCTCTCCTAAGTATAAAACATGAAATTAAAGGATTAAGAGCATCAAATTCCACAATTCAAGGGATAATTCATGCAAAAGCATGCTAAATATGGGATTAAAATATGTATATATTATGGCTTATCAAATACCCCCACACTTAAGAATTTGCTTGTCCTCAAGCAAAATTCTCAACTCACAATTAAAATCGAATTTCCTCAATTCATAACATTCATCAATAATGTTTCATCATAATTCATAGGTAATTCAAACATTGATAATTTAACTAGAAGAATCCTAAAGATTCAAACAATCAAAGTCATAGTTTTTATAGTACGAAAAATAGGTGTTTCCCCTTACCTAAATAATCACCTTTTAATCCGAAATCAACAAGAATTGACATCCTCACTAAGGATTCACTCAAATCACTCAAAGTGTTTAAGGTTCAAATTAAGCACTCAGAGAGTCAAACATGAAAAGTTAATCCCATAAGCTTGACTGAAAATTAAATCTCCACCACGGCCGTGTGGTGGCTCATTCATTTCTCCCACACCTGTGTAGAGGTTTCCACGCCCATGTATCTTTCTCAGTGTCAGCCACGGCCTCAAAGCATGGGCGTGGCTTATACCCATGTGACTTTCTCAGTGTCTACCACGGTCGTATCACACGGCCGTGGCATTTTATAGTCGTCCGTGATTTGGGGATTTTTTGTCCTTGGTTCGTACGACCTCTTCCATGCCAGTGTGCAAATCTATGATGTCCACACGGCCACGGCCACGCCCGTGTGCAAGGCCGTGTGGTACGGAAACCTACGCTTTATTTAATTTTTTTAGTCTTTAGTTAGGTGCTAAAAATCAAAGATATGAAAATAAAGAGGGTTAGTGCTCGGGTTGCCTCCCGAGAAGCGCTCGTTTAAAGTCTTAAGCTAGACTTACCTCTCATTCATGTACTCATGGTGGTTTGATGAGTTGAAACTTCTCTCCCCTGCTATCAGTCCTATGATTCTCATATATTTTAAGTCTAGTGGTGTTTACCTTAAAAGTGCCGAATTCAGTGTGAGTCACCTCGACCGTTCCGTATGGGAAGACATTGAGTACCTTAAAAGGGATTTCTTTTTTCATTTTAATGTCTGAAATGGCGACTCGAGGGTCTTTCTCATCCAAAAATACCTGATCTCCTATCTTGAAGAGATTTGCTATTCCTATAAGCTCGTTTGGGGCTTCCCTCAGTTTTGCTTTGTGTGTTCCTAGTTTCTCCTTGAAATGTGTCTTCCACTCGTCTAGTTCTTTGACCTGAAGCCTTCGTTCCTCATGAATTACGTCTTTATTGGCACGGGGTATAGGATCAGGTTCAGTTATATGTTTTCGTGGTGCTTCCTGAAAACAAGGTTGAACCAATTGGTTATCAATAGAATTTATGTTCTTACCTTTTTCACTTGACGTCCTAGCCGAGTCAAGAGCCTGAAGAGTGATCATTTCGTCACCTACACAAAGTGTGAGTTCACCTGTACCAACGTCAATTTTAGTTCTAGCAGTTGCTAAAAAGGGTCTTCCTAAAATTAAAGGAACATTGTTGTCCTCATCCATGTCTAAAACGACAAAGTCTTTTGGGAATATAAATTTATCAACTTTCACTAGCACATCTTCGATTATACCCCTAGGAACTCTAATGGTTTTATCAGCTAATTGAATGCTCATACTAGTTTGTTTGGGTTTCCCTAGACCTAGTTGTTTAAACAATTTATAAGGCATGACGTTGATGCTTGCCCCTAGATCTGCTAAAGCATTATCAATAGATAAACTACCAATTAAACAAGGAATCGTAAAACTCCCTGGATCTATTAATTTTCGTGGTAGTTTGTTTTGTAGAATTGCTGAGCACACTGCGTTTAGCTTCACATGCGATGCCTCGTCTAACCTCCGTTTGTTTGTCAGAAGCTCTTTTAAAAATTTCCATGAATTTGGCATCTGCGAGAGAGCTTCAAGAAAAGGTAAGTTAATATGTAATTTCTTTGAGAGTTTAAGAAATTTACCAAATTGTTCCTCTGTGTGGTCTTTCTTCATCGCATTGGGATATGGCACTCGAGGTGTATACTCTTTAATGACAGGTTTCTGTGTATCGTGGCTTACCTCAACCTTACATTTATTTACCACGGGTTCTTGCCTTGGCTCAAATTCGGATTCTACTAACCCTTCACTATCGTGATCAGTAATGGCATGAATTTGCTCCTTTGGGTTAGTTTCAGTGTTGCTTGGCAAGCAACCTTGCGGTCGTTCTGAGATTAGCTTAGCTAGCTGTCCTAACTGGTTCTCGATCCCTTGAGTCGATGCTTGCTAATTTTTTAGCATTGTTTCGTTGTTTTGAAAATGGGTTTTTGACACCGCGATAAATTTTGTTAGCATCTCCTCAAGGGTCAGCTTTTTCTCTTGTGGGTAGGGTTGTTGTTGAAAGCCTGGAGGGAGTTGTTGTCTTTGATTTCCTTGACTTCCCCATGAGAAATTTGGATGGTTCCTCCACCCTGGATTATACGTGTTACTATAAGGGTTATTTTGAGGTATAGAATTATTACCCATATAGTTCATCTATTCATTTTCTATGCTAGGGTTTTAGGGTGGATATTCTGTATTGTTCGACCCTCCTCCATTTGTATCGCACTGCACCACTAGATGTACCTGCGAGGAACCACACAAACCATCAATTTTCTTACTTAGGAGTTCTACTTGATTTGATAGCATGGTTACTGCGTCGAGGTTGAAAACACTGGCTGCTTTTGTTGGCTTTGTTCTCATAACTTGCCACTGATAATTATTCAGTGACATCTCTTCAATGAATTCATAAGCAGCCTCAGGTGTTTTATTGTTTAGTGTACCGCCGGCAGATGAATCAATAAGCTGCCTAGTTGAGGGGTTCACACCGTTATAGAAGGTTTGAACCTGTAGCCATAATGGTAACCCATGATGAGGGCACTTTCTCAATAAATCCTTGTATCTCTCCCATGCATCGTAAAGTGTCTCTAAATCCATCTGCACAAAAGAAGAGATATCATTCCTCAACTTAGCCGCTTTTAGCCAGCGCCGTGGAAAATATTTTAACAAAAAATTTTCTGGTCATTTGCTCCCATGTAGTGATTGATCCTCGTGGAAGAGAATTCAACCACTGTTTGGCTTTATTCCTTAAAGAAAAGGGAAATAATCGAAGGCGAATGGAATCATCAAAAACGCCATTAATTTTAAACGTATCGCATAATTCCAAAAAGTTCGCTAAGTGTGTGTTAAGATCCTCATCCTGCAAACCATAGACTGAACAATTTATTGAATCATCTGTATAGTGTTAGGTTTCAGTTGAAAATTATTTGCAGCGACAGCAGGTCTAACAATACTTGATTCAGTTTCTGTTAAATTAGGTTTAGCATAATCATATGTAGTTCGAGGAACAAGATTTTGATTAACCGGGTTTGCGGTAACTACATGAGGTAGCGGATTATTATCAGCCATCTCTTCGGTAGTGTTGGTATCGTTCTCTTGCTCTTCTTATATGTACTGTAGGCTTCGCCTAATTTCTCTTTGGTTTCTGTGAACAGTTCCTTCTATATCACAATCATAAAGTAGAGGTCCTGACGGGTTTCTTCTAGTCATAAACTAGAATACCTGCCAGAAGCAAGGAAAAAGAAAAATTAGCAAAGTTAAAAAAAAATAAAAAATAAAAATAAATTGCAAATATAAAAATGGCTAAAGTAATAAAAATCAAGTGTTCCTAATATCTTAGTCCCCGACAACGGCGGCAAAAACTTGATCGTGTCCAAACTAACTATGACAACGAATAAGGCAAGCGCACCTATCGTTTGGTAGTATAGCTATGGCAAGACCGGAAATATCGTATCCTCAAGGACCAAGAGTACTAGTAGTTACTATCTTTTTATTATCTAGCCTAAGTATTAAGGGAATCGATGTTTAATTAACTAATTACTTAACTAAGGATGCTAAGACACAGAGAGTGAATTGGGAAAATACTTGTGGGAAAACCAGTTGATTAAGACAATACCCGAGGAAGAATCCACCTAGACTTCACTTGTTATTTAACTCTAAACCAGACAATTTATTCACTTGACTTGATCCGTAGGATTCCCTAATTTATATTAATACTCTTTCGAGGCTACTAACGTCTAACCCTAGGTTGATTAATTGAAATCTCTTTCTAATTAAAACCACTAGTGTTGCATTAACTCGGTCTATGGACTCCCATATTAGGTTTGACCCTAATCCGGCAGATTTTCGTCATCCTATCTCTAGGGTTGCGATCAAATCCACTTAACTATGCTAGATCTACTCTTAAACAGGGACTTTTTCTCCACTGCCTAAGCACATCAATACTTGAATCAATATCCTGAAATATTAAAACAATAATTAAGAACACATAATTAAGAATAAATCAAGTATTTATCATATAGTTCAGAAAACAATAACAAGATCCATCTTAGGTTTCATCCCCCTCAGATATTTGAGGGGTTTAGTTCATGTTCAATAAAGAATACATCTCAGAAGAAAATAAATAACATAACATAAGAAAAACCCTAAACCCCCTGAAGGAAATTGAAGGGAAGATCTTCCGTCTTGAGCGTGATTTTGGCTTCTGAGATGGATCAACTAGCTTTCTTGGAGTAATTCCCTATGTTCAGCCCTCTCTGGCTTCGCCCCCTTTTTAGGTTATACTTAGGGTGTTTATATAGACTTCCGAATGCCTTTCTTTAGGACCATACAATGTCGTGTGGTGAACTTCCAGGCCGTGTTGATTTCTCACTTTGGCCCATTTTCTCCGTTTTCAGCCTGTTTCTCACTCTTTTCATCCTCCTATGCTCTCCTAAGTATAAAACATGAAATTAAAGGATTAAGAGCATCAAATTTCACAATTCAAGGGATAATTCATCCAAAAGCATGCTAAATGTGGGATTAAAATATGTATATATTATGGTTTATCAAGCTGGGAGAAATATTTCCCATTGGTTGAATTTGTGTATAACAATAGCTTCCAATCAAGTATAAAGATGGCACCGTATGAAGCTTTGTATGGTTGCAAATGCCAAACTCCATTGTATTGGTCTGAACTTAGCGAGAAACAGATTCACGAGGTTGATTTGGTTAGGGAAATCGAAGAGAAAGTGAAAATAATTTTTCGACTGTTTGAAAGCGGCTTCAAATCGTCAGAAGTCGTTCGCGGATTTAAAATGGAAAGATATTGAATTTTAGATCAGTGACAAAGTGTTCTTTAAAGTATCTTCGTGGAAGAAAATACTTTGTTTCTGTCGCAAAGGCAAATTGAGTTCGTGATTCATTGGGCCGTATGAGATTATTGAACGAATATGGCCAGTGGCATATCGGTTAGCTCTACCATCAGAGTTAGAAAAGATCCACAATGTGTTTCATGTGTCGATGCTGCGTTGATATAGATCTGATCCATCTCATGTGATTACTCCGTCAGAGATCAAAATTCAACCCGATATGACATACAATGAAGAACCAATTAGAATTCTAACTCGAGAAGTCAAAGAATTGAGAAATAAAGGCATAGTTTTAGTAAAAGTATTTTGGAAACATCATGGTATTGAAGAGACTATGTGGGAGCCCGAGGAAGCTATGAGAAAATAGTACCCTAACCTTTTCACTGGTAAGATTTTTGAGGACGAAAATCCCTAAGGGGGGAGAGTTGTAACAGCCCGTTTTTGGTCAAATCGAAAACATGGTTTTGGAAGCACAAATATAAAGTCAAAATATTTATTTTATTATATTTTTAATGTTTACAGCATGATAGCATGTATGTGTGAAAATTTCGTGAATTAATTTTATCGTTTAAATAGTTAATTTGATAAAAAGCACTAAATCGCGTAAAGTGTAAAACTTGTGTGTTATTAGTTAAATGTGTCTAATAGCTATGGTTTATTAAAGTAAAGGTCCTTATGTTGTAATTAGACAATTAATAGCATGAGTGGACATATATGGACATATTATTAGGTGTTTTAAAAGGTTTATTAGTAAGGTTAATTTGGTAATTAATAACATAAAATAAATAAAACAAACAAAGAATTAAAGGCTATCATCTTTATCATAGCTGAATGAAGCATGGAGAAAAGCCATTCTAGGGCTTGAAAGCATTCAGTCACTTTGGATCTTAATTGTAAGTCTATTTTTGCTCGGTTTTTAGTGATTTCTATGTTTTTGTGATTATTGCAACTAGTACTAGCTAGCCCAGGGACTATTTTGCAAAACTGTTAAAGATTTTGAAAGTTGCTATTGATGGAAATATGTGTTCTTTGATGTTTGATGATGAAATATGAATATTTGTTATGAATTATACAAGTTTTGTTAAGTGATTTTTAGTGAAAATGAAAAATAGGGATTAAATTGAGAAATGTTGAAACTTTGTAGTTAAAAGGTGAAATAAATGAAAAATATGGGCTGCTAAGGGCATAATAGTAATTCGGATAGCATGGGTTTAATTGGAATTTCATTAATTTGTGAATTCATGAAATAAGGACTAAATTGTAAAAATGTAAAAGTTTAGGAGCAAATATGTAAAATAGCCCTAATGTGTGCTTTGGGTTGAATTGAATAAATAGAAGAATAAATAAGTTGATTTTTATTACTTATAGATCAAGAAAAGAGGAATTCGGACTTAGATCGGGGAAAAAGCAAAGTAATTGAATAGTCGGTCCGTTTCATCATTTTCGTACACGAGGTAAGTTCGTATAATTGAATTTAAATGTGTATTTATTTATTTGATGGATGGAATTGAGATTGTATTTATCTTATTAGTTAATTTGGAAATATTAAATTAAATGTACTGTTGAATAAGACGAGTTGTTGAATAAGACCGTAGCTGGGCTATGGCAATAAAAAAATAAGACCATAACCGGGTTATGACATTTGAATGTAAGACCACGGTAGGGCCATGGCAATGTATTTGTAAGACCATAGTTGGACTATGGCATCGGAAAATCGATGTACTCGTATAGTAAGCATTTATAAGCTAGAGTGGTTTGGTAAGAGAATTGGTGAGAAATAGATACGTACGAGTACAGGTATGTACGAAAAACTGTTCAAGTAATGAGTTAGAAGAAGTTGAGGACTTATGAGTTACGATGTGGTTAAACTTTATGTTAACTCATTGACTGATGATTTAAATGCTAGTTATGTTATCTATTTTGAAATGCTAATGAATGATGAGATTATTTCATATTTACATAAGAACTTACTAAGATTTATAGCTTACTTTGTTTATTTTTCTATGTTTTATAGTATTTTGAAGCTAGCTCGGATCCGAGGATCGTCAAGGACTTCATCACACTATCGGACATCTATTTTGGTACTTTTGAGTTCTGTATATATGGTAAATGGCATGTATAGGCTTGAGTCATTTTGGTATGTTTGATGAACATGTATTTTGGCCATTTGAGTTGGCTTATGATGATGAGTTTGATGTTGTTTATAAATGTGCAAATGGTTCTATTTTGAGTTTGGTAATTGACCTATGTTTTGTGATTGAGGTTGAATTTATAATGCTTAATGATATTAGGTAATTTGATTTCTAAAAGGGATGATAATTTGGGAAGTTATGTGCTTGTGAATTAGTCAATGATAATGCATGTTTGGAATGGTTTAGTAAATTGAATTGTATATGTGAATTAGGTATGTAATTAGATGGCAAATTGTGACATATTTGTGACTTGTATGGTATGATTTGAATATTGGTTGATGATATTTGGCTATTTATTTGTGTCCTGAAATGGAACTACTTGAGCTTGTATCGGTATGTGCAAAATGGGTGGCAAAATGGCTTGGTAAATAGCCTATTTTTGTCCACACGGGCAGTAAGCATTCAAAGCAAGCAATGCAGACAACGATTTCCGACTCAGTGCATTTGCTACAACATTAGCTTTACCCGAATGATAATCTATCACAAGCTCATAATCTTTCAACAACTCTAGCCATCTTCTCTGCCGCTGATTCAAATCTTTCTGAGTCATCAAATATTTCAAACTTTTATGATCTGAAAATACGTGACATTTCTCACCAAACAGATAATGACGCCAAATCTTTAATTGGAAAACAATCACAGCTAGCTCAAAGTCGTGCGTCGGATAATTCTTTTAATGAGGCTTCAGTTGTCTCGAGGCATAAGCTATTACTTTGCCTTCTTGCATTAGTACACATCCCAGACCGTTTAATGAAGCATCACCGTATATTACAAATTCTTTGCCTGATTCTGGCTGTATTAACACTGGAGCTTCCGTTAACAGAGTTTTCAATTGATTAAAGCTTTTCTGACATTTATCGGACCATTCAAATCTTACATCTTTCTGAAACAATCTAGTTAACGAAGTAGCTATCACTGAAAATCCTTTTACAAACCGACGATAATAACCAGCTAGTCCTAGAAAGCTTCGGACTTCAGACACATTCTTCGGAGGTTTCCAATCCAGAATAGCAGAAATCTTACTCGGATCAACAGGTATACCGGACGCTGATACAATATGTCCCAGAAAACTAACCTCGTGTAACCAGAATTCAAATTTGCTGAATTTCGCATACAACTACTTTTCTCTCAGAGTTTGCAACACAATTCTCAGATGTTCGGCATGTTCAGTCTCATCCCTTGAATAAATTAGAATGTCGTCTATGAATACAACAACAAATCGATCTAGGTACGGTCTGAAAATTCTGTTCATCAGATCCATAAAAATAGCAGGAGCATTTGTTAGTCCAAATGACATAACTAAAAATTCATAATGCCCATACCTCGTTCTGAAGACAGTTTTCGGAATATCTGAATCTTTTACTCGCAACTGGTAGTAACCCGATCTCAGATCTATCTTCGAAAACACAGTAGCTCCTTTTAACTGATCAAACAAATCATCAATCCTGGGCAACGGATATTTGTTGTTTATGGTCACTTTGTTCAACTGACGATAATCAATGCACATTCTCATCGTGCCATCTTTCTTTTTCACAAACAGAACGGGAGCACCCCACGGTGAGAAACTCGGTCTAGCAAACCCTCTATCAGTTAGCTCTTGCAACTGTGACTTTAACTCTTTCAACTCCGTTGGCACCATTCTATACGGAGCTATCGAAATAGGTGTCGTACCAGGCAACAATTCAATTCCAAATTCAACTTCACGAATCGGAGGCAATCCCGGTAGTTCTTCAGGAAAAACATCAGAAAACTCACAGACTACTGGCACCGATTCAACCTTCTTTTCAAACACTTTCGAATCAATCACATAAGCAAAATATGACTCGTATCCCTTTTTCATATAGCTCTGAGCTTCCAATACATATATCATAGTAGGTAATCCGTTCAAATCATTAGACTCAACTCTAACTATTTCATCATTAAGACATCTCAAATCAATAGTCTTTCTTTTATAGTTCACAACAGCATCATGCAATGTCAACCAGTCCATACCCAGAATGATATCAAACTCATCAAATGGCAAAAGCATCAGATCGGCAGGAAAACAGATATCTCGAAACATTAACAGGCAGTTCTTGCATACTTTGTCAACAAGGAAACTTTTACCTAAAGGGCTCGATACTTTTATAACAAACTCATTAGACTCTACAGGCAAAGTCTTACTGAATACTAAGTTCATGCATATATAGGAATGAGTAGAACCAGGGTCTATCAATGCAATCACAGATGAATCATAAAGTGTAAATATACCCGTTATAACATCAGGAGACGAAGCTTCCTCACGAGCTCGAATGGCATACGCTCTGGCAGGCGCTCTAGCTTCAGATCTCACAACAGTATCTCTCGTAGTTCTCTGACCACTACTGACATTTCTGACGTTTCGTGAAGATCTACCTCTCGCTGGAGCATTATCAGATCTTGGGTTCTAGACGGTCTCTGGATCAACAGACTCTGGGCAATCACGAATAAAATGATCTAACGATCCACATCTGAAGCAAGCCTGGTCATTCAATATACAACTACCCGGATGCCTTTTTCCACAATACTTACACTCGGGTCTTTCAGAACAGACATTTCTAACACTTGCTACTTAAGTTGCCGGAGGTTTGGAACTCATTTATGATCTAGCTCGATATCTCCTCATTTGTCCCATATTATCTCTTGAACGGCTTTGATAATCTCTAAATTTCTTCGAAGCAAACTGAAATGATTTGTTCAGAAATCTCTTTCTCGTATCTCTAGCTTCAGACTCAGCTTTTCTTTTATCTTTCCCGAGTGCCTCGGCTTTACATGCTCGATCAACAAGTACCACAAACTCTTTTATCTCTAAGATTCCGACTAGCAAACGGATATCTTCATTAAGGCCATCTTCGAATCTTTTGCACATTATAGCTTCAGATGATACACATTCACGAGCATATTGACTCAGTCTCACGAACTCTCGTTCATATTCTGTAACAGACATTCGGCCTTGTTTTAAATCAAGAAATTCCTTTCGTTTCTGATCAATGAATCTCTCACTAATGTATTTCTTCCGAAACTCAATTTAAAAGAAGTCCCACGTGACTCATTCTTTCAGAATAGGGTTTTCCACCACTGATAGGCTGCATCCTGTAATAGCGAAACAACACATTTAATATTTTCTTCCGGAGTTAAAGACATTTCATCGAATACCCGGATTGTGTTTTCTAACCAGAACTCAGCCTTTTCGGCATCATCATCACTAGTAGCCCTGAACTCTTCAGCCCCATATTTGCGGATTTTATCTATTGGAGGCTTGTTCAACAGATTTAGATTTACAGTCAGAGGCATAGCAGATGTCTGAGGGTGATTAGGCGGGGGCAGAGGTTGCGAAATAGTCGGGTTATTTCTAACGAACTGAGTGAACCATTCACTCATCATCTGAAAGAAAGCTTGTTTAGCTTCTCCCTTTGACCGCCGTGTAGCTTGCCTCGGATCGAGGCGCTGTCCTTCAATGGGCAGCGTAGGTATTACTTTCGTCATCGCCATATGACTCTTTCGGGATCCATTGCTATACGAAAATCACATTTTACACGTCAGGATTCATCACACTATCACAGTTCAGATATATGGTGTAACACCCCAGACCCGGTCAAAACGTTACGACCGAATCTGGATTGTTACGGGATGGATGGTTTAAAAAAAATTAAGGTAAAACATCGGGATTTGGGAAAACACTTTGTTTAGAGAGTTCAAGCTAAGGCTAATTGAGAATTTTGATTAAGAATGTTTTACCAACTTTATATCAAAACATCTTAGAGTTAAAACGGGTTCGTTATAAAAACCGGACTTGGAATGTTTGGAAAGGTAACATTTGAGATCGAAGTTGAGATTCGTGATCTTTTGAAAATAATATTTGTGGTGTTAAGAAAAATCCCAAGTTTTAATTATTTACGGCTTGTGATCCAATCGTTGATATTTTTGAAAACCTCTATTTACGTTTTTAAGAAAACCCTATACTAACCGTTTATAAAACATTTAATAACAGCATTGAAATAAAACCCAAATTTAAGTTATAGCGGCCTTATTACAAAATAAAAACCCGTTTTTAACTAAGTTCAAATAAAGTAATGCAATTTACTAGAGAAGGAAAGAAAAAACATCGCATGGCCACCTCGAGTCCGCCTCAGCTCCAAACCCACGATCTACTGATTACCTGCAAAATTTAGATGAGGGGTGAGTTACGAAGACTCAGTGTGTAAATCCCCAACATAACTCAAATCGAATTCAGTATGGCGTATGTCACATGTATACAATGCGGCCCAACCCAGTCTAGCCTTTCCTCCAAACACCCGTGGCATTATGCCACTGTGGTTCTTGACCACCGTGGTCCTAGACCACTCGTGACAATAGTCACTCGTGACAAAGTCACTAATTATATAACCGTGGGGCCAACCCACTGTGGTCATAGACCACCGTGACAATCTCTGATAAATTTATGCATACGTGGGGCCAACCCACTGTGGTCTTAGACCACCGAGATAAGTCACTGATATCCGTATACATGGTTTCAACCACTATGGTTCTTAGACCACCGTGACATTAGTCACTGATTCTCCTTCTCCTTTCATTCAATCCCGAGCCCGTGCTCTTACTTTATGTTAAGTATGAATGCAACTATAATCATATTGTGTAATAGATAACTATCTCATACAGGCATAATATCGAACATTCATACATGCACATAATCAGAAATATCAACATCGAAGAACTTACCCGGTGTCTCCAACCTTACCTACAAGGGTAACTCGACTATCGAATTAGTCGTTTCGGCTTTCAGCCCATACAATTAATAACACAACAATAAGAAACGTGTGAGTAATACACACCAGATAACACGTAACACTAGGCTTTCTACATCGACACTTTCACTAGCAGGGACGACAGCTATCTGTCTATCACAAGTAGACGTCAGCTCTCTACCATAGCCCGGCAAAAAATCTCGAACCGCTGATACCGCACGACGCTTAAAGTTTGGAATGGATACTATGGGTACACTCCCCTCCTTGGTTTGACTTACACTTGCATCCATGGAGAATCTTTGATCAGTACACAAGGAGGCGTGGATTGACTAAATAACGGAATTTGGTTAAGGCATACCACATTTGAAAGGAATGAATAACCGAAAAATCACGACATGACCCCTTTCCTTAATATCTCGAATGGAGTGACCCGATTCGACAAACAGTAACTCTCCGACTTCAGACTACAAACACTTCGACTAGAGGAGTGTCCCGAAGTAACGTCCCAAAATGAGAAAAGATGAAGGGAGAAAAGATTAGTCGCAAATCATAACTCAAGAGCAACATAACCATTCGGCTATGGCCAAATAGAACCGAAAGAAAAGAAGAAAAAAAAAAAGAGATTCGGCTTTTTGCAATAAAAGAGAAATGAAATATTACCTTCAAAAATCCAGATGCAGAGTGAAACCGATTCGCTTGGGGTTACAGGACCTATTCGGCTAAAAGAAAGAAAATAAACGAGAGGGTGTCAATAGAATGGATGCAAAGTTTCGGCTAAAAGAAGAAGTAGATGAGAGGAGGGTTTCGGCCAAAAGAATCAAAGAAAATAGAAGGAAAAAGAAAATGAAAAGAGAATGTGATGATCAAGGGAAGGTTCGGCTAAGGAGAAATAGAATGTAGAAAACCAAAACAAGAGAAAAAGTTGTTCAAGTAAGAATCTGAAATAGTGAGGAGAGATTCGGCTAGCACCCACAAAGATGGTTCGGTTCTAGAGAGGATGGAAGAGAAAAGAAATGCGTAATAAAAGATAAAGTATTGCCAAAAAAAATCAAGAAGGTTATGGACTTTCGGCACTTACAAGGAGTAGGCTACCAGCAAAATGGCACATACACACTCCCTAAACCGAAAAAATGCCCACAAGACTAACCTCAAAACAAAGCTAAATTCGGCATACCCCAAGCTAGCACTAAACCGAATTCTCTTCCCCCACTTCAAGCTTCCCACATTCGGCCACCACTCCACCAACATCAAATCCCATATTTTCCTCCTACATTCACTCCCCTCCAACAACTTGAATCGGTTTGACCCATTCAAACCCCACCATCACCTCATGGCCATTCATTTGAAGTCTATGACTCATTCAACCAACAACCTTGGAGAGTCCAGCCGCAAGCCACCACCTTAGCTTCTCAGGCGCAAAAATAAAGCTCCAAAGTGAGGCTTACAAGACTCGAACCTCCTCCCTGCTGCTTTTCCCTTGTGACGCCACTTCCCTGCACTCTAAGTGGCATCTCCTTACCACTTTACCACCTCACTTCTTGTGTCATCAAACACAAATATTTAAACTTAAGACCTGCCTCTGCTAGCTCTCCCCTAAAGTGCCTAAAAACAAAATTTTCACCAAGGCTCAAGCTTATCCCCGAGCCTTCCCGGGACCCCCAAAAAAACCAAATTAACAAACAAACCATGCCAAACACACAGAGACATAAAATGCAATGTAACACCCCAATCCTGGCCCAAACATTACGACCAGATCTGGTATGTTACAGGATGAAGTAAAAATAAACTTTTGTTTAATTTTAGGAAAAACCGTGGATTTGAAAACGTTCTGATAAGGCGATGTTAGAAAACAGTTATTTAGTAGTGTAGGAAAATTTTCAACTTTTAGTTGTTTTATACATTCGTTAAAATTGGTGATATTTGAAAGAAAACATGTGTATTGAATTACTCGTATTTTGAAAGCGTCATTTCCAATTTGGTGATTAAGTTTGCGTAGTGTCACCTTTTTAATGAAATAATAGGAAAATGAAATAAACCCGAATGTTAATTTAGGAAGGCCTTATTACATAACAAAAATTCCCAAATTAAAATAAAATAAAATAAAGCAGGTAATAGTTTTACGAAAGATAAAAATCCTTATGGCCTCCACGAGTCCGCCTCGGCTCCTAATTCACAGTCTACTGATTACCTGGAAAAGTTAGAAAAAGGGGTGAGTCACAGAGACTCAGTGTGGAAAACCACCAAAACTCACGACATGGCCCACGGTCCAAAACCCCATACTCTGCTCATACACAATATTATTTAACAAACATGGATGCATCAGCCCAGCCCATCCTAGCATTTTCTATCCTCTACACGCCAGCCCGTACCAACCATCATACCGTGGGGATTTCTACAGTTAACCCTCCATCCCCTACACGCCGTCTCGACAGTCACATTGCCGGTTATAATAACGATCACTATGTGACCTGAAAATCCACTGTGGCTTAGCCACCGATCACCATGTGACCTCGTAAACATATGTGGCAGAACCACCGATCACCATGTGACCTTATATCATATCATCAACGTGGCAGAGCCACCGATCACTGTGTGACCTTATCACTTCCCCTCTATCATCATTCCCACACCCCATGCACAACATATGTGCCATAATCAATGTAGCATGCTAATAACAAGGCAAAGATTTATTACATACATCAAAACTCACATCAAATCATTAGAATCCATACCTGGCACTCTCTGCCTTACCCACAAGGGCATTTCGACTGTACACACAGCCTTCTCCGACTTTTTAGCCCAAATAATTAATAATAAAACAGGTAACATGAAGTGTGTTAGGGTCTACACACCTAGTAACACGCAAGATAATACTTTATATATCGACACTATCGACAGCAGAAACGACTGCTATCTGCCTACGACTCTGATCTGAAGCCGGCCCACAACTTGGTGGCCAATCTCATACTTCTGACACGGCACGTCTCTTAAACTTAGGGGCTAGGTTCACGGGTCCAACCCCCTCCTTAGGATCGCTGGCATTTGAGTCCATAGAACAGATCTTGGTCAGAAGACCGAGTTAAAATAGAGAATAAGATATGAGTTGGATTATACGTTTAGCCGAACAGATCTCCTTACCTAGAGCGATAAAAGTCGAAGGTTTTAGGCTTGGCTCACTAATCGAGTGAATCCTGAAAGTCTCCCAAAAAGAATGCGAACACAACCCTCACCTATATTCAGCCAAAGCATACATATCAACAAACCAATTAGCCATTCGGCTTTGGTTTCAAAAACCCGAAAGGAATAAAGGAATAGGAGAAATTGCCACTTACCTTAACTCAGCAGATCCGGTTACACCTAGGAGAATTCGGCAAAGACTATGGTAGAGATCAAAGATCGAAGTAAAAGAACCGAAAGTGGAGATAAGAGGGCTTCGAATAGGGACTTAGAGGTTTTTGGCTTTTAAAGAGAAATGAAGAGAGATGCAGGAGAATGGATGGGGAGATTCGGCCAATGAAAGAAAAGGAGAAGAGAATAACGAACACAGTGTATTCGGCTTGTAGATGAAATCAGAAAAGAGAACTATGGACTAAGGGCATTCAGCTATAGCATAGACAAAAAAAAAATAGAGATGAAAAGGGGTTAGGGGTTTTGCTTGTAGTTTAAGGCTTGAGAGTTTGAGTGGAGTGGATGAGAGATTCGGCCAAAGAGAAGAAGTGAAGAATGGTGAAATTTTGGCTTTTGATGCAACAAATGAAAAGTGAAACAAATAAGAAAAGATAGAAGGAGGGTTCGGCTAACCTAGAGGGATGGTTCTCAAGTCGACAGAAGAAAGCTCCAAATGCCGAAAAAAAGAAGAGAGCTTCCTTGCTTGGCTACTAAATACTTCCACAATTTCGGCACCCTCCCTAAGCATACTAAATCCGGCCACTACCTTCACCCCTTGCTAAATCCCTTGTTTTTCTCCTCAATTTACTCCTGATCACCCATTCGAGAAAGCTTGAATGAGTCAAACTCCTTTATTTTCTCTCAGCCACACATTCAAATATTTTGACCCAATCAACACTCCATCCTCAAGTGTCCCAGTCGGTTTCTGCCTCTGCTCTCCTTGACGCCAAAAAGAAATCCAAGTTGAGCTCCACACAACTCGAACCTGCTCCCCCTCAGCTCCCTTGAGGCGTCACCTTCCTGGGCTTTAAGTGGCGCCTCCTTGCCACTTTACTAAAGCACTTCTTGTGTCAGCAATTACTAGCAACAAGCCATAAGTCCTACCCCAGCCAGCTCTCCCTTGAAAATTCCCCAAAATGAAAATTTTTGGCCAAGGTTCCGACTTATCCCTGGGCCTTCCCGAAGACCCCAAACGCACATAGACAACATACAAAGCATACCAAACACATTGAAACAAGACAAATGCAGAGCCCCTAAATCTCGGATGTTACAATTCTACCCCCCTTAAAGAAATTTCGGCCTCAAAATTACCTGGTCAAAAGAGATGAGGGTATTGCCGCTGTATAACATCCTCTGGCTCCCACGTAGCTTCCTCTGACCCATGGTTTCACCATAATACCTTAACCAAAGGGACTGATTTCCTACGCAATTCTTTGACTTCACGATCCAAGATCTGTACCGGTCCTTCCTCAAAAGATAGATCAGGCCTTACTTCAATCTCTTCCACTGGCACAACATGGGATAGATTCGAACGGTAGAGTCTTAGCATCGAAACGTGGAACACATCATGGATCTGACTCAACTCTGAAGGTAACTCGAGCTGATAGGCTACTGGTCCCATACGCCTCAATACCCGATACGGTCCAATGAACCTGGGGCTTAGCTTACCCTTTCGTCCAAACCTTAACACCTTCTTCCACGGTGACACCTTTAAGAAAACTTTGTCACCCATTGTAAATTGTATGTCCTTACGTTTCAGGTCTGCATAAGACTTCTGCCTGTAACATCCGGGAGTTAGGGGTAGTACATTTTATTTTGTATCTATGTGTTCTTGTGTGTTGCATGGTTGTTTGAGTGTGTTTGGGGGCTTCGGGAAACCTTGGGGTTAGGTAGGAGCCTTAGTGAAAATTTTTGGTTTGAAGCCTTTAGGGGAGAGCTAGTAGAGTCAGGCCTTAAGGGATTAAAAGTGGTGATTAAGGACACAACAAGTGAAGTGGTAGAGTGGCAAGGAGGCGTCATCCGGTGTGTGCGGGGAGTTGCGTCAAAGGGGAGTTCCAAGGGGAGGAGGTTCGAGCAACATGGGCAGCATTTTAGAGTTTTATTTTGTGTCAAGAGGGGGAAGTAGTGGATTCGACAAGGGCACTTGAAAGGTGGAGGTTTGAATGGGTCAAATCTTTTGAATACGTGGTGGAGAGTTATTTGTGGGGTTGGAATGATTCAAACTCATTTGAATGGGTGATGTAGAGAGAATTAAGGAGAGAATCGTGGGGGGTGTTGGCTAGGTGAGTGTTAGCTGAATTTTTGAGGGGTTGAGAGGGGGGAGTTTTCGGTTTCAAGCTTAAGGAGAGGGTACCGAAATTTGGTGCTAGTGTGTAATAGTTGTTTGTTGGCATTTGGTTGTGCTTCTCACTTTTGTTTTAGTTTTGCTCTCACCCTCTCTTGTGCCGAAATCACCTAGCTCTTCAACTCTTTTCTCTCTTTTGACTCATAGCTGAAATCTAGAATACCATTAGGGTCATTTTGGTTTATCTTCTCTTCTCATCTTCAAAAGCCGAAAGTAGGTGTTGTTCTTTTTTTTCTACTCACTCTCTAAAAGCCGAAATATACCCTTCACTTCCCCCCCATAGCCGAAACCTCTTAAACCTCAACTCCCTCTTCCTCTTTTTCACCGATTGCTTCATTTTCCAAAAGTCGAATAACCCTTCTATTCACTAGAACCTTGGCTGAATCTCCCATTCACCATTACTTCTCTCTTTTTCATTGCTATTCTTCTTTTCTTTTTTTCATTTTGTTGCCGCAAGTGTCATCTCTTGGCCAAATCTAGCACAGCCAAACATCTCTTGGGTGGTGACTCTTCCTATCAATCCTCTCATTCGAATCCTAGAATTGGTGGTAAGGGGTTTTTCTTTTACCTGAATCTCTCTCATTTCTATTTGGTTACCGAACTAAAAGCTTAACTTTGTTCTTATGTGTGGCCGAATCTATGAAGGGTTTGATTCAAATCTGTTGCTTGAAGCCAGCGTTAGGGGCATTAAGGATCTTTCGGGTTTTGATTAATCAAGGTAAGAAGGTTATAACGTTCGACCGAAGGCCACTTCTTTTGACCATAAGTGTTAAGGCCGAATCTAACATGGGTTATGTAGGGATTTCGACAGCCTTTAAGCTCAAGTGAATAGCCTTTGGGATTCTGTCGACCTTGGGTAAGGATGTTCTTTCAATCAAAGCATACTTTTGGTTCCGTTATAGTTTTATTCAATGTTTTAACCGGGTCTTCTGACCAAGATCTTATTTGATGGAATCGAGTACCAGTCAATCGAAGGGAGGGGTTGGACACGTAGTCCCTACCCCTAAGTTCAAGAAGCGGTCAGTTTCAGCGGTTCGGGATTGGCCACCGGGCTGTGGGCCAGCATCTGAAAAGGACAAGCAGATCGTCGTAATCTCTTCGAGTGAGGACGTTAGGGAGATCGATAGTCTAGTGCTTCAGGTTTTCAGGTGTGTAATTATCACACTGTTTCATTAGTTGTTTTAATTAAATATATGTGTTATGTGAGGTACCCGAAATAGTGGCTATGGTGGTGTTGTTACCCACATTGGGTAAACCGGTAAACCAGGTTAGTAAACTACTTATATCGAAATTGAGGAAAGATAATTGTGGATGCATGTAAGCATGTTGTATATATGTATATGGATGTGCTCATATTCTATTATAATGCCATTTCATTATATTATGCTGCATGTGTATGGGGTTTGGGATTTACTGATAAAAGAGGAAGTGTATACTCATATGTGGGTGACTCTGTCACGATTAATGATGGCCTTGAGCCTCATTGTGAATTGATGAAGACCTTGAGTCTCATCGTGGATATTTGTGATTTAATCACGTGGATCGATGGCTAGACCACTATGTGGACTTTGAGCGGTGTGTGTCCACAAAGATAGACTGCCAAAGAGGTGTGTAGCAAATGGAGGGTTGATTTAGTAATCCCAGGTGTGTATTGGATGGATGTACGGGTGGTGTGTAGCGGATGGATACTAGGTTGGGATTGGGTGTGTCATATTGCATTTCGATTGAGCATGGTGCTAGTTCGATGTGGATGTGGGCCTAAGGCCATTAGTGGAAACTGTAATGTAATTACACACCGAAGTCCGTGACACACCCCATTTTTTCTCAAAAACAATGCAGGTAACACATGATACGTTGGACCGGGCTGGAGGGGATTCGAGGTGGCCATGCAGATGTTGGTTTCGTAACTCTATTTTAAACTACTAGATTTTATTTTATTGTGTTATCTTCATTATGTAATAAGGCCACTCTATATATTTCGGGATTTATGGTTTTAAGTGGGATTTATTATTTAATAATTTTTAAAATGTGACATTGAAACATTTTTACCACGGAGACATAAAATGAATTAGATTTTATACAACTTGGGCATTTTTATTCGGCAAACTACTATTTTTAACGACAACTCCTTAAACGAAGGGTTTATTTCCAAATTTAAAGTCTGATTTCACTAATTAAACTAGAACTCGGTTTCACCACTTTCCCGTAACATTCTGGATTTGGCCGTGGTGTTTTGGGCCGGGTTTGGGGTGTTACAATTTGGTATCAGAGCCAAGTTTTACACTCGGCCTTTGGGGTTTTGAGGGCCACAACGTTTCAAATTTTGTATTCAAAATTAGCTTAAAAGAAATTTTTCATAAAATAGAGTGAAGGCATGGCACTCGAGTTTCCTACCAGTGTCTACTGTAAGTCTTCGGTGATCGTTAAATGAATTGGATGGAAGTGGTTGTATGATGCATTGTTATGGATGTTAGAATTTAGGATATTCTCTTTAGAGACAAAAACCTTTAGGGATGTAATACGCGCTTTCTACGAAAGAACAACTTGAAAATTCTATGTCATAAAACTACCCCTTTAATCAATAAGTGGAAAGAAAGCTAATGCATAAAATTTCCTTAAAACAGGTTAAAACGTGACAATAGACATGAGTACTAAGGGACGTGGACGTAATACACGTGGATGGGGTCGAGGCAGGATTGCTGTGTCGGGACCGGTAGTGTCTGGCCACGGGTCAAAAAATGAGATGCCGCTACCGCCAGCTGCAGAAGTAGAATTCCAGGACCAAACGGGTGGTAATGATGCGGTATCCCAGGCAATGCTGCGGGTTCTGGAGAGAGTTGCGGGAGCAGGCATGGGTAATGGGGCTTGAAAATCAGTTCCTGAGCGACTCCGGGCAAATGGAGCCGAAATATTTAGGGGGTCTCTGGGGTAGCTCCAAACGTGGCTGAGTACTGGCTAGAGGCGGTCGAAAGAATCATGGATGACTTGGATTGCACAGCTGAGGAGAAGCTGAAGGGCGCAGTTTCTCTACTTTGGGATAAAGCCTACCAGTGGTGGCTTACCGTCAGGGAGGGTACACCAGCAGATCAAGTAGATTGGGATTTCTTTAAGATGAAATTCCAAGGGAAGTATGTTGGGGCCAGTTATGTAGATGCCCAAAGGAAGGCTTTTCTGAATTTAGTGCAAGGGGGAAAATTGGTAGCTGAGTATGAGGCGGAATTTTTACGACTAAGCCAGTATGCCCGAGGGATTGTTGCAACCGATTACGAGCGCTGTGTGAGATTTGAAGATGGGCTGCGAGATGAGATGCGGGTGTTGATAGCTCCTCAGTGGGAAAGGGACTTCGCTACTTTGGTGGAAAAGGCTAAGATAGCTGAGGAGGTTAAGCGTACTGAGAGGCAGAATAGAGACAGGGACAGAGGCAGAAATAAGAGAAGCTATGGATCGTCAGGATCATCGGGAGGACTTCAGAAAAAGCCTAGGGTTAATGGACCTGTTTGTGATACTACGCCGGGTACTGGGGGGCAATTTCGTTAGTCTGCTCAGTGTGGGCAGTCACATGCAGGGGAGTGCTGGGGAAGAAGTAAGGAGTGTTTCAGATGTGGGTCGAAGGATCACTTGATTAAGAATTGTCCGCAAGACATGACTAGGGCTCGGATGGTAGGTCAAGGGTACGTGCAGCCAGGTAGGGGTGGTCAGCAGATACCGAGAGGTCGTGGTCCGAACCGAGGAGGGAATGGTTCTGGCCGAGGACGTGGAACGCAGGGCAGAGGAACCGGAGGTACTGAGGCAAGGCAGCCTGGGTTAGTTTACGTGGCCAAGAGTCATGAAGAGGGGGATGCACCAGATGTTATAACGGGTACGTTCCTTATTTCTGGGTTACCCTTTACTGCACTAATTGATGTCGGGTCAACACACTCTTATATTGCTAGTATGGTGTCTAGAACCTTGAATGTGAGTCCTGAAACTGCTTCTAGGAAGATGACTGTACTTAGTCCTTTAGGGTAATCGGTAGTGGTAGATAAACTTTTTAGAGAGGTGCCTCTAGAAGTTTAGGGGTCAGTATTCCTGGCTGACTTGATGGACCTACTGTTCAGAGAATTTGACTTGATCTTAGGCATGGACTGGCTAGTAAGGTATCGAGCGAATCTGGATCATCTTTAGCTAGCGCATGACGTTAAGAACTTCCGGGGATGATGAAGTTTTGGTAATAGGTGAGAGGAGAGACTATCTGTCTAATGTGGTGTCAGCTCTTAAGGCGGAAAGGATGGTGAAGAAAGCGTGCATGGCTTTCTTGACGTTTGTTAGCTCTTTGGATGCAAAGGAAGCGACCGTGGAGGAGGTTAGAATAGTAAATGGGTTTGTAGATGTTTTTCCAGAGGAGCTTCCAGGGTTGCCTCCGGATCGCGAGATGGAGTTTGGAATCGAGCTTATACCGGGTACGGCTCCGGTGTCTATCGCCCCTTATAGGATGGCACCAAAGGAGCTAGTAGAACTGAAAGCCCAAATTCAGGAGTTGCTGGATTGCAGTTTTATTTGACCCAGTGTGTCTCCATGAGGAGCACCGGTGTTGTTTGTAAAGAAGAAAGACGGATCTATGCGTATGTGTATAGATTACCGTCAGTTGAATAAGCTGACGATCAAGAACAAGTATCCATTGTATCGAGGATAGACGACTTGTTTGACCACTCAAAGGGGTGCGGTCTTCTCGAAGATAGATTTGAGGTCGGGATACCACCAGCTTAAGGTAAAAGAAGCAGATATTCATAAGACAGCTTTCCGGACTCGATACGGGCACTATGAATTCCTGGTAATGCCGTTTGGGTTGACGAATGCACCAGCCGCATTCATGGACATGATGAATCGGGTATTCCAACCATATTTGGACCAGTTTGTCGTAGTATTCTTAGACGACATCCTAGTATACTCCAAGTCGGAAGAGGAACATGATGAGCGTCTCCGGGTGGTTCTACAGATTCTAAGGGAGAAGAAACTGTACGCCAAATTTAGTAAGTGCGAATTTTGGTTAAGAGAAGTTACTTTTCTGGGTCATGTGGTATCCGCAGAAGGGATAAGAGTTGATCCTCGGAAGATCGAGGCGGTGCTGGATTGGAAACCACCTAAGTCTGTGGCAGAAATTCGGAGTTTCTTGGGATTGGCAGGTTATTACAGAAGGTTTGTCGAAGGTTTCTCCTCAATCGCGGCGCCCTTGACTAAGTTGTTGAGGAAGGAGGTACCATTTGTGTGGGCATGCATAAGCAAGCAAGAGAGTTTCGAGAAGCTAAAGAGGGTTTTGAAAGAGGCTCCGATTTTAATTCAGCCTGAAGCAGGGAAAGATTTTGTGGTATACTGTGATGCTTCTCATACGGGGTTAGGTTGTGTATTGATGCAGGAGGGGAAGGTTGTTGCCTATGCGTCTCGACAGTTAAGACCACATGAAGTTAACTATCCCACTCATGATCTGGAGTTGGCTGCAGTGGTTTTCGCTCTAAAGGTGTGGAGACATTATCTGTATGGAGAGAAGTTTGTTATCTATACAAACCACTAGAGTTTAAAGTATCTATTGACTCAGAAGGAGCTAAACTTGAGACAGAGAAGATGGGTGGAGCTATTAAAGGATCATGACTGCTCGATTGAATATCATCCAGGTAAGGCGAATGTGGTGGCAGATGCAGTAAACCGGAAGGTAGTATCGGACTTGAGAGCAATGTTCACTCATCTTAGCCTATATGACGACGGAAGTCTTTTAGCGGAGCTGCAGGTGAAGCTGTCATGGATAAGTCAGGTAAAGGAGAAACAGTTGGTGGATGAGGTTCTGAGTGCTCGAGTTCTACAAGTAAAGGATGGGGGAATAGAGGATTACAGTGTGAACAGCGACGGAGTTTTGTGTTTTCGTGGGAGGGTTTGTATGCCGAAGGATGTGGAGTTAAGGCAGAGGATTCTTTGGGAATCGCATAGTAGCCCTTACGCTATGCAACCAGGGGGAGTAAGATGTACTGGGATCTACGGGAACAATTTTGGTGGCCTGGATTGAAGTGAGAAGTCACGGAATTTGTGGGGAAGTGTTTGACGTGTTAGCAGGTCAAAGCTGAACACCAAGTGCCTTCAGGGTTGCTGCAACCGGTGAAGATTCTGCAATGGAAGTGGGAAAGGATCACGATGGACTTCGTTAGTGGGCTTCCTCTTACGCCTACTAAGAAAGACTCAGTATGGGTGATCGTAGATCGGTTGACAAAGTCCGCACACTTCATACCGATGCGTGTCGACTATTTTCTTCAGAAGTTGGCTAAGCTGTATGTGGCGGAAATTGTGAGACTGCATGGTGTGCCAGTATCAATAATATCAGATAGGGACCCTAGATTTACATCGCGGTTTTGGAGGGCGTTGCATCAGGCTTTGGGCACCAGGTTGGACTTTAGCACGACATTTCATCTGCAGACGGATGGCCACCAGAAAGGGTAATCAGTGTTAGAGGATATGTTGAGGGGTTGCGTCATCGATTTCAGAGGTAGCTGGGAAGAATTCTTACCTTTAGCAGAGTTCGCGTACAACAACAGTTATCAAGCAAGTATTCGGATGGTGCCGTATGAAGCATTGTATGGGCGAAAGTGTCGCACTCCTACGTGTTGGACAGAGTTAGGTGAACGTCATGTCTTAGGTCCGGAGTTGGTTGCAGAATCGGAAGAGAAGGTTAAGGTAATCCAAACTCGGTTGTAGGAGGCATCGGACAGAAAGAAATCGTATACGGATCTTAAGCAGAAAGAGATAGAATTCGCAGTAGGTGATCGGGTTTTCCTGAAAGTTTCGCCGTGGAAGAGGGTGATAAGATTTGGACGTAAAGGTAAGCTGAGCCCCAGGTTTATAGGGCCTTATCGGATTTTGAAGCGGGTAGGGCCAGTAGCGTATCAGTTGGAGTTGCCTTCAGAATTGAAGCAAATGCATGATGTGTTTCATGTCTCGATGCTAAGACGTTACCGTTCCGATCCGTCTCACGTGGTGCCAGTAGAGGAAGTTGAGTTAAGGCCAGATTTATCTTACGAGGAGGAACCAATTCAGATTTTGGAGCAGGATGTGAAGGTGCTACGGAAGAAATCAGTTCCTCTAGTCAAGGTGTTATGGTGGAACCATGGTTCAGAGGAAGCGTCGTGGGAGCCAGAGGTGGCAATGCGTCAACAATACCCTCATCTATTTTGACCAGGTAATTTCGGGGTCGAAATTTCTTTAAGGGGGTAGAACTATAACATCCGGGATTTAGGGGTAGTACATTTTATTTCGTATCTATGTGTTCACGTGTGTTGCATGGTTGTTTGAGTGTGTTTGGGGGCTTCGGGAAACCTTGGGGTTAGTTAGGAGCCTTAGTGAAAATTTCTGGTTTGAAGCCTTTAGGGGAGAGCTAGTAGAGTCAGGCCTTAAGGGATTAAAAGTGGTGAATAAGGACACAACAAGTGAAGTGGTGGAGTGGCAAGGAGACGTCATCTGGTGTGCAGGGGAGTTGCGTCAAAGGGAGTTCCAAGGGGGAGGAGGTTCGAGCAACATGGGCAGCATTTTGGAGTTGTATTTTGCGTCAAGAGGTGGAGGTAGTGGATTCGGCAAGGGCACTTGAAAGTTGGAGGTTTGAATGGGCAAATCTTTTGAATATGTAGTGGAGAGTTATTTGTGGGGTTGGAATGATTCAAACTCATTTGAATGGGTGATGTAGAGGGAATTAAGGAGAGAATCGTGGGGGGGTGTTGGCTAGGTGAGTGTTAGCCAAATTTTTGAGGGGTTGAGAGGGGGGAGTTTTCGGTTTCAATCTTAAGGGGAGGGTGCCAAAATTTGGTGCTAGTGTGTAGTAGTTGTTTGTCGGCATTTGGTTGTGCTTCTCACTTTTGTTTTAGTTTTTCTCTCACCCTCTCTTGTGCCGAAATCACCTAGCTCTTCAACTCTTTTCTCTCTTTTGACTCATAGCTGAAATCTAGAAGACCATTAGGGTCATTTTGGTTTATCTTCTCTTCTCATCTTCAAAAGCCGAAAGTAGGTGTTGTTCTTTTTTTTCTACTCACTCTCTAAAAGCCGAAATATACCCTTCACTTTCCCCCCATAGCCGAAACCTCTTAAACCTCAACTCCCTCTTCCTCTTTTTCACCGATTGCTTCATTTTCCAAAAGCAGAATAACCCTTCTATTCACTAGAACCTTGGCCGAATCTCCCATTCACCATTACTTCTCTTTTTTTCATTTCTATTCTTCTTTTCTTTTTTTCATTTTGTTGCCGCAAGTGTCATCTCTTGGCCGAATCTAGCAGAGCCGAACATCTCTTGGGTGGTGACTCTTCCTATCAATCCTCTCATTCGAATCCTAGAAGTGGTGGTAAGGGGTTTTTCTTTTACCCGAATCTCTCTCATTTCTATTTGGTTGCCGAACCAAAAGCCTAACTTTGTTCTTATGTGTGGCCGAATCTATGAAGGGTTTGATTCAAATCTGTTGCTTGAAGCCAGCGTTAGGGGCATTAAGGATCTTTCGGGTTTTGATCAATCAAGGTAAGAAGGTTATAACGTTCGGCCGAAGGCCACTTCTTTTGACCATAAGTGTTAAGGTCGAATCTAACATGGGTTATGTAGGAATTTCGACAGCCTTTAAGCTCAACTGAATAGCCTTTGGGATTCTGTCGACCTTGGGTAAGGATGTTCTTTCAATCAAAGCATACTTTTGGTTCCGTTATAGTTTTATTCAATGTTTTAACCGTGTCTTCTGACTAAGATCTTATTTGATGGAATCGAGTACCAGTCAATCGAAGGGAGGGGTTGCACACGTAGTCCCTACCCCTAAGTTCAAGAAGCGGTCAGTTTCAGCGGTTCGGGATTGGCCACCGGGCTGTGGGCCAGTACCTGAAAAGGACAAGCAGATCGTCATAATCTCTTCGAGTGAGGACGCTAGGGAGATCGATAGTCTAGTGCTTCAGGTTTTCAAGTGTGTAATTATCACACTGTTTCATTAGTTATTTTAATTAAATATATGTGTTATGTGTGGTAGCCGAAATAGTGGCTGTGGTGGTGTTGTTACCCACATTGGGTATGTAACACCCCAAACCCGGTCAATACGCCACGACCGAATCTGGTATGTCACTAAGGAAAATATTTTTGAAAGAATCGAATTAACAATTAAATATTGTGAAAAACTCTTTGAAATTCTTTATTTGTCGAAAATAAGTTAAAAACTGAGATTTACTTTGAATTACATAAAACTTTAAAACTTAGTTGATGAATCATAGGATAGAAAACATTTATACCTTGTTAAGATAATTTGAAATATCACTTTGAAAATCCGTTTGCAATTGAATATAGAAACTTGAATTTTGGAAATCACTTAATTTGTTGAAAACACTTAACTTGTAATGTTTTCTATCGAACTATTCATATTACCCGATGGTAAGATTTTTAAAACCATTGCGAGTTTTTAGTTTAGAAAACTTTGAGCTTAATTATTAGATTAACCAAGTGACATGCTTAAACATGTTTAGAATAAATCCCAAAGCATATAAATAATCCAAAACATAAATTAAAGAGGCCTTATTACAAATCCATAAAATATGAAAACCCAAATTAAAATATAGTACCCAAATGGAAGTTCATGTAAAACCAAACTTTATTGCATGGCCTCCTCGAGTTCATCCGGCTCCACATCCGCGATCTCACGAATCACCTGAACATATAAGGGAGAAGGTGAGTAACCAAGACTCAGTTCTCCCGGGTAAATACCACATACTTACACAAATTATAACAAGGCAACATATATGTATAATGCACCCAACCTAGCCATCCATAACTCCTTTTCTACCCGTGTGGTACCAAACCACCGGGTGGTGCCAAACCACTGTGTCCAAAGACACAAATGTGATACTAAATCACCGGTGACCGTAGTCACGAATAATCCATCTGTGGGGCCAACCCACGTGTGATACCAAATCACCGATGCATTTATCCCATATCTCAAAAGTGGGGCCAACCCACGGTGGAGTTAATCCACAGTGGGCGAGTCGCTATGAGGTGCCAAACCTCCGGTGTCCAAGACACGAATGTGATACCAAATCACCGTGGTGCCAAACCACTCGGTGTCCAAGACACGAATCATCAAGTTGTGGGGCCAACCCACGTGTGATACCAAATCACTGGTAGACGATCCCATATCTCAAAAGTGGGGCCAACCCACGGTGGAGTTAACCACAGGGACGAGTCGCTATGAGTTGCCAAACCTCTCGTGTCCAAGACACGAATGTGATACCAAATCACCGGTGGTGCCAAACCACCGTGTCCAAGACACGATATCAATCTTCCCCTCCTCTCATATTGCCCATACCAATGCAATAGATAAACAAATCATGTCAATAAACTTTGATGTGTATCTCATAACGAATATATCATAAATCGTAGATCATGATTTCAATCCACATGTATTAACAACATATTGAAACGGACTTACCCGAATCCTCATTCATACCATCATGGTATCATATCCAGATCTCATCGATTTACCCACTTTCATAATATGATTAGTTATATAACACACAAATATACATATATAAACCAAGTTATAAAGTGTGTAAGATACACACCTTTCACCAAAGCAATACTAAAATTCGATGATCCGATCTACCGCACTAGATCACTTTGTCCTACAATCGGCCATATCACAATATTATGAACAAAGGCCATTCGGCCAACATCAAAATCCCAAAGAGTTATCCTTCGAAATACCAATCTTACCTAAAGGCTTACCCAAAATGATCGATAAAGATACGAGGCTTAGATTGATTGCTTCCAACGTCCCAAGGAGCCTAAAAGAAATCGATTCCTAAAATGGTTAAAACCTTGCAACAAATGCCGATAGGTTCGGCCCTTGTCCACAAGAAAATAACATAGAGAGGAGAAAAGAAATAATAGGAAAATCGGCCAAGAATACTTACTTATTAACCAAAATCGATTGAAGAAACCAAAGAGAGTCTACCCTTGAATATTCGGCCAAACTAAAACTAAAAGGAAGTAGAAGATTCGGCTATTTGCTTATGAGAGAAGAAAACAATTGATTTGAGTCAAAAAGGATATGAAATACGAAAGTAGAAGAGAAGATAAAATGAAAGAGAGAATTCAGTTTTAGTAAACAATGGAAGAAAATCAAGTAGAGATAGGGAAGAGAAGGTTCGGCCAAAAAGAAAGAGAAAGGGGATCTGGTTGAGCAAATATCAAAAGAAGAAAATAAGAGGGATGGGAGAAATGAGATTCGGTCAACACCTATTTTACCAAAGAAGAAAATGCACAAAATACAAAAATGTAGTTTTGGTTCAAAAGGACAAATGAAAGAAAGAAAATGGTATTTGTTTCAAACAAAATGAGGCTAAAACCAAAAGCAATTTTGCACCAAAAGTACCATAGACATTCGGCCAAAGGTGAGAGTTTTTGGAGAGGAAAAACAAAATGCAAAAAGATGTTCAAATGACAAAAATTGGCCAATATTCCCCAAACTACCTATTACATTCTGGCCACCCCTAGCCATACATGCCGTCCACATACATGCACTAAAGCCTTGAATAAAGTTTCCAAAACATCCTCCATATTCCATGCCTTTTGTCCCCTCATAATACCATAACTTTAAGATAACCTTCCATAACCTTAAGATTCTTATCCCCAATTTCAAGCTTTCCTTAAACCAAAATTCAACTTACCAAAATTTGAGAGTCCAACCTATCATAAACAAAGGTTGACCGTCCATAAATGCTAGGACACAAAATAAAGTCTTCAAAAATGCTTTCCATGATACTCGAACCTCTAACCTCAAGCCACCTTTCGAGCTCCTTAACCAACTTGCCACTTACTCCTCTTATGCTTTAATTTAACACTTAAATTAACTTAAGTGTCAAGCTCACTTAATCCACTTCATTAAATAAACCATGCTAAAATTTATTCTAGCTTCCTAAATATAATAAAGCCTTCATAAGACTATGCTAACACACAAAATTCATACCCAAACCAACACAACAGATACTCAAATTTTAGGATATTACAGGGTAAACCGGTAAACCAGGTTAGTAAACTACCTATGTTGAAATTGAGGAAAGATAATTGTGGATGCATGTAAGCATGTTGTATATATGTATATGGATGTGCTCATATTCTATTATAATGCCATTTCATCATATTATGCTACATGTGCATAGGGTTCGGGATATACTGATAAAAGGGGAAGTGTATACTCATATGTGGGTGACTCTGTCACGATTAATGATGGCCTTGAGCCTCATTGTGAATTGATGAAGACCTTGAGTCTCATCGTGGATATTTGTGATTTAATCACGTGGATCGTGGCTAGGACCACTTGTGGACTTTGGGCAAGTGTGTCCGCTTCGGCATAGATCACAAAAGAGGTGTGTAATGGATGGAGGGTTGATTTAGTAATCCCCAGGTGTGTATTGGATGGATGTACGGGTGGTGTGTAGCGGATGGATACTAGGTTGGGATTGGGCTGTCATATTGCATTCCTGATTGAGCATGGTGCTAGTTCGATGTGGATGTGGGCCTAGGGCCATTAGTGGAAACTGTGTAGTGTAATTACACACTGAGTTTGGTGACTCACCCCATTTTTTTCTCAAAAACAATGTAGGTAACACATGATACGTTGGACCGGGCTGGAGGGGATTCGAGGTGGCCATGCAGATGTTGGTTTCGTAACTCTATTTTAAACTACTAGATTTTATTTTCTTGGGTTATCTTCATTATGTAATAAGGCCACTCTATATATTTCGGGATTTATGGTTTTAAGTGGGATTTATTATTTAATAATTTTTAAAATGTGACATTGAAACATTTTTACCACGGAGACATAAAATGAATCGGATTTTATACAACTTGGGCATTTTTATTCGGCAAACTACTATTTTTAATGACAACTCTTTAAACGAAGGGTTTATTTCCAAATTTAAAGTCTGATTTCACTAATTAAACTAGAACTCGGTTTCACCACTTTCCCGTAACATCCCGGATTCGACCGTGGTGTTTTGGGCTGGGTTTGGGGTGTTACACTGCCTGTTTGATGCTTCTTTCAACCGAGCCCTAATTAGCTTAACCTTCTCCTCCGCCTCAAAGAACCACCGCCCCAACATCCGACGCCACCCAATTCGGTCCAACAAGTAGGAGTGCGACACTTTCGCCATACAACGCTTCATACGGTGCCATCCGAATACTAGATTGGTAATCGTTGTTGTACGCAAACTCACGACGGCGTAAACTCCTCCCAGCTTCCTCTGAAGTCCATAACGCAACCTCTCAACATATCCTCCAATATCTGAATTACCCTCTCCGATTGCCCATCAGACTATGGATGAAATGTTGTGCTGAAGTCTAACTTCGTACCCAGCGCTTGATGCAATGCCTTCCAAAATCTCGACATAAACCTAGGGTCCCTATCTGAGATGATAGATGCCGGTACCCCATGCAATCTCACAATCTCTGCTATATATAACTTAGCCAATTTCTGCAGAGAGTAATCAACCCGAACAGGTATGAAATGAGCAGACTTCGTCAGACGATCCATAATCACCCATATCGAGTCTTTCTTGGTAGGCGTGAGGGGTAGCCCACTAACAAAATCCATCGTGATCCTTTTGCACTTCCACTGCGGAATCTTAATAGGCTGCAACAACCCCGAAGGCAATTGGTGTTCTACTTTTACCTGCTGACAGGTCAAGCACTTACTCACAAATTCGGTTACCTCACGCTTCAACCCCGGCCACCAGAATTACTCTTGCAGATCTCGATACATCTTACTTCCCCCAGGATGCATAGCGTATGGGCTGCTATGCGATTCCTATAAAATCTTATCCCTTAACTCAGGATCTCTTGACATGCAAACCTTCCCTCGAAAGCACACTACCCCATCATTATTCACACTGAATTCCGTGGTCCCCTCGCCTGATCCCAACTGAAATTTTGACTTTAAAAACTCATCGGCCCACTGCTTCTCTTTAATCTGACCGACCCAAGAAGGTTTCACTTGCAGTTCAGCTAGTATACTTCCATCATCGTATAAGCTGAGGTGAGCAAACATTGCTCTCAAGTCAGAGATCACCCTACGACTTAATGTATCCGCCACCACGTTAGCTTTACCCGGATGGTACTCAATCGAGCAATCGTAGTCCTTCAGCAGCTCAATCCACCGCCACTGCCTCAAGTTCAATTCCTTCTGGGTGAGAAGGTATTTTAAACTCTTGTGGTCTGTATAAATAACGGACTTCTCCCCATACAAATAATGCCTCCAACTCTTCAGAGCAAACACCACCGCCGCTAATTCCAAATCATGCGTGGGGTAATTTAACTCATGCGGTCTCAACTGCCGAGATGCATACGCTACCACCTTCCCATCCTACATCAAAACACATCCTAACCCCGTGTGTGACGCATCGCACTAAACCGCAAACTCTTTCCCAGCCTCAGGCTGTATTAACACTGGAGGCTCCATCAAAATCCTTTTCAGCCTTTCAAAACTCTCCTGCTGCTTATCGGACCAAACAAAAGATACCCCTTTCCTCATCAGGTTGGTTAGAGGTGCAGCAATTAATGAGAACCCTTCCACAAACCTCCTATAGTAACCAGCCAGCCCAAGAAAACTCCAAATTTCTGCCACAGACTTAGGGGGCTTCCACTCCAACACGGCCTCGATTTTTCGAGGATCAACCCTAATCCTCAATGACACACTACATGGCCCAAAAAGGTAACTTCTCTAAGCCGAATTTGCACTTGCTAAATTTGGCGAACAATTGCTTCTCCTCAGACTTGTAGAACCACTCAAGATGCGAATCATGCTCCTCCTCCGACCTCGAATAAACCAAAGATATCGTCTATAAATACCACGACGAACCGGTCCAGATAGGGTTGGAAGACCCGATTCATCATGTCCATAAACGCTGCTGGTGCATTGGTCAACCCGAACGGCATTACCAGGAATTCGTAATGGCCATAGCGGGTCCTGAAAGCCGTCTTATGGATATCCGCCTCTTTGACCTTAAGTCGATGATACCACGACCTCAAATCTATCTTTGAGAAAACCGACGCCTTCTTCGGCTTGATCAAACAAGTCATCAATCCTCGGTAACAGGTATTTATTTTTTATTGTCAACTTGTTCAACTGATGGTAATCGATGCACATGTGCATCGATCCGTCCTTCTTCTTGACGAATAACACCGGCGCTCCCCAAGGCGATACACTTGGTCGAATAAAACCCGATCTAACAGCCTCCCGAATCACGTGCTTTCAACTCCTTCAACTCCTTTGGTGCCATCCTATATGGTGCGATGGACACAGACGCTGTTCCCTGTAAAAGATCAATACCAAACTCCACCTCGCGATCGGGAGGCAACCCCAGAAGTTCCTCCAGAAATACATCAGGAAATTCTCTCACTGTTCGAACATCCACCACCGCTGCTTCCTTAGCCTCTAAAGCACAAATATAGGCTATAAACGCCTCACATCCTTTCTTCATCATTCTCTCAGCTTTTAGGACAGATACCACATTAGATAAATAATTCCTCCTCTCACCTACCACCATAACTTCTTCACCCTTGAGGGTTCTTAGCACCATGCGCTTGGCTGCACAATCCAAACTCGCTTGATACTCCACCAGCCAGTCCATACCTAAGATTAGGTCGAATTCCCCGAACGGGAGCTCCATCAAATCAGCCGGAAAAACTACCCCTTGCACTTCTAGAGGTACATTCCTATAAAGTTTATTTACTACTACGGATTGTCCTAGATGGCTAATTACAGTCATCTCCCTAGACGAACTCTTAGAGTCTAAGTTCAAAGTTCCCGATATAATACTAGCAACATAAGAGTGGGTCGAACCAATATCAATCAAAGCAGTATAAGGAAACCCATGAATAAGGAACGTACCGGTTATGACGTCCGATGCGTCGCCCTCTTCTCTATGCCTGGCTACATAGACAAAACCAGGCTGTCTCGCCCCTGCATTCCCAGCGCCCCTGCCTGGTGTTCCACGGCCCCGACCGAAACCATTACCTCCTCTGGCTAGACCACGACCCCTCTGTAGTTGCTGACCACCTCTACCTGGCTGGGCATAACCCTGACCTCCCGGCCTTGCACCGCCCCGCTCTTTTGGACAGTCCCTAATCTGATGGTTAGTAGACCCACACCTAAAACACTTTCCATTGCTCGTCCAACACTCTCCAACATGAAATTTCCCACACCGAGCACACCTCTGAGACCGATTGTCAGCAATAGGTCTTTCAACCCGACTCGGCCCATCCGTCCTAGGTCTTTTCTGAAAATGCCCAACTGCCCCTGACGGTCCAAAATTCCTTTTATTACTTCCTCTATCTCTATCCCAGTTCTTCTTTTCCGACCGCTTCACTTCCTCGGCTATCTTAGCCTTTTCCACTAAGACAGCAAATTCTCTTTCTCATTGTGGAGCTATCAGCACCCGCAGATTATCCCTCAACCCGTCTTCAAACCAGACACAGCGCTCATGGTATGTGGCCACTATCCCACGGGCATAACGGCTAAGGCGTAAGAATTCCGCCTCATACTCAGCCACTGACTTGTTCCCCTGTACCAGATTCAAGAATGCTCTTCGTTGCGCATCTACATAACTTGACCCAATGTACTTACCCTGGAATGACAGCTTAAAGAAATCCCAGGTAATGCGGTCAGCCACAACACCATCTCTGACCGTAAGCGACCATTGATACGCCTCATCTCGCAGAAGAGACACGACTCCCTTCAACTTTTCCTCCTCCGTGAAATTGAGGTCATCCATTATACGTTCGACGGCCTCCAACCAATACTCAGCTATGTTAGGGGCTACATCGGAACCGCCCCTAAACATTTCCGCTCCATTAGCTCGAAGTCGTTCTGGCACCAATTTCTGAGCCCCTGAACCCAAGCCTGCCCCAGCAACTCTCTCCAAAACCCGTAACATCACCTGGGACACCGCATCGTCTCCACCCGTTAGGTCCTGAAACTCTGCTTCTGCAGCTGGCGGTAGCAGCATCTCATTTCCTGACCCATGACCACACCCTACTGGTTCCGACACAACAACCCTGCCTCTACCACGTCCACGCGCATTACATCTTCGTCCCCTAGTACTCATGACTACTGTCGCGTTGTAATCTGATTTAGAAGTTTTATGCGTTAGTATCTTTCACTGTTTAATACCGAGCAGTTTTATGTGAGATATCCTTAAAGGATAGTTTTCGCAGAACACAACACATCCTAGAGGTTTTTCGTCTCTAAAGTTTGAAATTCCTAGAGCTGATCAGGCATATTTCCTCATACTAACAATTATTCCATACATACAACATCAAATGGTTAGAGCACTTACCTGGGTGGATCGGGTGCCGGTAGACTCGGATGCCATATCCCCATCAAACCATTTTCTTTGTTTAACCTTAACACTGATTTTGTAAAACACCATTGAGCCCTTTTCACAGCCCGGGTTTTGCAACCTAGGCTCTGATACCAAAATGTAACACCCCAAACCCGACCCAAACGTTACGACCAGATCTGGTATGTTACAGGATGAAGTAAAAACAAACTTTTGTTTAATTTTAGGAAAAACCGTGGATTTGAAAACGTTCCGATTAAGGCGATGTTAGAAACAGTGGTTTAGTAGTGTAGGAAAATTTTCAACTTTTAGTTGTTTTAAACATTCGTTAAAATTGGTGATATTTGAAAGAAAACATGTGTATTGAATTACTCGTATTTTGAAAGCGTCATTTCCAATTTGGTGATTAAGTTTGCGTAGTGTCACCTTTTTAATGAAATAATAGGAAAATGAAATAAACCCGAATGTTAATTTAGAAAGGCCTTATTACATAACAAAAATTCCCAAATTAAAATAAAATAAAATAAAGCAGGTAATAGTTTTACGAAAGATAAAAATCCTTATGGCCTCCACGAGTCCGCCTCGGTTCCCAATCCACGATCTCACGATTACTAAAAAGTTAGAAAAAGGGTGAGTCACAGAGACTCGGTGTGAAATCCACCAAAACTCACGACATGGCCCACGGCCCAAAACCCCATACTCTTCTCATACACAATATTATTTAACGAACATGGATGCATCAGCCCAGCCCATCCTAGCATTTTCCATCCTCTACACGCTAGCCCGTACCAACCATCACACCGTGGGGATTTCTACAATCAACCCTCCATCCACTACACACCGTCTCGACAGTCACACTGCCGGTTATAATAACGATCACTATGTGACCTAAAAATCCACTGTGGCCTAGCCACCGATCACCATGTGACCTCGTAAACATATGTGGCAGAGCCACCGATCACCATGTGACATTATATCATATCATCAACGTGGCAGAGCCACCGATCACTGTGTGACCTTATCACTTCCCCTTTATCATCATTCCCACACCCCATGCACAACATATGTGTCATAATCAATGTAGCATGCTAATAACAAGGCAAATATTTATTACATACATCAAAACTCACATCAAATCATTAGAACCCATACCTGGCACTCTCTGCCTTACCCACAAGGGCATTTCGATCAGTACACACACGACCTTCTCTCCTTTTTTTTAGCCCATATAATTAATAATAATAAAAAACAGGTAACATGAAGTGTGTTAGGGTCTACACACTGGTAACACGCAAGAAGAATACTTTCTATATCGACACTATCGACGGTGAAACGCGACCGCTATCGCCTACGACTCGATCGAAGCCGCCCACAACACGGTGGCCAATCCCGCACTTCTAACACGGCCGCTCTTTAAACTTAGGGTGGGTTCATGGGTCCAACCCCTCCTTAGGATCGCGGCATTTGAGTCCATAGAATGTATCTTGGTCAAAAGACCGAGTTAAAATAGAGAATAAGATATGAGTTGGATTATACGTTTAGCTGAATAGATCTCCTTACCTAGATCGATAAAAGTCGAAGGTTTTAGGCTTGGCTCACTAATCGAGTGAATCCCGAAAGTCTCCCAAAAAGAATGCGAACACAACCCTCACCTATATTCGGCCAAAGCATACATATCAACAAACCAATTAGCCATTCGGCTTTGGTTTCAAAAACCCGAAGGGAATAAAGGAATAGGAGAAATTGCCACTTACCTTAACTCAGCAGATCCGATTACACCTAGGAGAATTCGGCAAAGACTATGGCAGAGATCAAAGATTGAAGTAAAAGAACCGAAAGTTGAGATAAGAGGGCTTCGAATAGGGACTCAGAGGTTTTCGGATTTTAGAGAGAAATGAAGAGAGATGCAGGAGATTGGATGGGGAGATTCGGCCAATGAAAGAAAAGGAGAAGAGAATAACGAACACAGTGTATTCGGCTTGTAGATGAAATCAGAAAAGAGAACTATGGACTAGGGGCATTCGGCTATAGCATAGACAAAAAAAATAATGATGAAAAGGGGTTAGGGGTTTCGGCTTGTATGAATGTGGGGGCAAGATGATGGTATCGGTTTGAAATGGAACAAGTAAAGAAGAGGAAGAGAGGAGAAGTGATCAAGGAATGGTATTTTGCTTGTAGTTTAAGGCTTAAGAGTTTGAGTGGAGTGGATGAGAGATTCGGCCAAAGAGAAGAAGTGAAGAATGGTGAAATTTCGGCTTTTGATGCAACAAATGAAAAGTGAAACAAATAAGAAAAGATAGAAGGAGGGTTCGCTAACCTAGAGGGATGGTTCTCAAGTCGACGTAAGAAAGCTCCAAACGCTCAAAAAAAAGAGAGCTTCCTAGTTTGGGCTACTAAATACTTCCACAATTTCGGCACCTTCCTTAAGCATACTAAATCCGGCCACTACCTTCACCCCTTGCTAAATCCCTTGTTTTTCTCCTCAATTTACTCCTGATCACCCATTCGAGAAAGTTTGAATGAGTCAAACTCCTTTATTTTCTCTCAGCCACACATTCAAATATTTTGACCCAATCAACACTTCATCCTGAAGTGTCCCAGTTGGTTTATGCCTCTGCTCTCCTTGACGCCAAAAAGAAATCCAAGTTGAGCTCCACGCAACTCGAACCTGCTCCCCTTCAGCTCCCTTGAGGCGTCACCTTCCTGGGCTTTAAGTGGCGCCTCCTTGCCACTTTACTAAAGCGCTTCTTGTGACAACAATTACTAGCAACAAGCCATAAGTCCTACCCCAGCCAGCTCTCCCTTGAAAATGCCCCAAAACGAAAATTTTTGGCCAAGGTTCCGGCTTATCCCTAGGCCTTCCCGAAGACCCCAAACGCACATAAACAACATACAAAGCATACCAAACACATCGAAACAAGACAAATGCAGAGCCCCTAAATCTCTGATGTTACATGCAAAGCCTCTAATACCAGGATGTTACAGTTCTACCCCCCTTAAAGAAATTTCGGCCCCGAAATTTACCTGGTCAAAAGAGATGAGGGTATTGCTGTCGCATCACATCCTCAGACTCCCACGTGACTTCCTCTGAACCATGATTCCGCCACAACACTTTAACCAGTGGGACTGCCTTTCTCCGCAACACCTTAACATCTCGGTCTAGGATTTGAACTGGTTCCTCTTCAAAAGATAAATCAAGTCTTATCTCGATTTCATCCACCGGCACTATGTGAGACGGATTCGAACGGTAGTGCCTTAACATCGAGACATGGAATACATCATGAATCTGCCTCAATTCCAAAGGTAGCTCAAGTTGATAAGCTACTGGTCCCACACGCTTCAACACACGATAAGGCCCGATGAACCTGGGGCTCAACTTGCCCTTTCGTCCAAACCTTAGAACTTTCTTCCACGGTGAAACCACCAGAAAAACCTGATCACCCACAGAGAACTCTATATCTTTACGCTTCAGATCTGCGTAAGATTTTTGCCTATCAGAAGCTTCCTTTAACCGCGTCCGAATCAACTTAACCTTTTCCTCTGTTTTAGAAACCAATTCCGGACCCAACAACTGTCGCTCACCCAACTCTGTCCAACAAGTAGGAGTGCGACACTTCCGACCTTACAACACTTCATAGGGTGCCATCTGAATACTGGATTGATAGCTGTTGTTGTATGCGAATTCTTCCAACGGTAGAAAATCCTCCCAACTACCCCCGAAGTCGATGACACAGCCTCTCAACATGTCTTCCAAAATCTGAATTACCCTCTCAGACTGACCGTCAGTCTATGGATGAAATGCTATGCTAAAATCCAGTTTTGTACCCAATGCCTGATGCAACGCTTTCCAGAACTGAGACTTAAACCTGGGGTCTCTGTCCGATATGATAGACACAGGTACCCCATGTAACCTCACAATCTTCGCCACATAAAGTTTGGCTAACTTCTGTAGAGAATAATCAACCCGAACCAGTATGAAGTGAGCGAACTTCGTCAACCAATCGACAATTACCCACACTGAATCTTTCTTCGTAGGCGTAAGGGGTATCCCACTCACAAAGTCCATTGTTATCCTTTCCCACTTCCAAAGTGGGATCTTCACTGGCTGTAGCAACCTCGAAGGCAATTGGTGTTCCACCTTCACCTGCTGACACGTCAAGCATTTACCCACAAATTCAGTCACCTCTCGCTTCAAACCCGGCCACATGAACTGTTCTCGCAGATCTCGATACATCTTACTCCCACCAGGATGCATAGCGTATGGGCTACTATGCGCTTCCTATAGAATCTTCCGCCTCAATTCGGGATCCTTCGGCATCCAAGCCTATCCTCGAAAGCACAATACCCCATCGCTGTTCACACTAAAATTTGCTATCTTACTACCTGCTACTGGCTGAAATTTTGAACTTATCGATTCATCAGACAACTGCTTCTCTCTAATCTGACTGACCCAAGAAGGCTTCACTTGCGGTTCAGCTAGCACACTTCCATCATCATACAAGCTGAGATGAGCGAACATTACCCTCAAATCCGATATCACCTTACGACTTAACACGTTTGCCACAACGTTGGCTTTACCCGGGCGGTACTCGATCGAACAGTCGTAATCCTTCAACAATTCAATCCACCTCCGCTACCTTAAATTCAACTCCTTCTGGGTAAGGAGATACTTCAGGCTCTTATGATCTGTGTAGATAGTGGACTTCTCCCCATACAGGTAGTGTCTCCAGATCTTCAGAGCAAACACCACTGCAGCTAACTCCAGATCATGCGTGGGATAATTCACTTCATACGGTCTTAACTGTCGCGACGCATATGCTACCACCTTCCCTTCCTGCATCAACACACATCCTAACCCCGTGTGCGACGCATCGCAGTAAATGACGAACTCATTCCCAGCCTCGGGCTGAATCAACACTGGAGCCTCAGTCAAGATCCTCTTCAACTTCTCAAAACTTTCCTGTTGCTTATCTGACCAGACAAACGGCACCCCTTTCCGAAACAACTTGGTTAATGGTGCAGCTATTAGTGAGAACCCCTCAACGAACCTTCTGTAGTACCCAGCTAACCCAAGAAAACTCCGAATTTCTACCACAGACTTAGGCGGTTTCCATTCCAACACAACTTCAAATTTTTAGGGGTCCACCCTAATTCCCTCAGCAAACACAACATGTCCCAGAAAGGTAACTTCCCTTAACCAGAATTCACACTTACTGAATTTGTCGAACATCTACTTTTCTCTCAGAATTTGCAGAACCACCCGAAGATGCGAATCATGTTCCTCTTCTGTCCTTGAATAAACCAAAATATCATCTATGAACACCACGACAAACCGATCGAAATAGGGTTGGAATACTCGGTTCATCATGTCCATAAACGCAGCTGGTGCATTTATCAACCCAAACGACATCACCAAAAACTCGTAATGACCATAACGAGTTCGAAAAGCTGTCTTATGAATATCTGCCTCCTTGTCCTTAAGCTGGTGATAACCTGACCTCAAGTCTATCTTTGAAAAGACCGAAGCGCCTCGCAACTGATCGAACAGATCGTCTATCCTAGGCAGCGGGTACTTATTCTTAATCGTCAGCTTGTTCAGCTGCCTATAGTCAATGCACATCCGCATCGACCTGTCCTTCTTCCTAACGAACAACACCGATGCTCCCCACAGAGACACAATTGGTCGGATAAAACCCCGATCTAACAGTTCCTGAATCTGCGTTTTAAGTTCCACCAACTCTTTTGGCACCTTCCTATATGGGGCAATAGACACTGGCGTTGTTCCCGAAAGAAGATCAATACCGAACTCCACCTCGCGGTCCGGAGGTAACCCCGGAAGCTCTTCTGGAAAAATATCAGAGAATTCCTTCACCGTTCTGACATCCTTTACAGTCAACTCCTTGGCCTCCAGAGCACTGACAAAAGTTAAGAAAGCCTCGCATCCTTTTCTCACCATTCTTTCAGCCTTTAAAGCAGACACTACATTAGACAAGTAGTTCCTTCTTTCCCCTATCACTAACACCTCATTACCTTCAGGAGTCCTTAACACCATGCGCTTAGCGGCACAATCCAAGTTTGCTCGATACTTCACTAACCAGTCCATTCCTAAGATCAAATCGAACTCGCCGAATGGCAGTTCCATCAAATCAGCCGGGAAAACCATCCCTTGTACTTCTAGAGGTACATCCCTAAAGAGTTTGTTCACCACTACAGATTGTCCTAAAGGGCTAAGTACAGTCATCTCCCTAGAAGCAATCTCAGAGTCTATGTTCAGAGTTCCAGACACCGTACTAGCACATAGGAATGTGTTGACCCAATATCAATCAGTGCAGAAAAAGGCAAACCAAAAATAAGAAACGTACCGGTTATGACGTTCGGTGCATCATCCTCCTCTCGGCGTCTAGCTGCATAGACCAACCCAGGCTGTCTTGCATCTGTGTTCCCAGCACCTCTGCTCGGTGCTCCACGTCCACGACCAAAACCATTTCCTCCTCTGGCCGGACCACGGCCTCTCTGTAACTGCTGACCACCCCTACCAGGCTGAACATAATTCTAACCTATTGGTCGCGTTCTGTTTGGCTCTTGCGGGCAATCCCTATCCCAATGTTCCACTGGTCCACACCTGAAACATCCATTACTTCTTGCCCAACACTCTCCTGAGTGAAACTTCCCACACATAGCACATTGCTGAGGCCGCCCAGTAACAACAGGCCTGGCAGATCGACTCAGCCCAACAAACCTTGTCTTCTTCTTGAAATTCCCAGCAGATCTTGACGATCCAAAACTCCTTTTATTTCTACCCTTGTACCTATCCTGGTTTTGCCTTTCAGATCGCTTTGCCTCTTCGGCTATCTTAGCCTTTTCCACCAAAACAGCGAACTCCATTTCCCGTTGCGGAGCTATCAGTACTTGCAACTCGTCCCTCAAACCATCCTCAAATCAGACACGACGCTCATAATCTGTTCACACAATACCCCGGGCATACCGACTAAGACGTAGGAATTCTGCCTCATACTCGCCCACTGACTTACTCCCCTAAACTAAGTTAAGGAATGCCTTACGCTGAGCGTCCACATAGCTCAACCCAATGTATTTTCCCTGAAACGCAGACTTAAAGAAGTCCCAGGTAATGCGATCTGCTGCAGTACCATCCTTAACCGTGAGCCACCATTGGTAAGCCTCATCTCGGAGAAGGGACACAACTCCTTTCAGTTTCTCCTCCACAGTGCAGTCAAGATCATCCATGATGCGCTCAACCGCCTCAAGCCAGTACTCAGCTACATTAGGAGCTACTCCAGAAATGCCCCTAAACATTTCAGCCCCGTTCGCTCGAAGTCGCTCCGACACAAATTTTCGGGCCACTGATCCCGTGCTCGCTCCAGCAACTCTTTCCAGAACACGTAACATGGCCTGAGACACAGCATCATCTCCACCAGTTTGATCCTAAAATTCTGCTTCCGCAACTGGCGGTGCGGGCACTTCACCTTCCGACCCAAGCTCAGATTCTGAAGGCTCAGCCCTAACATCTCGGCCTCTCCCACGGCCTCGCATACTACGTCCACAGCCTCTAACATTCATGACTATCGATTTGACTTAATTTGATTTAAAGTTTTATGAATTAGTATTTTCTTACACTGTTTGTTACAGAGCAGTCTTATGAGAATAGCATTATGAGTAATTCTCGCCAATTCATGCATACCTAAGGTTTCAGTCTCTAGAGTTTGCACATCTTAGTACAAGCAATCATAGAACATTACAACTACTTCATGTAAAATAACCAATAGTTAGAAGACTTACCATGCGGATTTGGTGCCGGAGACTCGGGTGCCATGCTTCAAGAAAACATGTATATTTCTAAACTATTTTCTAAACCATCTTTTGAAACGTGTTTGAACCTCATACCCACAGCCGAGTTTTTGAAACCTAGGCTCTGATACAACAATTGTAACACCCCAAACTCGGTCAAAATGTTACGACCGAATCTGGATTGTTACAGGATGGATGGTTTAAAAAAAATTAGGTAAAATATCGAGATTTGGGAAAAGACTTTGTTTAGGGAGTTCAAGCTAAGGCTAATTGAGAATTTTGATTAAGAATGTTTTACCAACTTTATATCAAAACATCTTAGAGTTAAAACGGGTTCGTTATAAAAACTAGACTTGGAATGTTTGATAAGGTAACATTTGAGATCGAAGTTGAGATTCGTGATCTTTTGAAAATAATATTTGTGGTGTTAAGAAAAATCCCAAGTTTTAATTATTTACGGCTTGTGATCCAATCGTTGATATTTTGGAAAACCTCTATTTACGTTTTTAAGAAAACCCTATACTAACCGTTTATAAAACATTTAATAACAACATTGAAATAAAACCCAAATTTAAGTTATAGCGGCCTTATTACAAAATAAAAACCCGTTTTAAACTAAGTTCAAATAAAGTAATGCAATTTACTAGAGAAGGAAAGAAAAAAAAATCGCATGGCCACCTCGAGTCCGCCTCAGCTCCAAACCCACGATCTACTGATTATGTGCAAAATTTAGCTGAGGGGTGAGTCACGAAGACTCAATGTGTAAATCCCCAACATAACTCAAACCGGATTCAGTATGGCGTATGTCACATGTATGCAATGCGGCCCAACCCAGTTTAGCCTTTCCTCCAAACACCCGTGGCATTATGCCACTGTGGTTCTTGACCACCGTGGTCCTAGACCACTCGTGATAATAGTCACTCGTGACAAAGTCACTAATTATATAACTGTGGGGCCAACCCACTGTGGTCATAGACCACCGTGACGATCTCTGATAAATTTATGCATACGTGGGGCCAACCCACTGTGGTCTTAGACCACCGAGATAAGTCACTGATATTCGTATACGTGGTTTCAACCACTATGGTTCTTAGACCACCGTGACATTAGTTACTGATTCTCCTTCTCCTTTCATTCAATCCCGAGCCCATGCTCTTACTTTATGTTAAGTATGAATGCAACTATAATCATATTCTGTAATAGATAACTATCTCATACAGGCATAATATTGAACATTCATACATGCACATAATCAGAAATATCAACATCGAAGAACTTACCCTCCAACCTTACCCACAAGGGTAACTCGACTATCGAATTAGTCGTTTCGGCTTTCAGCCCATACAGTTAATAACACAACAACAAGAAACATGTGAGTAATACACACCTGATAACACGTAACACAAGGCTTTCTACGTCGACGCCTTCACTAGCAGGGACGACAGCTATCTGTCAATCCCAAGCAGACGTCGGCTCTCTACCACAGCCCGGCAGAAAATCTCGAACCGCTGATACCGTACAACGCTTAAAGTTTGGAATGGATACTATGGGTACACTCCCCTCCTTGGTTTGACTTACACTTGCATCCATGGAGAATCTCTGATCAGTACACAAGGAGGCGTGGATTGACTAAATAACGAAATTGGATTAAGGCATACCACATTTGAAAGGAATGAATAACCGGAAAATCATGAGATGACCCCTTACCTTAATATCCCGAATGGAGTGATCCGATTCGGCAAACAGTAACTCTCTAACTTCGGACTACAAACACTTCGACTAGAGGAGTGTCCCAGAGTAACGTCCCAAAATGAGAAAAGATGAAGGGAGAAAAGATTAGTCGCAAATCATAACTCAGAAGCAACATAACCATTCGGCTATGGCCAAATAGAACCGAAAGAAAAAGAGAAAAAAAGAGATTTGGCTTTTGCAATAAGAGAGAAAAAAATATTACCTTCAAAAATCCGTAGGCAGTGAAACCGATTCGCTTGGGGTTACAAGACCTATTCGGCTAAAAGAAAGAAAACAAACGAGAGGGTGTCAATAGAATGGATGCAAAATTTCGGCTAAAAGAAGAAGTAGAGGAGAGGAGGGTTTCAGCCAAAAGAATCAAAGAAAATAGAAGGAAAAAGAAAATGAAAAGAGAGTGTGACGATCAAGGGAAGGTTCGGCTAAGGAGAAATAGAATGTAGAAAACCAAAAGAAGAGAAAAAATTGTTCAAGCAAGAATCTAAAATGGTGAGGAGAGATTCGGCTAGCACCCACAAAGATGGATCGGTTTTAGAGAGGATGGAAGAGAAAAGAAATGCGTAATAAAAGATAAAGTATTGCCAAAAAAATGAAGAAGGTAATGGACTTTCGACACTTACAAGGAGTAGGCTACCAGCAAAACGGCACACACACACTTCCTAAACCGAAAAAATGCCCACAAGACTAACCTCAAAACAAAGCTAAATTCGGCATACCCCAAGCTAGCACTAAACCGAATTCTCTTCCCCCACTTCATGCTTCCCACATTCGGCCACCACTCCACCAACATCAAATCCCTTATTTTCCTCCTACATTCACTCCCCTCCAACAATTTGAATCGGTTTGACCCATTCAAACCCCACCATCACCTCATGGCCATTCATTTGAAGTCTTTGACTCATTCAACCAACAACCTTTGAGAGTCCAGCCGCAAGCCACCACCTTAGCTTCTCAGGCACAAAAATAGAGCTTCAAAGTGAGGCTTACAAGACTCGAACCTCCTCCCTGCTGCTTCTCCCTTGTGACGCCACTTCCCTGCACTCTAAGTGGCATCTCCTTGCCACTTTACCACCTCACTTCTTGTGTCATCAAACACAAATATTTAAACTTAAGACTTGCCTTTGCTAGCTCTCCCCTAAAGTGCCTAAAAACAAAATTTTCACCAAGGCTCAAGCTTATCCCCGAGACTTCTTGGGACCCCCAAACAAACCAAATTAACAAACAAACCATACCAAACACACAGAGACATAAAATGCAAAGCCCCTAATACCAGGATATTACATATGGCATGTATAGCTAGACTCTGACACACTATGTTAGTCCAAGAATCGACTGAACCATAGCTCTGATACCAACCAAATGTAACACCCCTAACCCGTATCCGTCACCGGATTAGGGTTGAAGGTGTTACCTGATAGATCGGAAACTTTAACAAACAAATCGTAATATAAATCATCATTCACCATCATCACTTCCCATCCATAGGTCAACGAGACCTTAAACATGTTTTAGAGTAGGGCCAGGATTACGCCGAACTTTTACAAAATTTCTTGGAAATTTAAAACTTTTCTAACTTATACAGGACACACTCCCGTGGAGGCAGCCCGTGTGCCTCCCACGGCTGCTAGACACACCCATGTGTCCTACCTGTGGTCGAGCCTGACTTGTCTCCACGGCCACCAAGCACGCCCGTGTACTTTGGCCGTGGTTGATCCTGACTAAACCACACGGCTACCAGGCACACCCGTGTGCCATGGCCATGTACCCTTAGCTCACTACTGACTTACTCCCACGATCATCAGGCACGCTCGTGTGCCACAACCGTGTGGCAAAACAGGCCCTTTGCAAGGCCAAAATGCCACCCACATTTGGGTCAAACCTACAAGCATATGATCAAAACAACTCATGCACATTTGACAATCAAGAACATATCAAAATAATCATCCAATCTCTACCTTCCAATCCAATTCCATTCATACCAAATTACAAGACTAAATCTCATGTATACACAAGTATAATTCATCCATGCACTTACCATAAACTTAACCATTTCATATGCTATCAAACCATGCAAAAACATGTACCATTTATCATATTCATTTAAGCATATTACCAACACATAACTAGCCAAATCACATGGCTAAGTTCATACATCAAACTTACACCAAAATCTAGCTTATACATGCCATATCTAGCTATGTACAATTCCAAAAGATACCAAAATGAGTTTTCGTAGTGTGATGACGATCCTCGACGGTCCCTGAGCCTTCAATAGGTTTGACGATCTATAAAACAGAGATAACACACACGCAGAGTAAGCTTTCCAAAAGCTTAGTAAGTCATATACAAATAAACTTAACTTAAAAGGCACATAGCATATTTATTCAATGACAATAATGTTTCTCATAGCATATACATCTCACATAGAGTTTGGCTCAATGGTTTAGCCATAATTTATCACATATTTCCACTCATTACCATATATACACATAGTTCATCTCAGCATGATTTTACATATCATCTCATCATTCTATTGCAAATTTTCATCATAGTAAGTTCATATAGATACTTACCTTTCATACACATATAGTGTACTTTTCAAACGTACCTGAAACAGATGTACAAATCACAGAGTTGTTCATTTCTCAGACTTGCCCGTGGAACCGTTCGCAATCTAATAGGATGTTCAGAAACCTCGAAATAGTCGTACAATGCCAACGTCCCAGACGAGGTCTTACATGTACTCAGATATCGTTGCCACCGTTCTAGACAGGGTCTTACACAAATCAATACAATGCCAATGTCCCAGACATAGTCTTACACGTGAATATCATATCGATGCCAATGTCCCAGACGTGGTCTTACACGAAATCACATATCAACGCCGACGTCCCAGACATGGTCTTACATGACATTTCAGAACAGACACCTATGTCATGACATAGCTAATCCTATCTATTCTTAGGTTCACACGGGACTTCTCGGACTTTGTCACTATGTCGTTCTTATATCGAAATTCACGTACACAACATCTCATATACATTCATCGTTATCAATAGTTATGTGAACATACTCAATTCAATACAAATACGTTTATTTGCATAATCACTTACTTCATATTTGATTTAATGTAAAAAGTAAAGCTATATTTTAAGTTACTTTCTCTTTCCCACGATCTAAGTCTGTTTTCCTCGGTTCTTGATCTAAACATATTCAAATTTAACCCTTTTATTAACCAACATATTCATTTCAATCCAAAATCACACATTTAGGGTTATTTGCAACTTAACCCTCACATTTGCACATTTTATCAATTTAGTCCATTTTCTCAAAACATCAAATACACAAAATCATCACATGCTCATTCTTAGCCGAATGCTTATGTATATCATACAAGCCCATATTTTCCATTAAATTTGCAATTTAGTCCCTCAAATTATTATTTTCTCAATTTAGCCCTAATTAGCTAAATTCATCAAAATTTCAAGAACAAAGCATGTTCATCTAACACATATCTTTCATTCAACAATTAAAATCATCAAAAATCTTACCATTTCATCAATAGAACATCTCACAAATATCATGAATTCTTCAAATTACAACATTGGCTTTAGAGTATACTAAGCAACGATTGCAAAAACATAGAAATTATCAAAAACTGATTAAAATCATACCTTGAATTGAACTTAGAAATGGCCGAATACCCTTGCCTTCTTATTTTCTTTTTCTTTTCTTTGTTTCGGTTCTAATAGAAAGATGAATAACAACATAATGGCTTTCTAATATTTGTATATTATAACATATATATTATAATAACAATTTCTATTTTATTAACCTTAAAAATCAAGGTCCACCACCGTCCACTAATCCTACAATTGGCTAAATTTCCACATAAATCCTCCCCATTTAAAAGCCATTTCAAATAGGTGCTTTAACAAATAGCATTCAAATTTTGCATTCAATGCAATTTAATCCTCTTTATCAAATTAAGCACACAGACAGACAAATTAACTTACGAAACTTTATCACATGCTTAATCACATATCATAGGCACGAAAAATAATATTAAAGTAATATTCAGACTCGAATTTATGGTCTCGAAACCACTATTCCGACTAGGGTATAAACCGGACTGTTACACTGAGTGTAGACAGTGTGGGAGACGTCATATTGGTGAATGCTGGGGCAAGTATAATAATAGAGTTTGTTATAAATGTGGATCACGAGATCACTTTATTCGGGATTGCCTGGGGTTGGCTGAGAAAGATAATGCTCAGAGTGCGAGGCTGAGTAATACGGCAGCTAGGGGTAGACCACCCAGAAACACAAGAATTGTGAGTGGTAGTCAAAGAGGAGCAACGGATACAGCTGTGAGATATGAGGCGAGAGCACTTGCCAGAGCCTACGCTATTCGTGCTCACGAAGAAGCGTCATCTCCAGACGTCATTACTAGTACTTTCACTCTTTTTGATACTGATGTGATTGCATTGATAGATCCAGGATCTACTCATTCATATGTGTGTGTAAACTTAGTATCTAGTAAGACTCTGCCTGTTGAGTCTACTGAATTTGTAATTAGAGTATCGAACCCCTTAGGCAAGTCTGTTCTGGTTGACAAAGTGTGCAAAAATTGTCTATTGATGTTTCGAGATATCTATTTCCCGACTAATCTGATGCTACTACCTTTTGATGAATTTGATATAATTCTGGGTATGGATTGGCTAACTTTGCATAATGCTATTGTGAATTGCAAAGGGAAGACTATTGATTTGAGAAGTCAGAATGATGAGATAGTCCGAATTGATTCCAGTGATTTGAATAGGCTATCGGCCGTAATATATTCTACGAAAGCTCTGAATTATGTGAAAAAAGGGATGTGAATCTTATCTTGCGTACGTGATTGATACGAAAGTGACAGAAAAGAGAGTTGAATCTGTGTCTGTGGTTTGTGAGTTCCCTGATGTGTTTCCTGAAGAATTATCGGGATTACCTCTGATACGAGAAGTTGAGTTTGGCATTGAGTTAGTGCCGGGGACGACCCCTATCTCAATAGCCCCATATAGAATGGCTCTGACAGAATTGAAAGAATTGAAGTCTCAGTTGTAATAATTGACAAACAGAGGTTTTGCACGACCGAGCTTTTCTCCTTGAGGCGCTCCCATTTTGTTTGTGAAAAAGAAAGATGGCATGATGAGAATGTGCATTGATTACCGTCAGTTAAACAAAATGACTATTAAGAATAAATATCCTCTGCCCAGAATCGATGATTTGTTCGATCAGCTGAAAGGAGCTACTGTGTTTTCAAAGATAGATCTGAGATCGAGATACTATCAGTTACGAGTAAAAGATTCAGACATTCCAAAAATTACTTTCAGAAAACAAGGTACGGGCATTATGAATTTTTAGTTATGCCTTTCGGACTAACGAATGCCCCTGCAGTATTTATGGACTTGATGAACCGGATATTCAGGCCGTATTTGGATCGATTTGTCATTGTGTTTATTGACGACATTTTGATTTATTCTAGTGATGAGATGGAACATGTTGAGCACCTGAGAATTGTGTTACAAACCCTGTGTGATAAGCAATTGTATGCAATGTTCAGTAAATGTGAGTTCTGGTTACGCGAGGTTGGTTTTCTGGGACATATAGTGTCAGCTACGGGGATACGAGTTGATCCGAGTAAGATTTCAGCAATTTTAGATTGGAAACCTCCGAGAAATGTGTTTGAAGTCTGCAGTTTTCTTGGACTAGAGGGATAGTATAGACGGTTTGTGAAAGGCTTCTCGATGATTGCAACTCCATTGACAAAATTGCTATCAAAAGATGTTAAATTTGAATGGTCAGAAAAGTGTCAGCAGAGTTTTGAACAGTTGAAAGCATTGTTGACAGAGGCACCAGTGTTAGTTCAACCTGAGTCGGGTAAAGAATTCATAGTTTACAGTAATGCATCGTTGAATGGTTTAGGCTGTGTCTTGATACAAGAAGGCAAAGTTATAGCCTATACTTCGAGACAGTTAAAACCACATGAAAAGAACTACCCGATGCACGATCTTGAATTAGTAGCTATTGTATTTGCATTAAAGATTTGGCGTCACTATTTATTTGGTGAGAAATGTCACATTTATATTGATCACAAGAGCTTGAAATATCTGATGACTCAGAAAGAATTAAATTTGCGACAGTGGAGATGGTTAGAATTGCTAAAAGACTATGAATTAGTAATTGACTATCATCCGGGAAAAGCTAATGTTGTTACTGAAGCTTTGAGCCGAAAGCCTTTATTCGCTTTATGAGCAATGAATACTCAGATAGATTTGTGTGATGACGGTACGATTGTAGCTGAGATGAAAGTATGGCTATTATTTTTATAGCAGATTTGTGATGCCCAGAAAATTGATACCAAGATGATGGCAAAATAAGCTCAATGTGATTTGAATCCTGATTCAGATTTTCGAGTTGATGATGATGATTTTTTGAGATTCCGAGATAGAATTTGTATTTCGAGAAATCCAGAGTTAATTCAGATTATTTTGAGTGAAGCGCATAACAGTTGTTTATCGGTTCATCCGGGAAGTACGAAAATGTACAATGATCTAAAACAGTTTTATTGGTTGCATGGTATGAAACGGGATATCTTAGAGTTTGTTTCGAGAGGTTTAGTTTGTCAGCAAGTCAAAGCTGAACATCAGGTACCTTTGGGCTTATTACAGCCGATCATGATTCCTGAGTGGAAATGGGAGAGAATCACGATGGACTTTGTGTCCGGATTGCCCCTATCTCTGAGAAAGAAAGATGCAATCTGGGTGATAGCTGACAGATTAACGAAATCAGCTCATTTTATTCCAATAAGAACTGATTACTCGCTTGATAAGTTAGCTGAATTGTATGTTTCTGAGGTTGCGCGATTGCACAGGGTGCCTAATTCTATAGTGTCAGATAGAGATCCAAACTTTACATCGCGATTTTGGAAGAAATTACAAGATGCACTGAGTACGAGATTACACTTCATTACGGCATTTCATCCGCAAACGGATGGTCAATCCGAACATATCATTCAAATTCTCGAGGATATGTTGAGATGTTGTATTCTTGAGTTTGAAGGTACGTGGGAAAAGTACCTGCCGTTGATTGAATTTGCGTATAATAATAGCTTTCAATCAAGCATTAAAATGGCACCATATGAGGCTCTTTAGGGTCGTAAATGCAGAAAACCATTGTATTGGACTGAGCTTACTGAGAATAAGATTCACGGGGTAGATTTGATCAGAGAGACTGAGCAAAAAGTGAAAGTGATTCGAAACAGTTTGAAATCGGCATCAGATCGTCAGAAGTCTTACGCAGATTTGAAACGAAAAGATATTGAATTTGAGATCGGTGATAAAGTGTTTTTGAAAGTGTCTCCATGGAAGAAAATACTCCGATTCAGCAGAAAAGGTAAATTGAGTCCGAGGTTTATTGGGCCGTATGAGATTTCTGAGCGTATTGGGCCGGTTGCTTATATATTGTTATTGCCCCTCTGAGTTAGAGAAGATTCATAATGTGTTTCATGTATCGATGCTTTGACGATACAGATCAAATCCCTTGCATGTAATTTCTCCATCTAAGATAGAGATTCAGTCCGATAAGACTTATGAAGAAGAACCGATCCGTATCTTAGCTCGCGAGCTTTAAGAGTTAAAAAATAAGAAAATTACTTTAGTGAAAGTGTTGTGGCATAGACACGGGGTTGAAGAGGCTACGTGGGAGCCTGAGGATGCTATGAGAGAGCAATACCCTAATCTATTCACTGGTAAGATTTTCGGGGACGAAAATCCCTAAGGGGGAGAGTTGTAATAGCCCAGTTTATACCCTAGTCGGAATAGTGGTTTCAAGACTACAAATTTGAGGTCAGAGAAATAATTTAATAGTTTTTTTGATGTTTATGGCATGTGATAAAGTATGTGTGAAAGTTCTGTGTGAAAATTTTATCGTTTGTGTGCCGATTTGTGAAAAATGACCTAATCGCGTAAAATGTAAAAGCTGTGTGCTAGTAGTTAAAAGTGCTTAAATGCTATGTCTTATTAAATGAGAGGTCCTTACGTTGTTATTAGACCATTAATAGCTTGGATGGACAAAATGGGTTTATATTAGTGGATTTTTAATGTGTTTTTGAAAGGTTGATTTTGGTAATTGATAAATCATGATATTATTATTAAAACAAAGCCAAATACTCATCTTTTTCATGCATTCATCACCGAAAATTGAAGATATAGATAGGGTTTATGAGCTTTGAGCATTCTGCACTTGTTGAGCTTGTATGAGGTATGTTTTGAGCTCGGTTTTTGATTATTTTTATGTTTTTGTGATCGTTGCTTTGAGTACAAGCTAGCCCGTACCTTGATTTCTGGAATTGATGATAATTTTTTTAAGTACCATTGTTGAATAATTGAGTTTTGTAATGTTTGATGATGAAAACTAAGTGTTTGATGGTTGATATATATGTTTTGTGTAATGATTTTTGATGAAATTGCCTATTAAGGATTAAATTGTGAAAATGAGAATTTGAGGGGCTAAAGTGTGAAATAAATGAAAGTTATGGGCTGCTAGTAGCATGTGATAAATTCGGCTAGCATGGGTTGCTAAGAAATTTATTGAATTTGTGATTTTATGCAAAAAGGACTAAATTGATAAAAATATGAAAATTAGGGGGCTAATGTGTAAAATGCCCTAATTATGTGTTGTGGGTTAAATTGAGTGAAAATGTGATTGAATGAGTTTAATTTGATATTATATAGATTAAGTAAGGAGAAATTTGGACCTAGATCGAGGCAAAAACAAAGTGCTAGATTGATCGTCTAATCTCGTCATTTCTAAGTCCGAGGTAAGTTCGTGTATAATACGTATTGTTTAAATAATGCTCATATGTGAACAAATGAATGCAAATGTGATTATGGAGTTTGGTAATGTGAAATGTGAGTTCGAAGATATGTGGCACTAAGTGTGCGTAAATAGAATCGTTACAGTGATGAATGGCACTAAGTGTGCAAGATAAAGAAAGCTTCAGTTGTATTATTTGGCACTACGTGCGCGATACCGAGACAAATTCGGTTTAATGTGATGGCACTAAGTGTACGATATTACTATAGTTTCGGCTAATTATTTGGCACTAAGTATGCGAGTTCATCGAACGTTTAAAGAGGATCGAATGAATTATGGAGCATTGAAGTGGTAAATGTGATAGATTAATACGTGATGGTACAGGTATGTACAGAACCTAAGTGGTTGATGATTGATAAACCGTAATATATACATATTTTAATCCCACATTTAGCATACTTTTGGATGATTTATCCCTTGACTTGTGGAATTTGATGCTCTTAATCCTTTAATTTCATGTTTTATACTTAGGGAAGCATAGAAGGATGAAAAGAACGAGAAACGGGCTAAAAATGGACCAAATAGGCCAAAGTAGGAAATCAACACAGCCTGGGCCCAAGCCACACGGCCGTGCCCCTTTAACAGGCTCGACCACCGCCTGGATTTGATTCATACGGGCGTGTTGCACGGGCGTGTCCCTACCGTGACAAAAAGGAATTTCACTCGGAATAGGGTACTTAGAGGCAAAAAAAGACATTCCAAAAGCCTATATAAACACCCTAAAGGCCAACCTTGAGGGGGGCGTCCAGCTAGGCCAAAGAGCCAAGCCAGAGAGGTCAGAATTGTGGGATTTACTCGAAGAAAGCCAGTTGATTCATCTCAAGAAGCCGAAATCATACTCAAGACGGAGGATCTCTCCTTCAATTCCTTCAGGGGGTTTTAGGGTTTTCTTATGTTTTGTTTTATATTTTCTTCTGAGATGTATTCTTTTATGATTATGAACTAAACCCCTCAGATACCTGAGGTGGATGAAACCTAAGACGGATCTTGTTATTGTTTTATGAATTATATGATAAATACTTGATTTATTCTTAACTATGTGTTCTTAATTCTTGTTTTGATATTTCAGATATTGATTCAAGTATTGATGTGCTTAGGCAGTGGAGGAATATTCCTTGTTTAAGAGTAGATCTAGCATAGTTAAGCGGAGTTGATCGCAACCCTAGAGATAGGATGACGAAAATCTGCCGGATTAGGGTCAAACCTAATAAGGGAGTCCATAGATCGAGTTAATGCAATCCTATGGGTTTTAATTAGAAAGAGATTTCAATTAATCAACCTAGGGTTAGATGTTAGTAGCCTCGATAGAGGTATTAATATAAATTAGGGAATCCTACGGATCAAGTCAGGTGAATAAATTGTCTGGTTCAGAGTTAAATAACAAGTGAAGTCTAGGTGGATTCCTCATCGGGTATTGTCTTAATCAATTGGTTTTTCCCACAAGTATTTTCCCCAATTCATTCACTGTGTCTTAGCGTCTTTAGCTTAGTAGTTAGTTAATTTTCGAATAAACAACAAATCCCTTAATTCTTAGGCTAAATAATAAAAAGAAAGTCAGTATTAGTACTTTTGGTTCCTTTGGGTTCGACATTCCGGTCTTGCCACTAAGCTATACTACTATTCGATAGGTGTGCTTGCCTCAATTGTGGTGATAGTTAGTTTCTAGGCTAGATCAGTCATTTTATAAATATTAAGACTCTCGACACATGATCAATGATATTGTGTATGAGATAGATGGAAGATTATGTGAATGAATGATGAAAAGAAATGGATTGAGTAGCATTATAAATGCTTGTATATGAACCTATAGATATGGTATGAAAGTGAGTAAAAGCCATGGATGAGATTGAGTAGTGATGTGAATGGAACTAAGAGTTAGTTAATTTTTCATATTGAATTTGAATTGTTGAGTTAATTGTGTTATATTACGAACTTACTAAGCTTTAAAGCTTACAGCAGAAGTCTTTCTCTGCTTTCTGAAGAGTATTTAAAGCTAGCTCGAGATCCGGGGATCGTCAGCGACTCAATCACACTATCGGACATCTATTTTGGTACCTTTTGAAAGTTGTATTTATGGTATATGGCATGTATAGGCTAGTGAGGTTGTGGAATGTTTTGAGATGTATAAATCTTGCCATGTGATATGGCTTGATAATGGATGAGACTTTTGATTGATTTTGTTATATGTTTTGCTATGTGAAAATGGTGTATGTGATGTGTATATATGGTCTTGTGTGAATGGCCATTATGGTATGCTCTAGTGAAATAGAAATAGTATGTTTCGTACTTGATTTGGTAGTTGAGATGGTGAATATATTGCATGTTTGAAATGGTTTGAAATGAGATGTGAATCCTATGCTTTTGGTATGGAATTGGTTCATGAAATAGACATGCTTTGAGTTGGAATTGTATATGGAAATGAATGACGATATTGTAGAATGAATTGTGCATGTTTTGGTAGGGTTTTGACCATTAATTGGGCAAGAATTGAGTACAGAGTGATGCTTGTAGGAATGACCCAAAATGGGTGGAAATTTGGCCTTGTAAATGGCCTATAATTACCATTACCCACGCGGTTGAGCATACGGTCGTGTGTCTCGACCGTGTCCTTCAATGTCCCAATTCGAAGCAAGTCAGACTTGCACACGGGCCAGACACACGGGCGTGTGTTAGGCCGTGTGTTTCAAGTTAGTGTTGCACACGGGCCAGACACACGGGCGTGTGACAGGCCGTGTGTTTCAAGTCAGTGTTGCACACAGGGTAAGACATGGTCTAAGGCATGGCCGTGTGAGGCACACGGCCTAGCCACACGGGCGTATGCCCTGTTTTGAAACAAAAAAATTTCTAAGTTACGTAAAAGTTTTAAATGTGATCGGTTTAGTCTCGATTCTTTTCTAAAGCATGTTTAGGGTCTCGTAGACCCTCTAAAGGGACTCTGTGTTATTGATTAACTATGATATGCTGATGTGTGAGCAATGGTTGTTAGATATTATGATTCGACCGGTAATATCTCATAACCCTAGTTCGGCGATGGATACGAGTTAGGGGTGTTACACCATACTTACGAATTTTATCTACCGGAGGTTTACCAGCTCTAGCGGGTTCACCACCTTGTGGTATTTCAGGAACCGATTGAGGAGTAGGTGGGGTAGGTTGTTGTACAGCAGCATGTGGATGAGTTCTCAAATACTCAGTAAACCATTCATCCATCATTTGAAAGAAGGTTTGTTTTGCCTCCTCACTTCGACCCTTAGATTCAGGCCTTCTACTACTAGATGCAGCTCTTTGAACTGAAGCTGAAGCATTGCTCTGAGCTTCCTCAGATTCATCTCTAGCTTGGTTGGATGACATTACTATATGAAAAACACATTTAAAATGGTTAGGAGATATCACACTATCACAAATTATATAATGGCATGTATAGCTAAACTCGTACTTGCTACGTTCAATCCGAGAATCGGCTAAACCGTAGCTCTAATACCAATAAATGTAACACCCCTAACCTGTATCTATCGTCGGAACAGGGTTACAAAGTATTACCAGAGTTTTCAGAATATTTACAAATAATTCACATTAATTACTATTCATTTACCGAAATTATTAATAAAGTCCCTTAAATGGACCCTCAATGCCCAATATGAACATTAGAATCTAGTCGAGACTTAATCAGGAACTCAAAGAATTTTTCGCGAAATTTCAAAAAATTTCCAAGATGCAGGGCTCACACGCTTGTGTGGTCTAAGGGGCACGCCCGTGTGACCCAAGGACACGTCCGCACCGTAGGCCATGTTCTAAACTAAGTAGCTCTCTAATTTGTGCCACACAGCCAGCCGCACGCCCGTGTGCTAGGTCGTGTGGTTAATTAAAATTTTCAAAATTATGTGCAGGTTTCACACGGTCAAGACACACGCCTGTGTTCTAGGCCGTGTAGCACACACGGCTGAGACACACGCCCGTGTTCTAGGCCATGTAGCACACACGGCTGAGACACACGCCTGTGTCTCTTCCCGTGTGCTCAATTCTGAGCATTCTGTTTTCTTGAATTTAAGATGCAGGGGACACACGGCCTAACTACATGCCCGTGTACCAGGCCGTGTGTCACACACGGTCTAGACACACGCCCGTGTGTCTACCCGTGTAGACAAAATAAAGCCATTTCTAGCTTCATATCTCACCCAAAATTTTACCATTATCCTGCACCAAGACTTACATTCAAATACCAACCAATTCAAGCATTAAATTCAAGCAAATTCTAACATCTAATATGATATATCATTCCATACATATATGTTTATAATCTTACCTTGGTCTAGTATATACATTAAACATCATTTGATCAACCATATTTATCACATATGTGTTTATCTTGACATAATACTTTATAAATACCAAAATAAACCATTACTAGCCATTCCAATGGCTAGATTACAAACAACATATTCAAGCCAACAATGGCCAAGGACGAAAATTCCTAAGAGGGGGAGAATTGTAACATCCCGATTCAGGGCCTAGTCAGAATAGTGGTGCGGGACCACAAATCTGAGTTAGTAAATTGAGTTCTTAAGGTTTATGACATGTTTGCATGATAGTATTAAAGTTCCATGTAGAAATTTTGTGAAATTGACATGGAATGATCAAATAGGACTAAATTGCAAAAGTTGCAAAATATGAGTTTCTAGAAGCTTTTTGTATGAAATAGCTTTAGAATATAAATTAGAAGTCCTTAAATAGCAATTTTCCCAAATTATAAGTTTTGGACAAAAATGGACATGAGTTAGTAAATTGTAAATTTATAAAGAGAAGGGCATTTTGGTCATTTACCAATTAAATGATTAAAATAGGAAAAAGATGATAAAAATTTCATTCATCTTCTTCCTTGTGCCGAAAATTGGGAGACTCCATAGCTAGGGTTCTTCAAATTTTTGAAGCTTGCAAGTAAGTCATCCTAGCCCCGTTTTTAATATTCTTCGTATTTTTTGAGTCCTCGTATTATGAATTAGCTATTTTTAGCTATAAGATGAGCTAAGAAGCATGTTCAAAAATCTACCCATGTGTATCATGCATGTAAAATGATATTTTATAGAAGTTTTTGAGAGTTTGATGTTAGATAAACATCTTTTCCTTAGTGAATTTCATGAAAAATGATAGTATGGACTAATTTGTAATAGTTATGAAATTGGTCATACCTATTAGAAATAGTGAGAATTGATGATTGTTATAGTAGAGAAAATGAATCAGCTAAGGATGATGTTTAAGAAAGTTAAATGAGAATCATTTTACGAGCCTAGGGGCAAAAGTGCAAATAAGAGAAAGTTTAGGGGCAAAATAGTAATTTTTGCCAAAGTATGAGTTAAGAGTCAATTTAGTCAATGTCAGTATTAAATGATCTAATTATTATTATAGATCAATAAAAATGAAGCCCGGATCGAAACCGAGGCAAGAACAAAGTCGAGGACTAAATTGCATATCTACATACATTTTGTATATTGAGGTAAGTTTGTATGATTTCTAAGCTTTATGATTATTATCATTGAATTGCCTAGTATAATGTACATTATTATCGTAGAAATGCTTATTGCTATGTTAAATAAAGAAATTAATGAGACTAAGCATAAGAAAGTCCCGATTGAAGTTGAATTACTTAGGATACTCGATCTACCACACGAGATAAGAAAGTCTGTATAAGACCAAGCCAAGGCATGGCATCGGCAATCAAGCAAGTTATCATGTAAATCCAAGACAAGTCTTGGCATTGAAGAGTTATTATGAGATGAAGACCCATGTAAGCCCAAGCCAAGGCATGGCATTGGTGAGTCTCCAAGCAAAGATGTCATGTAAGTCCAAGACAAGTCTTGGCATTGAAAAGCTATCATGAGGTAGAGATTCCATGTAAGTCCAAGACAAGGCATGGCATTGGTGAGTAACAAGAAATATTTCATGTAAGTCCAAGCCAAGGCTCGGCATTGACCAGTTCATGAGTAAAGATACCAAGTAAGACCATGTCAAGACATGGCAATGGTAAGTTCCCAAGGGAACACACAAGGAAGACTTTGAGTAAGTCCATGTCAAGACATGGCATCAATACCAAGATGAGAGATCCCATGTAAGACCATATCGAGGATATGGCTTTGGCATCGAGTTATGTGGGATGAGATTCAGTATCCTCGGTCATTCATAGAAATTCATCGGGCAAAAGAGTAAAGCTCAAATGATATAGTAAGAAAGTTAAGTAAGTAAAGTTATTATCAAGTTATGCTAGTTAAGAGTATTATTCATGATATGAATGATGAAGTTGAGATTATACTTATCATAGTAAAGTATACTGATCTATGTGATCAAGTGATACAGGTATATTGTTTACCGTACGAGCATGAGAATAGTAAGTACCATGAGATATGTAAGAATATGTAAGAGTAAGTAAGCTTAAATACTTGAGATTCATAATGCCATTGTTTATGATGAATGGTTAATGTTAAGCAAATATATTGCTATGAGAATTACATGCAAACTTACTAAGCTAAATGCTTACGTCCTTTATTCTTTCTTTCCATGTAGTCCCGCCTAGATAATCTCGTGGATCATCGTCATCGGAGCTCGGAACACACTATCAATCGATATTTTGGTATAGCCAAGTGTTTATATTAAGTATGGCATGTATAGGAAGCATTTCATTTTGAGTTATGTTTTAAAATTAGCCAAAGTGTTGGTTATCAAGCTTAGTATTCTTTTTGTATATGGCCAAGAGATGAGTCATGAATGATTATGTATGTATGTTTTAATCTATCAATGAAGTATGCATCCTTGTTCATGTTAGATGTAATACTTGAGTTGTTGAATTGAGCATGGGTTTGGTCTTGATTTCAAGGTGGCAGTTGGCTTGGTAAATAGCTTCTAAGTGCCCACACGGATGGACACACGGGCATGTGTCTAAGCCGTGTGTCCCCTGCACATTAGTGTTTTAAGTCGGGATAGACCACGGGCTAATAACACGGCCGTGTGTGCCACATGGTTAGCACATGGGCATGTGCCCTGGGTGTGTGAAGTCTACACTTTACACTTAGTAATTGAATTGTCACACGGCTAATACACACGGGCGTGTGTATAGACCGTGTGAATAAGTCAAAATGCCAATGTTTGGTACACGGGCCAGGGCCACGGGCGTGTCCAGGCCGTGTGAAATTTTCCAGTTTCCACCATGGGTGAAAGACACGGGCATGTTTTAGGTGTGCACGGGCGTGTCCCAAGTCACACGGATGTGTGACCCCTGTTTCGAGAGAAAGTTTGCATATGAGTTCCGAAAGTTTTGGGACGTAAGTATGAGGCCTAGTAGGCCCATGAAATGTCTGATTTGACTAAGAAAGAGAATTTTTTTTGTTCGAAACGAAATTTTATAGCCCGTAAGTACATGTTTAAGTGAGTTCAAGCATGGTAATGTCTCGTATCCAGTCTTAGTCTCGGACTCGGGTATGGGGTGTTACATATATACTTCTTTCGGAACTCTTCTAACAAGAAGTCCCATGTCATCTCTCCCTTGGAACTACCAATGTTAACGTTTTCCACCAACGATATGCCGAGTCATTCAACAATGACACGGCACATTTCAAGCTCTCCTCAAATGTGCAGGAAAGTTCATCAAACATCCTCATTGAGTTCTTAAGCCAGAACTCTGCCCTCTCGAGGTCATCATCTATGTTAGCCCTAAAATCCTAGGCCCTTTGCTTCCGAAGCTTATCTACTGGGGGTTTGGTCGTTCTCACCAAATCTATACCTTGCGGAGCCACGAGGATTGGCTGAGGTATAGGAGGGGGTGGAGGAGGTTGAGCATTAGGATTTGCTCGCACATACTCCGTGTACAAATTACTCATCATGTGAAGAAAGGCTTCCCGAGCCTCTTCACCTTGACCCATAGTCTTGGGTCTACTCTCTCACAGCGCTGTCTCTCTGCGCGGAGTCAAGCGCTACATTAGCAAAGATCATCAAGAATTTGCTCACGGGATCCATTTACTATACAAAAACATAGTTAAATATAGTTAGAAGTCACCACACTATCATTGTATTCTATGGCATGTATAGCTAGACCCCTGCACACTCTACGGTAGTCTGAGAACCGACTAAACCATAGCTCTAATACCACTAAATGTAACACCTCTTACTCGTATTCATTGCCGTAACCGGGTACGAGGCATTACCGGACATAACTCACTTGAATGTACAACTTTGAACTATAGAATTTCATTAAAAATTATAGCTTTCCAATTCATATAAATAACACCCTTATTATGGGCCTACGAGGCCTTAAACATGCAAACGGTGTAACACCCCTTAACCCGTATCCATTGCTGAACTACGGTTATGAGGCGTTACCGAACTAGACACAGTTTAGCACAGTCATTTATGGAATAAACCCAATACGCATATTTAAATTTTTCCATATCAACAAATAATGTTCAAGACTTACTTTACAAACCAGGTTTCATAATGCAACACATCATTATTCATAATCCATACAAGTTTCAAATCAAGCTTCCACATAACAACACCAAATTTCGTATGTCCAACATATATATAATTACATCTATTTCATTAGTCGAATATCAACATATCATTTTATACATTCTACAATTATGCATATTAAAACGGATAGGTCCATGATACTCTATTAACCTTTCATTCACACATGTGACACTCGAATATTATAGCATTACTAAATATACACATCATGCTATCATGATATGCGCAATGTCCCTAAAACAAAAGCCATGTCCAACCATAATCATCAATTCATCCTACCTTATTAATTAATGGACACAGAGATCATTGAATAACCTACCAAACACACATGATATGTGACTAATCCAAAATATATATATATTCAACCAATCCATTGACCATATATTCGGTCTTCAATTTAAAACTTCAATGATCAACACAAAGCATTAGTATATACAATTTCATAATCATCTCTCGAATTATAACCAAACACATAATAATTTAAGAAGAGATATTCGCACGACATAATATGCATACTTATACATATATATGATCATTTCTATATAACTACATTTAACTTTCAAGCCTAATATGCGTATGTCTTATACCAAAGATTAAAACAGACCATTATATCAAACATTCAAACGATGCTTAACACAAAAATAACAAACTTTATTCGCAAGGCCATATATATACATTTACAAAACCGAACATCATTCATTACTTATCAAAATTCAGCCTATACATGCCTTTGATTCAAAAAGTAAACATATATACCAAAGAGAGTGATAGTATGGTCGACTTTCTTGATGATCCCCTGAGCCCGTAGTTGAATCAACGATCTATAAAACAGAAATACAAACACATACAGAGTAAGCTCACTAGCTTAGTAAGTTTTAAGCAAAAGATAATTCACTAATCAAGCACTCAAACACTTTTAATCAATAATTATAGGACATTTTATATGTACATTTCGATATGAAATTGATACAAAGCCGAATACTAGTAATATATTAACTCAATTACTTATGCTTCACTATCATCAACCTGCAACTCATTAAAGCACAAAGTACATATATTACATGAATCGCATGTTTATAATCATATAAATTCAACATTCATATCAACTACATTATCACACTAAAAATTCTGTTATATATATATTCATACACGTCGATTATAAGCTCAAAATCACATAACACCGTTCTTAACATAATATTTCAACTCGAGTAACATTAATCACAACTTACCTTACTTCTAATGAATTCAGATGGGACTTATGCTTACCTGAGTTTTTAACTCAATAGATTAACTATGTTACACCTCGAGCAATTTATAGTTCCTTCGTCTTAACGTATCACCGGCATTAAGCTCCGCTAGGCACGGCCCGAATATATCACCGGCACTAAGCCCGCTGGCACGAAGCCCGAATATATCACCGACACTAAGCTCGCTAGGCAAGAAGCCCGAATATGTCACGGCACTAAGCACGCTAGGCACGGCCCGAATATATCACCTACTAAGCTCGCTAGGCAAGAAGCCCGAATATATCACCGGCACTAAGCTCGCTAGGCACGAAGCCCGAATATCAACACATTCAACCATGCGATACACATTACTTAGTACTAAACTATCAACCATCTCATATTCTTCATTTTACTTTCACCTATTAATTCAAGCATACATATTCACATTGCACTAACCAAATTAATTTCACTACAAACTCATACTCCACATTCGCCAACATTTATATTTATGCTTTAAATTTTCAAACATCATCATATACTATGTTCATAAATAATTCTTTGATGTATACTTGCTTAAGGACTTACCTCGATCGTCGACGGATCACAGAAACCAAACTACTCGAGAACCTTTGTTTTCCCTCGATCCAAATCCGTTTTTCTTTGTTCATGATCTAAACACATTAAAATTTATCTCATTCAAGTACATTTCATCTCAATTTAGTCCCTAAGCATATAATTAGGCAATTTACCATTTTACCCCTACTATTTCACATTTTCACAATTTAGTCCTATTTGCATAAAACACAAAATACACAAAATTTCTCAACACTACTTAAGGGCCAAATATGTATAGGGACTATACAAGTCCATTTCTTTCATTTATTTCACAAATAAGCCCCTCTAAAAATTTATTTTTGCAATTTAGTCCAAAATACTCAAATTCACTAAAATTTCCAATACAAAATATACTAATCTTTAACATATCTTTAAAATAAAATTATCAAACATCAAAAACTACATGAACACATTAATGGCCGAATATCAAACATGCTTAGATTCAAAAATTTCAACATGGGTAAGCTACCGCTCAAACAACGATCTCAAAAACGTAAAAATTATCAAAAACCGAAAATCACACATACCTTAATCAAGCAATTTGATTGCCGAAATTCAAAGTTCCCTAACCCTTATTCATTTCTCCATATTCGGCCAAGGAAGAAATGAAATATAATGGCTTATTTTTTTTTTTATGATATTTTTAACTAATAGTATGTTATTTAACTAATTACTAACCTAACCTTATAATATAAAATTCCATAATATATAACTTAAGGTTATTCTTGACATAAGCCACCCACTAACTCAAAAATGGGTTATTTACCTTTTTAATACTCCACTATAAAAAGCCATCATCAAATAGGCACTTTTCACTATAGCTTGAGACTTTTAAAATTTACGCGATTAAGTCCTTTTTATCAAATTAAGCACCCAAACGATGAAATTTTTCTACGAAACTTTCACACATATTAATTCACATATAATAAACACAAAATATAATATTAAAATATTTCTCGAACTCGGATTCGTCGTCCCGAAACCACCATTCCGATTAGGGTCAAATTCGGTCTATTACAACTCTCCCCCCTTAAGGATTTTCGTCTCCGAAAATCTTACCGTTAAACAACATCGGATATTGTTGCCTCATTGTGTCCTCAGGCTCCCATGTAGCCTCTTCAACTCCGTGCCGATTCCATAGTACTTTCACTAATGGAATCCTTTTGTTTCTTAACTCTTTTATTTCTCGAGCTAAGATACGGATCGGTTCTTCCTCATACGTCATGTCGCCTGGATTTCAATCTCGACGGGGTTATCACATGTGATGGATCCGATCCAGTATCTACGAAGCATCGAAACGTGAAATACATCGTGTATCTTTTCTAACTTAGAAGGTAACTTCAATCTATAGGCAACAGGCCCAATACGTTCGATGATTTCATACGGTCCAATAAATCTCGGACTCAGTTTGCCTTTCCGACCAAAACGAAGTACTTTCTTCCACGGAGATACTTTCAAGAATACCCGATCTCCTACTTGAAATTCTATATCTTTACGTTTCAAATCAGCGTAAGACTTTTGACGATCTGATGCAGCTTTCAAACTATCTTTGATTATAGCCACTTTCTGTTCAGTCTCTTTAATCAAATCGACCCCTAATATCTTATTCTCACTGAGCTCGGTCTAGTACAAAGGCGTACGACACTTGCGGCCATATAGAGCTTCATAGGGTGCCATTTTGATACTTGATTGAAAACTGTTATTATAAGCAAATTCAATCAAAGGTAAGTACCTTTCCCACGTACCTTAAAACTCGAGAACGCAACATCTCAACATGTCCTCAAGTGTTTGAATAGTTCGCTCAGACTGACCGTCTGTCTGCGGGTGAAAGGCGGTGCTAAAATGGAGTTTAGTACCTAAAGCATCCTGTAACTTCTTCCACAATCGCGATGTGAATCTCGGGTCTCTGTCTGAGATAATAGAACTCGGTACACCATGTAATCTCACAATTTGAGATATATACAACTCAGCAAGTTTATCGAGTGAATAATCTGTGCGAAACGGTACAAAATGAGCTGATTTGGTCGGTCATCTATCTACTATAACCCAAATCGCATCTTTCTTGCTCGGTGTCATAGGCAACCCAGATACAAAATCCATAGTGATTCTATCCCATTTCCATTCAAGTATCATGATCGGCTGAAGCAACCCCGAAGGCACTTGATGCTCGGCTTTTACTTGCTGACAAATTAAGCACTTTGACACAAATTCGGATATATCCCGCTTCATGCCGTGCCACCAATAAAATCTGCTTTCAAATCATTATACATTTTCGTGCTACCCGATGTATCGATAATCGACCACTATGAGCCTCACTCAGAATCATCTGAATCAAATCCGAGTTCTTTGGAACACACATTCGGCTTTTAAAGTTCAAACAGTCATTTTCATCAATTTGAAACTCTGATTTCGCACCTTTTTCACACTGAATTCGTCTAGCAATCAAATCTTTATCAACTTTCTGTGCATCACAAATTTGCTGAATAAGCATCGGTCTCGCTTGTAACTCAGTTATGATCGAACCATCACTAGACATAACCATCTGTACGTTCATCACACGATGAGCAAATAATGATATCCGACTTAACGCATCTGCAACAACATTAGCTTTTCCCGGATGGTTGTCAATCACCAACTCATAGTCTTTCAACAGTTCTAACCACCTGCGTTGTCTCAAGTTCAGATCTTTCTGAGTCATCAAATACTTTAGACTTTTATGATCCGAATAAACATGACATTTCTCGCCGAATAAGTAATGACGCCAAATTTTCAATGCGAAAACAATGGCTGCTAATTCCAGATCGTGAGTCGGATAGTTTCTTTCGTGCGGCTTCAACTGTCTCGAAGCGTAGGCTATAACTTTGCCTTCCTGCATCAAAACGCAACCCAACCCATTCAAAGAAGCATCACTAAAAACAATAAATTCTTTACCCGATTCAGCCGAGCTAACACTGAGCTTCGGGTCAAAAGGGCTTTCACCGCTTGAAACTTTCCCGACACTTTTCCGACCACTCAAACTTGACATCTTTCTCAGAGTAGCCTTGTCAAAGGTGTAGCTATCATGGAAAAGCCTTTGACGAATCGTCTGTAGTATCCCGCAAGTCCCAAAAAGCTCAATTTCGAGAGACATTCTTGATGGTTTCCAATCAAGTATAGTCGATATTTTGTTCTGATCAACCCGAATACACAAAGTCAAAACAACATGACCCAAAAAGTCGACTTCTTTTATCCATAACTCACACTTACTGAACTTTGCATACAATCGCGATCCCGTAAAGTCTGTAATACTAATCTCAAGTGTTCAAATGTGTTCGGTTTCATCTTTAGAGTAGATCAAGATATCATCAATAAACACTACTACAAACCGATCCAAAACTGCGTCTCAAAACTCGATTCATTAAGTCCATAAAAACAAAGCAGTGCATTAGTGAGTCCAAAAGGCATAACCAGAAACTCAAAATGTCCGTACCTCGTCCGGAATGCAGTCTTTGGCACATCTGTGTCTCTGACTCGCAACTGATAATAACCCGATCTCAAATCTATTTTCAAAAATACCGAAGCCCCTTTCAACTGATCAAACAAATCATCAATCCGATATTGGCTTTTTTTTTATGATATTTTTAACTAATAGTATGTTATTTAACTAATTACTAACCTAACCTTATAATATAAAATTCCATAATATATAACTTAAGGTTATTCTTGACATAAGCCACCCACTAACTCAAAAATGGGTTATTTACCTTTTTAATACTCCACTTTAAAAAGCCATCATCAAATAGGCACTTTTCACTATAGCTTGAGACTTTTAAAATTTATGCGATTAAGTCCTTTTTATCAAATTAAGCACCCAAACGATGAAATTTTTCTACGAAACTTTCACACATATTAATTCACATATAATAAACACAAAATATAATATTAAAATATTTCTCGGACTCAGATTTGTGGTCCCAAAACCACCATTCCGATTAGGGTCAAATTCGGTCTGTTACAAACGGAAGCTCTCGGGATTAAACCGGGAACTTTGATATACTTAGAAAAATTTTGCCTTAATAGAGCCACACGCCCGTGTGAAATGGGACACGCCCGTGTGGGCAGGCCGTGTGGTCACACACGCCCATGTCCCTAGCCCGTGTGGGATTTATTTTTCATTTCGAACCTATAGGGGTTTTCACACAGCCGGACACACACCCGTGTCCTTCACACGGCCTAGACACGCCCGTGTCCTCACCCGTGTGAAAACTTGGGTATTCTGTTTATGACGTCAACGACCTTATAAGGGGCACACGCCCGTGTGTCTAGCCCGTGGTCGACACTGACTTGAAACACTATCATGCAGGGGACACACGGCCTGGTCACACGCCCATGAGACTGACCGTGTGTCACATACGGCCTAGACACACGCCCGTGCGCCTACCTGTGTGGACAAGAACAAGGCTATTTTCCAAGCTCTTTTATCACCCTAATTCACATAATGTAAAATCCCATTCAACCATTTACCAAGCAACCCAATCAAGCATCTAACACATTCATGAATAACCTCTTCTTTTCATAAATTAGCATTAATGAACCATCAACTATGGCAATATACAAAAGACTTCATCTCTAAAAGAGCCAACACACTTGGCCAAAACAACAAAACATTTCATTAAGCCTAGCCCCTATACATGCCATACTCAAAATGCTAAGTCTAAATATACCGAGATGAGTCGATAGTGTGGGTGATCTTCCGATTATCTTCGAATCCAGAACTAGCTCTTTGACACTATAAAACAAGGGAAAAGAAAGGGAGTAAGCTTTAAGCTTAGTAAGTTTACATGTAAACAATAAGCATCATAACATATGCTAAACAATCAATAACATCATATGCTAAACAAGAATAATTCACAATTCCACAATGATGCTTACTCATTCCATTTCTTACCACAATCCAACCACATAACAATTATATTACTCACACTCACTTGTACACATTCCCTGCACACAACACCACAAGGCAACATGAAACATTCACTTATACAATTTCTCGATGAACCTCTCGGAAAAATACTAAGTATCCAGTGGTTTTGCACACAGCCCACCATTAATCAATAATAGGGTGGTATCGCACTTAGCCCACCAACAAGAATATATATATGGTGGTTTCGCACATAGCCCACCAAATGATAGTATAAACGATGGTATCGCACTTGGCCCATCGTGAATAAGTAATAAGGTGATATCTCACACAGCCCACTAAAAGAATAATTACGGATATTTTTCCGCACTTACATATCTATTCCAAGGTTCATACGAAAATTACTCACTATCTATCAATTTCCATCATAAATGATCTCATTCATACAATGCACCAATAAGTAGCAACATATGTATTAAAGACGTATCATTTACACATAAACTTACCTCGGTGCAAAATGTATAAGTCAGCGACTTAATCCGTAACCTTGCCCTTTCCCCGATCAAGATTGTTTCCGCGCTCTTCTTGATATATAATAATGAAATTCACTTATTTAATCACTTTATAATGCATGATACATCAAAATTTCTACTTAGGCAAAAATGACCATTTTGCCCTTATACTTTGGCAAAATTACGATATTGCCTCTAGGCTCGTAAATCATTTTTCATCACATTTTCTCATTAAGCAAGCCTAGCTGAACATTTATTCCTCTTACAACAACTCAAAAAATCAATTATTTCATGCATTTATTACACAATTACTACCTTTACAAATAAGTCCTATTTAGGTGTTTTCATGATAACACCTTTCACAAAAGTTGTTTCTTAACTAACTAACATTCATTTTCTTCCATAAAAACTCAACAAACAACATGAACATTCGCAAGGCAAGTCCCTAAACTTTCAACCATTTTGCAAAATAGTCCCCTCATTAGCTAGCTTAAGCTTTGGGGGTTCCAAAAGTACAAAAATCATCAAATAAAACCACCAAAATCACTTACTTGTAAGAGGATAAGTTGCTGAAATTTCAAAGCTTTCAAAACCCCCTTTTTGCTGGTATTTTCGGTGGGAAGAAGATGAATAAAAATGGGTGATATCATCTTTTCTTATTTTATTTATTTCCTCCAAATTAATCCACATAACCCACCCAATTTTGACCAAATTGAGTCTATTGTCCCCTATGGCTGGCTAAAAACATTAGGAAGGTCTAATTGCACATTCAAGACCTTCAATTTAAAGTTCCATAACTATTTAATACTTCTAGCTTGTAAAATAGAACTTTTGCACTTTATGCGATTTAGTCCTTTTTCGCAATTAAGCATTCAATCGCTAAAATTAAAGCACCAAAATTTTCATACATCCATATAATTATGCCACAATACATAAAATAATGTCAAAATAATTTTCTTTAACCTCGGATTAGTGGTCCCGAAACCACTATTCTGACTAGCCCCAAAATCGGGCTGTTACAACTTACGAGCACTTAGAAAGTTTTTGCTTAAAATAGGGTCACACGCCCGTGTGAGAGAAAAGACACACCCATGGGGCATATCACACGCCCGGGCTTCAAACTGTGTCCAAACTAAGGGACATTCTATTTATAACGTCGGTAACCATTTAGGGCCACACGGCCAGGTCACATGCCCGTGTGACGAACTGAATTTTTCACAAATTAGATGCAGGGGACACACGGCCTATCAACACGCCCACGGGGCTAACCGTGTGTCACACACGGTCTAAACACACGCCCGTGTGTCTATCCGTGTGGACAAATACAATGCTATTTACCAAGCCATTTGCCACCTTGAAAAGCAACCACATTCATACCATTTCATGCAATACTAACTTAACACTAATGCCCTTCTATCATATACTATTAAGTCATCCACACTTTAGTATCAACCTACTTCATCATGCACATTCTTTACACATTATTCATTCAATTGCACAAATTTGCACTTCATGCAATTCATCATCATTGAATAGATATAACTTAGCTAGTTTTGGCCGATTCCAATGGCCATTTACAACATGAATTGAGTAACATTAATAGCCAACACATCGGCTAACCAATATGACATATAACAAAATGTCCAAGTTCCTATACATGCCATACCCAAAATAATCAAACTTTACTATACCAAAAGAATAGCTTGATAGTGTGAATCGAACTCCGACGTCCTTTGATCCCTGAGCTAGCTTGGCGATACTACAAGGAAAGGGAAAAGAGAGGGAGTAAGCATAAGGCTTAGTAAGTTTGCATGAAATAAATAGCAACATAAAGGCTTATGATAACAACCATACATTACATTGAGATATAACACAAGTTCTCAAGCACATTGACATAACTTACTCATGTTTACTCTTACCAATCACATATCACATATTGGACTCATTTCTCATAAGTTACTCATATGTACCTGTATCACTTCATCATATAACTTTAGCACTTTTATCATCTAGAACATAGACTTAGCTCTTTATCCCATTGAACCACTTGGAATATCGAAGGATACTCGAACTTGTCATTCACGTAATACGATGCAAATGCCATATCCCAGATATGGTCTTACATGGGATCACATCTCGATGCTGATTCCATATCCCAGATATGGTCTTACACGGGACCTCATATCGATGTCGATGCCATATCCCAGATATGGTCTTATATGAGATTGTATATCGACGCCATGTCCTAGACATTGTCTTACACGATTGCATACCAAATCTAGGTCCCAGACGTGGTCTTACACGGGATTATTACTCGATGCCGATGCAATATCCCAGATATGGTCTTACACGGGATCTCCATACGGTGTCGAGGCTATGTCCCAGACATCGTCTTATACGGGACCTTCTTAATCTCATGTCGTGACAATGGTATCCTTTCTATTCCTAAGGTTCAACCGGGACTTCATCTTAATATAATTTCATCATATTTTCATCGAGATTTCGTTAACCAATATCATAAAGATAATATACGTTTCACTAAATATCAAGCATTTAAAAGCATAATAACATTATGTTGATTTATTACACACAAACTTACCTCGGTACCAAAATATGTATAAGTGTTCAATTTAGTCCACCACCTTGTTCTTTCCTCGATTTCGGTCCGGACTTCGTGTTTCTTGATCTATAATGACAATTTCACTTATTTAATGATACCATTGACTACGATAACACATAAATCATACTTTGGCAAAATTATGATTTTGCCCCTAAACTTTTACATATTTACAAAATGGTCCCTAGGTTCGTATAATGAAATGTACTCATTTCCTTGGTTATCCAAGCCTAGCCAAACATTTATTGAGCTTATAACAGCTCACACTTTCCTTCAAAACTGATTTTTACTACACATTTTATCACTTTTACAACTAGGTCCTTTTTATGAATTTTCCATGAAAATCACTTAGAAAAAGATGTTTATAATACATCAAACATTCATATTCCTCCATTAAAAATCAAAATACATGGATGTTACACATGGGTAAATTTTTTAACATGAATCCTAGCTCAAAATAAGGGTAAAAATTGCTAAATTAAGCTACGAGGATCTCAAAAATACGAAGAACATCAAAAACGGGGCTAGGAGGTACTTACAATCAAGCTTGAAAGTTGAAGAAACCCTAGCTATGGTGTTCTTGAAATTTTTGGCCAAGCATGGAGAAGATCGACACCATTTTTGACTTCTTTTTCCCTTTTTATTAACTTATTAACCAAATGACTAAAATGCCCTTAAGGCCCCTTTCTTGAGATTTTTCCTTCCCATGTCTATTTTTGTCAATCATCAAATATAATGGTCTAATTGCTAAATAAGGATTTCTAATAATTTTTCTAATATTATCTCATACTTGAAACTTCTAGAATATCATATTTTTTCAATCTTTGCAATTTAGTCCTAATGAATAAATTAATCACTAAATAATAAAATTTCTTCATGAAATTTTCACAAGATCATGCAAACAAGTCATAGACCATATAAAAACCATAAAACACATATTTCTACTTCGAATTTGTGGTCTCGCAACCACTATTCTGATTAGGCCCTAAATCAGGCTCTTACATATATTCAATATCAAGTTTATGATGTTTATTGATTCCATGAGGAACAAATCCTCTTATGGGGGATTAGCGAGTGAAGGCATGAATAATTAACTGTTTTATAGGGATTTCTTAACAGATCAATTGTTCAGGAAAGGAAGAACTTAAAACATAGGCCTGACAACCCTAGGAAGTCATCAAGGTGGGGATTAACCCAAATTTCGCATGGTCTATCCATGAACACCTTAACCTTGAACCGGTCTGGACTGTAAGGTCGGAAGATAAGTAGTTCTTATCAACTAAGTATTTCAGTGGACATATCAGAAGATCCTTTTGGGGTATTGACTAGTTGATTGAATAAGAAAACTTGAGACGACAGTTTATTATGACTACCAAAGTGAGCTAATCACCCATGCTTACATTTGATCCAACTTATAATCTAGTTTTCCTAAGACTCTTTTTATTTATGTTATTTTTAGTCCTTTAATTATAAAAACCAAAATCCCTTTATTTATGTTTATTCGTAATATAGTTTATTTAAAATACTAATTAAATCTATTGGTTTTTAGGTTAGAATTAATCTAGTACTTGCCTCCCTTGGGTACGATCCTCGAAGTACTTACCTACTTCGTTGTAACTATATTACAACCTGACCTGTACACTTGCAGACACCGCCTCAATTCCAAATCTTTAGTTATAGTATTCACACTCTAGAAGTTAGTACGTCTGGAGGTGGTCAGTTCTGCCAAAGAACTTTAACTAATGGGATTTGTTTTCTTCTAAGAACCTTTACCTCTCTATCCAAAATTTGCATAGGCTCCTCCTCAAAGGATAGTTCTAATCTAACCTCAATCTCCTCAATTGGAATAATGTGAGATGGGTTTGATCAATATTGTCTCAACATCGACACATGGGAAAAATCATGAATGTGTCCAGTTCGAGGGATAACTCAAGTCGATAAGCCACTGGTCCAATTCTCTTTAGGATTTGATAGGGTCCAATGAATCTAGGCTGAACTTGCCCTTCCACCCAAACCTCAATACCTTTTTCCACATAAACACTTTTATGAAAACTCGATCGCTAACATTGAACTAAATCTCCTTTCACTTTAGATATGCACAAGACTTTTGCCTATCAGAAGCCACTTTCAATCTATCTCTAATCAATTTTGACAGTATCCTTGGTTTCTTTTACCAACTCCAGACCCAAAACCTTTCTCTTGCCTAACTCAGTCCAACACAAAGGAGTGCGACATTTTTTACCATACAAAGCCTTGTAAGGTGTAATCTATATATTGGATTGGAAACTGTTGTTGTAAGCGAATTCAACTAACGGTAGATGCTCTTCCCAACTACCCTGAAACCAATCACACAAGTCCTTAACATGTCCTCAAAAACTTGGATAACTTGCTCAAACTGTCCATCTATCTACGGATAGAATGTTGTATTAAAATTCAACCGAGTACCTAGTGCCTCATGAAGCTTCTTACATAATCTAGATGTGAAACATGGATCCTGATTTGAAATAATTGACACAGGAACCCAATGTAATCTTACTATTTTTGAGATGTAAAGCTTAGCTAGCTTCTGTAGGGAATAGTCAGTGTGAACCAGTAGGAAGTGAGTTGACTTTGTCAATCTATCCACAATTACCCATACTGAGTCTTCTTAGTAGGTATCAAGGGGAACCCATTAACAAAATCCATAGTGACTCTCTCCCATTTCCTCTGCAGAATCCTAATTGGCTGCAACAACCTAGAAGGAAAATGATGCTTAGCCTTTACCTGCTGACAAGTTAAACACTAAGATACAAAATCTATTACCTCTCATTTCATTTTGGGCCACCAATACAAGTCTCTCAAATCACAGTACATTTTATTACCCCTAGGATACATAACATAAGGGATACTATGTACTTCCTAAAGGATAGACTATCTCAAATTTGGATCATTCGGCATACAATATCTTCCTTTGAAACACAAAATACCAGTAACAGCCTGATTTTGGGCCTATCGGAACAGTGGTTTCAGGACCACAAATCCGACAATGCAAAATTCATTTTTATTATATTTTTATGGTCTACAATTTTATCAAATTGTTTTATGAAAATTTTGTTTGAAAATTTTGACGTTTGGGCACTCAATTTAGTCAAAAGGATTAAATTGTAAAAAGTGCAAAAGTTGAGTTCTACATGCTAGAGGTGTCTAATTGCTATGAAATTTTAAATTGGAGGTCCTTAAATGGTAATTAGACCATCGGTTAAGTTGGTGGACAAAAATGAACATGAATTAGGTGAAATGGAATGTTTTTAAGTTAGGGGCATTTTGGTCATTTAGTAATTAAATGACTTAATAAACAAAATAAAAGCCCAAAAATTTGTCCATCTTCCTCCTTGACCGAAATTTGTAAGAGAAAGCCATAAATAGGGTTTTTCAAGCTTTCAAGCTCAATAGTAAGTGCATCCAAGCCCCGTTTTTAATATTCTTTACATTTTTGAGATCCTCGTAACTGGGTTTAGCTATTTCTACCATTATTTTGAGCTAGGGTTTGTGTTTAAAAATTTACCCATGGATTACATGCATGTGCTTTGATGTCTAATGGTAGAATATGAATGCTCGGTGTGTAATAAATGACTTTTACTAAGTGATTTTCCATGAAATCGCATAAAAGGACTAGTTTGTAAAAAAGTTGAAAACGTATGAAAATGTGTGAATAAATGCAAATTGTGGACTGCTATAGCTATAAAAATGGTTCGGCTAGGCCTAAAATACAAGGAATTGAATAAAAATCATTTTACGAGCCTTGGGGCAAAAGTGTAAATATGACAAAGTTTAGGGGTAAAAATGTAATTTTTCCATAATATGATTTTTGGACTGAATTGAATAGTATAATAACTTAATAAGTCAAATGTGATATTTTAGATAAAGAAAAATGAGTTTCGGACTTAGAACGGGAGAAAGACGAATATTGGACGACTCGGTCCCTTTCGCCATTTTAAGTCGAGGTAAGTTCGTATGGTAAACATTAATGTTTATTTGTTAGATTGATGAATAATTTATGAAATTACTCGTATTATTTGTTTAATATTAGAAACTAATGTTCGAACAAGTAAACGTAGGGTTGAACTATTCTGTTCAGTGCTAAATGATAATTTGACGGAAAAGGCCATGGATGAACCATGGCATAGTGTGACAATGTGAAAACAATGTGAAGTTTTGACTAAGTGAATTTAGGTGCTGGTCTAGTACGTCCTACCAGTGGCTGGGTATTCTGGTATATTGCGGATACCTGACATGTAACATCCCAAAGATGGGGCTATTTGGAATTAAATTATTTTTCTTATGTTTGAACCACTGTGATATTATTTATGGAATAATAAAGGTTAATTAAGGGTCTTGAGTAGGCTCGGTTTAGTAGAAAATTTCATCTTGAACTTTAAAGGCAGGGAGCCTTGGCAGAAGGGTGTTATAAGAATAAATGAAGGAATTTGAACACTAAAAAGCCCTTGGTAAAGTGGCAAAAGTGAGGCCACTTAGAGGACTACAAGGGACGCCACCAAGGAGCAAGGGAGAACCTTGGTTCGAGTCACAACAATCCCTCTTTTTGCATTATGGTTGGACGGCACAAGTGGAGAGTTTTTCTCTCTTTAAATTCTTTTTTTTATTAAAGGATAATATGAGCTTTTCTTTTAATTAGATTTTTTTTTAGATAATCAGAGATAAAGATGGATATTATTTTGACTATTAAGATTATTAATTGATTAATGGGGATTAATTCAAATTAATTTGTTTTAATTCAAATGGGTGGCTTGGAGTAATTGGGGAGGTTGATTAGAATTTGAACTCCTTGTTGGAAGGAGTGGACGGCAAGCTTGAAGGGGGTGCCGAATGCCTATAAAAGCATCGCTTGACCCCTTGCTTTTCCTTTTGTCATTTTTGCTAAGTGCCAAATCCCTAAACCCTCCTTTGTTCCTCTTGTATTTTCTCCATTCCTCAAACCCCTTCAAGCCGAAATTCCTAGCACTTTTCTTTCCCATTATTTTCTTTCTCCCTTGGGCGAATACAACCCAAAGAGTTTGTCGAAACTCCCTTCCTCTATTCTATTGTACATTGGCCGAATATTGGAAGGAACATAGATCTCTTCGATTCTTTGTTATCAATCGGGTGATAAGGTAAGTGATGGCCGAATTTCTATCTCCCTTTTCTTTCTTTTTCTCATCGACTTTTTACAAGGAAAGGTGCCGATTTCGGCAATGGTTAAGTCTTCTAAACGCAGTAGTAACCGATTTCGCTAGGTACTCGTGGAAGTAAAGTAGTCGACTCAGGCCCCGATCTCTAGTATTCAGTTTTTGGTAAGTAATGGTAAGATCTTCTATAGTTAGTTATTTGGTATTCGTTTAAGCCAAAAGTTACTAACTTATTGATTGCCGATGCATGGAATCAAAAGCGATTTGGGAGTTTAGTGTTGCGATTAGTATCCAAAGGTGTGAAGGTAAGATTCGGGTTCACAAGGAACCCTCTTAAATTATTTGGTTGGCCGAATGGTCCATATCACTAACTCCCATGTTTGGCCGATTATAGGGACAAAAAAAAGCTTGTGTGGCCAATTTGTCTATTCGGGTTTAGGACTATCGTTGACATCGTGTGTGTACATACACACGTATAACTTGTTAATGTGTTGATTGTTGTGAATGCTATCTTAATTTTATGTAGCATTGGATAATATACCATATCGGTATAGATGGTGATTCGTAAGTACTGTTAATATGAATTTGTTATTCGATGCTTTTGGGAAGCATGATGTATTGATACATGAGATTTAAGTATGTGATGACATGAAACATATACATATGTGACTGATGTGGGATTGATGAGTGGAGGGGGCAGATTAATCGTGCCGACGGGCACCGATGTTTTGGTAACACACCGTGACTACGGTCACCGAGAGGTTTGGTACCTCCGAGGTTTGGTACCTCATAGCGACTCGTCCCCGTGGTTAACACCACCGTGGGTTGGCCCCACTTGAGATATGGGATCGTCTGCGCGCTGATTTGGTATCACACGATGGGTTGGCCCCATCAATTGATTCGTGTCTACGGACACCGTGTTTTGGTAACACATCGTGACTATATGTCACCAGTGGGTTTGGCACCACCAAGGGTTTGGTACCACAATGGGGTAGACAAAGTGGCGTTTGGTTGGCTAGGTTGGGGTACATAATATTCTCGCATATTAATTGTTATATGTTGTGTATGGAAATGCTTTTAAAACGGGGAAGGGTTACATACTGAGTCTTGGTGACTCACCTTCTCCTTTACATTTTTCAAGTGACATGTAGCTCGCGGATGTGGAGCCGGGTTGACTCGAGGTGGCCATGCGGTGGATTTAAATTAAATGAACTTTAATTTTAGTTATGATAAATTTTATTTCCGGTTTTTAGTTTATTTGGATGTAATAAGGCCTCCTGATATTTTATTTTTTTTTGTTATTGTTCATATGTCGAATAATTGTTTCAAACTATGATTATCAATATTAAATTAAAGTCACATGTTTTCCCAAATTAACACGAAAATGTTTTCATCGTGCCATCGGGCACACTCGATATTTTATAATAACTTGGTTGAATTAATTTTAAATAAATTCTAAGTAAGGTTTAACAAAACAATCAATTGAAAAGATTTTCTGAAACTAAGAATTTTTACTTTCCAAAAGTGTTTTCCAAGATATTTTCCACTGTAGCAACTAGATTCGGCCATAGTGTTTGGGCCGGGTTTGGGTTGTTACATGACAGATTGTCTGAGCAGCACTGAGTAATTACGTATGACCGACAGCTTGTGTGAGCAGACCCGAGATTTGTGACTATGTGAAACGGGTGCTGGTCTTATAAGTTCTACCAGTGGCTGGGTAATTTGGCATGTGTTGCAGATACCTGACAGCTTGTGTGAGCAGCACTGAATAGTTACGTAATGACCGACAGCTTGTGTGAGCAAACCCATGTATCTGAATAGCTCGAGAGTGAGCTCCTATGTGATATGTGATAAGTGGTGGCTTCGGCTACATATCAGTGGTAGCTTCGGCTACATATAAGTGGTAGCTTCAGCTACATGTAAGTTTGGCACTATGTGCAAGACTTCTGAGTATCCTTTAGAATTCCACATGGCCCAACGGGTAGTTCAACGAAATAGCAAAGTGTGAAAGCATGTGGGTATGTTGTGAATTGGCACAGGTATGTATGTGAAACTCCTAAAGAACGAGATCAATATGTGACGAAATATTGTTAAAGATGTGAATGAGTTGGTATGAATGTATTTGGTTCATATGAACATTGAAATGAATTAATTTGTGAAATTCATATCTAGTGTATAAAAGGAATCATGAAAGAGTAAAATTGGCAACAAAACAGTTTTGGACAGCAACAGTTTTATGAATTTGAAAAATCACCAAAAATGGTGGAAATATAATTAGAGATTTAATAAGATATTAAATTAAATCTTATTGAGTCTATTTTTGTGTAAAAGGAACGGTGTAAGCAAATAAATTTTATATTATGAGATATTTGAATTCTTGTGAGACAGAGTCAGAATGATTTCGGAATCCCCTGTTCTGACTTGAGAAATTCATTAAATATTTTAAAAAAATAATAATGGGATAAAATTTATATTTTTGAATTTCTTAATGAGTCTATTTTCAATATAAACAAATGGGAACATCATTCGAGTTCTGTACAATGAGATAATTAATTTTTAGTGAAGGGGGGTCGGAACTGTCAGACAGCTAAAAAGTGGAGACTTTAAAGAATAAAATGTACTGATTGGCTAAACAAAAGATTCTGAAAATTTTATGGTAAGAATATATGTGAGTCTAGTTTTAGGGAAAATTAACAGATCTTAATTTTTTGTTTTGTAGCTCGAGATATGAATAATTTAGTGACTGTGACTCGAGTAGACAGCTTGAGACGAACATGAGTAAATAGTGGAACTATGTGCAATTATGATTGTATTATCTTGAGAACATATTGTGAAGACTTATAAAAGCATGTTAATAAATTGCTTATTATTTACATACCAACTTACTAAGCCATATAGCTTACTCCGTTTATTTTCTATGTTTATGATGTCCTCAGGTTAGCTCGAGTTGGAAGTCACCGGAGAACCTATCACACTATCAAACTAACAAATTGGGTATTAATGATTCTTACACTTAAGGTCATGGCATGTATAGGGGACTTTCTTATTTTTGTATGTGTCATACTTGTTTTGGCCTAGAATGTTGGCCTATGCTATTTGATGGTTATTGTTGTATAAGGCCATTTAATGTGGCCAATTTTTTTTATTTTTTTTATTTTTGTTATGTTATAAGTCTATGATAATGCATTTCAAGGATATGTATGCTTGCATGTGAATGGTTAAGTGTATGTGTTCCGGTACTGCCTCGTACCCTGTTTCGGTGTTGAACACGGGTAAGGGGTGTTACAATACCCTTAGAGTTCAACCCGAAATCCTCAGTCTTACCCTCTTCAATCTACTTAAACTAAGGCAACAAGGATACATCCAAAGGCTAATTAATCTTTATCTCATTAAACCATTTAGGCTTAACTAGCAACTCAGCCAATAGACCACCATTCTCATACAAACTCAATCTTGCACACATAACCCTAAGCTCAGCCATTGATCTTCTGCTTAGAGTATCAACCACAACATTAGCTTTACCTAGATGACTCAATAGTGTAGTTATAGTCTGTAACACCCCATACCCGAGCCTGAGGCTTAGACCGGATACGAGATATTACTATGCTTTAACTTGCTTGATCATGCACTTACAGGCTGTAAAATTTTGTTCCGAATTAAAAACTTTTCTTTCTCAGTCTAATCATACATTTCATGGGCCTACAAGGCCTTATACGCGTATATAAAAACTTTCGGAACTTAATCGGAAACTTTTCTTTAAAGCAGAGGTCACACGCCCATGTGGTTTGGGACACGCCCGTGCACCCCTTTACATGCCCATGTCTTCCTATCGTGGTCGACACTGACTAATTACACACGGCTTGGACACGCCCGTGGACTTAGACCGTGTACTATACCTTGGTATACTGACTTATTACAAACGGATGGGGCACACGCCCATGTTCTAACCGTGTGTCATGCACGGCTTCAACACACGATCGTGGGATTTACCCGTGGCCTATTCTGACTTATGAGGCTAAGGTGCAGGTTACGCACGGCCTAGGCACACGCCCGTGTGTCTAACCGTGTGCGCACTTAGAAGCTATCTACCAAGCCTTTTCTTACTCTCAATTGCATACATTCATATACTTCTTCAAAACATTCTCAAAACATCAATTGAAACACATAAATTAACACGTTTTGTTCATGAAAATAAAGTTTTCCTCTCATACACTTGTGAGAATTGTTCCCACAACATTTACAACAACTTAAACCATCATAAATGGCTATACACAACCATACTATGAACACTCTTTGGCCAACAACATTTGGCTACCACAATTAGACTTCATCAACTTTAAACGAATCCCTATACATGCCATGACTCTTAAGGACTTGATACCTCATACCGTGTGTCTGCTCGATAGTGTGAAAACATCTCTGGCGGTCTCCAACCCGAGCTAAGTAATAAAACCTATAAGAGATGAGAAAAGTAAAGGAGTAAGCAATAATGCTTAGTAAGTTCATCTGTATAATTTGACAAATATTGATATTCTCTGAATATACATAACCCCAAGGCAATATGTTGAGTTTTTCTCATCAACTCATGGTTACTTACTCAACCATTCTTGAAACTTACTCATTCAATCTCTTACCACATTCTTATCATATCACAAGCCAATTTGCTCGTTTAATTAGCATACGTTCCTGCACTGATCGTCACAAGATCATATATAACAACACATCAAGCATTTTCAATAGGCCGCTCATGCTACTAATATCTCAGTGGTTTCGCACTTAGCCCACCATTGAATCTCTAATAGGGAGGTATCGCATATAGCCCACCAATCATTTATAAGTGATGATATCGCACATAGCCCATTGATCAATAATCAATAAGGTGACATCGCACATAGCTTACCGTTATTTACATTCATGGATAATAATTCACAAGTATATCTCTATTTCAAATGTTCATTCAAGAACATCCTCACATGTTCCCATTTTTACTTAACTTTCTACGATACTCATTCTCATTCACACAGTGCATCAAATACACATACCCCTCTAGGGGTTCATCATTTATTGAATTCATCTCAATTCAATTCTATACATACTTGTGCTACTCATGGTACAACCACATACATTCACATATACATTGAATCATTTGAATTGTTAAATAACTCTCTTGAGTCTCATGCACATAGTTCTCGTTGTCACTCTACCCCAATTGGGTTTTACATATTTTAACATATCGATGCCATGTCCCTGGCATGGTCTTATATGAACTCTTACACCGAGGCCATATCCTAATATGGTCTTACTCGAGCCTTTAACCATCGCCCTATCGTGCTATACACCTTTCCCATTACTCTAAATTCAGTTCCATTGACATCTCATCAAGAGACATTTCATACATTCATATAATAATATACATTCCATACAACATTGGAATAATAAATAAGCTCATACGTAACTTCAACATTTGCACATGAACTTACCTCGATGTCGAAAGAGCCAAAAAGAACTTTTTGCCCACATTTCTCTTTTCATCCGTTCTAGGTCCGAAACTCATTTTCTTTGATCTAGAACAATGAAATTTACTCATTTAATCACTTAATTATCGTATTACAATATAATCTCTACTTAGGCAAAAATGACCATTTTGCCCCTATACTTTGGCAAAATTACAATTTTGCCCCTAGGCTCGTAAATAAATTTTCATCAAATTTTCTTGTTAAATAAGCCTAACTGAACATTTAATCCTCTTACAACTATTCTCAATTCCATCAATTTCATGCCTTAATGAACAAATTAAAACTTTTGCATTTTAGTCCCAATTAGGTGTTTTCATGACAACACCTTTCACAAAAGTTGTTTCTCATCATCCTATCGTTCATTTTCTTTCATAAAAACACATCAAACAACATAAAATCTCTCATGGCAAGTCCCTAGACTTTCAACCAATTTGCAAACTAGTCCCCTCTTTAGAAAGCTTAAGCTTTAGGGGTCTCAAAAGTACAAAAATTAACATCTAAAGCCATCAAAATCACTTACTTGAGTGAAGAGAAGCTTGCTGTAATTTTCAAGCTTTCAAAGCCCTCCCATGGCTGATATTTTCGGTTGAAAGAGAAGAAACAAAAAGATGATAGCTTTTTGGCTTATTTCATCTTATTTTATTTCTTTTTTAAACACCTAACATGACCACATTTAATGTTCTTGTCCCCTTAGCTTACTATGGCCGGCCAACTCACTTAGACAAGGCAAAATTTCTCATTTGGGACCTCCAATTACTAAGCCATAGATATTTGGCACCTTTAGCCTATAGAATGGAACTTTCGCACTTTATGCGATTTAGTCCTTTTTCACAATTTAGCTTGAAATCGCTAAAACTAAGGCACCAAAATTTTCATGCATCCTCATAAACATGTTATAACTCATAACATAACATGAAAATAATTTTCTCTAACCTCGAATTAGTGATTTCGAGATCACTGTTCTGACTAGCCCCTAAATCGGGCTGTTACATAGTCTTTCAATAACTCAATCCATCTACATTGTCTTAAATTTAAATTTTTCTAGGTGAGAAGATATTGAGACTTTTGTGATCTATGAAGATAGTACACTTCTCACCATATAGGTAATGTCTCCATATCTTAAGTGCAAACACTACAACTGCCAACTCATAATCATGAGTCAGATAATTGCACTCACGGGACTTAAGTTGTCTCGAGGCATAGGCTACCATCTTACCATCTTGTATCAATACACAACCGAGACCATTGTGGGATGCATCACTGTACACAACGCAATCCTTTCTAGATTTTGGCTAAATCAAAACTAGAGCTTGAGTCAACACAGATTTCAATTTCTTAGAACTGGTTTGTTCTTCATCCGACCACTTAAATGATGTGTTCTTCCTCAATAGTTGAGTCAAGGGAGCAGCTATTAAGTAGAAACCCTCAAAAAAACTCCGATAATACCCCGCTTAACCGAGGAAGCTTCGAATATCAAAAACAATCTTAAAATGCTTCCATTCCAGAATGGCTTCAATCTTTTTTGGATCCACACAGATACCCTCAGCGGATACAACATGTCCCAAAAACATAACCTCTTTCAACCAAAAATCAAACTTCCTCGGTTTAGCGAACAACTTCTTCTCATAGAGAATCTACAGAACTACCTTTAAATGCTCATCATGCTCAGATTCAGTCTTAGAGTAGACCAATATATCATCAATGAACACAATGACAAACTGGTCGAGATACGGCCAAAACACCCAATTCATCAGAACCATGAATGCAGCCAAAGCATTCGTTAGACCGAAAGGCATAAGCAGGAACTTATAATGAATGTATCGTGTCCTAAATGCAGTCTTAGGCACATTAGATTCCTTTACTTTCAACTGATAATACTCATACCTCAAATCAGTCTTAGTAAAATCATTGCCCCTCAAAACTAATCAAACAGATCATCAATCCTAAGCAGTGGATACTTACCCTTCACTGTCAACTTGTTCAACTACCTATAATTGATGCACAATCTTAGAGAACCATCCTTCTCATTAACAAATAGAACCAGAGCACCCCATGGAAAAACTCTAGGTCTTATAAAACCCCAATCTAAAATCTCTTGAAGTTGGACTTTTAACTCTTTAAGTTCTTTCGGTGTCGTTCCAAGCAACAACTCAATTTCAAACTCAACCTCACGATCCAGAGCTAAACTTGGCAGTTCCTCAGGAAAAACATCCAAAAACTCCATAACAGTTCGGATATTCTCTACAACTGACTAGTAACACTTGCATCTCAGACATACGCCAAAAATGCCTCACACCCTTGCTGGACCAACTTCTCTGCTACCATAGCAGAGATCACATTAGATAGATAATCCCGACGCTCCCCAACCATAACGATATCTTTTTCATCAGAAGTCTTCAATGTTACCCTCTTAATAGCATAGTCTAATTTGACTTGATGCTCAACCAACCAGTCCATACCCAATATCCAGTCAAATTCACCAAATGACAGTCCCATCAAATTAGCCAGAAAAACCACTCTTGGGACTTTCGACAGGCACCTCTTATAAACCTTATCCACTACCACTAATTGTCGAAAAGGGTTGACAATAGTAATAGTACTAACAATATTTTCTACCCCAATTCCCAATTTTTCAGATACTTTACATGCATTATTGTAGTGTGCAGATCTAATTTCAATTAAAGTGAAGTGATGTAGGGAATGGATAGTGAAGGTACCTATTATGACATCAACCGTATCTCTATCCTTTTGGTGCTTCACAACATAAACTAAAGTAAGTTGCCTAGCTTATGTTGTTTTCGCACCCTGAACTGGTGCTCACTAACCCTGACCATTACTACCATTCCTATTTAGACCAAAATCCCTCTGAGGTATTGACCCAACCATTTGAGTGCGTACCCTAGTCTGTACTAGAGCTTGCATCTGATTAACCCAGCAAAGGCAATCCTTAACTCGATGGTCAATTGATCCACAACCAAGACAAGCACCTAATCTCTTCCAACAGTCACCCCGATAATGCTTATCATAGAACCCACATAACAGAATCCCACCACCCCAATACCTACTGCTACATTACTCTGTTGTGGCCTGACTTCTTTAGCCTATTTCATAGGTCGGGGATTTGGGCCAATGGGACCAGACCCCCTCTTACTCCGAACCCTTTCTTTATCCCTCTTTTCACACTTCAAGCGCTTAACATGTTCAATTATTTTAGCCCTCTCAACTAAGTTCTCAAAGACCTTTTCCTGATGCAAGGCAACTTGAATTTTCAAATCATACCTAAGGCCCTTTCCAAAACACGCTCTTGTCCTGGACAGTTGCCATCATACCCGAAGAATAGCGACTCAACCTCAGAAACTCTTCCTTATATTCTCACACAAACATGTCCCCCTACTTAAGTTCAATAAACTCTAACTGATGGGCTTCTACATACCTGGTACAAACATATTTCTTCTGAAAGGCCTATTGAAAATAAGTCCAAGTAATGCGCTCAGCCAAACTACCCCTAACTACTGACTACCACCAACGATAAGCTTCATCCCTGAACAAGGACACAACACCTTTAAGCTTATATTCTAGAGTGCAATCCATATCTTCTAGAATTCTCTCGGTGGTCTCCATCTAATATTCTTCCACTGTAGGGGTTGTTCTAGCAACACCCCATTAGATCGGAGACTCTCAATAACAGACCCACAATTTTTTTTACCAGTCTGGGCCCCAACGACCCTCTATAATACCCTAACATCACTTGGGATACAACATCAACCCCAATTCCTTGATTATCACCCTCAGTGATAAGCCTTTCAACAGTCTCATTAGTCTCAAGATTGGGCATGTTTCCTTGAGAGGATGACTCAACTTGAGCCATTCGACGACGCCCTTAACGGCCTTACGTACCACAGTCTCATGTTTCGTGGGTACTCGTTATACTATATCAATTTACGCTTTTTAGATCTTATCTTCAGTTTCACAAAGACATAAACACTAGTTATTTTCAGTTTCTAAAGTTTTAAAATTTTATGCAATTTAGTCCTAGTGTTGGTCTACAGTTTGATAGTAACAATACTAATGAAAACGGCATCAGAGTCTCGGAGTTTAAATAATTGTTTAAAAAAAATTTCAAATAAAACATTGTGGTAGGTTTTTCCAAAAAATACCCAATTCAAAAATATGCATGGAAACTCAATTTTTTTTATTTCAAGCCAAGTTATTGAATCGAGGTCTGATACCACCAAATGTAACCTCCTAAAATTGGCCTAGACATTATGGTCAAATCCTGTAGGTTACATTGTAACACTCCAAACCCAGCCCATGCGTTATGACCGGATCTGACATGTCACATGAGAAAAACGTGTTAAATCCCTTTTGATTTGTACTAAAATAGATATTATTTTGTTATAATCAATAAAACATGTTTAATTAGAAATATTTGATAAAATACTACTAATCCTCGAAAGTTAATTGAGAAATCGAAAATTTTAACTAATGATCTTATGAAACCGTGTCTTTTAAAAATATCGTTTGAAAGTTCGAGTGAAAACTTCCGTGTTAAAATATTTATAAAAGTTTATTTTGAAATCCATTTGTTAATCGATTTTGGAAAACTTTTATTTAAGTTTTTTTAGAAAATTCTCATTTTAAATAATTTAAGCAAAATAATAAGTATAACAACCATAAAGCAAATAATAAAATACTCCAGAGGCCTTATTACAACATAAAAAAAAACCCAAAATAGTAAAGTGAACGGAAATAGAAACTTAAAGTTCAAAATAAAACACCATTTCTGAAGTATGGCTTCCACCGAGTCATCCATGGCCCAAGTCCACATCACTGAGCATTACCTACAAGGGTTAAGAAAAAGGGGGAGTGAGTTACAAGAACTCAGTGTGAAATCCCCTTACCGTCATCCACTGGGCATGAACCCATATAGCAATAATTTTGGGCCTAAGCCCCTTTTTACATAATAATGTATCAAATATATCATATGAATGTAATGCAAAACCCAAACCATCCTAATAATCCATCCGCTACACACCACCCGTACCAGCCCATCACGCCTGTGGGGATCAAGTCAACCCACCCCGCCAAACACACCAATCGCAGGCATTATGCCATTTATAACAAATTTTGATTGTGGCCAAGCCACCAGAATCACAATATCGTATTAACAAACATTTTTGTGGCAGTGCCACCGGAATCACTTCTCTTCAACATTTTCCCATCCCATGCAAATCATGTAAATGCATCATACATAGCAAATCATGATATTTACAAATACAAACAACAATAATTAACTCAGGGATTCATTACAATAATTCGACCCAATGTAGCACTTGCAAATCAGCCCATTAAGACCATATATCAAAACGGCCCATTATGGAAAAATATCAAATTGGCCCATTTAAGCAATATATCAAATCGGCCCGTTAAGGCAATATAACAAATCGGCCCATTACGGCAATGTATCAAATCGGTCCGTTAAGGCAATGTAACAAATCGGCTATAGGGGCAATTTTGTAATTCGGCCCTTAGGGGCATTTTCGTAATTCGACAATTTTACCCACTAAGGGTAATTCGGTAATCTCGTAACCCAGGGGTATTTCGGTAATTCACCCTCCAAGGGTATTTTGGTAATTCTGCAACCTAGACTTAACTACTAATGTGGGGCATAAAAATCGAAACTGTCCATCTGCATCATACTGACTAAATTGACTATAACTCGAGTTAGGAAACTTGAAATTTAAATCCGTAAATTTTCCTTGAAGCTAGACTCATATATCTTCTTACTAAAATTTTTCCAGAATTTTTGGCTTAACCATTTAGTACAGTTTATTCCTTAAAGTTTCCCTTTTTTCTTTGACCAATGGTTTTGACCTCTCTTACCCAAAATTCAAATATCTCACTGTACGGTTTTCATATGTTGCTCCCACTTGTTTCTATTTAAAATAGGCTCACTAAGGAATCTATACATATAACTTATAACTCATAATTCACTTTGTAAAATTTTAAACGATTTTTCCAAGACAGAACAGGGAACCACGAAGTCAATCAGAACCAGTCTCACTAAAATTAAGATATCACAGAATATACAATTCCTCTTCCTCCTCTGTTTCTTTCATATAAAAATAGACATAGTAAGATTTATTTCGATATCTTTTTCACTTTCTAACTCCCTTTATCCTATTTTTCATGATTTTTCAAAATCACGTCACTGTTGCTGACCAAACTGTTTCATCGCAAAAATATGGTTACCACTACAAATATACGCACGCCCGAGTGGTCACGGATGCCGGTTTCCGATTTTCCTTCGGTATTTCGACCGAATCACAGAACATTTCATCCAAAATTTCAGAGAGGTATGAGATTACACACCATTTCAAACAGGTATTCGGAAGGGTACGGGATTACACACCTTATTCGGAATCCGTAACACGATACTCTCCGCGGCACCTAAAGGTACAATCGGTTAACAATTAGTCCAAAGCCCAATTTTTAACTTCAACCAAGTATTGCGATTGATTAACAATCTATATCACTTACCAACAATCCAAGTCTCTTATTACGAGGGATAGGTGATCGAGCGATTTGGTCCCTAAAAATAAACGATTAGTCATCACCTCTATACCGTTTAGCAAACTAACCGATCAACGAAAAAGATCAAAAAGAACCATGACGAATCCCTTACCTTGAAAATAATAGATCCCCTTCTATCGATTCCCTTAAGGCTAGAAAGATGATGAGAGTGTAAGCTAACACTCTACCGATTCGGCCCACACCAAGAGAACCAAGAAGATGGAAGTAGCAAAGAATAGATTCGGCCTTACAACCACCGAAAACCCGAGAAGACAAAGAAGCTTCGGCAACCACAAGGACCAAGTTTCGGCTATGAGATGAAGTTGATGTTTCGGTTATGGTGTATAAAAGAGAATTTTTGAAAAGAAAAGAGTAGAAGTCAATAGGCAAATTGAAGTTTCAGTCAAGAGGAAATGCAATCAAAAGAACCAAAATATTTAGAAAGGAAAAGAAATGACCCCAAAAGATGTGAAAATGCAAGGGAGAGCTAGAGAAATTCGGCTCCCCTCTTTCCCTAACTAAAACCATGTATCATCTTTTCCAAAAGATGAGCATTGACCAAATAAAAATCTTTCCAAAACACCTTCCACACTATAAGCCAACATGTTCCCTTCACATGCCTTTTTCCTTCATTTCTTTCCCTCTTTTTCCCTAGTCTTCCTCCTTACCATATTCCTTAGCCAACTTTCCCAAATTAAAAAGTCTTTCTTACCTTATTAAAGCCTTGACCGACACTTTGGATGAATAGCACAAAAATAAATCCAAAATTTGCAAAAGATGGGATTTGAACCCCTTCCCTCCATGCTCTCCACTTGATGCCTTAACCTCCTTGCCATATGCTCTCTTATGCTAGCAAAATACACACTTATTACCTTAAGCCTTGATGCCACTTGCCTTTTCCCCTTAAGTGCTCAAATAAAAAAATTTACCTATAGCCTAACTTGAACCCGTAACTTCCTAGAAACCTCGTAACTTTCAAAAATCACCTTCCTAATAAGTCCAACTTGAAATAATGCCGTTCTCTTGTTCTCAAAAATTTTAAACACTCCTACGCCCAAGGCCTATTGGGCCCAATCCTACTAGGCCCAATTTCGGGTCGTTACATACATTACCCACCGAAATGGCCAAGTAGAAATGTTTGGTTTTAAAATATCGCTATTTTGACCAATTTTTGGAAAACTTAGTGCGATTGCATTAGGTTAATTAAAATCACTAGTTATGAAATTAATTGTAATTTAAATCCAGTTTCGTTTAAAAGACACACTTGAAAATAAAACCCTTACTTAACTTTGACAGTAAACATTTCAAAAAATGAGTTCAACCGTTCTGCTGCGAAAAAAGTGTTGCTTTTGGTTTTTGTTTGAAATCCCATATTTTAATTTGTGTTAGGCCGGATATTTAATTTGTTCAATTCCCATCAAAATATCTCATGCATGCAAAATCCCAATTAGAAAATAACTCACACCATAATCCATACTTGAATAAAAATTTTAGTCCCAAAATAATAATACCAAAATAAATAGAGTAATTATAATTAATTCATTTCTAGAAAATCAATGATGAGACCTCTGTATGCCGAGTCTAAGCCTAATTTTGAGGTTTATCTGTAAGGAGTAAACTAGGGGGTGAGCTTTAAAAGGCCAGTGTGAGTCTAAGCGATATAAGCATTAAATTAGTAAAATAGGCACACAATTATTGTAATAATTCAAACAATTTATCATGGCACTACAACACGTGAATATGGCACGGTTAATGACACAGTGCAATGGTCCTACCCATCCATTCACTATACACCACGAGTTCCCTAGAACCCATCATCCAAACTCCAAAGCAGTGAGAGCTGAAGCTCGATGTGGTTAAAATCACCAATAACAGTATGCAAATAAAACTGCCAGTAAAATGTAGACAAGTGATCTGTCACAATTTGTTGTAGTAGATTAAACCATTTTTCGTACTTAAAGAGCTTGTATAAAAACAATTTTACTATGTTATATATAGTTTTTCACTTTTAGTTTCGAATAATAAATAGTGTGATTTGAACTATTTACATGACGTTAGGCCCCAAAGTAGGACTAAACAAAGGCTAACGTGTTTGGTGAGTGTGCAGGACATCATTCAGAGGCATGAGAACACGATACTAGTCGCCATCTTGCCACATGGAGGTTCTACGTCGTAACATAGTGACCAGGATACCCAAATTAGCAAGACTGCCTTTGGTTGGAAGGACCATCCAAATCTAAAGTGGGGAGGCAATCAAGGTAGCAAAAACCTAATTTCGAATTGACATAACCCTTCATATCAACATGTAAACTTGAAATTATATAAGTTTTTCTATATATTTTTACCACCTTTAATATATATGTTTATCTTGAGTAATTGTTATTAAATAAGTGAATTTTACTTAATTAGTAATATTGGGCATGAATTTATAAAGTATGTGAAAATGTGTTTAATTACATGATTTTTGTACATATTTTTATATTATTTCATGTTAATTTATTATTATGTGATTTTTCACTATGTAAGAGGACCATTGAAGATGTGATTAATGTGAATGAAACATGGACATGCACAAATTAATTCATGTGGACGGCAAGACCATGCAATTTGGGTCATGAGGTTGATAATTTCACCCAGTAAAAGAGGTGCTAAAAGATGGACATGTCTACTACATTATTGGACTAAGAAACCATCCAACAAGGGGGAAACAAAGCCCAGTTTTGGCACAAGTAGATGGCAGCCCAAAACCAAGCTTTCGGGTATTTAATTGAAGGTCTTTAAAGTTGGAAAATAATAAGAAATCAGCCCAACTACTTTGCTATTGAAACCGTCTAGCCTATGGCTATTAATAGCCTTGGTTTGAATTCAAAATAAGGAGAATAAGTCATCCCCTTCTCCTTGGAATGTGGTCGGCCATGTGTGATAGAAAAAGAAGGAATTCAAATGCTATTTTTAGCAAACTCTACCCCTTACCTTCACCTACAAATACCATGCACCTATCACTTCTCAAATCGTCCCTCAACACTCATTTCTCTTCTCTCATTAGCATTTTCTCTACGTTCCACTTCCCTTTTCCTTCCCTTGCATAGCCACCCATCTCCTTTCCATCCTTTAGCCACAAAAGCGTAATCAAAAGAATTCTTTAGCCGGCCACCTTAGGAACTCCTTAGCAAAAGAAGCATCAAGCAGAACAGAGGAGCGCATCACTCAGAATAGATTCGAAAGGCTGCTGAACTAAATCAGTCAGAATAGATCTGAAAGGCTGTTGAACTGAATAGAGTTTACTCTTTCCTCTTGTTACTTATTTTAATCATGTTTGCTTTGAGTTTTTTTTTTTTTTTGACATCAACAATGATATTTTAAATCCTGTTTGCTAGGACGATTATGTTAATTCAATAAAATCTATTTTATTCATGTTTAACATGTTTAGGCCTTAGCCAATCATGTTTTCAATTAATATCATGATGCATTTCATTCATACGTGATTGGGTGCACTCAGATTAGCTGAACGATCCTAACCAGACGACGGCTAGTAGACACATAATTGATAAGTGCAATGCTCAATTTAGATCCTTAAATCCGATTAAGTTGAGGTTTGTAATATCTTTAGTTAGCTCTATTGCCTTGCATAGTTTTTAGGTTTATTTAATTAAACTGTTGCAAACATAAATGTCCCTGTGACCTTACATAAATGCTAAGAAACCCTTAGTCTAATATGATCAGTAAAATGCATATTTCACTAAGTAAAAGATCCGAGAGGACATAATTTGGTTTCAAAACTCATGAAAGATCGAGTTGTTGTGGAAGTAATTCCGAACATTGTTAAGCATGATAATGTAAATTGAATTGTTTAATATAATTATCCTAGCCCATTTAATGTTGATTTTTTTGTTGCTAAAGTCATTCATTCATACATTTAGGTAAATTGCATCTAGATTAGAATTGCATAGGGATCAATCTTTGCATCTAGTTAATTTTACTTAGTTTAATAATCACCATCCAAATTATTGAGTTTTTACATCAAATTGTTAATTATAATTTTGAAATTAATCGGTTAAGCTTTAAAGTCCCTGTGGAGACGATAACTCATTTTACTCACTTATTACTTGAACAACTGTGTACACTTGCACAAACCCCGTTACACAACCCCCGCACGTGCAAAGATCTCAATAAAGATCCATGGGAAACGACCACGTTGGTTGTGGTCAACGCTTAGACCGGATTGAGAATGAGATGTAACTTATGAGGTCTGGCATTCAACACATAATGACTGAATGTGCACAAACTCACACGGCTATTACTAAATTAAAGCAGGAGATGCACAATATCATGAGCGCGTTGAATGAGATCATGAAGCAAATGGGCACGGGTATTCTAAGTAATACCCAAAAAAATCCCTAAAATGATGGAAAGGAGCATGTAAATGCTATCATACTATAACACCCCTAACCCGTATCCGTCGCCGAATTAGGGTTACGAGGCATTACCTATCAAATACACAACTTAGAACAGTCATTTGTTTCAATTCATGCACAAAGTTATAACAACCCCTTTACAAGAATTTCCAAACTCAAATAGCAACCATTATCTTAATTCATCTAAAACAAGTTCGCATATTTGAACCACTTAACCAACTAAAATCAATTATCTAATCCAATTTCGACCCAACTAACATTCATCAAAGCCATACTACACATGCTTGAAAATTACAACATTCGAACCATATGACCATCAATTTCATTACATTCGAATACCTAAATTAAAATCAAGCATATTTCAATTTATATACCAAGCACATATATCACAACATTCATTCGTATATATATCTATTTTATTAGCTAATTATCCACATACCATTTTATAAGTTTTCCCACATGCACTTATTAAGCCAAGACTAGCCATATCATACGGCTTAATAAACATCCATATATGAGACATTAGCAACATCACCAATTAGTCAAATATAGTTTTTGTACATTACAAATTCATGCGCATTTTACCATATTATCATGGACCATTTTTTAACACAATAACAAGTCAAAGCATACCTAATTCACATGCTAAATATCATGTCTAGACATCATATATTCAATCATCCAATGAGCCATTAGTTCGGTCATCAAAATAGCCTCAAAATTCGTATCAATTCCATCACTCAATATTAAGCTAATTGTACTATTTCATAACTGAATACAAACATCAATATGTCATTTTATAATTATCCATATAACCAACAAAACATACCTAAAACATAGTCAATATTTACTAATAAGTAACCGAATCAAAGTAGCCATTTTACTATTATAATTCGCTATTAACACTTTATGCTCATAACAAAAATAAAACATTAAACTAACCAACTTGACCTTTAAATACCAAACCACAAACAAACATGTCATATGTATATGTATTTAATTTATCTATCATTAGCCGGATATGGATGCCCATCATTTACCAATTCCAAGCCAATTTACAAGACAAATTATACATAAAATTATAGGTCAATAATGAGCCACTCCAAATAGCCAAATTCACAAGATATAGCAAAGTCATCACATAGTTTATAGAAACATATACCACAAATCGAAAACACATCCATCAACTACATAATTACTCGAGCCGAATCACATGATCATCAAACAAACTTTCCAAAATGAGCTAATTAACAAGGCCAATTATTCACAAACATTAACATCATTAACAAGCCATTTTCGCATGGCTGTTTATACACAATATAAAACTAACCATATCAAAACTAGCCTATACATGCCATATGTCAAAAGTACAAGCTTTCAAAGTACCGAAATAGCAATCGATAGTGTGACGATGATCCTTGATGATCCCCGAGCTCGAGCTAGCTTTATATATCTATAAAATAGAGAGTGAATGCACAAAGTAAGCTTTGAAAGCTTAGTGCCATAAGCAAATAAATCATCACAAGAACATTAATAATTCAATTCGAATAGGTCAAACTTAACTAATCTCATACACATATACAATCACTTTTCTCATATAACCCATATTACCACATTAATTAACTTTACTTACCTTATTTTTCAATGAACATATAAACTCCATACATACCTAAATCATTTAGTTCAAATTCACATTCGGTCTCATTTTGACATTGCCCATTGAACCATTCGGAATCGTTAAGGATAATCGGAAACACATATATCACATACAATGCCATATCCCAGATATGGTCTTACATGTTACCACATATCGATGCCTCTGTCCCAGACAGGGTCTTACACGAAATCATATACGATGCCAATGTCCCAGACATGGTCTTACACGTAATCTCATATTGATGCCAATGTCCCAGACATGGTCTTACACGAAATCACACCTCGGAAGTCCTAATGTCTCGATATCAGTATCCTATACTATTCCTAAGGCTCATGCGGGGCTTTCGACTTCGTAATTCAATCAATTCATGCTCGAAACAAGTTCTCCAATACTCAATTCAATTCGAAAACATATATAAATATATACAATTCAATTTGGCAATATATACATTTAAATCTAAAAACATTTATCTGCATATGAACTTACCTCGTACGGAAATAAACTGATCGGAACGACTATTCAACAACTTTCGACTTCCCCCAATCCAAATCCAATTTCTTCCTTTCTTAATCTAAATCAATTCAAGTTTAACTTATTTAAAGACATGTTCATTCAATTTCATCCAAAAAGACATAAATGTGCATTTTGCACTTTAGCCCCTAACATTTCACATTTTCTCAATTTAGTCCCCATTTCAAAACAACTCAAAATACACAAAATTTCCACATGCTCATGTTAGGCCAAAATTTCCCTAGGTCTCTAGCATTCTATTAATTCCATTTATTTCACATTTTGACCCCAAAATTTGCAAATTTCACAAATAAATCCCTAATTTGGATTTTTTATCAAAAATTACTTAACAAAATATAATAATCTACCAACAATTATTTATTTTTCATCATCAAACAACAAAAACATCAAGCTATCATCAATAGCAAATCAAAAATTCATCAACCAATCCAAAAATTAAGGCATGGGCTAGCTAGAATACGAAGCAACGATCTTAAAAACGTAAAAATTATCAAAAACCGAGCAAAGAACATACCTAAATCAAGCTCCCAAGTGAGCCAAACCTTAAAGCTTTCAAATGGTTTCTTTTTCTTTGAGTTTCAGCCAAAACAAGATGAACATGCATGATGTTTTATGTTTTATTTTATTTATTACATATTAATATTCAATTTACAATTTTATCCGTCATTTATACATTATAAAATCACTTATTTTAAGCCCATAATCGTCCATACTATTGTTCAATGGCCAAATTACAACATAAGGATCTCATAATTAATTAATCAAAACAATTAAGAACTTTAACATATAACATGCTACTTTTACATTTTACGCGATTAAGTCCTTTTATTAAATTAAACAACCAATCGATAAAATTATTTCACGAAACTTTCACACATAATAATTTACATGCTGTAAACACACAAAATAATATAAAAATAATTTTACGACCTCAGATTTGTGGTTCTGAAACCACTGTTCCAATTTAGCTAAAACCGGGCTGTTACACGCACTCTATTCAGGTAGAACTTCAGTAAACTAGGAAAAGCCTGCTGACAATGAGGAAGATGAGGTTGAAACAGAGGACCAAGGCCTTGATGAGCCAAAAATTGAAGTCCAAATGGAGAAAGACCCGAATTGGTGGCTGAGCCAAAAAAGACTCCATACACGAAACTCGTGTAAAAGAATGTATCGTTTCCATCGAGGTTGGAGGACAAGCAAAGAAGGGATGAGGAAGAATTTGTAATTTTTCTAAACCTCTTTAACTCCCTTAACGTAAGTTTGCCACTACTTGAACTAATAGATAAAATACCAAACTATGTCAAGTACTTAAAAGAGATAATGTCTAGGCATAAAAGACTAAAGAAATGTGAGAAAATAAAAATCGACGTTTCTTGTAGTGGAATAATTTCTCATAAATTACACTCAAAGCTAAAAGATCCAGGAAGTTTTATAATCCCTGTGGAGATAGGAAACAAACATTTTTGCAAGGCCCTTTGCGACTCAGGGGCCAGCATAAATTTAATGCCTTTATCCACATATTTAAAACTTGGATTGGGGGATTTGAAAAGTACGACAATTATGTTATAATTAGCAGATAGATCTATCATACATCCCAAGGGTGTACTTGAGGATGTATTGGTTAAGGTTAGGGGTTTGTAATCCTCATTTATTTCATTGTCCTAGACTTTGAGGACAAAAATATTCACATTCTGTTGGATCAACCATTTTTAGCTATGTCTAGATCGACCATTGATCTTGAAAAAAACAAATTAATCATGAAGATCACTGGAAAAATAGAGGTATTCAAATGTGGCCATGATTCTCAAAATACAGAATACGAGGGAAAAATAAGGGAGGATTGTTATGTAATTTCCTTTGGCATCCCTAACGACCTTGGTCAAAGGTACGTTTCTAGCTCGACATATGTAGGTATAAAGGATCGAGGGAGTGCGACAAGTGGAAAGACCCCAGACAAAAATTCGATTGTTGGACTGTAACACCCCTCACCCGTATCCAATGCCTGAATAGGGTTACGAAGCATTACCAAACAAATTTAACAATTACACATACATTTTCAAATTTCATTCAATTATCAATCAACAACATTCACATCGTCCCTAATACAAGCCTATGAGGCTCAAAACATGCATTCGGGGTGGTTCGGGACTAAACTGGTAACTTTAGAAACTTTTCAAACACTTAGAAAATTTTTGCATAAAATAAGGGACATACTCCCGTGTGGCCTGGCCGTGTGACGCCCGTGTCACAGGCCGTGTGGACATTCGAAATGGAATCACATGGTCGTCTCCCAACCCGTGTCCGACCCCGTGTAACTCTCTGACTTGGGTCACACGACCAACACACACGCCCGTGTGGATAGCCCGTGTGCCCTAAAAATGGCCACACACGCCCGTGTGCCAGGCTGTGTGCTAGGCCATGCCAAACCTGTAGGGTATACTGACTTATGCCACACGGCTAAGTCACATGCCCGTGTGTGAGGCCGTGTGGAGCATACTGACTTGGTTTCAATTACAACACCAGGGGACACACGGCCGTATAACATAACCGTGTGTCACACATGGCTGAGACACACGCCCGTGTCTCTGCCTGTGTGGACAAAAATAGGCTATTTACCAAGCCATTTTGCCACCCAAACTTGTATACACCTACACGAAACCAAATGGCACCAAAACAAGGCATAAATAGGCATCCAATTCAAGCACAACCAAGACTAAAACATGCCATTTCCATATCAACAACCACAAAGAACATGATATCATGTTTTATCAATTCAAAACATACCAACTTCTCACCTAAAAATTTACCTAAATGGTTTCATTCAATTATGCAACAATTACCTAAAATCCTAAGCATACCAACCTCAAATTCAACCATTTGCTACTCAAGTTACTCATCCACCACAATCATTCATCAAGAAATTATAAGCCACATCACAAAAAGGGCATTAGCACATACATATATGTATATCACCAACTAAACCACATAGGCCAACTTACATGGCTATTCACAAAACTAAACATTAAACATTTACAAACCAATTCAAATGGCTACATTCATCAACTTATGAACCAAAATGACCAAAGTCCCTATACATGCCATATATTCCAGAATATAAACTCAAAAGTACCAAAGCAATAGCTTGATGGTGTGATGAAGTCTCCGACGATCCCCGAATCCAAGCTAGCTTGAATCACTATAAAACATGATAAAATAAACAAAGTAAGCTTTATAGCTTAGTAAGCTCGTATGAAAATAATAATAAGCAAATATCACCATTCATTTACATTTCAAAATAAATGACATAAATTGCAACAAAGCATTAATCACAAAGCTAACATGAACTTAACCACATACTTGATCATAAACTCACAACTTCCTTGAATCATTGCTCGTATAGTTTTCTGAACATACCTGTATCGATACGTATCAATTTCTCACCATTTCACATCTTCAATATACTCGTTGAACCATTCGGAATAAAATTCGGATACTCGAAAGTCTCGCACCCTAGGTGCCAATATCATGCCCCGAAGCCAAATCAATGAAGTTCGCACCCGAAGTGCCAATATCATGGCCCGAAGCCAAATAAATAAAGCTCGCACCCGAAGTGCCAATATCATGGCCCGAAGCCAAATCAATGTAACCCGTAGTGACATGACATTCGTATCCTAATCTATTCTTAATGTTCAACCGGGATTTCCAATGCCGAATCTTCATCGAATGAGTCCACAAGTTTGTAATTCACAATTTATACAATATCAAAGTATTTAAAACACAAATATAACAATTCTTATTACATACAAACTTACCTCGGATGTAAGAACGACGACACGAGTCAACTAATCTAAAACATTGTTCTTTCCCCGATCTAAGTACGTATTTCGCTTTTCTTGATATATATATGTAATCAAATTTAGCTTATTTAATTATCACTCTATTAAATTTAATCCAAAAAACTCATTAAAGAACATTTACACTTTTGCCCCAAGTATTTCACAACTTTTACAATTTAGTCCTTATTTCATAAAAACACAAATTCATGCAATTTAACCAGAACCCATGCTAGCCGAATTACAATTAGGTCCCTAGCAGCCCATATTTTCCATTTATTTCACATTTTAACCACAAAGTTTCCACATTTCATAATTTAATCCCTAATTTGCATTTTTACTAAAAATCACTTAACAAAACTTGTATAACTATCATCAAACATTCATAATCTATCATTAAACATCAAAATACTCATAGATTCATCAATGGAAACATCCTAAATCTTTAACAGTTTTGCAAAATAGCCCTTGGGCTAGCTAGACCTAATTGCAACGATCCCAAAAACATAGAAATCATTAAAAACGAATTAAAAATGCATACCTAATTGAAGGAGAATAGCTTGCCGAAATTTAAGCATGAAAATGGCTTTCTTCCTTGTCAATTTTGGTTGAAGAAAGATGTTTAAAAGATGATGTTTAATTTGGTTTTATTTATTATTAACTATAATTACTTAATTACTTTTATAACCTTTAAAAAACATCATAAATTTCAAAAATACCAAGCCACTATCATCCATTATCAAGTTATTGGGTTATTTACCACATAAGGACCTTCACTTTAAAATTCTATAGCTATTAGACACCTTTAGCTATTAGAACACAAGTTTTTCACTTTTACGCGATTTAGTCCTTTTTATCAAATTAAACACTCATACGATAAAATTTCTGAACGAAACTTTCACATAAAAATATTATCATATTGTAAATATTAAAATAATAATTTTGACCTCAGATTTGTGGTCCCAAAATCACTGTTCCGATTTGACTAAAAATGAACTATTACATATTTCCCAACATAAATACCAACCAACGAGAATCCAAGAAAACTTACCCAACCTAAAAAGTGCACCAAATTTAGAACAAAGGAGAAATACTTAAAAGCAATGATTTTGATTATAGCAATCTTGGTGAAGAGGATAAAAGAAACGAAAACTACAAAAAAGGAAAATTTTGTAAAGAGCAGCAAAGAAAAAAGGTTGAAGAAAAGAAGTGGAGAATGTGGAAACAAAATTGGGAAAAATTAAGAAACAAAATATTTCTACTATTTTTTTAACAAAGAAATAGTACATACAATAAAAATAAAAATAAAATAAAATCAAAACAAAACAAATCCAAAACCACCCACAACTCCACTACCTGATCCTTATCAAAACAAAGTTCCTAGAGTTTAAAGCTGACCCAGATTCCACTAAATGGGTGGCTCAAATAGAGACTAGCAAAAACAATTCCACTTCGCTCACGCAGTGATTCAAACACACAACCAAGAGTAAGCTAAATCCTTACCACTAAACCAACAGACTCATTCTTACTCATACTTGCCCAGAAAATAATTTATTAACCAGAGGTTCAAAGATAAGGGTTGGGACAAAAAATAGCAAAAAATCAATGAAAAGAATTCAAACCCAAAACCTCTTACATACAAGCACAACACTTAACCACTACAACGGATCAATTCATTTGACAAAATTCCTACAACCTGAATTCAAAAACAGAACGTGACCACTCTTGGTTTCACTAACCCAATTTCTTCTAACCCGATTTTTGGGATGGAACATAAAAAATAACTCACAAATTATAAAAATTAAAAAAATTAAAAAATTAAAAAAAATCAAAATCAAAATTAATAAAATATAAAAATTATCATTGAGTATATGTGGATTGTCATGTAGACTGTCGTATTTAAAAAATTAATATTTTAGTTAGTATTCTTGTTAAAAAATCATTGACTTTTTTTTAGAAGGATGATGATTAAATTTATCTCTTTTTAAAATATTAAAGGTCAAATTTAACTAAAATAATAATAAAAATCTAATTAAAAAAAACTAAATTTAACATAACACCTTTTATAAATGTACTACTTTTATCAAAATCAACACATGTGATAGATGACACGTTCATTAAAAAAGAGGGAAGATCTTTTTGGAAAAAAAAAATAGAGGAAAATCTCTACCTAGGTTTCATCCAAAACTTTTCTTATGGATTTAAGCAATATACTCAATCAATTTGCATTTTTTTAAGAACCATTATAAAATTATAAAAGCAATTAAAACAATGTATGGATGCTAATGTGGCACTATACAATTCGTCAATGGTTTTTTTTCCTAATGATGTCAAGATTTGGTAACAGACAAATAGTTTAAATATCACTACTCATAAAAAAAATTTTAGGTATCCAGTTGAAAAAAGAGGTGTAGTTTAGATTGCAATTTATCAATTAAGAAAAAAAATCAATTTTTATCATGTTTTTCTTAAAGGCATAATAATAACAATTTTTTGTCAATTTAATTTTTTTAGTTAAATTTGATACTTAATCTTTTAAAAAAGTGTCAAATCATTTTTTAACAGAAATGATAACTAAAATATTAATTTTTTAATATTATTAGTGTGATAACTGGTATGATAATTCATGTGTTCATTATGCTAACATAATATTATTTATCTTATATGTCATGTCAATAAATAATTTAAAAAATATAAAAATTAAAAGATTAAAATAAGTCAAAATCAAAATTAAAAATATAAAAAGTTTATAAAAATTAACAAAAAGTACATATAGATTATCATATGAATCGTCATATCTAAAATTTTAAAATTTTAATTAATATTTTTGTTAAAAAATCATATCAAATTTTTTCAGTTGAAAAAATAAGGGTTAAATAAAAAAAAATAAACGTACTACCATTTTTTAGGGTAATTTAACAATATATACCGAATTTTTTTTTTTACGAAAATAGGCCAAATTTTGCATTATTTACGGAAAAGAGCAATTTCCTCCCAAAACGCATCCACGTCAAATACGCGTTTTGGGGATGCAGCAGGAAAGCGCGCCCTTGGGGGAGCGCTTTGTGCCACATCAAAGACAAAACGCTACCGACGAGGACGCGCTTTGCTGATGTGGCACAAAGCGCTCCCCCAAGGCGCTTTTGCCCTCCTTCCCCGACTGCCTTTTCAAGCTGTTTTTAGTGTTAGGGTATGAGGTTTTAGGGTTTTAGGGCTAGGGTTTAGGATTTTTAGGGTCGTTGTGTTTTAGGGTTTTTAGGAGAAAATTAATGGACTAGATTATAGGGTTAATTAGGGTTTAGTAAAAATATGTTTAGGGTTTAGGGGAAAATATATTAGCAAAATAAAAATTATTTGAATTTTCTTGACAGTTGTATCTGGCAAAATAATTTTGAGAAGACGTTTCTGAACAAATAGTACCGAAAACGCTTCAAGCAGATGCATGCGTCAAAGAAGTACTAAAAGAGCTCCCACGTGGGCGCTCTTTTGCTACTGATGAGTCTCCGGTAAAATAATTTTGAGAAGACGTTTACGAACAAATAGTGCCGAAAACGCTTCAAGCGAGATACATCGTCGGCAAGAAGAGTATCGAAAAGAGCTCCCACGTGGGCGCTCTTTTGCTACAAAGATAGTCTCCTGTAAAATAATTTTAAGAAGACGTTTCTGAACAAATAGTGCAAAAAACGCTTCAAGCAGGATGCACTGTCAGCAAGAGTACTGAAAAGAGCTCCCACATGACGCTCTTTTGCTACAGTAGTCTCTGGCAATCCTTAGACTATAAATCAGCCAAATTTCATTCTCAGGTTGCATAACAGAAATTGAGGCAAAAGAAAAATAGAAACTGAAAATGAGTGAACGTATTAATGCTATTATTTACTACGATGGTAAGGTTTGTGACACCGAAAATGGTGTTGTTTTTTTATCGAAGAACACAGCGCGACTGGGTTTTAATCGGAGCATAGATTTGCTAGAACTTCGCAAAAGAATTAGGCGTAAAATCTTTGGAACAACGCCAATGAAAGTTCGGTCTATTAAGTATAGATTTTGCGCTTCGGTTGATTCGGTGAGATATGACTCATTCGACATCAAAGGTCCTCGGAGCTTTGAGGCAATGGTGGAGACTCATCTTGCTAGTGGATCACCCTATCTTGAGGTATATGTACAATTTTCATCACCAAGTGATCTTCCTTCGACTTCAACATCTACTGCTATTCAAGGGGAATACACGACCCCAAGTCGACACTCTGTTAGTGGGAGACAGACTACAGAAGTGCCCGTGTTTGGTGGTAGTATGGAAAACATAACCCCTGCACGACACTCAGTTGGTGGATGGGACATGTATATCTTTCCTTCGACGTCCGATGATAGAAATGCGTATTGGGGAATGTCATCAACTTCTAGTAGTTGGCAATCCACATATGATTGGGAATGTTACGAAAGATGTTTAAGGAGGGATAATGTACTCCCCACGACATCCACCGGCGAGGGGCACTCGTTCGTTGCAGATTATGGTGGGTCGGATGATGAGTCCGATGTGGATCCACCTCGAGAGCCCGGCCCCGATGGTGCAGAAGTTGCATTATTTTCTGAACCGAAGCCTGTTCCAACCGTACCTGAAGATGTTGAGGGCGATTCAGATGAAGAAGAAGAAGATCTGCTATTCAGGGCGTACTCCCCTCCAGCCCACATGCATAATGTTGATCTATCTCAAGATGATGCATTGGAGTTTCCTGAACTACCACAGCGGATGCGTGACCGTACAAGTTCGTCGTTGAATTCGGGCGAATTAGAAGTTGGTAAAGAGTTTTCCAACAAGGATGCTTTTCTTGGTGCATTGAAACAATACAGCATCAAGAATGGGGCTAACTACAACGTGGTTAAATCAAGCTCGATAAGTACGAGGCAAAGTGTGCAGTGCAAGACGGTACATGTTCATGGAAAATTATGGCCTCGTTTAGGAAAAGGACAGGCTTGTGGGAGATCAAAAAGTACAAAGGTCCACATACATGTCTTGCTTCTGATGCAGTATCACTATGTGTTCAAAGTTTTTGAATAATACTAATATTACGTAATGTTGCATTATTTAACGTGATTCACGACAAGTGTTTCACAAGATCATCCAAGATGGATTCGAGATGTTGGTGACGACTTAATAATATCGACGGTGAAGGCCGATCCCAATACTACAAGATGTCGGCCTTAATTGGCAATATATCCGTAGCCAATTGGGGTACACGCCTCTTACCGAAGACTTGGATAGCCAAGCGCAAGGCGTTGGAAAAGTTGCATGGTTGGTGGGGCGCTTCATATAATGAAGTGTGGCGATCTTTGTCAGTCTTTGGAGAGATATGTCCCGAGCAAAGATATCGCACCTCGAACGAAACCGCGTACTATAATGATCGATTGCTCGAGGATGCGCAGTGTTCAAGCGTCTTTTCGATATTTAAGCAATACCGAGACGCATTTATATATTGCAAGCCATTGGTACAAATTGACGGTACCTTTATGTATGGCAGATATATGCATCGGCTATTGCTAGCTGTGGCGCAGGACGGCAGTGGGAGAATCCTTCTAATTGCATTTGCAATAACACCGGGGGAGTCAGCTGATGACTGGGATTTCTTCCTATCTAGGTTAAGGAAGCATGACTGCCCCCAACCTAATATATGCGTTATATCGGATCAGGGCCCTGGAATACTAGCCGCAATAGATCGACAGGGAAGCATGTGGCATCGCACACACCATCGATATTGTCTAAGGCATGTTGCGTCCAACTACCACGGGCAACATCGATCTACAAGTCAAAAACGGCAAGTGACCAACATGGGTATGTAATATCTATTAATATAATTTCGTTTGTAATATTCAATTTATTCTTAATTAAAGAATGGTATGTAATATTCGCTATCAACTTATATTGGCAGGGTACGAGATCAATAAGGACCGTTTTCACGAGATGTTGGCAAATTTGCGCTCAGTTAACGAAGAAGGCGCAAACTACCTATGCAATATTCCTTTCGAAGAGTGGACACAAGCATACGACAGCGGCCTACGATATGGTCATATGACCTCAAACCTGGTCGAATGCATAAATTCTGTTCTCAAAGGAACGCGCCATTTGCCAATAACATCGGTTGTACGAGAGACATATTTTCGTTTAGCGGCACTATTTTCGAAGCGAGCAGCGAGTTATAAAGGCCAAATGCAAGGAGGCCATGTATGGTGCGCGAAGGTCTTGCGAGAAATTAACAATGGGAAGGCACGGGCTAACACCATGCACACAGTGTGTCACGATCGCGACAACCTATGGTTTCGCGTGACGGAGTTTGACAGACCGAACCAAGGTATTGTTGGCGGTCAATATCGTGTACACTTGAGAAATAGGACCTGCGACTGTGGGGTATTTGATGCACTTCGTTACCCATGCGCTCATGTACTTGCGGCTTGTCAGAATCTCCGTCTTGATCCCATGAGCTATGTCGACGAAGTGTATAAAATAGAAAACATGTACAACTTTGTGGAGACACATATTCCCACCAGTCCCAGATGAACGTAAGTGGCGTCTCAGACGCTTGCACCGTATAAGCTGCTGCTTGATAGACAATCGAGGCGCAAACCAAAAGGTCGACCTTGCTCGACTAGAATACGCAACAATATGGATATCCGAGAAACGCCAACCAACGTAGGTTGTGCGGATAGTGTAGGAACCTGCACCATACATCTCGCCGTGTCCAAATCGGAATAGTTGACAGTCTTCTTAGCTTTTTGTCTCTTGGTGGCTATGTAAATTCTATTTATTTCTTGATGAAAACGGTGAACTTTTGTAGAAGGACTAATTTGCAAAAAAAATAAAAATTAAATTAAAAAAAAACAAATCTTGGACTTTTATTTTTATTAAAGATATTAAAATTAAATTACAATAAAAAATAAAAAACTTTTATTTTATTAAAGATATTAAAACTAAATTAAAAAATAAAAAACAACTTTTTATTTAATTAAAGATATTAAAATTAAATTACAATAAAAAATAAACAAATTCTATTTTATTAAAGATATTAAAATTAAATTACAATAAAAAAATAAACAACTTCTATTTTATTAAAGATATTAAAATTAAATTACAAAAAAAAAAACTTTTATTTTATTAAAGATATTAAAATTAAATTACAATAAAAATAAACAAATTCTATTTTATTAAAGATATTAAATTTAAATTACAATAAAAATAAAACAACTTCTATTTTATTAAAGATATTAAAATTAAATTACAAAAAAAAAACTTTTTATTTTATTAAAGATATTAAAATTAAATTACAAAAAAAAAAAATAAAAAACAACTTTTATTTTATTAAAGATATTAAAATTAAATTACAAAAAAAAATAAACAACTTTTATTTTATTAAAGATATTAAAATTAAATTACAATAAAAAAACAACTTTTATTTAATTAAAGATATTAAAATTAAATTACAATAAAAAAATAAACAACTTTTATTTTATTAAAGATATTAAAATTAAATTACAAAAAAAAACAACTTTTATTTAATTAAAGATATTAAAATTAAATTACAATAAAAAAATAAACAACTTCTATTTTATTAAAGATATTAAACTTAAATTACAAACAAAAATAAAAAACAACTTTTATTTTATTAAAAATAAAAATTATATTACAATTAAAAATAAAAAGGCGGTCGAAATCAATGTTGGTGCTTGGTCGGAATCGATGCCACATGGGGTGGTGGTGATTCTGTGGCCGGATTCCTCCTTCTAGCTTCCGCGGGGGTCGTGGAACCTCAGGCGGGGATTCTGGTTCCTCCGGCAGTGGGTCTGGTTGAGGGTGTTGGGAGGATGACCCACCTTGATAAAATAACGACTGCGGAGGTGTTTGCATTAACCATGGTGGGGGTGTCTGAATCCCATAAGGCGAAGGAGACTGGTAAAAAGAAGAGCTGCCCGACGGCGCCTCGTGTGATCCTCATGCGACGGCGCGGCCTCAAGATCGGTGGCGCGATCGAGTAGTCGAGAACGGACTTGAACCGGGCCATGCATTCCAACCTGCAGTGGGACTGGGAAAAGGAAACATATATGGGTTAGGATACATATAAGGGCTAGGGTACGCACCTGGCATAAAGGCCAAAGGCTGTGATGTCGGTGTCGTCGGCTGAAGTGTTGGTCCCGGTGACTGTGTGGGCGCTGTTGATGGGCCCGGTGACTGTGTCGGCGCTATTGATGGTCTAGTCTCATCACCCCTTCTCATTGGATTTAAAGGGCCCCGTCGTTCCCTTTGTTCACGAAGTTGCCGTCTCCTCTCTTCTTCCGACAATAAATACGGCTTGCCATGGATCCTAAACCATGGCATGTATTCCGGCACGCACGCTAACTCAGGAACGACGATCGGTTCCCGAATAGGTATATAATCATACCGGTTCTCCCACATATGTATATACGCTGACCAAAATCTTGGTCAATCCGCAGTAATCTACCAGTAAGTCGACTTTGTGCTCATCATCGAGCACCTCGGTGCACGGGAATCGATTCTTTAATCCAAATTGTGGCGAACCCGATCCGATCGGGTGCATCTCCACGGTGGCATAGTTGATCAATGGGACCTTCACATGCCAAATGTTCGGATTTTGCAAGAACTCCTCCGGAATTACTGCCCGAATTACCGGATCCTCGTATGGTGTCCATTGAAACTATATTAACATGGCCAAAATATTAGTTATATACATAATACTAAATACTAAATACGAAATTCTAAACGACAATTTTATTACAAAAATATATTTTATTTAATACTTACTTGTGATTCCGACCGTTGCTCTAATAGAAGCCGTATATCTTCAAGCTCGGTAGGTATTCCAACATAACTCGCCGAATGGTTCCACCTAATTAAATAATTTTTTAGCATACAATTATACTTTAAATCTACGTAATAATTGTAAAATATAATATTAAATTTACCTCGTTATGAGTGGGAATGTATATGGGTGGTCGACTCGAGGACGTAAAAATGGAAATCGAAACCGTGCCCATGACTGCAGTAGTGATAGGCAACCTCCGATTTTCGCTTTACTCGGCCGCGTCGCCCCGCACATCTCTCGATACAATTTTGATAGCACGGCAGACCCCCAACTCATTTCACCGGCTGCTCTAAAATCAACGAGTTTCAATAGCCATCTCAGGTGTACGAGGTTTCGAGACAGGTCTGGCATCAAGTAGCCTCCAATCATCTCAAGAATGTATGCTCGAGCATATCATATTCTTTCTATTTCGGTTGAACCATTATTTGGCTCCGGGATTGTGTCTCGTAACCAGCTCATCTCGATCCGACCTCCATGAATGTTATCCAGAATGGCACCTAGAAGCTCGTAGCATACGGTGGTCCAATCGCTAGAAGTTACGGACCCGGTGACTACAGACCCATCCACCGGCAATCCCAATTGCAACTGCACGTCTTCCAGAGTGATAGTACACTCTCTGCATGGAAGATGGAAAGTGTGCGTCTCGGTCTCCACCTCTCTATCAATGCACCGATTAACTTCTGGCCCAACTTGCACCCCCTACTATCGTGGCCACGTGCAAAACCCCGCTTCCCGCAGATAATTCTCGATAAGCGGCGATGGCGGCGACTGTATATTGCGAATATAGCATTGCAACACCCGATCTATAGATGCTTAAAAATTATAAAATAAAAATTAATTAAAATTGCATAAACCTAAAAATATTAAATAGTATTGAAAAATTAAAATTAAAACTTACCATTTGCATTTGATCGACAGAGATGTGTTTATCGTCGAGACGAATTAATTCCCGACCATTGGAAATACGATCGAATATTTTAAAATGTATCAAAAAATATATTTCAAAAAATTTAAAAAGGGCTTTTGGTAAATATTAAAGGACTATTGTGAAATTTTAGAGGAAGTTTCAAGGAATTTAAGAGAAATTTGAGAAAAAATTGAGAGAAAATTGAGAGAAAAAATGAATAAGAACTTTGTTGTGAAAAAAATAAAAGGGCGGGGGGTTTTATAGGTTTTTTTTCGATCACAGTAAGAGAGAAAGCGCGCTTGGGGAGGCGCTTTGTGCCACATCGACAAAGCGCCGTCCTCGTCGGTAGCGCTTTGTGCTGATGTGGCACAAAGCGCTCCCCCAAGGGCACGCTTTCCTGCTGCATCCCCCCAAAACGCACTGACGTGGACGCGTTTTGGGGGGAAATGGCCATTTTCCGTAAATAATGTAAAATTCAGCCTATTTCCGTAAATTTTTTTCGGTATATATTGGTAAATTACCCTATTTTTTAAGGGGACCACTTTTATTAAAATCTACATGTGATACCTGACACATTTATTATAATGAACAGAGGGTAGATTTTTTTGGCAGAAAAACGTGAAAGATTTCTATCCAGACTTCATTTTGCTTCTTTTTTTTGTTATTTCTAAACAAAACAAAACGTATAAATGGAGACAAACTGTTTAATTCATAAGAATATGTAGAAAAAGAAAATTATTTTGGAAATTGTGGTGAAATTTTACAAATTTATTTATTTATATTATTTTTAGAGACAGAAAGAAAAATGCGTCTTACAGAAAATGTTTTCACTACCACATCAGTGAAAACTCGTCACATAAGACGTGATTTCACTGATGTGGCAATGAAAACTCTCCTTATAGGACGCGCTTTCAGGAGAGACACTAAAAATGCGTCTTACGTGATGTGTTTTCACTGTCTTGTAGAATGCGTTTTTAGTGTCTCTTCAAAAACAACATAAATCGATAAATTTGTAGAATTTCAATACAGTTTTTAAAATAATTTTTTAACATATTTTTATAAATTAACCGAGACAAACTCCTAGTTATAAACTACTACAAACTAATGATTTAATTTATAATTATTGTTTTTATTAAATTATTTTTTAAAATATGCTTAATTTAATTAAGTTGGAAGCAATTGAAATTATTTATTTTGATGATTATGGTTTGACGTCATGTTATGTTTGATTTAATTTTAAGTTTAAATTCTTTAGAGTTAGACTAATTTGGAGTTTACATATTAATCCCATATTCACTTGAAAATATGAAAGGTGATCGGATCCCACTTTATAAACATATAGTTCCCTTCCCATTTCAATGCTGTGCGAAGACAGAGAGATGGCAAAAAAAGAATGTCCCCCTGCTCGAAACAAGGAAAGTTAAGGGACGAATACTGTTCAGGTGCATTGCAGCTTCAATCTTGCTTGGCATCTGCTTCATTATCATGTATAGAATAAGATATTTCCCAGTTGGAGGAAAAGCTGAGAGGTGGACTTGGATTGGCTTGTTTCTTTCTGAGCTATGGTTCTCGTTTTATTGGCTTCTCACCACTGTTTGTAAATGGAACGCTGTCATCCGTATTCCATTCATACACAGGCTCTCTCAAAGGTACATACATATCTTAATTATGTTGTCATGCTAGTTTGTTTCATATTTCATAATTGATTATTTACGTTAAATTCATTACTTTCAATCTTGGAAAGGTTCGGAAAAGAACTACCGGGCATCGACATATTTGTGTGCACGGCGGACCCGTTGATAGAGCCACCGAGCCTGGTGGTGAACACAGTTCTATCAATGATGGCATATGATTATCCACCTGAGAAGTTAAGCGTATATTTATCAGATGACGGGGGATCGAATTTAACGTTTTATGCCATGTTAGAGGCTGCAAATTTCTCAAAGTCATGGCTGCCTTTCTGCAAGAAGTTCCAAGTTGAATCAACGTCTCCTGAGCCTTACTTTAGGACAGCTTCTGAAATAGTCAATGTCCAAGAGTGGCTTTCTGTCAAGGTAAAATTTAATATTGAATATTGGCTTGTTTTCGTACACCGAAGATGGACCAATCATACATATTGTTGAATGATTGCTTCCAATTTTACTGTATTGTGCAATTATTGATGCAATCTTACTGAAAAAGCAAAATGGTTAGGTAGAGTTTTGTGATGGGAAATTATTTAACAAAACACCACCCACTTACATGAATAAGAAAAAACACCATAATCTTACAAGGGAACAAATTATTTAATGAAATTAATATAAGAAAAGTGCTTAACAAGTACCTCATCTTCCACTTTATCAGCTCATCGCTCCAATTTAATTAATGAAAATATCAAAAAAATATTTTTAAGAAAGTAATAAATAATATTATATGGCTGTTTTTTTTTGTTTTTTTTCCTATTTTAATTAAATTTTTAAATGAAATAACTAGAAATTAAATGTCTTAAAATTGGACCGGGGATTAATGAGAATTTCTTTTTATAAATATAAGTTACCACTCTACTTATAATTCAATATACTTTTTTTATAATTATATTTATAATATTGAAATTTTTCTTTCATTCACGAGATAACATTTTAATAACATGTTAAGTAAAACTTCTTAACATGATAACATTTTATTGTGTTATAAATAAATAGCAATAGAATTGAAAAGCAATTATAGTCCATTTAATATTCTTACGAGGATTGATATAGTTATATAACTTCTTAAATTTTCTAATTTTTTCCTAAACATTTTTTATGTGAAGATACTTATTTATATTTTTTTGATGAATGCAGAAATTATATGAGGACATGAAAATGAGGATTGAAACCACCACAAAATTGAACCAAATTCAAGAATACATTCAGAAACAGCACAAAGGATTTCGTGAATGGGACTTTGTTTCAAGCAAACATGATCATCAGACCATCCTTCAAGTAATTACTCATTTCATAAATTCCTAATTGATTAATTTAATTAAGCTTTGAATAGTTGAGCTTAATTAGTTAATGGTGCTTTAATTAATAATTCCTAGATACTAATAGATGGAAGAGACACCAATGCTGTGGATATTGAAGGAAACCCTTTGCCAACTCTAGTGTATCTGGCAAGAAAGAAAAGACCCCAATATCACCACCATTTCAAAGCTGGATCCATGAATGCTCTTGTAAGTTAATATTATGCACGTTTAAATATAATAAAAAAAATTACAAACAGCTTATAAAATTAAACAATTGTTGGAACTTTTTTTGTTTTGTTTTATTGCAAACATTTAAGTTATCATACCTATAGTACTTTTATATACGTTTCATCCAATAGTGTAATTGATTGGAAAGAAAAATTGGTAAGAGGCCACGATCAATTTTCGTCCAATTGAGTCAACTGGGTGAAAATAGATGTCTGAAGCTTAATTGATAATCAGAAAACAATTTAAGTTCGGATGATTTTTTACCTTTAGTTTACTATATTTTTATACTAAAGCATGTTATATATAGCTATATCTTTTCTGGAAGGTATATTAATTTGCTTGTTATTGAATGATTTTTATGGTGAAATATAGATCAGGGTATCATCAAAGATAACCAATGCTCCAATTATTTTGAATGTGGATTGCGACATGTATTCCAACAATTCAAAGACAATCAAATCTTCTTTGTGCATTTTCATGGATGAAGAGAAAGGAGATGAAATTGGTTATGTACAGTTCCCTCAATGTTTCTATAATCTCACCAAAAATGAAATTTATGGTAGCTCTGTACGAGTACTGCAACAAGTAAGTAATTCAGCCTATAAAAGGTTTTATGCACACGATGATTAATCTTGATGATGATCTTGTTGGTTCTCTTTGATCTTTCTGTGTTGGTTATATCAACAATGAAGCTGGAGGTTCTAGGATTTGACGCAAATGGAGGACCAGGCTACATGGGCTCAGGATGCTTCCACAGGAGAGAGACTCTTTGCGGGAAAAAATATGAGAAAAACTATAAGGTTGATTGGAAGAAAATAAATGATAAGAAGGTTAATGAAAGTGCAAACTTCCTTGAAGAAACATGCAAAGTTCTTGCAAGTTGTACTTTTGAACACAACACACCATGGGGGAAAGAGGTGCATTTCATTCTTCCTCACCATCCCGTATTTTAATTTAGTCAGTTAATTACAGTTACCCATAAGAGGTGGTATCTAACTAGTTTGAGTTAGAATTCTAACGTTTGCAATCTTTTTCTCTATTTCTAAGCATTGACATGTTTAATGTTACATAACTACATGAATTTAATAGGTTAAATATATCACTTCATTAATAAGTTTTTGGTGGCAGATGGGTTTAAAGTATGGAACTCCGGTGGAAGATGTAGTTACAGGGATGAGTATACAATGTAATGGATGGAAATCCATATACTTAAACCCTGAAAGAGAAGGCTTCTTAGGAGTTGCTCCAAAAACATTATTGCAGAACCTGGTACAACATAAGAGGTGGGCGGAAGGTGAACTTCAATTGTTCTTTTCAAGATACTGCCCCTTATTGTATGGACATAGAAAGATCCCTCTTAAACTTCAACTTATTTACTCAACTTACAAATTGTGGGCTGCAAACTGCTTGGATACATGGTACATTGTTGTTGTCCCGTGTCTTTGCTTACTTAAAGGCATCTCATTGTTTCCTAAGGTATGAAGCTCCTAAATTCTTAAGTATCTATATCCTAGGATGCTATATGAACGACTGTAAAACCATGGCCTTGTGCAGATATCAAGCCCCTGGGTGCTCCCATTTTTATATGTTACCTTTTTACACCGTGCCTATAGCCTTGCTGAATTTCTATGGTGCGGAGGCACATTCCGAGGTTGGTGCAATGATCAAAGGATATGGTTGTTCAAGAAAACAACTTCGTACTTATTTGCCTTCTTCGAAACCATCTTGAAGCTATTAGGGTATTCACAGCTAAACTTTGTTGTCACTGCTAAAGTAGCTGATGAAGACGTCTCAAAAAGATATGATCAAGAGCTGATTGAGTTTGGTGCTGCTTCACCAATGTTTGATATTTTAGCCACACTTGCAATGTTGAATCTGTTTGGTAGCTTAGGGGCAATCAAGAAGGCCACCATGGATGCAGATCAGGACTCCAAGGTTTTGGACCAATTTGGGCTGCAAATTCTGCTTTGCTTGGTTTTGGTTACCATAAACTTGCCAGTATACCAAGCACTCTTTTTTCGAAAAGACAATGGCAAGATGCCTACTTCAGTTATGTACAAGTCAATTGTTTTTGCCTTGCTAGCCTGTATGCTAGCCATGTATTGAATCACTAATGATTCTGTTTTAATTTTGTCAATAAAAGAGAAAATAAACTCTAGTGTTTGTTATTCAAACAACGAGGAACAGAGATGAACATTAGAAGCTATAAATGGAGTTAATTTCAAGTAGTTTAGATTTAGCACGTAGTGGAAAATTGAAATCTATTAAATTAAAAAAAAAAAAAAAACAATCATGCAACTTGAAGCACTGTCATGGTTAATTTATCAAAAGTCAAAACATTTATAAACTTCATTTAAAAGAATCATTACTTCCTCAATAGTTTTGTGTAATGCCCCAAATTTTATAATTTCTGAGTTTAATTATGTTAAGAAAATTAATTTCATTTAGTGGTTAAGAGTTTTATTTATGTACATGAGGTCTTGTATTCAAATCCCTTTATTAAATTTTTGTTCCTTTTGTCCCTTCATTTAGCCGTTCACACGTAGGTTATGTTTTATATTTGTTAGTTTGTTGGCAAGAATAAGTTTACTGGTTCAATGTTAAAGTTTTAACTTACTTTTAAGTTTCAAGTTTAAATCTTGTTGTGTGCAAAAGCGAAATTAATTTTTGCTCCGTCACTGTTGCTGCCGTCCATGATTGTTAGAGTTTCGGTCAAATTCTAATGTTAAACAAACTGGTAGGTTGGTAACTAATTAAATTAGATGGGATTTTATCTGATTTAATTTTTGAAATTATTGGAAGTTATCTCCAAAATTTTTTCCTTTGTTGCCGCCCAACTCTCTCCCCTAGTCTCTACCTTCCGGTTTTCTTTTCTTTTTGTGTTTGACTATTGATTTTTCTCTGTTGTTTCTCCTCTTAGTCTCTTTTCATCTTTCTTTTGTTTTCAACCTTATTTCTCCTAGTAGCTGTTCATTTGCTACTGTTTCTAGCGTCACTCTTATCTCTGTCGTGTCATTGATTCTTTTGTGTTGATTTTTGTGCCGAGCTTTTGGATGGATAGTTGGTCTTATTGTCCCTGTGTAAGTTTCGTTGGTGCCTTCTTCATGTAGTAAAGATGTTTTCTTTTCACTTCTTTATGTGAGAGGTAGATGGTTGTATTTTGGCCAACAATCCTCGATTTAAACGTTTTTGTAATCTTTGTTAGATGAAGTTCGTGAGACACACAACATTCCACTGGCAAATTAGGTGCTGTAGGACTGCTGATTTTCTGGGTAAGTGACCAAACGCCCAAGTTTAGGGGTTGTTTTGTTAAGTAATCTTGTGGCAAATGCTTTAACTCGGATTTGGCGTGTGTTTGTTAATGAGTTCAGTTTAGATATCGTGATATTGTTTGTAGATTCTGAATTTGCTACTGTTGAGACGACACTTTATGAGCATCCAGGTGTGTGTTATAACCAGTAGACACCGTGAAAAGTCACGAAAATTTAATTTTTTAGTGAAAAATCAAATTTGACAAACTACACCACACAGTCATGTGCCAGGCAGTGTGGAACACACGGGCATGTGCATTACACGACCAAGTCAGGTAGGGCGTGTAGGCCACATGGTTTGGCTTGGTAAGCCGTGTGGGTCATTTCGATTGATTTGTTGAGCCCTGTTTGGGCTAAAAATGATATTTTGAAATTGGAGTTGTAGTTACTTTGAAAGCATGCAAGGTCACATAATTCATAAATTAGAGCATTTGTATGTTAGTAAATCATGATTTCGATTACTAAAACTCTGTGTAGGCTATGTTATATAATTTGTTTTGTTGACGCTTATGTAAGTATGTCATAAATCTAATTCGCTATGAGTATATGTGACATGAGATATTGTGTAACAGCCCGATTTAGGGCTTAGTCGGAATAGTGGTTGCGAGACCACAAATCCAAAGTAGAAATATGTGTTTTATGGCTTTTATGAGGTCTAAGGCATTTTTGCATGTTTATGTGAAAATTTCATGAAGAAATTTTATTATTTAGTGATCAATTTATCCATTAGGACTAAATTGCAAAGATTGAAAAATATGAGATTCTAGAAGATTCAAGTATGAGATAGCATTAGAAAATTTATTAGAGGTCCTTATTTAGCAATTAGACCATTATATCTTATGATGGACAAAAATAGACATGGGAAGGAAAAATCTCAAGAAAGGGCCTTAAGGGCATTTTGGTCATTTGGTTAATAAGTTAATAAAAAGGGAAAAAGAAGTCAAAAATGGTGTCCATCTTCTCCATGCTTGGCCGAAAATTTCAAGAACACCATAGCTAGGGTTTCTTCAACTTTCAAGCTTGATTGTAAGTACCTCCTAGCCCCGTTTTTCATGTTCTTCGTATTTTTGAGATCCTCGTAGCTTAATTTAGCTATTTCTACCCTTATTTTGAGCTAGGGTTCATGTTAAAAAATTTACCCATGTGTGACATGCATGTATTTTGATGTTTAATGGAGGAATATGAAAGTTTGATGTATGATAAACATCTTTTTCTAAGCAATTTTCATGGAAAATTCATAAAAAGGACATAGTTGCAAAAGTGATAAAATGTGTAGTAAAAATCAGTTTTGAAGGAAAGTGTGAGCTTTTATAAGCTCAAAAAATGTTCGGCTAGGCTTGGGTAACCAAGGAAATGAGTACATTTCATTATACGAGCCTAGGGACCATTTTGTAAATATGTGAAAGTTTAGGGGAAAAATCGTAATTTTCCAAAGTATGATTCATGGGTTATTTTAGTCAAGGTGATCATTAAATAAGTGAAATTGTCATTATAGATCAAGAAACACGAAGTCCAGACTGAAACCGAGGAAAGAACAAGGTGATAGACTAAATCGAACAACTATACATATTTTGGTACCGAGGTAAGTTTGTGTGTAATAAATCAACGTAATTTTATTATGTTTTAATATGTTTGATATCATGAGAAATGTATATTATGTAACACCCCTTACCCGGGTTATACGCCGGGAACCGGGCCTGAGGCGTTACCGAACTCAAACCACTTAATCGCCACTTAGGCTCAACGTCATTACTCACTATAACCTCGTTCTCGACTTACGAGGCCTCACTCATACACACGAGGGCTCTCGAGACTAATCCAAACTTTTACGATCCTTAAAATTTTTCTCTTTATACAGGTCTCACACGCCTGCAAGATTAGACACGCCTGCATGAACACACACGCCCATGTCCCCGCATCGTGCCTAAAAACCCAAGCATTCTCGCCAAATGCCCCACGGCCATGGCACGCCTGCGTGCTCCCAACCGTGGTGAACACCGACTTCCTCGCCGGCCCTAGAGTCTAGACACACGCCCGTGTGGCTAGCCCGTGGCCAACAACATCGATTAATCCCACACGCCCTAGGCACACGCCCGTGTGACTAGTCCGTGGTCTATTCTGCTTTAAAATATTAACATGCGGGGGCCCACGGCCACAAAGACACGCCCGTGGGCCGACTGTGTGTCACACATGGCCTAGACACATGCCCGTGTGTCTATCCACATGGTCAAGAACAAGACTAAGTGTCAAGTTCTTTTCACCCTTCTAACATACACCACATATACTCATCTAACACCATCATAATCAACTCAAATTGAAGTGCATTCTCACATAGAAAACTACATCTTTCTTTCATATCATGTAATAGCCAACAACCATGGCATTATACAAAATAAGCTATCCATCTAAAGGCCAACACATCTTAGCCATTTACAACAAAATCCACTAACTTGTCTAGCCCATATACATGCCATATACAAAACATTAAGTTTCATGTACCAAAGTGTGTTGATATGTGGGCTATCTTCTGATGATCCTCGTATCTCGATTCAACGCTTTTAATCTATAAGACAAGGGAAAAGAAAGAGAGTAAGCTTTGAGCTTAGTAAGTTTACCCATAAACAATTAAGCAACATAGTATAAGCTAAGCAACCATTAGCATTATACCAACAAGTAATTCACAACTATGCTTACTCTTTCTATCCCTTACCACATTTCCAACACATCATGAGTCACATACTCATAACCATCAAAATGCACCCCTGCATTCTATGTCACATTTACACAATATACAACACATCATTATTTCTCGTAATACATCCACACAGTTTATCCACATAACTTATCCGTACAGACTATCCACACAGTTAGTTCACATAACTAATCCACACAGCTATTACACACAGCTAATACACAGTTAATCCACACAGCTATTATCTCAGTGGTTCCGCACTTAGCACACCACAATTGATTAATAAGGTGGTATCGCACTTAGCCTACCACAAAGGTATTCATAGTGATTCAACACATAGCTCACCAAACGATATACCTCACGATAGCATCGCACATATCTAGCTCATCGTCAATATGGATTAGGATGGTATCGCACTTAGCCCACCATCTAGCATTATCACAACACATGCACAAGTCTACTTACTTAATCATTCTCGATCATACATTCATTTCACATTTTCTACTACATTCATCCCACATAGGTTCTCAAATATGCTACACACTAGCTAACATTAACAAATTGTAAGTATGAATGCATTATTTATGCATAGACTTACCTCGATACTCAAAAGTATAGAAATATGCAATTTAGTCCACCACCTTGCTTTTGCCTCAGTTTCGATCCGGGCTTTGTCTTTCTTGATCTATAATGAATAAATCAGCTTATTCAATACACACATTGACTAAATTGACCCACATATCATACTTTAGCAAAATTACTATTTTGCCCCTAAACTTTCTCATATTTACACTTTAGTCCCAAAGGCTCGTAAAGTGATTTTTATTCAACTTTTTAATCTTTCATGCTTAGCCGAACCACTTACTCAACAAAAGCATTCATCAAATCTCACTAAATCACACATGTATGACCAAACTAAAGTTTTTCACAAACTAGTCCCTACATGCATTTTCATGGAAAATCACTTAACAAAAGATGTTTCTACTACATCAAGCTTTCATAATCTTCCATAAAACAACAAAATACATGCATGTCATACATATGTATATTTTTGAACATCCATAATAGCTCACCAAATAGCTAAAAATAGCTTACTCATGCTACTAGGACTTCAAAAATACGAAGAATATCAAAAATCGGGCTTAAGAGCACTTACTAGCAAGCTTGAAAAATTGAAAGAGCCCTAACAATGGCTTCTCTAATTTTCGGCAGCTTGGGGGAGAAGATGAGTGAATATTTATCATCTTTTCACCTATTTAATCAGTTAGTTGATAAATGACCAAAATGCCATTTTTGATAAACTTCAAATTTTGACTCATCCATGCCCATTTTTGTCCAAAAATTAGAATTTGGGTAAATTGCTATTTAAGGACCTGTAATTAATAATCTAAAGCTATTTCACACAAATAGCTTCTAGAAATACACATTTTGCAACTTTTGCAATTTAGTCCTTTTGGACAATTCAACCACAATTTCACAAGATTGTTTCATGAAACTTTCACACTAGCATGCATACATAATATAAACCTCAAAAACTCATTCATGACCCTTAGATTTGTGGTCTCAAACCACTATTTCGACTAGGCCCTAAATCGAGATGTTACAACTCTCCCTCCTTTAGAGATTTTCGCCCCCGAAAATCTTACCAGAAAAGAGGTTTGGATGTTGCTCTCTCATAGCTTCTTCCGTTTCCCACGTAGCCTCTTCCACGCCATGTTTCTGCCATAACACTTCCCTTGTGCTATGCTCTTATTTCTCAAACTGTTTCACTTCTCGAGCCAAGATCTTAATCGGCTCCTCTTCATAAGACATATCCGGTCTTATCTTAATTTCCGTTGAAGGAATCACATGTGAAGGATCGGAGCGATACCGTCGCAACATCGACACATGGAACACATTATGAATCTTTTCCAACTCTACCGGGAAAGCCAACCGGTAAGCTACAGGCCTAATTCTGTCTGTAATCTCATACGGCCCTATGAACCTTGGACTCAATTTCCCTTTTCGTCCAAATCTCATGATTTTCTTCCATGGGGACACTTTTAAAAACACTTTGTCACCCACTTCAAACTCAATCTCTTTTCTTTTCAAATCCGCGTACGACTTTTGTCGGTCCGAAGCAGATTTCAGACTATTACAGATTACTTTCACTTTCTCTTCGGTCTCTTTTACTAGATCGACCCCATGGATCCGCTTCTCACTAAGCTCGGTCCAATACAAAGGAGTCCAACACTTACGGCCATACAAAGCCTCATACGGTGCCATCTGTATACTCGACTGATAACTGTTGTTATAGGTGAATGCGACCAAAGGTAGATATCTCTCCCAACTACCTTCGAATTCTAGCACACAAAGATCGAAGCATATCTTCAAGAACTTGAATCACTCTTTCGCATCGACCATCGGATTGCGGATGGAACGCAAAGATCGAAATTCAATCTCGCACTCCATGGCTTCTTGCAACTTCTTCCAAACCTCGAAGTAAACCTCGGATCTCTATCCGATATTATAGACACAGTACACCATGCAATCTCACCAGATTCGCCACGCATAACTCAACTAACTTATCCAAAGGAATAATCAACGCGTCTTCGAATAAAGTGAGCCGACTTCGTCAATCTATCCACAACAATCCACACAAAGATCTCTCTTTCTGAGTCATCGACAACCTCGTCACAAAATCCATGGTAACCCGATCCCACTTCCATTCGGGAACCATCACCGGGTCAAGCAATCCGAAGGCACTTGATGCTCACTTTCACTTGTTGGCAAATTACACACTTTGCCACAAACTCAAATATCTCTTTCTTACCCGCCACCAATACAACTTCCTCAAATCGTTGTACATTTTCGCATCGCCTGATGTAATTGACAAGCATCCACTTTGTGGGCCTCATACAAAACCTTTCGAATCAACTCCTCATTTTTAGGAACACAAATTCTGTCACGATACATCAGACAACCATTCAAATCCACTCGAAAATTAGAATCACTTTCTGATCCGCACTTAGCCATCTTAGCTTGCATCCCGCTGCCATTTCTCTGAGCCTCACATATTTGTTGAACAAATAGTGGCCTAGCTCTCAACTCTGCCAAAATAGCACCATCATCAGACAATGCTAAAATCGCTCTCATAACTCTTAGAGCATACAGGGATTTCCTACTTAAGGCATCTGCAACCACATTCACTTTTCCCCGGTGGTAATCAATGACTAACTCATAGTCTTTCAACAATTCAAGCCACCGCTTTCGTCTCGATTCGATCCTTCCGATCCATCAAATACTTTAAACTCTTGTGATCCGTAAAGATTCGGCACTTTTCGCCATACAAATAATGTTGCCAAATCTTTAACGCAAACACAATCCCACCAACTCCAAATCGTGAGTAGGATAATTCTTCTCGTGCGGTTTTAATCGCCTCGAGGCGTAAGCGATTACCTTACCCTCTTGCATCAACATGCAACCGAGACCATTAAACGATGCATCACTATAAACCACAAACTCCTTCTCCAATTCTCGTTGAACCAAAATCGCGCCTCGGTCAACATTGTTTTCATCTCTCGAAGCTCATTGACATGTCTCGATCCATTCAAACTTGACATCCTTATGCAATAGCTTCATCGGGGTAGCAATCACAGAGAACCCCTTTACGAAAACGTCTGTAATATCCAAATAATCCTAAGAAACTTCTGATTTTTGACACGTTCTCGCCGGTTTCCAATCCATAACAAATGATATCTTACTCGAGTCAATTACGACACCATCACCGACACCATGTGTCCTAGGAATCCAACCTCTCGTGAGCCAAAACTCACTCTTGCTAAACTTAGCATACAACCGCTTATCTCTCAAAGTTTGCAAGACAATTCTCAAGTGCTCTTCATGATCGTTTCTCATCCCGAGAATAGATCAATATGTCGCCAATAAAGACAACCACAAACTTGTCCACATATGGTCCGAAAACACGGTTCATCGATCCATAAAAATCGCAGTGCATTCGTCAAACCAAACGACATAACCAAAAACTCATAATGGCCATACCTTGTCCGAAATGCGCTTTTCAACACATCTTGCTCTTTCACTGAAATGATAATAACTGCACCTCAAGTCTATCTTGGAGAACATCAGTAGCTCCTTCGCTTGATCAAAAGATCATCAATCCTTGGTAAAGGATACTTATTCTTAACCGTCACTTTGTTAAGTCGCCTATAGTCTATACTGAATCTCATAGACCCATCTTTCTTCCTCACAAACAATACCGGAGCACCCCACTACGTAGTAGCTCGGTCTTGCAAAACCCTTATCCGTCAATTCTTGCAACCAACCTTCAGCCTTCCTTCAACTCTACAGTGCCATTCATGCAGGGCAATCGAAATAGGTGCCGCTCCCCTAACCAACTCAATTCCAAACTCAAACTCTCTCACCGGAGGTAATCCGGGTAACTCTTCCAGAAATACATCCGGGTACTCACATACCACCGCACTGCTTCAAACTCTCTCCAACCTCTTGAGTATTCAACACGAACGCAAGATAGGACTCACACCCTTTTCTTAAACATTTCTCACCACTAAGGAAGAAATCATCACGGGTAGACTGTCCGATCCACCTGATTCAACCCGAACCACATCTCCACTCTCACATTTCAATTCAATGTACTTACTACCACAGTTCACTAAAACACTATGGGTAGTCAACCAATCCATGCCTAGGATTAAATCGAACTCATCAAACGGCAACAACATAAGGTTTGCCAGAAAACAATGATTCTCAATCAACAAAGGACAATTCTTACACACTTTGTCCACTAACACATACTTTTCTAAAGGGTTTGACACCTTAATCACAATGTTCGTAGACTCAACGGTCATACTCAAACTAGATGCTAATCTCATGCAAATATAAGAGTGAGTAGACCCTGGATCTATTAAAACAATAACAAGGGTGTCAAGGAGAGAAAAAGTACTCGTTATCACATCAGGGGAGGATGCCTCTTCGCGAGCGCGAATGGCATACGTCCTCGCAGGTGCCCGACCCTCTGGTCTCACAGCAGAATCTCTGGGTGCACCTCTACCACTAGCCCCACCTCTTGGGTTCCTTGGTGGTCTACCCCTCGTAGACACATCACTAGGTCTCACTTCTTGTTTCTCTTCCTTATCATCCCTCTCGGGACAGCTACGGATAAAGTGGTCAGGGGAACCACACTTATAACATTTCCTACTGTTTCCCCAACACTCTCTGGTGTGATACCTACCACAACTAGGACACTCCGGTTTACTCTTTGTATTGCCTACACTTTCCATCGAGGGGGCTTGGACTCTCGAACCCGAACAAGTATTGCCCAAGTCTCGATGCGAATAACCCACTGGTGCTGTAGTCCGAGGATTCACTTCCTTGGTTCTTTTCGACTGGGCTTGATACGACTTGCCCATCGGCCTCTTTCTAGCATCTCGGGCTTCACTCACAGCCCTCCTGTTTTCTAAACTCAGCTCTTCGGCCTTACTTGCCCTCTCAACTAATACCACAAATTCTTTCAACTCCAAAATGCCCACTAGGAGTTTGATATCCTCATTCAACCCATCTTCGAACCTCTTGCACAAGATGGTCTCTGTCGACACACATTCTTGAGCGTATTTGCTAAGCCTAACAAACTCACGCTCGTATTCAGCTACTATTTTCCTTCCTTGCTTCAGCTCAAGGAATTCTTTCCTTTTTCAGTCAGTAAACCTCTGGCTTATATACTTCTTCCGGAACTCTTCCGGAACTCTTCCAGAAAGAAGTCCCACGTCACTCGCTCTTTCGGGACCACTAACGTCAGCGTCTTCCACCAATGGTATGTCGAATCTCTCAAAAACGATACGGCACACTTCAAACTCTCCTCAGGTGTACATGAGAGTTTATCGAACACCCTCATCGAGTTCTTGAACCAGAACTCCGCCCCCTCTGGGTCATCATCTACCTTAGCTCTAAACTCCTCAGCCCCGTGTTTCCTAATCTTATCCATCGGGGGTTTTGATATCCTCACTACATCCATACCTTGAGGAGCCACTGGATTTGGCTGAGGTACAGGAGGAGGAGGTGGAGGAGGTTGAGCATTAGGGTTTGCTCGAACATAATCCGAGTACTAATTACTCATCATTTGGAGAAAGGCTTCCCGTGCCTCTTCCCCTTGACCCCTAACCTCGGGTCCACTCTCAACGGGCACGGTTCCTTGCGCAGGAGCCGGTGCATTACTAGCTGCTTCATCAGCAGTCAATGGATCGGAATCCATATACTATATAAAACAAGTTTTAAATCATCAGAAACCACCACATTATCATTGTACACTTATGGCATGTATAGCTAGACTCTTACACCCGCTACGGTGGTCCTAGAAACTGCTAAACCATAGCTCTGATACCACTAAATGTAACAACCCTTACCCGGGTTCTACGCCGAGAATCGGGCCCGAGGCGTTACCGAACTCAAACCACTTAATCGCCATTTAGGCTCAACGTCATCACTCACTATAACCTCATTCTCAACTTACAAGGCCTCACTCATACACACGAGGGCTCTCGAGACTAATCCGAAACTTTTACGATCCTTAAAATTTTTCTATTTTATACAGGTCTCACACGCTCGTGCAAGATTAGACACACCCGTGCATGAACACACACGCCCATGTCCCCAGACCGTGCCTAAAAACCCAAGCATTCTGCCAAATGCCCCACGGCCATGGCACGCCCGTGCTCCCCAACCGTGGTGAACACTGACTTCCTCGCATGCGACCTAGAGTCTAGACACACGCCCGTGTGGCTTGCCCGTGGCCAACATCGATTAATCCCACACGCCTAGGCACACGCGCGTATGACTAGTCCGTGCTCTATTCTGCTTTAAAATATTAACATGCGGGGACGACGGGCCACAAAGACACGCCCGTGGGCTGACCGTGTGTCACACATGGCCTAGACACACGCCCGTGTGTCTATCCACATGGTCAAGAACAAGACTAAGTGTCAAGTTCTTTTCACCCTTCTAGCATACACCACATATACTCATCTAACACCATCATAATCAACTCAAATTGAAGTGCATTCTCACATAGAAAACTACATCTTTCTTTCATATAATGTAATAGCCAACAACCATGGCATTATACAAAATAAGCTATCCATCTAAAGGCCAACACATCTTAGCCATTTACAACAAAATCCACTAACTTGTCTAGCCCCTATACATGCCATATACAAAACATTAAGTTTCATGTACCAAAGTGTGCTGATATGTGGGCCATCTTCTGATGATCCTCGTATCTCGATTCAACGCTTTTAATCTATAAGACAAGGGAAAAGAAAGGGAGTAAGCTTTGAGCTTAGTAAGTTTACACATAAACAATTAAGCAACATAGTATAAGCTAAGAAACCATTAGCATTATACCAACAAGTAATTCACAACTATGCTTACTCTTTCTATCCCTTACCACATTTCCAACACATCATGAGTCACATACTCATAACCATCAAAATGCACCCCTGCATTCTATGTCACATTTACACAATATACAACACATCATTATTTCTCGTAATACATCCACACAATTTATCCACATAACTTATCCACATAGACTATCCACACAGTTAGTTCACATAACTAATCCACACAGCTATTACACACAGCTAATACACACAGTTAATCCACATAGCTATTATCTCAGTGGTTTCGCACTTAGCACACCACAATTGATTAATAAGGTGGTATCACACTTAGCCTACCACAAAGGTATTCATAGTGATTCAGCACATAGCTCACCAAACGATATACCTCACGATAGTATCGCACATTGCTAGCTCATCATCAATATGCATTAGGATGGTATCACACTTAGCCCACCATCTAGCATTATCACAACACATGCACAAGTCTACTTACTTAATCATTCTCGATCATACATTCATTTCACATTTTCTACTACATTCATCCCACATAGGTTCTCAAATATGCTACACACTAGCTAACATTAACAAATTGTAAGTATGAATGCATTATTTATGCATAGACTTACCTCGATACTCAAAAGTATAGAAATATGCAATTTAGTCCACCACCTTGCTTTTGCCTCGGTTTCGATCCGGGCTTTGTCTTTCTTGATCTATAATGAATAAATCAGCTTATTCAATACACACATTGACTAAATTGACCCACATCTCATACTTTAGCAAAATTACTATTTTGCCCCTAAACTTTCTCATATTTACACTTTAGTCCCAAAGGCTCGTAAAGTGATTTTTATTCAACTTTCTACTCTTTCATGCTTAGCCGAACCACTTAATCAACTAAAGCATTCATCAAATCTCACTAAATCACACATGTATGACCAAACTAAAGTTTTTCACAAACTAGTCCCTACATGCATTTTCATGGAAAATCACTTAACAAAAGATGTTTCTACTATATCAAGCTTTTGTAATCTTCCATAAAAAAACAAAATACATGCATGTCATACATATGTATATTTTTGAACATCCATAATAGCTCACCAAATAGCTAAAAATAGCTTACTCATGCTACTTGGACTTCAAAAATAGGAAGAATATCAAAAACCGGGCTTAAGAGCACTTACTAGCAAGCTTGAAAAATTGAAAGAGCGCTAACAATGTCTTCTCTAATTTTTGGCAGCTTGGGGGAGAAGATGAGTGAATGTTTATCATCTTTTCACCTATTTAATCACTTATTTGATAAATGACCAAAATGCCCTTTTTGATAAACTTCAAATTTTGACTCATCCATGCCCATTTTTGTCCAAAAATTAGAATTTGGTTAAATTGCTATTTAAGGACCTCTAATTAATAATCTAAAGCTATTTCACACAAATAGCTTCTAGAAACAAACATTTTGCAACTTTTGCAATTTAGTCCTTTTGGACAATTCAACCACAATTTCACAAGATTGTTTCTTGAAACTTTCACACTAGCATGCATACATAATGTAAACCTCAAAAACTCATTCGTGACCCTCGTATTTGTGGTCTCAAACCGCTATTCTGACTAGGCCCTAAACCGGGATGTTTCATATTATCTCTATGAAATTGATTAATGAGGTCTCGATGAAAGTATGATGAAATTATATTATGTGAAAGTCCCAGTTGAACCTTAGGAATAGAAAGGATACCATTGTCAGGACATGAGACTATTAAGGTCCCGTATAAAACAATGTCTGGGACATGGTGTAACAGTCCAGTTTAGACCCTAGTCGGAATAGTTGTTTTGGGACCACAAATTCGAGTTAGAAAAATATTTTAATATTATTTTCTATGATTATAGTTTGTTATTAAGTATGTGTGAAAGTTTCGTGAATTAATTTCATTGTTTGTGAGTTTAATTTGTAAAAAGGATTAAATTGCAAAAGATGAAAAAGTTGTGTGTTATTTAATTTGTGTGCCGAATTGATGTGGTTGTTAAATGAGGAGTCCTTAAATGGTTATTATGCCATTATAAGGTTAGTGGACATTTATGTCCATAATTCAAGTGTTTTAATTAATGTTTCATTAATGGCAAAAATAGAAGTTTATAATTACTAAGATTTTTAATTAGACAAACATTAAAATTAGATGATTATCATCTTGTTTGTGCCGAAATTCATAAGAAAAGAAAAGAAAATAAGAAAACCAAGCTAGGTATTCGGCCCTTGTTCAAGCAAATTAAGGTATGTTTTGGTTTCGGTTTTTGATAATTTCTACGTTTTTGTAATCGTTGCTTCTAGTACTACAAAACCCATGCCTTACTTTTGGAATTTGATGATGATTTTGAAAAGTGCCATTGATGAATAATTGAGCTTTGTGATGTTGGTTGATGAAATATGAAATATATGTGTTAGATTATCATGTTTTGTCTTTGGATTTTTAGTAAATTTGGGTAATTTGGACTAAATTGTGAAAATAATATTTTGAGGGACTAAAATGTGAAATAAATGGAAAATATGGGTTGCTAGGGACCTATAGAGAATTCGGCTAAGCATGGGTTATATTGAATTTTGTATATTTTGTGATTTTGTGAAATAGGGACTTAAATGTAAAAATGTGAAAATGTGAGGGCTAATTTGTAAAATGCCCTAAATGTGTGTTTTTGGATTGAATTGAATGAACTGGTGAATAAAATAGTTAAATTTGAATATGTATAGATCAAGAACCAAAGAAATCGGATTTAGATCGAGGAAAGTCGAAAGTGATCGAATAGTCGAATTCGTCCGTCTATATCCGTACGAGGTAAGTCCATATAAAAATAAATGTATTTAAGTTGAATTATTTATGTTCATTTGATATTGAATTGTGATGAATGGTTTCGGATGAAATACGTGAGAAATCTGAGAAAATATCGACAATGTATCAATATCCGAAAAGTCCCGTACGAACTTTAGGAATAGATAGGATTCATATGTCATGACATTGAGTTTTGATATGTGATATCGTGTAAGACCACGTCTGGGAAGTTGGCGTCGATTTGAGAATTACATGTAAGACCATGTCTGGGACATTGGCATCGTATTTGATTCGTGTAAGACCTTGTCTGGGACAGTGGCATCGATATTTGATTACATGTAAGACCGCGTCTGAGACATTGGCATTGTACGATTATTCTGTGTATTCCGAGTATCCTATTTGATTTCCGAATGGTTCAACGGGCAATTCTGAGATATGAAATACTATGTGAAATGCGTAATTGTTTCAGGTACGTTTGTGATATACTCTATGGTTGAGCATTGTAACACCCCAAATTTTGGGCCTAGTAGAGTTGGGCCCATTGGGCTTTGGGTTTCATAAAAAAATTTTAAGTGAGCAAGAAAATGACAAATGACATGATGGCTTTAAAGGTTTAATGAATTTGGAGTGTGTAGGTGTGTTGGAGAAGCTCTGGGTTCGAGTTTTGTGGTGGAGGATTCTTAATTTAATTAATTAAGGAATCAGGGTTTTGAGTAGTGGGCTTTTAAATAAAAATAAGTGAAAAATGGCACAAAGAAGCCTATGGTGAAGTGGCTAAGTGATGCCACTAGGGTGTAGAGAGGTGGCGACATATGCATGCAGGGAGGTCTGAGGTTCGAGTGCTAGCTTAGTTTTATTTTGGAATTTAATTTTAGGCTTCTAGAAGGCTGGAAGGGGCATGTAGAGGGACTCTAAGGAGAAGTGATCAGTAGAGAGAATTTAGGAGAAGGATAAGGGAGATATCATGGAGAAAAATTAGGAGATGAGCAGTGGATGAAGTGGTGCCGAATTGGACTTTAGGGGTGGCTAAGTTTCGGCTATAGGCTATATAAATGCGTGTGTGCCGAATTTGAGGTCCTAGGTAATGTCGAATTTTCCATTCTTTTTCTTTCTTTTCTTCCCCTCAATCGGTTCCTCCCATAGCCAAACTCTCCCATTGCTGAAATCTCCTAAAGCCGAATTCCTTTATGCCGAATTCTCTCATAGCCAAACTCTTCTATAGCCGAATTACCACCATCTTTTCTCTTGCCGAAATTCCTAATAGTACCGAACCTTGGTGGTTGTTCCTCCATCACAAATCGATTGTTACCTACTCTCAGTCAAGTGTTGAAAGCCGAATCTAGTTAATAGCTATCTAGGCTATAGGATCGAAAGGGGATTTGGTAAGTATTCGGTTAACCTCTTTTGTACGTTTTGCTAAAGGCCGAAAGGCTATCTAACTGTCCCGTCGTTAACCTTGTATTAACAAGGGTAGGGTTCAAAGATCGCAAGCGTGGTAGGATCGTTAGCAAGGGTAAGTGTACTCAACTCGATTGTGGTTTAAGTGAATGGCCGAATGTGAGTTTGATCTATAGGGGTGACTTGTGTGGATTATGAGTCACTCGAATCTTGATGGTGTGTGTGTGAGTGCAGATCTAGGAGATACTCCTGATTAGTAGCTAAGGAAGGGCTATTAGAACCCGATGGCACACGGTAAGGTTACGGTAAGGTTTCTGCTTTTGGTAGATATTTTGTTTAAGTATGGGTGATTGATTGAAGGTTGGTTGGTTGTAGGTTCAAGACCAAGGATAGTATAGCATGTCGCAGTAACCAGGTGTGTACAAACACTACACACACATGATATCGGCAATGCCGGAAAGCCGAAAAGCCGAAAAGCCGAAAGTGGCTAAATGGGCCTGGTGGGCCCTGAGGCTAAGTTGGATGAAATTGATTGATTTGATAACATGAATTGAGTTAAGCATGCATGTTACATGATCTAGAATTGTTTTGGGCCTAACAGGCCATATGAATGAGATTTGGGTCTAATGGGCCATAAGGATGTGAATTGGGCATAATGGGTTATATGAACGTGAAATGGGCTTGATGGGCTTTATGAAGACCTAGACAAGTATGCTAGGGTTTAATGGACTTTAGGCCTAGTTCTGAACAACTCTCAAACTGCATAAAACTTAATTCTTATAATTAAACATGTCCGTGGACAAGTCGCTGGGTTAGAGTGTGGCAACGGACATATACATGTCTAGGATTGGATTTAGGGAGAGCTTGGTACTTAAGCGGTCCTAGTGGCCCACCTCCTCTTCTCTGGAATCCTACCTGGTGCATAGTGTCTGTTCACTTTAGCCGCGAGGACTTGTTTATGGGCCAAAGTTCATAACTAAAACCCGAGAGGGACCAAATACCCCTGATTTGAAATTTACCAAAATACCCTTAGTTTGAAAATTACCAAAATACCCTTAGATTTGTAAAATTACTAAAATACCCCTGATTTGAAAATTACCAAAATACCCTTAGTTTGAAAATTACCAAAATATCCTTAGATCTGCAAAATTACTAAAATACCCCAGAAGTGTGAAACTACCAGAATACCCTTGATTTGCAGAATTACCAAAACATTCATGATTTACAAAATTTCCAAAATACCTCTATTTTGCAAAATCACCTAAATACCCCTGTAGAGTAGATTTACGAAAATACCCCTGGGTAGTGAAATGACTAAAATACCCCTAAGTGCCGAATGTCCGAGAATGTGTATGTTGCATTCATGAAATATATGTTGCACTTGGGTGGGTTTTGATGATACTGAAGAAGATTTGAGGATCGCATAGTCGCTGACGGCCCGTGGATCCACCGGTGGCTTTAAGCCCATTATAGCGACTTTGCCGCAACGCTTAAATAGTGCCGCCACTGTTGCTACCTTTGGTGTGTAGGGATGGGTGGGTTGATATTTATATCCCCACGGGTGTGTAGGGTTGGAAGGAAATGGTGTGCGTGGTTGGATTTGGGATGGGTGCATTGCATTCATGTGATACTTGATGTGATATGAGGTCGTTATGGGCTAAGGCCCAAGACCATCTGTTTTGATAGGGCCTAGGCCCAATGTGATAATTGTATGTTGATTGGATTACCAAGGGTCGTACACACCGAGTTTCAAACTCACCCATTTTTATTAAATGTTTCAGCGATCCTCGATGCTTGACTCGACGTGGGAGAGGACTCGGAGACAACACACTACAAGATACTTAGAAGTTTTATTTATTTGTCTCAAAAGACATGATTTTAATTACTTTATTTTCGTTGGATGTAATAAGGCCGTGTACTCCGATTTGATCAGAGATTTTGGGTTTTGTTGTTTCAATCATTTATATAATTATTAAACCTAAGTAAATTTCTTATGTTTAAACTTGGTTTCCGAAATACTTAAAATAATAAAATGGGTTTTTATCATTACTTAACAATACTCAAGGATTTTGGGCTTTTGGGTCTTAAATTTTTACTTAGCAAAATTGTTTTGAGTTATACCTTTGATGTGACATTCCCGAATTCGACCATAACGTCTGGGCCGGGTTTGGGGGTGTTACAAGCATAAATGGTAAGTATATATGTGTATATGCACTAGTGAGATATGTGCATAGACTTGATGAGATTAAATGTGATATATGTATGAAGTTGCTATGACCAAAAGAGGTATTTGGAGATATGAATTGTTGGTAAGCAATGGCTAAACAAATGAGCCAAAGTAGAAGTATGAAATTACATTTGAGATATATAAATTATAACAGCCCGATTTAGAGGCTAGCTGGAACAGTGATCTCGGGATCACTATCTGAGATTTGAGAAATTCATTTTCAGGTTATATTATGAGTCAAAGCATAATAGTATATGTACATGAGAATTTTGGTGCTTTAATTTTAGCGATTTCATGTATAATCGTGAAAAAACACTAAATCGCATAAAGTGCAAAAGTTCCATTTTATAAGCTAAAGGTGCCAAAGAGCCATAGATTGATAATTGGAGGTATTTAAAAGGCAATTAGACCCCCAATATTTGCTTGGCCGGCCATAGACTAGCACAGGAGACAAATTTGTCAATGATGGTCAAAGTTGGTGATAGTAGGTGGACTAATTTGACTAGTATTAATAAAATAATGAAAGAAAAGATATCATCTTTTCTCTTTCACTCTTTCACTGAAAATTAGAAGCAAATAGAGGGAAGAAAGCTTCAAAATTTCAGCACACTCTTCTCTTCATAAGTAAGTGTTCTAGTGACCTTTTCTTGAAAATAGTTGTACTTTTGGGACCCCTAAAGCTTAAGCTTTAAAATGAGGGGACTATTGTGCAATATGGTGAAAAGTTTAGAGTTTTTCCATGAGAGCTATCATATTTATTTGCTGCATTTTTATGGGAGAAAATGAGTCTTGGTTGTTAGATGAACAACTCTTGTGAAAGGTGTTGCCATGAAAACACCTAGTTGGACCTTGATGAAAAGGTTACAAAATTATGGTAATTATGTGAAATGTTGAGTTTTGATAATAGCTATAAGAGTATTAAATGTTCACCTAGGCTTATGGAAGGTAGAAATGTGATTAGAATTTATTTACGAGCCTAGGGGCAAAATGGTCATTTTGCCAAAGCCTAGGGGGAAAATAGTAATTTTGTCTAAGCATGATTATTGAAATGATTTTATTAATGAGGTGATTAAAATGAGCTAAATTGCTATTATAGAGCAAGAAGAACTGAGAATCCGCCTCGATCGGGGAAAGAACAAAGTCTTGGACTAAACCGATGAGTTAGCTCATTTTGGAATCGAGGTAAGTTCGTATGTGATTAATGCAATATTTATGTTAGCATAATTGAGAATGCTTGATATCATATTGATGCATGACACTCCATTAAATTGATGTTGAATGAGATGTTGAAGTTCTAGTGGACCATGTGAATATGAAAATACTATCATCGAGATATGAAATAGATAAGGTCCCGTATAAGACCATGTCCGGGACATGGCCTCGGCACTAAGTTGAGATCCCGTATAAGACCATATCCGGGATATGGCTTCAGTAATGAATATGAAAATCGTATAAGACCATATCCGGGATATGGCATCGATACTTGATGTGAAAGTCCATATAAGACCATATCCGGGATGTGGCATTGGCGTTTAGAAGTAACTCCATGTAAGACCACTCCGGGGATGTGGCATTGGCTTCGTCCCTACATGAACGATGTTGAATATGCGTCTTTGACTATCCCTAGTGATTAAAGGGATAAGTAGATGGGTTTAGAAGTAGAACTGAGATTTGTACTAAAGTCATATGAATGAGTGAATACAGGTACTCGTGAATGAGTCACGAAGAAGCGATTACGATATGTGGTACGGTATGTGCTAAATAAGGGCAGTTGTGAGTAAGTATGGCAAGAAGCCTATGACTTGTGTATGGTTAGTTAATGTCATTAATGGATTATTTTATGAGCTTATTGTTGCTATTCATATCCATGCAAACTTACTAAGCTTTATGCTTACCCCTTTCATTGCTCTTTCTCCTTTTAGTATTGCCAAGATAACTCGAGGAACAGGGGCGTAGGAGTTCGAAAATCACACTGTCGACACCACTTTGGTATAACAATTTAGACTTATTTTTGAGTATGGCATGTATAGGACTCGAGTATTTTGTTAGGTCGAAATTGTTGGCCAAAGTGTTGGCTTTGTAAGGCATCAAAACCTCCTTTTGTAATGGTCTATTAAGTTAGGCCGATACTTGGCAAATTCTTATGTTTAATGAAAGTGATTTTCTTGAAGTGTATGCCCTTGTGTATGGTTATTGAATTGAGTACTTGGATATGCCTTTGGGTTATGAATTGTGTTGAAATGGATTGGTGTTTGCATGTGTGTAATGTAGGGTGGAAAAAGGCTTGGTAGATAGCCATCTAATTGTCCACATGAATAGACACACGGGCGTGTGTCTCTATGCCGTGTGTGACATACTCGGTCAGCCCTATGGGCGTGTGAATTGACCGTGTGTCCCCTTGCATGCTAGGTTTGCAAGTCAATCGCGCCCCACGTGCTAGGGACACGGTGTGTGCCCGTGCCGCAGTGTGAAGTCCGCACATTAATTGTGGAATTTAAATCGACCACGGGTAGAAGACACGGCGTGTCTATGTCGTGTGAAGTTAGTCGGAATTGACCACGGGTGGAAGACACGGGCGTGTCTAGGCCGTGTGGAAATGGTCAGGATCGACCACGGGTGAATGACACAGACATGTCTTAGGGGCACACGGGCGTGTCCCTAGACCAACACGGGCGTGTGGCCCCTGTTTTGTTAAAAAGTTCCTGAGCTCGTAAAAGCTCTCGGAATAGTTTCGATACCTCTCGGAGGTATATTTGGGGCCTCTTAGGCTGAGTATGTGCAAGTGATGGGTTTAAACGAAATTTTATAGCCCGTTTCGAGATGTCAAGTGAGATTAGTTAGGTAATGATTCAATCCCGATCCCGGCTTCGAGCACGGGTAAGGGGTGTTACATTTATTGGTATCAGAGCTACGGTTTAGTCGGTTCTAGGACTAACGTAGCATAAGTACGAGTCTAGCTATACATGCCATACGTAAGAGTGTCTGAGTAATGATAATGTGATGGCTCCTGACGTATAAAATTGTGTTTTATGTAGTATATAGATTCTGATCCAGACCGAACTACAGCTGATGATGCTGCGAGTAACGCGTCGGATCCCGCTCAAGGGACCGCGCTAGCTAATAGTAGACCCGATACCTTGGGTCAGGGGGAAGAGGCTCGAGAAGCCTTTCTCCACATGATGAGCAATTGGTATACTAAGTATACCCGAGCAAATCCTAACGCCCAACCCCCTTCACCCGCTCCAGTAGCTCCTCAAGTGGTTGAGGTGGTAAGAAGAGAAAGACCTCCGGTGGATAAGATTCGAAAGCAAGGAGCCGAGGAATTTCGGGCAAATAAGGACGATGACCCAGAGAGAGCGGAATTCTGGCTCGAGAATACCATCAGGGTATTCGATGAGTTATCCTGCACGCCTGAGGAGTGCTTAAAATGTGCGGTATCTCTCCTGAGAGATTCAGCCTACCGATGGTGGAACACCCTAGTGTCAGTGGTGCCAAGGGAGAGAGTTAGCTGGGAATTCTTCCAAGAGGAATACCGGAAGAAATACATCAGCCAGAGGTTCGTTGACCACAAGAAGAAGGAGTTCTTAGAACTGAAGCAAGGCCGTATGTCAGTGACTGATTACGAACGGGAGTTCATAAGGCTTAGCAAGTATGCACAGGAGTGCGTGTCTACCGAAGTCGTCATTGCAAGAGATTTGAAGATAGGTTAAATGAAGATATCCATTTATATGTAGGGGTCCTCGAACTAAAGGAATTTGTAGTGTTGGTAGATAGAGCCTGTAAAGTCAAAGAGTTGGCTAAAGAGAAGAGGAGAGCTGAGAATGAGTCCCGTGACTCAAGGAAGAGACAACTGAATAAGTCTCATCAATCGTCATCTAAGAAATCGAGGGATTTTGCTACTCGACCAGTCGCTTCAGCTGGGTTTTCAACTCGAAGTAAGGGCAAGCAATTTTCGGGGTCGAAAGGGCATACCACTTCAGTTGCTAGTGTGGGCAACGTTCGACCAAGTAGACCAAAATGTCCTCAGTGTGGTAGGCGCCATTCTGGTGAGTGTCGAGCTAGCGAGAAAGCTTGTTTCAGATGTGGGTCCTTAGACCACTTTATCAGGGACTGCCCCGAGGTGGACGAGAAAGAAAAGCTTCAGAATGCAAGATCGGGAAGTACTGCTAGGGGAAGACCACTGAGAAACCCGAGAAATGAGATGGGTAGCAAGAATCCATCTAGAGAGCAAGCTGCTAGAGTCGAGGATAGAGCACCAGCGAGGACATATGCCATTCGTGCTCGTGAAGAGGCATCTTCCCCGACGTAATCACGGGTACCTTTTCTCTCCATAATACTCGTGTTATAGTTTTAATTGATCTGGGATCCACCCACTCAAACATATTCATGAAATTAGTCTCTAGCATGAGCATGCCTATAGAGTCTACCAAATTCATCATAAGAGTGTCTAACCCCATAGGCAAGCATATGTTAGTAGATAAAGTGTGCAAATGATGCCCTTTGATGATTAAAAATCATTGTTTCCCTGTTGATCTTATGCTATTGCCATTTGATGAATTTGACGTCATCCTTGGGATGGATTGGTTAGTCACTCATGAGGTAATTGTGAACTGTGGGAAGAAGCTTATAGAGTTGAGAAGTGAAAATGGGGATTTTATTTGTGTTGAATCAGATAAGTAAGATAGATCACCGGTAGCTTATCGATTGGCCTTGCCACCTGGACTAGAAAAGATTCATGACGTCTTTCACGTATCCATGTTGTGCCGGTACCGTTCAGATCCTTCACATGTCATTGTACCAACAGAGGTAGAGATACAACCGGACTTGACTTATGGTGAAGAGCCGGTTAATATTTTGGCGTGAGAGGTCAAACAGTTGAGAAACAAAAGCATAGCCCTGGTGAAAGTTTTATGGCAAAGGCACGGAATAGAAGAGGCTACATGGGAGCCCGAGGAAATGATGAAAAACCAATACCCCAACCTTTTCACTGGTAAGATTTTTGGGGACGAAAATCCTTAAGGGGGAGAATTATAACAGCCCGATTTAGGGGCTAGCCAGAACAGTGATCTCGGGATAACTAATCCAAGATTTGATAAATTCATTTTCAGGTTATATTATGAGTCAAAGCATGATAGTATATGTACATGAGAATTTTGGTGCTTAGCGATTCCATGTATAATCGTGAAAAATGACTAAATCGCATAAAGTGCGAAAGTTCCATTTTATAAGCTAAAGGTGCCAAAGAGCCATAGATTGATAATTGAAGGTCTTTAAAAGGCAATTAGACCCTCAATATTTGCTTGGTCGGCCATAGACTAGCATAGGAGACAAATTTTCAATGATGGTCAAAGTTGGTGATAGTAGGTGGACTAATTTGACTAGTATTAATAAAATAAGGAAAGAAAAGATATCATATTTTCTCTTTCACTCTTCCACCAAAAATTAGAAGCAAATAGAGGGAAGAAAACTTCAAAATTTCAACACACTCTTCTCTTCATAAGTAAGTGTTCTAGTGACCTTTTCTTGAAAATAGTTGTACTTTTGGGACCCCTAAAGCTTAAGCTTACAAATGAGGGGACTATTGTGCAATATGGTGAAAATTTTAGAGTTTTTCCATGAGAGCTATCATAGTTATTTTCTGCATTTTTATGGGAGAAATTGAGTCTTGGTTGTTAGATGAACAACTCTTGTGAAAGGTGTTGCCATGAAAACACCTAGTTGGACCTTGATGAAAAGGTTACAAAATTGTGGTAATTATGTGAAATGTTGAGTTTTTATAATAGCTATAAGAGTATTAAATGTTCACCTAGGCTTATGGAAGGTAGAAATGTGATTAGAATTTATTTCCGAGCCTAGGGGCAAAATGGTCATTTTGCCAAAGCCTAGGGGCAAAATAGTAATTTTGCCTAAGCATGATTATTGAAATTCTTTTATTAATGAGGTGATTAAAATGAGCTAAATTTCTATTATAGAGCAAGAAGAACCGAGAATCCACCTCGATCGGGGAAAGAACAAAGTCTTGGACTAAACCGACGAGTTAGCTCATTTTGGAATCGAGGTAAGTTTGTATGTGATTAATGCAATATTTATGTTAGCATAATTGAGAATGCTTGATATCATATTGATGTATGACACTCCATTAAATTGATGTTGAATGAGATGTTGAAGTCCTAGTGGACCATGTGAATATGAAAATGCTATCATCGAGATATGAAATAGATATGGTCCCGTATAAGACCATGTCCGGGACATGGCCTCGGCACTGAGTTGAGATCCCGTATAAGACCATATCCGGGATATGGCTTCGGTAATGAATATGAAAATCGTATAAGACCATATCCGGGATATGGCATCGATACTTGTTGTGAAAGTCCATATAAGACCATATCCGGGATGTGGCATTGGCGTTTAGAAGTATCTCCATGTAAGACCACTCCGGGGATGTGGCATTGGTTTCGTCCCTACATGAACGATGTTGAATATGCTTCTTTGACTATCCCTAGTGATTAAAGGGATAAGTAGATGGGTTTAGAAGTAGAAATGAGATTTGTACTAAAGTCATATGAATGAGTGAATACAGGTACTCGTGAATGAGTCATGAAGAAGCGATTACAATATGTGGTACGGTATGTGCTAAATAAGGGCAATTGTGAGTAAGTATGGCAAAAAGCCTATGACTTGTGTATGGTTAGTTAATGTCATGAATGGATTATTTTATGAGCTTATTGTTGCTATTCATATTCATGCAAACTTACTAAGCTTTATGCTTACCCCTTTCATTGCTCTTTCTCCTTGTAGAATTGCCAAGATAACTCGAGGAACGGGGACGTAGGAGTTTTGAAATCACACTACTGACACCACTTTGGTATAACAATTTAGACTTATTTTTTAGTATGGCATGTATAGGACTCGAGTATTTTGTTAGGTCGAAATTGTTGGCCAAAGTGTTGGCTTTGTAAGGCATCAAAATCTCCTTTTGTAATGGTCTATTAAGTTAGGCCGATACTTGGCAAATTCTTATGTTTAATGAAAGTGATTTTCTTGAAGTGTATGTGTAACACCCCTAACCCGTATCCGTTGCCAGGTTAGGGTTACGAGGTATTATCGATTAAAACCCAACCCAGATTGAACATTTTAAATCATTATCAGACCCACTTCAATCATATCACATTGCATGTAACACCCCTTACCCGGGTTATACGCCGGAACCAAGCCCGAGGCGTTACCAAACTCAAACCACTTGATCGCCACTTAGGCTCGTCGTAACTACTCTCTGAAGTCCTCTCAACAACCTCATTCTCGACTTACGAGGCCTCACTCCTACACACGAGGACTCTCGAGACTAAACCGGAACTTTTACGATGCTTAAAATTTTTCTCTTTTATATAGGTCTCACACACCCGTGCAAGATTAGACACGCCCGTGCATGGACACACACGCCTATGTCCCCAAATCGTGCCTAAAAACCCAGCATTCTGCCAATGCCCCACGGCCAAGGCACACGCCCGTGCTCACCACCCGTGGTGCACACTGACTTCACACACACGGCCTCAAAGCCTAGTCACACGCCCGTGTGGCTAGCCCGTGGACTATCCTGATTTAAAATGTTAACATGCAGGGGCGCCGGCCTGCCACAAAGACACGCCTGTGGGGACTGATCAGTGTCACACATGGCCTAGACACACGGCCGTGTGTCTACCCACATGGTCAAGAACAAGACTAAGTGTCAAGTTCTTTTAACCCTTCTAACATACACAACATATACTCAACTAACACCATCATAATCAACTCAAATTGAACTGCATTCTCACATAGAAAACTACATCTTTCTTTCATATAATGTAATAGCCAACACCCATGGCAATATACAAAATAAGCTATCCATCTAAAGGCCAACACATCTTAGCCATTTACAACAAAATCCACTAACTTGTCTAGCCCCTATACATGCCATATACAAAACATTAAGTTTCATGTACCAAAGTGTGCTGATATGTGGGCTATCTTCTGATGATCCTCGTATCTCGATTCAACGCTTTTAATCTATAAGACAAGGGAAAAGAAAGAGAGTAAGATTTGAGCTTAGTAAGTTTACCCATAAAAAATTAAGCAACATAGTATAAGCTAAGCAACCATTAGCATTATACCAACAAGTAATTCACAACTATGCTTACTCTTTCTATCCCTTACCACATTTCCAACACATCATGAGTCACATACTCATAAACATCGAAAGGAACCCCTGTATTCTATGTCACGTTTACACAATATACAACACGTCATTATTTCTCATAATATATCCACACAGTTTATCCACATAACTTATCCACACAGCCTATTCACACAGCTAGTTCACATAACTAATCCACACAGCTATTACACACATCTAATTCACGTAATTAATCCATACAGATATCACACACAGCTAATTCACGTAATTAATCCATACAGATATCACACACAGCTAATACACACAGTTAATCCACACAACCAATATCTCAGTGGTTTCGCACTTAGCACACCACAATTGATTAATAAGGTGGTATCGCACTTAGCCTACCACAAAGGTATTCATAGTAGTTCAGCACATAGCCCACTAGACGATATACCTCACGATAGCATCGCACATAGCTAGCTCATCGTCAATATGCATTAGAATGGTATTGCACTTAGCCCACCACCTAACTTTATCACAACACATGCACAAGTCTACTTACTTAATCATTCTCGATCATACATTCATTTCACATTTTCTACTACATTCATCCCACATAGGTTCTCAAATATGCTACACACTAGCTAGCATTAACAAATTGTAAGTATGAATGCATTATTTATGCATAGACTTACCTCGATACTCAAAAGTATAGAAATATGCAATTTAGTCCACCACCTTGCTTTTGCCTCGGTTTCGATCCGGGCTTCATCTTTCTTGATCTATAATGAATAATTCAGCTTATTCAATACACAAATTGACTAAATTGACCCACATTTCATACTTTAGCAAAATTACTATGTTGCCCCTAAACTTCCTCATATTTACACTTTAGCCCCAAGGCACGTAAAGTGATTTTTATTCAACTTTCTACCCCTTTCATGCTTAGCCGAACCACTTACTCAACTAAAGCATTCATCAAATCTCACTAAATCACACATGTATGACCAAACTAAAGTTTTTCTCAATCAAGTCCCTACATGCATTTTCATGGAAAATCACTTAACAAAAGATGTTTCTACTACATCAAGCTTTCATAATCTTCCATAAAACATCAAAATACATGCATGTCATTCATGACCACATTTTTGAACATCCATTATAGCTCATCAAATAGCTAAAAATAGCTTACTCATGCTACCGAGACTTCAAAAATACAAAGAATATCAAAATCAGGCTTAAGAGCACTTACTAGCAAGCTTGAAAAATTGAAAGAACCCTAACAATGGCTTCTCAAATTTTCTGGCAGCTAAAGGGAAGAAGATGAATGAATTTGTCATCTTTTCACCTATTTTAATCACTTATTTGATAAATGACCAAAATGCCCTTTTTGATAAACTTCAAATTTTGACTCATCCATGCCCATTTTTGTCCAAAAATTAGAATTTGGGTAAATTGCTATTTAAGGACCTCTAATTAAAAATCTAAAGCTATTTCACACAAATAGATTCTAGAAACACACATTTTGCAACTTTTGCAATTTAGTCCTTTTGGACAATTCAACCACAATTTCACAAAATTGCTTCATGAAACTTTCACACTAGCATGCATACATAATATAAACCTCAAAAACTCATTCATAACCCTCGGATTTACGGTCTCGAACCACTATTCCTACTAGGCCCTAAATCGGGATGTTACATTGCATCACAGATGAACAAACTTCATTAATAATCCTATCAGACTCGCTTGCACGTAATTACATATCAACATATACCTATCACTTATTTTATCAAAAGTTGAAACCAACTAACATGCACCACAACTAAACTACTTATTTTTAATATATGAAAAGATCGAAATATATAAACATTTCATGCATGATATTCGTTATACATATGGTCATAACCGAATGCATAATATGTAATAATGTACTTCCATAGCATGATTTATAAATTAACTTACAAATCACTAATCCATAAAACCAAATTCACATAAAAGGCATTTTTGATCAAATAACAAAAGTTACTATTCATTTGGTCATTAAATATAAAAGCCCAATATGCACATGTTTATAAACATTTTACCAAAACGAATTATCTAATGCCAAAACCAATATACATATATGTCAAAACCTTGCTTATCCAAATCTAGGGTACACCAAATTTTATACCAATGGCCGAAAACATCCATACATATCAATAATCACATCTCTTAAAATTAACATAGCCAAATTTTAAAGTTTGATACATATCTTACCATAACCTAAACATATAAATCAATCTTCATACATACACATATACATGTTATGTTCGAATATACACAACCCAAAGACATAACCTACATTGCCATTCATACCAATCATGTAAGTATACCTACTTTATCCTACAAATACCATGACCGAATATTACAACTATGATTAACTCAATTCATTTAATTCTCATATCCAAATACCAAACATAACACATTAAGATATATACACCAAAATAATTTAATACCATAGCCGAATCTATATAAAACCATGATACCATAATTTAGCCATTTTCGCATGGCATTTTGCATATACACATAATTCAAAATCAACTCAAAAGTGACATAGCCTATACATGCCATAATTTTCAAAATAAGTACAACTTATAAGGTACCAAAGTTAGTTGATAGTGTGATAGACTTGACGATGATCCCTGAGCTCAAAACCGGGCTTCAAAACCTAATAAACAACACAACAACCACATAGAGTAAGCTATCATAGCTTAGTAAGTTATAAACAATTACAAAATAATGCATTAAACATTATAGTAGTCAACTCACACATTTTATAACCCATAATGTTGAATACTCAAACATTTCATATTAAGTTTCACCTTGAACTATAAACCATTTTCTCATCTCAAAACAAATTTATAAGCAAATAAATATATCACATTTCATTAATTTCATATGCAAATATTACTTATCGAATTTGTACTTAATTTTCAAACCATCATGAATCACATACCTGATCATTTTATTTTTGTTTAACACATTTCACTAATCAATATTCTTGGAGGATCCGCAAACCCGCACACTCGATGCCAAACCATGTAATGTATCACACACTTAGTGTCGTCACCTTAACATATCGCACACATAGTGCCAAATATTTGTAATGTATCGCACACTTAGTGCCATTACATTAATATTCCACACACTTAGTTCCAAATGACCGATTTCGCACACACAGTTCTCGGTGTTTAGATTCGCACACTTAGTGCTTTACTTGAACAAGTTAATTCACTTCAGTAACCACATATTTACATTCAATTAAGATTATTACATCTATATTTCAACATCACATTCGGCTATACTAAATATATACAAATATGCATTACATTCGGCCAAATTCATCTCTTAAATCAATATCTCACATAGCTATATCACTAACATATACGTATACTTCACATTCAACTAAATTCATCTCCTAACCAATATTTCATTCGGCATTATCATATTGTACATATTTACCTCTAATAAATACATGTACATCATTGTAGATAAAATTTCAATTCAACCCAATTGCTTAAAAACTTACCTCGAATATTGACGGACTTTGTTTTTCGACTATTCAATTAACTTCTCCTTTCCCCGATCCAATCCCGATCCTTTTTGTTCTTGATCTAAATCAATTTCAAATTAGGTTCATTCAATATATTTTCATTCAATTTAGTCCAAAAACATAAAATTGGGCAAATTACAATTTTACCCCTGACATTTTACACTTTTTGCAATTTAGTCCCCATTGCACAAAACACAAAATACTCAAAATTTAACCACACTTCTTTAGGGTCGAATCTTCATCCTCTTATTACAAGCTCATACAATTCATTTATTTCACATTTTAGTCCCTCAAAAATTTATTTTTGCAATTTGATCCTAAGTAATAAATTTTATCAAAAATTCAAAGACAAAACTTCTTAATCTAACACATATAATCAATATTTCATCATCAACTCACAAAAATAACAAGCTTCCTTCAATGGCAATTCACAAAATACACATCCAATTCAAAAATTCAAGCATTGGCTAGCTAAATCACATTGCAACGATCTCAAAAACGTAAAAATTATCAAAAACTGAACAAAATCACTTACTTAATTAAGCCTCCACAAAGGCTTAGAATAAAGCTAGGTTTTTCTTTCTTTTCTTTTGCTAAGTTTCGGTCATGCAACAAAGAAGATGAACATTTTCATCTCTTTCTTTCCAATATAATATTTTATCATATATTATAATATATCATAATGTTATAAAATAAAATAAACAACTTTAAATCACTATTACATGCATTTTGGCCGGCCACTAAGTTCAATTGTGGTTAAATTGCTACTTTAAACCTCCAATTTTTAAAGACATCATCAATTCAGTACTTACACATTTAACCACCAAAATTTCTTTTTACGCGATTAAGCCTTTTTCACAATTAAGCACTAAAACGATCAAATTTTAATACAAAATTTTCACACACACCAATTCACACATAATGAGCATAGAAAATAATATTAAAATATTTTTCTGACTCAGATTCGTGGTCCCGAAACCACCATTCCGATTAGGGTCAAAATCGGGCTGTTACAGTATGCCCTTGTGTATGGTTGTTGAATTGAGTACTTGGATATGCCTTTGGGTTATGAATTTTGTTGAAATGGATTGGTGTTTGCATGTGTGTAATGTAGGGTGGCAAAAGGCTTGGTAGATAGCCATCTAATTGTCCACATGAATAAACACACGGGCGTGTGTGTATGCCGTATGTGACATACGGTTAGCCCTATGGGCGTGTGAATTGACCGTGTGTCCCCTTGCATGCTAGGTTTGCAAGTCAGTACGCTCCATGGGCTAGGGACACGGGCGTGTGCCCAGGCCATGTGAAGTATGCACATTAATTGTGGAATTTAAATCGACCACGGGTAGAAGACACGGGCGTGTCTATGCCGTGTGAAGTTAGTTAGAATTGACCACGGATGGAAGACACGGGCATGTCTAGGCCGTGTGAAATTGGTCAGGATCGACCACGGGTGAATGACACAGACATGTCTTAGGGGCACACGGGCGTGTCCCTACACCAACACGGGCGTGTGGCCCCTGTTTTGTTGAAAAGTTCCCGAGCTCGTAAAAGCTCCCGGAATAGTTCTAATACCTCTCAGAGGTATATTTGGGGCCTCTTAGGCCGAGTATATGCAAGTGATGGGTTTAAATGAAATTTTATAGCCCGTTTCAAGATGTCAAGTGAGATTAGTTAGGTAATGCTTCAATCCCGGTCCCGGCTTCGGGCACGGGTAAGGGGTGTTACATAAATGATCTTGCAATTGATATGATTTTGAATGTTTATATGTTAAGTTTATTTGTATATGGCTTACTAAGCTTTGGAAAGCTTACTTTGTGTGTATTTGCATTGTCTTATAGATCGTTAAAGCTACGGAAGGCTCGGGGATCATCAAGGATCGTCACCACACTATCAAACTCTATTTTGGTACCTTTTGAAAGTGTAAATATTTAAGTATGGCATGTATAGTCTAGTTGAAATGGTTGATGTTTGAGTTGTATATAAATAGCCATGTGATTTGGCTAGATAATGAACATGATGTGAATGAGTAATTATGCTATATGATGCATAGTTTGATATGTTTAGTGATTAATGGTTGAATTGATGAAATGATCATATTTATGATAAGTATTATGATGCAAAGTTGGCATAATATTGATAAAGGGTTGTAACATTGAATTGGTAAGTTTTTGAATGGTTTATACTTAGAAATGCTTGTGATGTGAATGAGATAAATGTTACATAAATTGGTATGCTTGATATGTTCTTGAATGGTTAGAAAAGTTGGTCATTTGGATATGATTTGAATTGGTATAATACTTGTAGGTTTAACCCAATGTGTGGGTGGAAATTGGCCTTGTAAATGGCTTATAATTGCCCACATGGTTGAGCACACGGGCGTGTGGCTCGACCGTGTCCTTCGTGGTTGTAATTCAAAACAAGTCAGGCTCGACCACGGGCTGGACACACAGGCGTGTGGCTGGCCGTGTGGTGCAAGTCAGTGTCGACCACGGGTGAGGCACACGGGCGTGTCTTAGGCCGTGTGGGAAAGTTAGTATGTATGCCCTATTTTGGCACGGCTCGGACACACGGGCGTGTCTGAGGCCGTGTGAGGCACACGGCCTGTCCATACGGGCGTGTGACCTCTGTAACTTTGAAAAATGTTTGATTTTCAGAAAAATTTTGTATGATTCCAGTTTAGTCTCGACCCCTTTCTAATGCATGTTTAAGGTCTAGTAGACCTCTTTAAGGTACTATATGCTTGTATTCTGTTATGACTTGACGATGATATACTTTATGATACGAAATGATTGTAAAAGTTTCCGATTGTCCGGTAATGCCTCTTAACCCTAGACCAACGATGGTTACGGGTTAGGGGTGTTACTTTTGATTGGTATCAGAGCTATGGTTTAGTCGATTCTAGGACTAACGTAGCGTGTGAGAGTCTAGGAATACATGCCATGAAACACCCCTTACCCGTATTCAACTCCGAAATCGGGTATGAGGCATTACCGGACTTGAATTGCTTGAGCATTCGACTTTGGGCTATAAAATTCGTCCCAATTTAAAACTTTTTCATTTACAATTGTAACATCCCTATCATGGGTCTACAAGACCCTTTTCATATACTCGAGATGCTGAGGGACCAAACTGAAACTTTTACACACTTTAAAATTTTTGACATAAAATTGGACCACACGCCCATGTGAAGAGTGGGACACGCCCGTGTGATGAGTGGGACACGCCCGTGTGACATATCACACACCCGTGTACCATGCCCATGTAGAATTATTTTCTTTTCAAACCTACAGGGGTTTTCACACGGCCGGATACATGCTCGTGTTCTTGGCCCGTGTGCTCCACACGGCCTAGACATGCCCGTGTCCTCGCCCGTGTGTAAAAACATGAGTAATCTATTTGTGACGTCAGTAACCCATTTATGGACACACGGCTTAGGCACACGCCCGTGTGTCTAGCCCGTGGTCGACACTGACTTGCAACACTAACATGTAGGGGACACACGGCCAAGTCACATGCCCATGGGACGATCAGGTGTCACACACACGGTCTAGACACACGCCCGTGTGTCTATCCGTGTGGACCAATTCAAGGCTATTTTCCAAGCCATTTAGCCACCCTCACTTGCACACATTCACACATCACCACAATACATTTTCAATAATCAATTATAACTCTTGAATTATCACATTTGAGTCATGAAAATCAAATCTTTATCCCATATACGAGGGAGAACTATTACTAGTACAATTACAAATGACTTGAGCCATCATCTATGGCTATATACAACCGAACCATAAACTCTTTTAGGCCAACACATTTGGCTACTTTAACTATGACTTAATTAAACCAAAATAAGATCCCTATACATTCCATATCTCAAGAATACTTGAATCTCATACCCAAGTGTCTGCTCGATAGTGAGAAAGCATCTCCAGCGGTTTCCAACCCGAGCTAGTTAAGTTAACCTATAAGAGATGGGAAAGAAAGAGGAGTAAGCAATAACGCTTAGTAAGTTCATATGCAAATGACAAGCAACTATTGTCATTTATTTATTACCCTCAACCACAAGGTAATATAATGAGATTTAAACTTAAGGTAATAGTTATCCATTCAATCATTCATAATGCTTACTCATTCTAAACTTTCACCTGTTACAAACTCATTTCGTAAAACATTGTTCATCTTTACTTGCATTTATACCCTACATTTATCACCACAAAGCCACATGCAAATTACACTTAGCCAAGTTTCTCGATATCACCCCAGAATAATAATAAATACTCGATGGTGTAACAGCCCAATTTTGACCCTAATCGGAATTGTGGTTTCAGGACCACAAATTCGAGTCTGAAAAAAATATTTTAAAATTATTTTCTGCATTTACTATGTGTGAATTTGTTTGTGTTAAATTTTCGTGACTTAATTTTATCGTTTAGGTGTCCGATTAAATAAAAGGACTTAATCGCGTAAAGTGAAAATTTGATGGTTAGATGTTAAAGTGCTTAATTGTTGATGTCTTTTTAATATGGAGGATTTGCATTTTAATTAGTCCCTTTTATATATAGTGGACGGCATGTGTGATTATAAATGACTTTATTATATGTATTTATATATTATAAAAGTTATAATTATTAATTATATATTATATTAATATATAATAATACATAAAATAAAAGAGAAAGTCATTCATTCTTTTATGTTTGGTGACCGAAACAAAGAAAATAAAAAAGAAAGAAAACATAGCTAGGTATTCGGCCATTGTCAAGGGTGATTAAGGTATGTAACTAGTTCGGTTTTCGATAATTTCTATGTTTTTGAGATCATTGCTTAGAAATCTTCAAGACCCATGCTTTAATTTTTGTGATTGATGAATATTTTGAGTTGAGCCATTGTTGATAGCTTTTTATTTATGTTGTTTAAGGATGAATTATGATAATTATGTGATAGATTTATAAGTTTCATCTTTGAATTTTTGATGAAATTGAGTATGTTGGACTAAATTGAAAAAATAAATTTTAGAGGGACTAAAATGTGAAATAAATGAAATGGATGGACTTGTATGAGTACTAAGAATATTCGGCCCTTAAGGTGTGTGGCCAAATTTTGTGTATTTTGTGTTTTGTGCAAATAGGAATAAATTGTAAAAAGTGTGAAATGTTAGGGGCAAAATGGTAATTTGCCCATTTATGTGTTTTTGGATTAAATTGAATGAAAATATATTTGAATGAGCTTAATTTGAACATGTTTAGATCAAGAACCAAAGAAAACGGATTTGGATCGGGGAAAAGCAAAAATAGTTGAATAGCCGGTTTTCGTCGTCCGTCGATATCCGAGGTAAGTCTCTAAGCAAATAATCATCGTAAATTATTTATGTAATTTGGTATGTGCTGAAATTTGGAATCATCATAATTATATTTGAATTAGCCGAATTTGGCTAAGTATAATATTCGATTCGGATAGGTTATTGAATGATATGTGTTATTTGAATGTTCGTACAATAAGTTTGAAACGAGTATTACTATTCAGGCTTTGAGCCTAGCAAGCCTTGGGCTGGTGAACTTATTAGGCTTTATGCCTAGCAGGCTTAATGCCGGTGATTAAATATCAGACCTCGAGTCTAGCAGGCTTAGTGCCGGTGTGTGATTCAGGCTTATGCCTAGCAGGTTTTATACCGGTAATTTAAAATACGAGCTTATGCTTCCGAAATGATTGAGCTATGGTGGCAATTGAACAAGCTAAAGTTTATTTAAATGAATTAGATTTATTCGGCCACAAGGTATTTAATGATATAAGTATATGTTATATGTGATGCTTATTGAATAAGTAAGTTGATAGAAGTTGTGTTTGTGTATTCGGCATTTTGGATATATGGATAAAATGACATCGAATTGATATTGTTTACTTGCAACATAAGAGTATTAAATGGTTGTATGAGTATTTGTACATATATAAGTTCGGTAATGTGGAAATTTTATATATAATTATACATTCGGCCATGTGGAGATTTTATGTATATGTGTTTTCGGTTATATGAAATCATTTGTATATATATAGATATATATACATTCGATTGTATTTAGTTAAGTTGTACATGGTACTTATTAAATTGGATGTATTGGTAAACTTATTTAAATATGTGGAATTGATTTAGTGTTAACCAAATTACCTTGTAAGGAAGGTGGTATTGGCTTTGATGTCCTAATTGTGCTATGTAATTACTAAGGTTATAAAATGATTGGTTTTTAATATAGAAAGTTTGATTATGTAATTATATTTGGTTGAGGCTTACTAAGCTAAGTTAGCTTACTCGGTGTGTTTGTCACTCTGTTTTATAAATTTTGGTCAAGCTACGAGCTCGGAGGGGGATCGTCATCGAAGTTATTCACACTATCGACTTATTTGGTACTTTAAAGTTTGGATTTTGAACATAAGGCATGTATAGGCTAGAATTTTGTTTTGATCTAATAAGTTTTGTTCTTGTAAATATCACATGGCCATGCGAAAATGGCTAAATGGTGGTTCTTTAGTCTTAGAAGTATACGACCATGGTGTTTGCTTGTTATGTGTGTTTATTTGCTAGTGTAAGTATGCTTGCGATGATAGTAGGGTGGAATGTGATTTTGTCTATGCATGTTTTTTTTTTTTTTTAAATTATGGATGGAAATGTGTTTGATAAATAGTTGATCTTAGTCATATGATTCGAATGGTAAGGTTGGCAATTTTTCATGTAAAAATTGGATTAATAATTTAATTGATGTAAGGTGTGATTTATTAAGCCAAAAGAATTGTTAGCCGAATGGTGTGTTAAGTATATTAAAAAATGGATCATGAATCAATACTTGTGAATCACTCATTTTGGTATATGACATATTCGGTCAGGTGTCGAAACCTTATGTTATGTATTTTAGATGAACATATTCGCATATGGCACAAATATGTGCATGTACATCTAGTTTGAGTTTAGATGTTTCGGATTAGGAAAGACATATTTTGTGTAGTTGGGAACGAGTATGTTATTCTAGATGTTTTGAACTATGTTTTGTATGGTTGTACAAGCAATTGGTATATATATTGAGCATGGTTAAATGAAATCTTATTCAAAAATACATGTATTTCTAGTTTTGGTATTTAACAAATTTGCTTTAGTATATTATAAATGAGCATGAGCATGTTTGAAATTTTGAATTTAAATTGACTTCATGAAATGCAACCTTTGGAATTGATGAAATTTTTTTTTATAAGAATTGGTTAACGGATCCAAATTGTATTCGAGAGGGTTTAAGCATATTATAACAATGTATTATATTTCACTACGCTTTTGGTTTTAACAATATGAGCAGAAAATTTTAGTGATGATTTGGGCTATATTCGGTAATGCCCTCTTAACCCTAATTCGGCGATGGATACGGGTTAAGGGTGTTACATTTTATTAATATCAGAGCTTATAGTTTAGTCGATTCTAGGACTATCGTAGTGCGTGTGAGTCTAGCTATACATGCCTTAAATTATAATGCGATAGTGTGATGACTTCTGACATATGAATTGTGTTTTATATAGTAAATGGATCCCGATAGAGTCGTAGCAGATGATGTTGAGAGCGTAGCGCCTAATCCCGCGCAAGGGACAGCGCCGATAGAATCTCAACCTACTTCGAGTAATCCAGAGGGGGAGGCTAGACAAGCCTTCTACCAAGTGATGAACGACTGGTTTACTCAATATATTTGGATTAATCCGACTGTGCAACAACCTCCACCCCCGAATAATCCATCTCCGATACCTATGGTACCTCCGATGTTAGATTCAATGAGATTTAACAGGCCTCCTGTAGATAAAATCAGGAAACACGGGGCCGGAGAGTTTAAAGCAAATGATGATGATGATGCAGAACGAGCTGAACTGTGGCTTGATAATACTATTCGTGTATTCGACGAGCTATCATGTACTCTGGATGAATGCTTAAAATGTGCTATATCCTTATTACGGGACACCGCATATCACTGGTGGAATACACTAGTATCGGTGGTCCCGAAAGAGAAAGTGACCTGGGAATTTTTCTAGACTGAGTTTCGTAAGAAATATATCAGTCAGAGATTCATCGACCAAAAACATAAAGAATTTTTGAAATTGAAACAGGGTCGTATGACCGTGACTGAGTATGAACGGAAATTTGTGAGATTAAGCCGATATGCTCGTGAATGCATTTCAAACGAGGCCATAATGTGTAAAAGATTCGAAGACAGTTTGAATGAAGACATTAAGTTGCTGGTCGGCATACTTGAAATTAAACAGTTCGTAGTACTTGTTGAGCGAGCTTGTAAAGCCGAAGAGCTTGGAAAAGAGAAAAGAAAAGCCAAATTTGAAACTAGAGACATCCGTAAAAGATCATCGAGTAAGACCTTTCATTCTGTATCAAAGAAGTTCAGAGATGAACCCAGTCAACATAAAGCTACTTCAGGCTTTTCTAGACGAGACCGAGAACGACCTCCTATGGGTTCTCGAGCTACTTCGATGGCCAGTGTTGGTAATGTTCAGCAGAACAGGGTTGAGTGCAAGCATTGTGGAAAATGGCATTCTGGGAGTTGTAGATTGCATGATCGGTCCTGTTTTAAATGTGGATCAATGGACCATTTTATCCGGGAGTGCCCGATGTTAGCCGAGCAAAACACTGTTCAGAATGCGAGACCGAGCAACGTGTCAGCACAAGGCAGACCACCCAAACATTCGGGTAATGTAGGTGGCAGTCAGAGAGGAACAAAGGATACTGCGGTTCGATCAGAGGCTCGTGCACCTACTAGAGCATATGCTATACGCGCTCGTGAGGCTGCTTCTTCCCTAGATGTTATTACCGGTACTTTCACTCGTTATGATACTAGTGTTATTGCGTTGATTGATCCTGGTTCGACTCATTCTTATGTGTGTGAAACATTAGTATCCAGTAAGACTCTACCTGTTGAGTCTACTGAGTTTGTGATTCGGGTATCAAACCCCCTGGGCCGGTGTGTATTGGTTGACAAAGTATGTAAAGGTTGCCCGTTGATGATTCGGGATTCATATTTTCCAGCCGATTTGATGTTGTTACCTTTTGATGAATTCGATATAATTCTGGGCATGGACTGGTTGACTTTGCACGATGCTGCTGTTAATTGCAAAAGAAAGACCATTGATTTGAGATGTCAAAACGGTGAAATTATTCGGATTGAATCTAGTGATTTGAATGGATTACTAGCAGTAATATCTTCGATGTTAGCCCGAAAATACGTGAAAAAGGGTTGTGAAGCTTACTTTGCTTATGTGCTTGATAGAAAAGTGACTGAAAAGAAGATTGAATTTGTACCAGCTGTGTGCGAGTACTCGGATGTGTTTCCTGAAGAATTACCGGGTTTGCCACCTGTTCGAGAAGTAGAGTTTGGTATTGAGTTAGTACCGGGGACGACTCCGATTTTGATAGCTCCGTATCGGATGGAACCTACTGAATTAAAAGAGTTGAAAGCATAGTTGCAAGAGTTAACAGATAAGGGTTTTGCACGATCGAGTTTCTCTCCTTAGGGTGCACCAGTTCTATTTGTGAAAAAGAAAGATGGAACTATGCGAATGTGTATTGATTACCGATAACTCAATAAGGTGACTATAAAGAATAAATACCCGTTGCCACGGATTGACGACTTGTTTGATTAGTTGAAAGGGGCTTCAATGTTTTCAAAGATAGATTTGAGGTCGGGTTATTATCAGTTGCGAGTCAGAGATTCTGATGTGCCAAAGACTGCTTTTCAGATGAGGTACGGACACTATGAGTTTTTGGTTATACCCTTCGGACTTACTAACGCACCTGCTGTTTTTATGGATATGATGAATCAAATTTTCAGACAGTATTTGGATCGGTTTGTTGTAGTGTTTATAGATGATATTCTAATCTACTCTAGAGATGAAACTGAGCATGCCGAGCATCTGAGACTTGTGCTACAAACTTTGCGAGATAAATAGTTGTATGCAAAGTTTATTAAGTGTGAGTTCTGGTTACGTGAGGTCAGTTTTCTGGGCCATGTTGTTTCAGCATTAGGTATTCGGGTTGATTCGAATAAAGTATCGGCTATACTTGATTGGAAATCACCGAAAAATGTTTCTGAAATTCGAAGCTTTCTAGGGCTCGCTGGTTACTACAGAAGATTTGTGAAAGGTTTTTCTATGATAGCTACACCGTTAACAAAGCTATTACAGAAAGATGTTAAGTTCGAGTGGTCGGAAAAGTGTCAGAAAAGTTTTGATCAGTTGAAAGCTCATTTAACTGAAGCTCCAGCGTTAGTCCAGCCTGAATCGGGTAAAGAATTTGTTATTTATAGTGATGCATCTTTGAATGGTTTGGGTTGTGTTTTGATGCAGGAAGGCAAAGTCATAGCTTATGCCTCGAGACAGTTGAAGCCACACGAAAGAAACTATCTGACACATGATTTGGAGCTAGCATCCATTGTGTTTGCGTTAAAGATATGGCGTCATTATCTGTTCGGTGAGAAATGTCATGTCTATTCAGATCACAAAATTATGAAGTATTTGATGAATCAGAAAGATTCAAAATTTGAGACAACGCCGATGGTTAGAGCTGTTGAAAGATTATGAGCTAGTGATTGACTATCATCCGGGAAAAGCTAATATTGTTGCAGATGCTTTAAGTCAAAAGTCATTATTTTCTCTACGTACGATGAATGCGCATATGGTTATGTCTGATGATGGTTCGATAGTAGCCGAATTAAAAGCAAGACCGTTGTTTATTCAACAAATTAGTGATGCCCAGAAAGTTGATAAAGATTTGATGGAAAAACGAGCTCAGTGTGAAAGTGATGTTGAGTCAGAGTTTCGAATTGATGAGAATGACTGTTTGAAACTCAAAGACCGAATATGTGTTCCAAAGAATTCAGAGTTGATTCAGATGATATTGAATGAAGCTCATAGCAGTCGATTATCCGCTCATCCGGTAGCACGAAAAATGTATAACGATCCAAATAAGATTATTGGTGGCTCGGTATGAAACGAGACATATCTGAATTTGTCTTGAAGTGCTTAGTTTGTCAATAAGTAAAAGCCGAACATCAGGTACCTTCTGGGTTGCTTCAGCCGATCATGATACCAGAATGGAAATGGGACAGAGTCACTACGAATTTTGTATCCGGTTTACCTATGACATCGAGCAAGAAAGATGCAATTTGGGTTATTGTGGATAGATTGACCAAATCAGCTCACTTTGTTCCAGTTCGTACGGATTATTCGCTCGATAAGCTTGCTGAGTTGTATGTATCTCAAATTGTGAGATTACATGGTGTGCCTATTTCTATTATTTCAGACAGAGACCCGAGATTCATGTCACGGTTTTGGAAGAAATTGCAAGATGCTTTAGGTACTAAACTACACTTTAGCACAGCTTTTCATCCACAGACAGATGGTCAGTCCGAACGAATTATTCAGATACTTGAGGATATGTTGAGATGTTGCATCCTCGAGTTTGAAGGTACGTGGGAATGATACTTACCTTTGATTGAATTAGCTTATAATAATAGTTTTCAATCTAGTATTAAAATGGCACCCTAATAAGCTTTGTACGATTGTAAATGTCGTACACCATTGTATTGGACCGAGCTCAGTGAAAGCAAAATACATAGGGTTGACTTGATTAAAAAAATTGAACAGAAAGTGGCAGTGATCCGTGATAGTTTGAAAGCTGCATCAGATCGTCAAAAGTTATACGCAGATTTGAAACGTAAGGACATTGAGTTTCAGATCGGAGGTCGAGTATTATTGAAAGTTTCACCGTGGAAGAAAGTACTTAGATTTGGTCGTAAAGGCAAATTGAGTCCGAGATTCATTGGACCATATGAAATCACAGAGCGTATCGGGCCGGTTGCTTATAGATTACAGTTACCACCCGAGCTAGAAAAGATTCATAATTTCTTCCATGTTTCGATGCTTCGTAGATATCGATCTGATCCTTCACATGTGATTTGCCCGATAGAGGTTGAGATTCAGCCTGATATGACCTACGAAGAGGAACCGATTTGTATTCTGACTCGTGAGATAAAAGAATTGAGAAATAAGAAAATTTCGTTAGTTAAGGTACTGTGGCAAAAGCACGGAGTTGAAGAAGCAACATGAGAGTCAGAGGATACAATGAAAGAGCGTTATCCGAATCTATTTACTGGTAAGATTTTCGAGGACGAAAATCCCTAAAGGGGGAGAGTTGTAACAGCCCGATTTTGACCCTAATCAGAATAGTGGTCTCGAGACCACAAATCCGAGTCTGAAAAAAAATATTTTAAAATTATTTTCCGCATTTACTATGTGTGAATTTGTTTGTGTTAAATTTTCGTGACTTAATTTTATCGTTTAGGTGTCCGATTAAATAAAAGGACTTAATCGCGTAAAGTGAAAATTTGATGGTTAGATGTTAAAGTGCTTAATTGTTGATGTCTTTTTAATATGGAGGATTTGCATTGTAATTAGTCCCTTTTATATATAGGGACGGCATGTGTGATTATAAATGACTTTATTATATGTATTTATATATTATAAAAGTTATAATTATTAATTATATATTATATTAATATATAATAATACATAAAATAAAAGAGAAAGTCATTCATTCTTTTATGTTTGGTGACCGAAACAAAGAAAATAAGAAAGAAAGAAAACATAGCTAGGTATTCGGCCATTGTCAAGGGTGATTAAGGTATGTAACTAGTTCGGTTTTCGATAATTTCTACGTTTTTGAGATCGTTGCTTAGAAATCTTCAAGACCCATGCTTTAATTTTTGTGATTGATGAATATTTTGAGTTGAGCCATTGTTGATAGCTTGTTATTTATGTTGTTTAAGGATGAATTATGATAATTATATGTTAGATTTATAAGTTTTGTCTTTGAATTTTTGATGAAATTGAGTATGTTGGACTAAATTGCAAAAATAAATTTTAGAGGGACAAAAATGTGAAATAAATGAAATGGATGGACTTGTATGAGTACTAAGAATATTCGGCCCTTAAGGTGTGTGGCCCAATTTTGTGTATTTTGTGTTTTGTGCAAATAGGAATAAATTGTAAAAAGTGTGAAATGTTAGGGGCAAAATGGTAATTTGCTCATTTATGTGTTTTTGGATTAAATTGAATGAAAATATATTTGAATGAGCTTAATTTGAACATGTTTAGATCAACAAACAAAGAAAACGGATTTGGATCGGGGAAAAGCAAAAATAGTTGAATAGCCAGTTTTCGTCGTCCGTCGATATCCGAGGTAAGTCTCTAAGCAAATAATCGTCGTAAATTATTTATGTAATTTGGTATGTGCTGAAATTTGGAATCATCATAATTATATATGAATTAGCCGAATTTGGCTAAGTATAATATTCGATTCGGATAGGTTATTGAATGATATGTGTTATTTGAATGTTCGTACAATAAGTTCGAAACGAGTATTACTATTCAGGCTTTGAGCCTAGCAAGCCTTGGGCTGGTGAACTTATCAGGCTTTATGCCTAGCAGGCTTAATGCCTGATTAAATATCGCACCTCGGGTCTAGCGTGCTTAGTGCCGTGTGTGATTCAGTCTTATGCTTAGCAGGTTTTATACCGGTGATTTAAAATACGAGCTTATGCTTCCGAAATGATTGAGCTATGGTGGCAATTGAACAAGCTAAAGTTTATTTAAATGAATTAGATTTATTCAGCCACAAGGTATGTAATGATATAAGTATATGTTATATGTGATGCTTATTGAATAAGTAAGTTGATAGAAATTGTGTTTTTGTATTCGGCATTTTGGATATATGGATAAAATGACATCGAATTGATATTGTTTACTTGCAACATGAGAGTATTAAATGGTTGTATGAGTATTTATACATATATAAGTTCGGTAATGTGGAAATTTTATATATAATTATACATTCGGCCACGTGGAGATTTTATGCATATGTGTTTTCGGTTATATGAAATTATTTGTATATATATATAGATATATATACATTCGATTGTATTTAGTTAAGTTGTACATGGTACTTATTAAATTGGATGTATTGGTAAACTTATTTAAATATGTGGAATTGATTTATTGTTAACCAAATTACCTTGTAAGGAAGGTGGTATTGGCTTTGATGTCCTAATTGTGCTATGTAATTACTAAGGTTATAAAATGATTGGTTTTTAATATAGAAAGTTTGATTATGTAATTATATTTGCTTGAGGCTTACTAAGCTAAGTTAGCTTACTTGGTGTGTTTGTCACTCTGTTTTATAGATTTTGGTCAAGCTACGAGCTCGGAGGGGGATCGTCATCGAAGTTATTCACACTATCGACTTATTTGGTACTTTAAAGTTTGGATTTTGAACATAAGGCATGTATTGGCTAGAATTTTGTTTTGATCTAATAAGTTTTGTTCTTGTATATATTACATGGCCATGCGAAAATGGCTAAATGGTGGTTCTTTAGTCTTAGAAGTATACGACCATGGTGTTTGCTTGTTATGTGTGTTTATTTGCTAGTGTAAGTATGCTTGCGATGATAGTAGGGTGGAATGTGATTTTGTCTATGCATGTTTTTTTTTTAAATTATGGATGGAAATGTGTTTGATAAATAGTTGATCTTAGTCATATGATTCGAATGGTAAGGTTGGCAATTTTTCATGTAAAAATTGGATTAATAATTTAATTGATGTAAGGTGTGATTTATTAAGCCAAAAGAATTGTTAGCCGAATGGTGTGTTAAGTATATTAAGAAATGGATCATGAATCAATACTTGTGAATCACTCATTTTGGTATATGACATATTCGGTCAGGTGTCGAAACCTTATGTTATGTATTTTAGATGAACATATTCGCATATGGCACAAATATGTGCATGTACATCTAGTTTGAGTTTAGATGTTTCGGATTAGGAAAGACATATTTTGTGTAGTTGGGAACGAGTATGTTATTCTAGATGTTTTGATCTATGTTTTGTATGGTTGTACAAGCAATTGGTATATATATTGAGCATGGTTAAATGAAATCTTATTAAAAAATACATGTATGTCTAGTTTTGGTATTTAACAAATTTGCTTTAGTATATTATAAATGAGCATGAGCATGTTTGAAATTTTGAATTTAAATTGACTTCATGAAATGCAACCTTTGGAATTGATGAAAATTTTTTTTTGATAAGAATTGGTTAACGGATCCAAATTGTATTCGAGAGGGTTTAAGCATATTATAACAATGTATTATATTTCACTACACTTTCGGTTTTAACAATATGAGCAGAAAATTTTAGTGATGATTTGTGCTATATTCGATAATGCCCTCTTAACCCTAATCTGGCGATGGATACGGGTTAAGGGTGTTACAGATGGTTTCGCACATAGCCCACCATTCAATAATTAATAAGGTGGTATCGCACACAGCCCACCATTGATAATATTGACGATGGTATCGCACACAGCCCATCGCTAACAATTAATAAGATGGTATTGCACATAGCCCACCATTTAATAATTAATAAGGTGGTATCGCACACAGCCCACCATTATCACACATCCACGAATATTTATCCACGTACATTTTCCTATTTCAAATGTTCATCCGGGAATATCCTCACACACTATCATTCTTAAATAGATTTCTACAATAATCATTCGCATTCACAAAATGCATTTATAAATATAACATATGCAATCAGGGTGCATCGTTAACACATAACTCACCATGGTTTCCTCATATACCGAATTCACTTCAAATGAGTTCTAGGCACATACCTATACCTCTTATAGTATAACCTCATACTTTCTCATTTTCAACATACTTGTTGAATTATTCAAATGCTAAAGAACACTCTTGAATTTCATACATATAGTACCAAATCAACATCATACCCCCGATAGGGTCTTACATGAAATATCACATCGATGCCATGTCCCTGACATGGTCTTATACGAAATCTCACACCGAGGCCATATTCCAAATATGGTCTTACATGGGACCTTAATTATCATAGTATCATGCTATTTGCATTCCCTGTATTCTTAGATTCAATTGAAGACTTTCAATTCTTGACATCTCGTCAAGACGTATTTAATATATTCATAGAGTCAATATACAATTCATACATCATCGAAATATTAAATACTTTACTATAGTAGAATTACTAGCACACGAACTTACCTCGATATCGAAAAGGGCAAAAAGGGACCTAATTGTCCATATTTTTCTTTTCTCCCGTTCTAGGTCTGAATCTCGTTTTCTTTGATCTAGAACAACAAAATTTACTCATTTACTCATTTTATGATCATATTACAACATAATCTCTACTTAGGCAAAAATGACCATTTTGCCCTTGTACTATGGCAAAATTATGATTTTGCCCCTATGCTCGTAAATCATTTTTCATCACATTTTCTTATTAAACAAGCCTAGCTGAACATTTATTTCTCTTACAACTACTCACAAATCCAACTATTTCATGCATTTATTACCAAATTACAACATTTACAACTTAGTCCGATTTAGGTGTTTTCATGATAACATCTTTCACAAAAGTTGTTTCTCGTCTCCCTAACATTCATTTTCTTCCATAAAAACTCAGCAAACAACATAAACTCTCTCATGGCAAGTCCCTAGACTTTCAACCATTTATCAATTTAGTCCACTCATTAGCTAGCTTAAGCTTTGAGGGTTCCAAAAGTACAAAAATTATCAACTAAAACCATCAAAATCACTTACTTGTAAGGAAGAAAGCTTGGCTGAAAATTTTCAAGCTACCATGGCTGTTTTTCTTGAGAAATTTCGGTGGAGAGAAGGGAAAGAAAAGATGATATCTTTTCTTCTCTTTATTTTATTATAAAAATAAAATTTTATCACCAATTTCACCTAACAATATGACAAAGTCAATTATTTGTCCCCTATGGCCGGCCACCTCTTAAAATAAGGCCTAATTGCACATTAGGGACATCCAATTAATATTCCTTAGCTATTTGGCACCTCTAGCAAATAAAATAGAACTTTCGCACTTTATGCAATTTAGTCCTTTTTCGTGATTAAGCATGAAATCGCTAAAATTAAAACACTAAAATTTCCATGCTCCTTTATAAACATGCTATAACCCATAAAATAAAATTAAAATAATTTTCTCTGACCCCGGATTAGTGATCCCGAGACCACTGTTCCGACTAGCCCCTAAATTAGGCTGTTACAAATCTCCCCCCTTAGGGATTTTTGTCCCCGAAAATCTTACCAGAAGAAGTTGCTTTCAACATTCAAGAAACGTTTCCACGAACCTTTCAAAATCTCAACTCGATGTACCCTCAAACCTCTTTCTTGCCAAAGACCTTTAAGCCTTAGGATACCAGGTTGAAGCACAACTTTCAAACTTAAATTACCCTTCCTTTAGGGCACATATACTCCGTAATCTGATAAATGTGAACTCTGCACAAGCTAAAATGATCATTCAGATCTTATTGAATAATTCACTACAATCCGGATGATATCCCTCTCATTGGGAAATCAGGTCGATCCAAATTCGAAATTTATAGTATTTTATCACACTTTCCCCCTAGAATCTTCACCGACTGTAATAGTCCTGACTTTGAACACTCTGAAAATTCAGCTTTTACCGGTCGACTACTTCTAATCATAAACTCAATCATATCGTGAGGTGTACTCAATTGTCAAAACATTTATTCTTAAATGAGTAGACATGCCACTACTGAGCCTCATACCAAAACTTCTGCATAAGTTCTAGATTTATCAACCTGCAAATTCCATCTCAAGATAACAATAATAACGGAAATCTTATCCGACCTGAAGTTTAACATCTGAAACAAACTCATTCGGAGCTTATTTAAAATACCATTCACTATCACTCTTTTGAACTTCTCCATTTCACAGGGAAAACTCGCTTTAGCCATTAACATCGCTAAAACTAGGATACTATCAGCCAAGCTCAATCGAGTAACTAACTCGCATTGATTAAACGGGGGTTTTCCATCCAGATATCTGTACTATGCCCACTATCCGAGAAGTATTTCAATAACTATACATACTCTTGTAATAATTCAAGCCATTTTCACTGTCTCTCATTCAAATTTTTCTGCAGCATTAGATACTCTAGCTCATCAGGATTTAGAAAGCACATGACGTTTTTCCACAAATCATATTATAGCATCAATTTCACAACACAGACACAAAAGTGATCGTCTCTGGGTCACCAATCTAACAATTCTTTTCGACGTAATTCTTACCACCCAAAGATGTAAACTACCTCTTTACACTCTGGTATTAAAACACCTTTCAATTTATTCATTAGCGCATCATTAAATATCATAAACTCTTTTTCTTGATTCAAACTGAACTCAATACTAGAACTTTAAGGTAATAGTACCTTCAATAGATTTCAACTTTATAACCCTGATTAGAAAATTTCAATAAGCATATCTCTATATTATGCTCCCTAGAATCTAATTTCCTCATTTAGACCATCCATCTCCCTACTAGCGAATACACAGAATTTATTCTATTTTTTGAAGCATGCGTAAGTATACACATAGCTCAAATCATATCTTAATAAGTCAATCTACTCTTTTCTCCATACTGAGAATACAGTTCAAACACACAATCCTTTAAATTTCTCTTATTATGCTAATCGAAAACCTTTACTATAGCCTTAGTTCAAGGTAATATGGATATCTCAATTGAATGCATTAACTCTATTCGACTTACCCGAAAAATCCATCACACAGATTGAAACTTGTGATTTCACTTCTTATACTTTTGTCGATATTAACATCTTATACGAAAATCAGAGATATTCATATACTAGAATTATCATGATAAACCATAAAAGTAGCACATTTTAATCCCATGCTTAGCATCTTTTTGGATGTTATTTATAGAATTTGGTGAATTCGATGCTCCTAATCCTTTAAATTCATGTTTCTATACTTAGCAGAGCATAGGGGAGCGAAAGGAACGAAAAATGGGCTAAAACCGGACAAAACGGGCCATCTTAAGGATCCACACGGCCAAAGCCCACACCACACAGGCTGAACACATGCCCGTGTGAACCACACGGGATGGACACACGCCCGTGTGCAAGCCCGTGTCGATCGAGAGCCATATAAATTCTCACACAGCCTAGGCCTCCTCACACGGGTTGATCACACGCTCGTGTCCCTATCGTACCCTGTTTTGTTTTGATGCAGAAAAAGCTAATTTTTAGGGTTTCTGAGCCTTCTAAAGTCTATAAATACACATCAGAGGGAGACCTAAAATGGGAACACGTAGAGTAGAACGAAGAAATTACTCGAAGGAAGCCGTCAGAATCATCTAGGAGGCAGATTCACTCCAAGATTGAAAATCTCCATCAAGTTCTTTAGAAGTTTTTGGGTTCTTTATGTCTTGTTGTTTTCTTTATTCTGAGATGTTTTCCTCTTATGTTATGAACTAAACTCCCTAAATATCTAGGGAGGATGAAACCTAGATGAATCTTATTATTTAATAAATCTGAATTACGTGATAAATACTTGATCTTGTTCTTAATTATGTTTTCTTAATCCTTGTTTTGATGTTTTCAGGAATATTAATTCAAGTTTAATGTGCTTATTCAATTGGAGCAAAAGTCCTGCTTAATGTAAGATCCAACATAATTAAGCGGAGTTGATTGCAACCCTAGAAATAGGATGACATAAATCTGTCGGATTAGAGTCAAATCTAATAAGGGAATCCATAGATCGAGTTAATGCAATGATAGGGGTTTTAATTAGAAAGAGATTTCAATTAATCAACCTAGAGTCAGTTGTTTTTAGTCTCGAAAGAGATATTAACATAATTTAGGGATTTATACGGATCAAGTCAAGTGAATAAATCATTTAGTTCAGAGTCAGAATAATAAGTGAAGTCTAGGTGCATTCTTCCTTGGGTATTGTCTTTATTCATTCGATTAATCTCTTCACTCTCTGTCGCGTTCATAGTCAATTAGCTAGTTAATTTTAGATTAAAAATAAATCACTTAATTATTAGACTAGATAATAAAAAGATAGTTATTACTAGTAATTTTAGTCCTTGAGGATACGATATTCTGGACTCACCAAAGCTATACTACTGTTCGATAGGTGTGTTTGCCTTTGTCGAAATATTAGTTAGTTTCGAGCCCATCATATCACCTTTCTAAGATCAAACTAAAAGCGTAATCATGGTGGATATAACTATCACAACCTGAAGAACACACTTTAAAGATAACCATGATCAGCAGAAACATAAGGGTAGTCTCACATAAAAATTTTATTACCAACTTCATCCTCAAAATACCAAAATAGAATTACGAGGAGATAAAGGAATGTCGATTTCAATCAACCAAATTGACAACTGTTTCGTCTGATTTTACAATCAGCTAACATTCTCACGTGATCGTAATTTCATAAAAATGAACAACCACATAACCCCTGAAGGGAAATAGATATCTATACAGAATACTCAAAGAGATCATTATAATCTATTCAACCATGATTGTCATAATCAACCACTTTTACAGCTCGAATGTTGCTTCTCTGGCCATTTCCGTCATCATGAACCCCTTTTATTATTCCTTTCGCTAATGAACATCAGTTCGAAAAGATCTCGTTAAGTACACACCTCAGGCTTCCTACTCAATTGAGTCAATTAGCCGAGGCTAACTTTCTCTTTGCTTGTAACATTGCATAATCAGTGAAATCTTTAAAACATTCAGACATTCTTCCCAAAACTGTTCTCACCTTCCAACTACCTTTATCTCTATATACATTACTAATTTTTTCGCCACTTAGCTCTTTTATTTCATACTCATGAACTTGTTTGACTTGACTCTTGTAAAAGATCTCATTATAAATCAACAGTGGTAAGGGGGTGAGGTCGTAAAGCATCTAACTTGACTCTCATGACTACACACATAAATCATATGATTTAACATTCATCATTAATGAAATATCATCGTAATTGCACAACTCGCTCCAAGCATGTTTTCACCCTTACTCATGTTACAAATGTTTCTATCATTCATAATTTCGAACAGTGATTTTACTAACGCAGGCTACATAGTAATATCTATTCAAGTACTCAACATTTAACTCTGATTTCTCTTACCATCACTTATCAAATTAGAGGACGTCTTACGGGTTTGAGTACGTCGTTTACTTGATTGCCATAGTCCAACTATGGTCTTACTCGTATCACAATATCATAGCCCAGTTATAATCTTACATGTCATCACGATGCCATAGCCTTGCTATGGTCTTACACGAAACCTCATATCGTTACCAATGCCATATCCAAGATACGGTCTTACATGGAAACACATGTCGATGCCGATGCCATATCCTAGATATGGTCTTGCACGGGATCTTATATCGATGTCGACGCCATATCCCAGGTATGGTCTTACACGATTTCATACTGAAGCCAGGTCCCAGACGTGGTCTTACACGGAATCGCTATTCGATGCCGATGCCATATCCCAGATATGGTCTTACACGGGGTCATATATCGATACTAATGCCATGTCCCAGACATGGTCTTATATGGGATCACATATACGGCCATGGTCCAACCATGGTCTTATTCATCAATTTATCATTCAACGACCGTACTCATCTCCTGCGTTCTACTTAATTTAACTACCCAGTTTAACTCCCGTAAAATAATATTTGTTGCTTCATAACAGAGTCATAAAACAAAACATTATACATTCTCTACTATAACAGTCACACATAAGATTCAACTATATGGACATATTGATCATACATCATTCAAACAGTTGTACATACACGCATACCCCGTTCACTGGGTAAGTTTACTCACCATATTCACTTAATCAAATATGTTGAGCGTATAACACCGTATGCATGTCGAACCAACATAGATAAGCTTATCACCATATAACTTTCATTTCATTCATCAACCTAGGATGATCTCATTTCATTCCTTACCGCACACATGTCATGAACTTCTATTAATACATTTCTGAATTCATCACATCATAAACACATTTCAATTGTCTTGTTATTGATTTCAACATTATCGAAAATAGCTCGGGTGGAAATCATCTCTGTCTTAACAAAGTAATTTCGCTAGAGCCGGGAGATATCACACTATCATGAGTAGTAATATGACATGTATAACTAAACTCTCATACGCTATGTTAGTCCGAGAATCGACTAAACCATAGCTCTGATACCACTAAATGTAACACCCCTTACCCGTATTCAACTCCGGAACCGGGTATGAGGCATTACCGTACTTGACTTGCTTGAGCATTTGACTTTGGGCTATAAAATTCGTCCCAATTTAAAACTTTTTCATTTACAATCATAATGTCCCTATCATGGGTCTACAAGACCCTTTTCATATACTCGGGATGTTGAGAGACCAAACCAAAACTTTTACACACTTTAAAAATTTTAACATAAAATTGGACCACACACCCGTGTGATGAGTGGTACACACCCGTGTGAAGAGTGGGACACGCCCGTGTAACATATCACACACCCGTGTTCCATGCCCGTGTAGAATTATTTTCTTTTCAAACCTACAGGGGTTTTCACACGGCCAGACACACGCCCGTGTTCTTGGCCCGTGTGCTCCACACGACCTAGACACACCCGTGTCCTCGTCCGTGTGTAAAAACCTGAGTATTCTATTTGTGACGTCAGCAACCCATTTATGGACACACGGCCTAGGCACACGCCTGTGTGTCTAGCCCGTGGTCGACACTGACTTGCAACACTAACATGCAGGGGACACACGGCCAAGTCACATGCCCATGGGACCGACCGTGTGTCACACACGGTCTAGACACACGTCCGTGTGTCTACCCGTGTGGACCAATTCAAGGCTATTTTCCAAGCCATTTAGCCACCCTCACTTGCACACATTCACACATCACCACAATAAATTTTCAATCATCAATTATAACTCTTGAATTATCACATTTGAATCATGAAAATCAAATCTTCATCCCATATACGAGGGATAACTATTACTAGTACAATTACAAACGACTTGAGCCATCATCTATGGCTATATACAACCGAACCATAAACTCTTTTAGGCCAACACATTTGGCTAATTTAACTGAGACTTAATTAAACCAGAATAAGATCCCTATACATGCCATATCTCAAGAATACTTAAATCTCATACCTAAGTGTCTTCTCAATAGTGAGAAAGCATCTCCGGCGGTTTCCAACCCGATCTAGTTAAGTTAACCTATAAGAGATGGGAAAGAAAGAGGAGTAAGCAATAACGCTTAGTAAGTTCATATGCAAATGACAAGCAACTATTGACATTTTTTTATTACCCTCAACCACAAGGTAATATAATTAGATTTACATTTAAGGTAATAGTTATCCATTCAATCATTCATAATGCTTACTCATTTTAAACTTTCACCTGTCATAAACACATTTTGTAAAACATTGTTCATCTTTATTTGCATTTATACCCTACATTTATCACCACAAAGCCACATGCAAATTACAGTTAGCCAAGTTTCTCGATATCACCCCGGAATAATAATAAATACTAGGTGGTTTCGCACACAGCCCACCATTCAATAATTAATAAGGTGGTATCGCACACAGCCCACCATTGATAATATTGGCGATGGTATCACACACAGCCCATCGCTAACAATTAATAAGGTGGTATCGCACATCGCCCACCATTTAATAATTAATAAGGTGGTATCGCACACAGCCCACCATTATCACACATCCACAGATAGTTATCCACGTACATTTTCCTATTTCAAATGTTCATCCGGGAATATCCTCACACACTATCATTCTTAAATAGATTTCTACAATAATCATTCGCATTCACAAAATGCATTTATAAATATAACATATGCAATCAGGGTGCATCGTTAACACATAACTCACCATGGTTTCCTCATATACCGAATTCACCTCAAATGAGTTCTAGGCACATACCTATACCTCTCATAGTATAACCTCATACTTTCTCATTTTCAACATACCTGTTGAATTATTCAAATGCTAAAGAACACTCTTGAATTTCATACATATAGTACCAAATCAACATCATACCCCCGATAGAGTCTTACATGAAATATCATATCGATGCCATGTCCCTGACATGGTCTTATACGAAATCTCACACCGAGGCCATATTCCAAATATGGTCTTACATGGGACCTTAATTATCATAGTATCATGCTATTTGCATTCCCTGTATTCTTAGATTCAATTGAAGACTTTCAATTCTTGACATCTCGTCAAGACGTATTTAATATATTCATAGAGTCAATATACAATTCATACATCATCAAAATATTAAATACTTCACTATAGTAGAATTACTAGCACACGAACTTACCTCGATATCGAAAAGGGCAAAAAGGGACCTAATTGTCCATATTTTTCTTTTCTCCCGTTCTAGGTCTGAATCTCGTTTTCTTTGATCTAGAACAACAAAATTTACTCATTTAATCATTTTATGATCATATTACAACATAATCTCTACTTAGGCAAAAATGACCATTTTGCCCTTGTACTATGGCAAAATTATGATTTTGCCCCTATGCTCGTAAATCATTTTTCATCACATTTTCTTATTAAACAAGCCTAGCTGAACATTTATTTCTCTTACAACTACTCACAAATCCAACTATTTCATGCATTTATTACCAAATTACAACATTTACAACTTAGTCCGATTTAGGTGTTTTCATGATAACATCTTTCACAAAAGTTGTTTCTCGTCTCCCTAACATTCATTTTCTTCCATAAAAACTCAGCAAACAACATAAACTCTCTCATGGCAAGTCCCTAGACTTTCAACCATTTAGCAATTTTGTCCCCTCATTAGCTAGCTTAAGCTTTGGGGGTTCCAAAAGTACAAAAATTATCAACTAAAACCATCAAAATCACTTACTTGTAAGGAAGAAAGCTTGGCTAAAAATTTTCAAGCTCCCATGGCTATTTTTCTTGAGAAATTTTGGTGGAGAGAAGGGAAAGAAAAGATGATATCTTTTCTTCTCTTTATTTTATTATAAAAATAAAATTTTATCACCAATTTCACCTATCAATATGACAAAGTCAATTATTTGTCCCCTATGGCCGACCACCTCTTAAAATAAGGCCTAATTGCACATTAGGGACATCCAATTAATATTCTTTAGCTATTTGGCACCTCTAGCAAATAAAATAGAACTTCCGCACTTTATGCAATTTAGTCCTTTTTCGCGATTAAGCATGAAATCGCTAAAATTAAAACACCAAAATTTCCATGCTCCTTTATAAACATGCTATAACCCATAAAATAAAATTAAAATAATTTTCTCTGACCCCAAATTAGTGATCCCGAGACCACTATTCAGACTAGCCCCTAAATCAGGCTGTTACATGCCATATATACGAACTGTGATAGTGTGATGAATCCTGACGTGTAAAATGTGTTTTTCGTGTAGTAATGGATCCCGAAATAGCTGTAGCTGATGACGTAGAAAGTAATGCACATGCTCCCGCTCAAGGGACAGCGTTGTAACACCCCTTACCCGTATTCAAAGCGGGAACTGGATACGAGGCATTATCGAACTTATCTTTCTTAAACTTACAACTTTGGGCTATAAAAATTCGTTCCAACTTAAAACTTTTTCATTTACAATCGTAACTTCCCTATTATGGGTCTATGTGACCCTATACGTATACTCGTGATGTTTCTGGACCAAACCAGAAACTTTCAAACACTTAGAAAATTTTGACATGAAATAGGACCACACGCCCATGTGAAGAATGGGACACGCCCGTGTGGCATTTCACATGCCCATGCGTTTAGCCCGTGTCCCTCACACAGCCTCGACACGCCCGTGTCTTAGCCCGTGTGCCAAAACCATGGCATTCTATTTATGACATCATCATCTCACTATGGTCACACGGCCAAGGCACACTCCAGTGTCCTTAGACCTTGTGTCGAATTAAATTCCTAATTTTAGGTTCAGACTTCACACGGCCTGGGCACACGCCCATGTCCATGGCCGTGCCTTCCACACGGCTAAGACACACGGCCATGTCTCTGCCCATGTGTTTACTACTGAGCATACTGACTTGTAAACCTAGCATGCAAGGGGACACACGGCCTCTCCACACGCCCATGGGGCTGACCGTGGGTCACAAACGGCCTAGACACACGCCCGTGTGTCTACCCGTTTGGACAATTATATGGCTATCTACCCAGCCATTTGCCACCCTACCAAGCAACCACACTTATGCCAAACAAATTCAACACATTTTATAACCATATGGCACTTCCAAAAACTCAATTCAAAGCATCCACACAAGCATAAACTTCATAATTTCATCACCATTGCATATAAAATAAACTTGTCATGTATTGGCCCAAATCCAATGACCATTTACAAAATGAATATGATAACATAAATAGCCAACACATTGGCTATCAAAATGACATAACAAAGTACCCAAGTCCTATACATGCCATACTCAAAATAAGTCTAACTTGTTATACCAAAGAGATGTCGATAGTGTGATTTTCGAATTCCGACGCCCCACGATTCTCAAGTTATCTTGACAATACTACAAGGAAAAAGGGAAAAGAGAGGGGTAAGCATATAGCTTAGTAAGTTTGCATGGAAATAAATAGCAACAATAAGTTCATAATGACATCAAATCATGCCATTGGATAACCACACAAAGTCATAATAACTTTGCCATAACTTACCCATACTTGTTCTTATCTAGCATATACCATGCCACATATCGTAAACATTCCTCGTGAATTATTCACGAGTACCTGTATTCACTCAATCACATGACTTTAGTACTAATCTCATTTCTATTTCCAAGCTTATCTATTTATCCCACTAATTCACTAGGGATACTCAAAGACGCATATTCATCATCATTAACATAAACACGAAACCAATGCCACATCTCAGATGTGGTCTTATATGGGGTCTCCTCTGAGTGCCGATGCCATATCCCGGATATGGTCTTATACGGGATCTCGCTTCAAGTATTGATGCCATATCCTGGATATGGTCTTATACGATTCTCATATTCAATACCGAAGCCATATCCCAGATATGGCCTTATACAGAATCTCAATTCAGTGCTGATGCCATGCCCCCGACATAGTCTTACACGGGACCTTGTCCATCTCATATCTTGATGATAGTATTCTCACAATTATTATAGTCCAAGTAGGACCTCCACATCTCAAATTTTATCATCTTTCTCATTCAACACTAATACTCAATTTCATAAAATATCATGTATTATTATAATATCAAACATTCTCAAACATACTAGCATAAACGTTGAATTTATCACCTACAAACTTACCTCGATTTCAAAATAAGCTAGATCGTCGATCTAGTCCGATACTTTGTTCTTTCCCTGGTCGAGGTAAATTCTTGGTTCTTCTTGATCTATAATAGCAAATTAGCTCATTTAACAATCACATTAATAATTTCATTTCAATAACCATGCTTTGGCAAAATTACTATTTTGCCCTTAGACTTTTACAAACTGACCATTTTACCCCTAGGCTTAGAAATCAATTCTATTCAAATTTCTACCTTTATCGAGCCTAGGTGAACATTTGTTTCTCTTATGGCTACCATCAAAACTCAATATTTCCCACATTTACTACATATTTTACAACCTTTACAAAAAGGTCCTTTTAGGTGTTTTCATGGTAACACCTTTCACAAAAGTTGTTCAACTAACAACTAAGACTCAATTTATTCCATAAAAATGCAGCAAACAACATAAATGCTCTCATGGAAAAACCCTAAGCTTTCAACCATTTTGCAAGATAGTCCCCTCTTTAGCTAGCTTAAGCTTTAAGGGTTTCAAAAGTACAATTTTTATCAAGAAATGATCACTAAAGCACTTACTTGCAAGGAGAAAGCTTGGCTGAAATTTTTGAGTTCTCAAGCGCCTTGTTTGCTTAAAATTTTGGTGGAGAAGAAGATAGGAAAGATGATATCTTTTTCCTTTCTTTATTTTATTATATTTCCTCAATTTAATCCACCTAATCTAACAACATTGACCAATTTTGACATTGTTTGTCCCCTATGGCCGGACAACTATTATTTAAGGGGATAATTGCCCTTTAAAGACCTCCAAATAATATTCTATAGCTATTTGGCACCCTTAGCTTGTAAAATTGAACTTTCGCACTTTATGCGATTTAGTCCTTTTTTGCTATTAAACATGAAATCGCTAAAATTAAAGCACCAAAATTTTCATACACTTATATAATCATGCTCTAACTCATAAAATATCATGAAAATAATTTTCTCTAACCTTGGATTAGTGTTTTCGAAACCACTATTCCGACTAGCCCCTAAATCGGGCAGTTACAGTTCTCCCCCCTTAAGGATTTTCGTCCCCAAAAATCTTACCGGTAAAAAGGTTTGGATTTTGGTTTCTCATAGCCTCCTTGGGCTCCCATGTAGCCTCTTCCACTCCATTTCTTTTCCATAATACTTTAACGAGGGCTATACTTTTGTTTCTCAGTTATTTGACCTCTCGTGCCAAAGTTTTAACCGGCTCCTCGCCATAAGTCATGTCCGGTTGAATCTCTACTTCTGATGGCACAATCACATGTGAAGGGTCCGAACGATAGCGACGTAACATAGACACGTGGAAGACATCATGAATATTTTCCAACTCAAGTGGTAAGACCAAATGATAAGCTACCGGTCCTATCCTCTCGATAATTTCATAAGGTCTGATAGAACGCGGAATCAATTTGCCTTTTCGGCCAAATCTGAGGACTTTTCTCCATGGTGATACTTTCAGAAACACTTTATCACCGACTTGAAACTCAATCTCTTTCTGTTTCAAATCCGAATAGGACTTTTGTCTATTTGAGGCCGCTTTCAGACATTCACGTATCACCTTTACTTTCTCTTCAGTTTCCCTGACCAAATCAACCCCGTGAATCTGATTCTCTCTAAAATTTGTCCAATACAAGGGCGTTCGGCACTTACGCCCATACAATGCTTCATAAGGTGCCATCTTCAAACTTGACTGAAAACTATTGTTGTAGGCAAATTCCACTAACGGTAAGTATTTTTCCCAATTACCTTGGAATTCCAAAACGCAACATCGAAGCATGTCTTCAAGTATCTGTATCACTCTTTCTGACTGCCCGTCGGTTTGTGGATGGAAAGCTATACTGAAACTCAATTTTGTTCCTAAAGCTTCTTGCAACTTTTTCCAAAATTGTGACGTGAATCTCGGATCTCTATCCGAAATGATCGATAATGATACACCATGAAGTCTTACTATCTCTGAAAGATACAAATTTGCCAACTTATCAAGAGAATAATTGACTCGTACTGGTATGAAATGGGCTGACTTCGTAAGTCTATCGACAACAACCCATACATCATCTTTCTTTTTTGGTGTCAATGGTAAACCCGTCACGAAGTCCATAGTAATACGGTCCCATTTCAACTTGGGAACCATAATAGGCTGAAGTAGACCCGAAGGTACTTGATGTTCAGCCTTCACTTATTGATAAATTAGACATCTCGATACAAACTTTGAAATGTCTTTCTTCATACTCGGCCACTAATACCATTTCTTCAAGTCGTTATACATTTTCGTACTGCCTGGATGTACAGACAAACATCCACTATGTGCTTCATGCAGAATCTTTTGGATAAGTTTGCCATTTCTGGGTACACAGAACCTATCTCGAAACATCAAACATCCGTCAGGACTTACCCGAAAGTCTGACTCAACATTTGACTCACATAGAACTCTTTTGGCTTGTAAGTTGCTGTCATCTTTCTGAGCTTCGCAAATCTCTTGGAGAAACAATGGTCTAGCCCTCAACTCAGCTAGAATAAAACCATCATCTGACAAAGCCATCCGTGTATTCATGGCTCTCAGCACAAACAAGGATTTTCTGCTCAAAGCATCAGCGACCACGTTCGCCTTTCCCGAATGGTAGTCAATCACTAACTCATAATCCTTGATCCGCTCTAACCATCTTCGTTGCCTCAAATTCAAATCCTTTTGAGTCATCAAATATTTTAGATTTTTGTGGTCGGTGAATATCCGACACCTTTCACTATATAAATGGCGTCTCCATATCTTTAATGCAAACACAATAGCAGCCAACTCTAAATCATGGGTCAGGTAATTCTTCTCGTACGGCTTTAATTGTCTAGAAGCGTATGCAATCACCTTGCCCTCTTGAATAAGTACACAACCCAATCCATTCATGGATGCATCACTGTAAACCACAAATTCTCTTCCCGGCTCAGGTTGTACCAAAACAGGATCCTCAGTCAACAATGCCTTTAGTTTCTCAAAACTTTGTTGGCACTTTTCTGTCCAATCTAACTTCACATCTTTTTGCAATAATCTCGTCATCAGAGTAGCTATCATGGAGAACCCCTTGACAAAACGCCTATAATAGCCGGCTAGGCCCAGAAAACTCCTCACTTCAATTACGTTCCTTGGCGGTTTCCATTCAACAATTGCCAAAATCTTACTCGGGTCGACTCTAATTCCATCTCCCGCGATAATGTGCCCTAAAAATCCAACTTCCTTAAGCCAAAATTCACTTTTACTAAACTTGGCATACAATTATTTATCTCTCAAAATTTACAGAACCTTTTTTCAAATGCCCATCATGTTCGTTTTCATCTCATGAGTAGATCAGTATATCATCAATGAAGACCATGACAAATTTATCCAAATACGGCCAAAAAATACGATTCATCAAGTCCATAAAAATGGCTGGGGCATTTGTTAAACCAAAAGGCATAACCAAAAATTTGTAATGGCCATACCTCGTCCGAAATGCAGTTTTTGGCACATCCGAGTCCTTGACTCTCAACTGATAGTACCCAGACCTTAAGTCTATTTTGGAAAACACCGTGGCTCCCTTCAATTGATTAAACAAATCATCGATTCTTGGCAACGGGTACTTGTTCTTCATAGTTACCTTATTAAGTTGCCGATAATCTATGCATAACCTCATAGAACCATCTTTCTTCCTCACAAATAATATGAGAGCACCCCACAGAGAGAAACTCGGTCTTGCAAAGCCTTTATCCGTTAGTTCTTGCAAATGTGCTTTCAATTCTCTTAGCTCTGTTGGACCCATTCTATATGGAGCAATAGAAATGGAGGCGGTACCCGGAGCTAACTAAATCCCAAATTCAATCTCCCTAACCGGAGGTAACCCTGGCAATTTCTCCGGGAAAACATTCAGATATTCGCACACTATGGGTACCGACTCAATTTTCAAGTCAGTCTCTTTAGCATTCATTACAAAAGCAAGGTAAGCTTCGTACCCCTTTCTTAAATACTTCTGAGTCAACAAGGATGATATCACTACTGGTGACCTGTCTTGCTTATCTGATTCAACACGACTAAGATCCCCACTTTCACTTTTTAACTCAATAAACTTCTTTCCACAATTTAAAATCACATCACGAGTAACTAACCAATCCATACCAAGGATGACATCGAACTCATCAAATGGTAATAACATGAGATTTGCAGGAAAATAATGACCCCTATGTAACAGTTCAGTTTAGACCCTAGTCAGAATAGAGGTTTCGGGACCACAAATCTGAGTCAAAAAAAATTTTAATATTATTTTCTGTGTTTGTAGTATATGATTAAGCATGTGTAAAATTTCTGTGAATTAATTTGTCCGTTTGTGTGTTTAATTTGAGAAAGGACTAAATCGCAAAAAAGGTAAAAGTCACATTCTATATGTTAAAGTGCTTATTTGAGTTGGCTTTTAAGTGTAGTGGATTTATGAGGAAATTAAGAAATTTTATAAGATAGTGGATGGCTAATGGATGGTTTTGGACATATTTTATATGGTTTTCTTATTTGATTTATAAAGGTTAAATAAGTAAAATAGTAAATAAGTAATATTAAGTAAAAGACAAAGCTTAAATCAATGTTCATCTTTCATGTTCTTCACTGAAAATAGAAAGGAAAAATAGGGTTTAAAGCTTTGCAATATTTGGCCTAGGGTTAAGCTCAATTAATGTAAGTTTTTTGACTCGGTTTTTTGATAATTTCTACGTTTTTACAATCGTTGCTTTGTGTTCTTCAAAACCCATGCTTCAATTTTGTGAATTGGTGATGATTTTGAAATATGCCATTGAAGAACACATGATTTTTATGATGTTTGATGATGAAATATGAAATATGTGTTAGATTAATATGTTTTGTCTTTGGATTTTTAGTGATTTTGAGTAATTTGGACTAAATTGAGAAAATAAAATTATAAGGGACTAAATTATGAAATAAATGAAATGTATGGATTTGTATGGACTACATGAACATTCGGCTAAGCATGGGTAAATAGAGATCTTGTGTATTTTGTGATTTTGTGAAATAAGGACTAAAATGTCAAAATGTGAAAATGTGGGGGCTAATTTGTAAATTGCCCTAAATATGTGTTTTTGGATTGAATTGAATGAATTAGTGAGTAAATGAGTTAAATTTGAATATGTATAGATCAAGAACCGAAGAAAATAGACTTAGATTGCGGGAAATCGAAAGTAATTGAGTAGCCGAGCTCGTTTTTGTTTATCCGAATCCGAGGTAAGTCAATATACAAGTAAATGTATTTACATTAATATATTTATGTTCATATGAAAATTTATAATGATGAATGTATAAGATATGATGAGTACATGAAATCCGAGATAGTATCGACATGGTGTCAACATCCGAAAAAGTCCCTACGAACTTTTGGAATAGATAGGATTGCATATGTCATGACATAGGTGTCCGATATGTGATATCGTGTAAGACCACGTCTGAGACGTTGGCATCGATATGAGATGACCATGTCTGGGACATTGGCATCGTATTGATTCGTGTAAGAACCTGTCTGGGACAGTGGCACCGATATCTGGTTACATGTAAGACCACGTCTGGGATGTTGGCATTGTACGACTACTCCGAGCATTCTGAGTATCCTATTTGATTCCGAGCGGTTCAACGGGCAAATCTGAGAAATGAAAATCTACGTGAAATGTATAAATGGATCAGGTACGTTTGAATTGTACACTAAGCAAGTGTATGAAAGGTAAGTGTTTATATGAACTTACCTAGATGAGATATGTGAATAGATTTGATAAAGTAAAATGTGGTATGTGAATGAAAGAACTATAATCTAATGAAGTACAAGGTGATGCATATATGTTGGTAAGCAAATGGCTAACCAAATGAGCCATTGAGAATTATGAATGTGCAAATGAGCTATTAGTAATCTTATATTTGAGATGAATAATGAATGCTTATATGATAAGTTTATTTTTATATGGCTTACTAAGCTTTTGGAAGCTTACTTTGTGTGTGTTTGTTCTGTTTTATAGATCGTTAAAGCTACGAAAGGCTCAGGATCATCGAGGATCGTCATTACACTACTCAATTCTAATTTTGGTACCTTTTGAAAGTGTAAATATTAAGTATGGCATGTATAGGCTAGTCACTTTGAATTATGCTTGTGATATGTACATAACCATGTGATATGGCTAGTTAATGATATGTTATGAATAAGTAGATAAGCTATGTTATGTGTTTTGTTAAAGGTTGAGCATATGGTAATATTGATCTATGTTTTGGTGATGAAAAGTTGGTATAATATTTATGGAGAGATGCCATAATGAATTGGTAAGTTTATGGGTGAATATTACTTAGATATACTTGTGATTTGGTTGAGCTAAATGGCATATAATATGTTGTGATGAAATGTACTTGTATGAGTTGTAAAGATGACCATTTGATGAAATTTTTGGTTGCCAATTGTGTATGGAATAATACTTGTATATGATTTTAGGGATGACCCAAGTGTGGATGGCATTTTGGCCTTGAAAATGGCCTATAATTTCCCACAGGGTTGAGCACACGGGCGTGTGGCTCGACCGTGTCCCTCGTGGTTGCATTTCAAAAACAAGTCAGGCTCGACCACGGGCTGGACACACGGGCATGTGACTGGCCGTGTGATGCAATTGAGGTTGACTACGGGTTAGGCACACGGGCATGTCCATGGCCGTGTGGACAAGTCAGTATGCATGCCCTGTTTTGACACGGCTTAGACACACGGGCGTGTTTGAGGCCGTGGGAAGCACACGGCCTGCCCACACGGGCGTGTGACCTCTGTAACTTAGAAAAAAATTTAAATTTTTGAGAATTTTTGTATGTGTTCAGTTTAGTCCCGGCCCTTACTAAAGCATGATTAAGGTCTCGCAGACCTATTTAAGGGACACTTTAATATGATTTGTCAAATTATGTTATGAAATGTCTGTAAAATGTTTTGATTCATTCGGTAACGCCTTTAACCCTACACCGGCGATGGTTACGGGTTAGGGGTGTTACATTTGATTGGTATCAAAGCTACGGTTTAGTCGATTCTTGGAATAACGTGGCATATGAGAGTCTAGCTATACATGCCATATATATGAAATGTGATAGTGTGATGAATCCTGACGAGTAAAATGTGTTTTCCATATAGAAATGGATCCCGAAAGAGCCGTAGCTGACGATGTAGAAAGTAATGTGCCTGCTCCCGTTCAAGGGACAGCTCCATCTGATTCGAGACCGACTAGTAGCGGTCAAGAGGGAGAAGCTAAACAAGCTTTCTTCCAAATGATGAGTGAGTGGTTCACTCAATTTGTAAGGAATAATCCGACTATTTCACAACCTCCGCCCCCGTCTAATCCTCCTCAAACTTCTGCTATACCTCCGGTTATGAGCTTGAATTTATTGAATAAACCTCCGATCGACAAAATCCATAAATATGGGGCTGAAGAGTTCAGGGCCACTTGTGATGATGATGCTGAGAGAGCGAAATTCTGGCTCGAGAACACTATCCGAGCATTTGATGAAATGTCGTTGAATCCTGAAGAATGCATAAAATGTGTTGTTTCTTTGCTATGAGACGCAGCCTATCAATGGTTGAAGACTTTGATTTCTGTGGTTCCAAAGGAATGGGTTACTTGGGATTTCTTCCAGTCTGAGTTCAGAAAGAAGTACATCAGTCAGAGGTTTATTGATCAGAATCGAAAAGAATTTCTGGAATTGAAACAGGGTCGGATGACCGTGATCGAGTATGAACGAGAGTTTGTGAGACTAAGTCAGTATGCTCAAGAATGTGTATCAACCGAGGCAATAATGTGCAAAAGATTTGAAGATGGCTTAAATGAAGATATCCGTTTACTTGTTGGGATTTTGGAAATAAAAGAGTTTGTTGTGCTCGTTGATCGAGCGTGCAAAGATGAGGCACTCGGGAAAGATAAAAGAAAAGTTGAGTCTGAAGTCAGAGATGCGAGAAAGAGATTTTCGAGCAAATCATTTCAGTCTACTTCAAAGAAATTCAGAGATGAGCATAGCCGTTCCCGAACTAATGTAGGACATTTGAATCCGAGAGATCGAGCTAGATCACAAATAAATTCTAAAGCTCCAGCTACATCGATAGCTAGTGTGGGAAATATCCGATCCGAATGACCTGAATGTAAGCATTGTGGTAAAAGACGTCCATGTAGTTGTAGATTGAATGGTCGAGCTTGTTTCTGATGCGGATTGTTAGATCATTTCATTCGAGATTGCCAGAGTCTGTTGAGCAAGAGATTGTTCAGAACCTGAGATCTGATAATGTTTCAGCGAGAGGTAGACCTTCCAGAAATGTAAGAAATCTCAGTGGTAGTTAGAGAACTATGAAAGACACTGTTGCAAGATCTGAAGCTAGAGCGCCTGCCAGAGCATATGCCATCCAAGCTTGTGAGGAAGCTTCATCTCTGGATGTTATAACGGGTACATTTACTCTTTATGATACTTCTATGATTGCATTGATAGACCCAGGTTCTACACATTCATATATATGCATGAACTTAGTATCCAGTAAGACTTTGCCTGTAGAGTCTACTGAATTTGTTATTAGAGTATCGAACCCTTTAGGCAAAAGTGTCCTGGTTAATAAAGTATGCAAGAACTGTCCGTTGATGTTTAGAGATGTTTGTTTTTCGGCTGATTTGATGCTATTACCATTTGATGAGTTTGATATCATTTTGGGTATGGACTGGTTGACACTACATGACGTTGTTGTGAATTGAAAAAGAAAGACCATTGATTTGAGATGTCAGAATGATGAAATAGTTCGGGTTGATTCTAATGATTTGAATGGATTACCTGCTGTGATATCTGTGTTAAAAGCTCAGAATTATTTGAGAAAAGGTTATGAAGCTTATTTTGATTATGTGATTGATTCGAAAGTAAATGAAAAGAAAGTTGAATTAGTGTTGGTTATTTTTGAATTCCCTGATGTGTTCCCTGAAGAGTTACCGGGATTACCTCCGATACGTGAAGTTGAATTTGGTATTGATTTGTTGCCGGGAATGACTCCTATTTCAATAGCTCCATACAGAATGGCACCAACGGAGTTTAAAGAGTTAAAGTCATAGTTGCAAGAGTTGACTGATAAAAGGTTTGCAAGACAGAGTTTCTCACCTTGGGGTGCTTCTGTTCTATTTGTGAAAAAGAAAGATGGCACGATGAGAATGTGTATTGCTTCTCGTCAGTTGAACAAAGTGACTATAAAGAATAAATATACATTTCCCAGGATTGATGATTTGTTTGATCAGCTTAAAGGAGCCACTATGTTCTCAATGATAAATCTGAGATTGGGATACTACCAGTTGAGAGTAAAAGATCCAGACATTCCGAAAACTACTTTTAGAACGAGGTACGGGCATTATGAGGTTTTAGTTATGCCTTTCGGACTAACCAATGCTCCTCATTGCTTTTATGGATCCGATGAAACAGAATTTTCGCATCGCACCTAGATGGATTTGTTGTTGTATTTATTGACGACATTTTGATTTATTCTCGAGATGAAACTGAACATGCTGAACATCTGAGAACTGTGTTGCAAACTCTGTGAGATAAGAAATTGTATGCAAAATTTAGTAAATGTGAATTCGCTATGCGAGAAGTTGGTTTTCTGGGACATATTGTATCACCTCGGAATACGAGTTGATCTCGAGTAAGATTTCGCGCTATTCGGAATGGAAACCTCCGAAATGTGTGTCAAAGTCCAAGTTTTCTGGGATTAGCTGGTTATTATCGCCTGTTTGTAAAAGGATTTTCGATGATTGCTACTCCGTTGACTAAATTGCTTCAAAAAGATGTGAGATTTGAATGGTCTGATAAATGTCAAAAAAGCTTTGATCAGTTGAAAACTCTGTTAACCGAAGCTCTAGTTTTGGTACAACCAGAATCGGGTAAAGAATTCGTGATTTATAGTGATGCTTCATTGAATGGTCTGGGATGTGTTTTGTTACAGGAAGGCAAAGTTATAGCTTATGCCTCGAGACAACTAAAGCCGCATGAAAAGAACTATCTGACACATGATCTTGAATTAGCTGCGATTGTGTTTGCGTTAAAAAAATTTGGCGCCATTATCTTTTTGGTGAGAGATGCCACATGTTTTCAGATCATAAAAGTTTGAAGTACCTAATGACTCAAAAAGATTTGAATCTGGGATAGAGAAGATGGTTAGAGTTGCTGAAAGATTACGAGCTTATCATAGATTATCATCCAGGTAAAGCAAATGTAATTGCCGATGCTTTGAGTCAGAAATCACTGTTTGCATTATATGCTATGAATGCTTTTTTGGACTTATCTGATGATAGTTCAGTTTTAGCTTAATTGAAAGTGAAACCGTTGCTTTTACAACAAATATGTGATGTTCAGAAAGTTGATAATGAAATGCTGTTGAAACAAATTCAGTGTAATTTGAATTCTGATTCTGAGTTGATGATGATGATTGCTTGAGATTTCGAGATCGAATTTGTGTTCCGAGAAATCCAGAGTTGATTTAGCTAATTTTGAATGAAGCTCATAATAGTCGCTTATCTATTCATCCGGGTAGTACAAAGATGTATCATGATTTGAAGCAACACTATTGGTGGTCTGGTATGAAAAGGGATATTTTTGATTTTGTGTCGAAATGTTTAGTCTGTTAGCAAGTTAAAGCTAAACATCAGGTTCTAACTGGTTTGCTACAACTGATTTTGATTCTCGAATGGAAATGAGACCGAATGACAATGGATTTTGTTACAGGTTTTCCTTTGACTCCGAGAAAGAAAGATGCAATTTGGGTTGTGGTTGACAGATTGATGAAATCAGCCCATTTTATTCCGGTATGATCAGATTTCTCACTTGATAAGTTAGCTAAACTTTACATTTCTGATATTGTGAGATTGCACGGAGTGCCATTGTCTATTGTGTCTGACAGAGATTTGAGGTTTACATCACGATTCTGGAAGAAATTGCAAGAAGCTTTAGGTACGAAATTGCATTTTAGTATAGCTTTTCACCCGCAGATGGATTGTCAATCCGAGCGAATCATTCAGATACTCGAAGATATGTTGAGATGTTGCATCCTTGAGTTTAATGGTACATGGGAAAAATATTTTCCATTGATCGAATTTGCATTTAATAATAGTTTTTAGTCAAGCATCAAAATGACACCTTATGAAGTTTTGTACGGACACAAATGTCGAACACCTTTGTATTGGACAGAACTCAGTGAAAATAAGATACACAGAGTCGATTTGATAAAAGACACTGAACAGAAAGTGAAAGTAATCCGTGATAGTCTGAAAGCAGCGTCGGATCGTCAGAAGTCCTATGCAGACTTGAAAAGAAAAGACATTGAATTCGAAATCAGTGATAAAGTATTTTTAAAAGTATCTCTGTGGAAGAAAGTAATCAGATTTGGACGTAAAGGCAAATTGAGTCCGAGGTTCATCGGGCCGTATGAGATCATTGAACGAATTGGACCAGTTGCTTATAAGTTGTTGTTGCCACCGGAACTAGAAAAGATTCGTAATGTATTTCATATGTCTATGCTTCGTCGATACAGATCTGATCCATCACATCTGATTACTCCGTCTGAGATTGAAATTCGATCCGATATGACTTATGAAGAAGAACCGATCCGTATTTTAGCTCGTGAAGTGAAAGAATTGAGAAATAAGAAAATCTCGTTAGTGAAAGTGTTATGGCATCGACACGGAGTGGAAGAGGCTACGTGGGAGCCTGAAGATACAATGAGACAACAACATCCGAATCTATTCAGCGGTAAGATTTTCGAGGACGAAATCCCTAAGGGGGAGAATTGTAATAGTCCGGTTTAGACCCTAGTCGGAATAGTAGTTTTGGGACCACAAATCCGAGTCAAAAAATATTTTTAATATTATTTTCTGTGTCTGCAGTATATGATTAAGCATGTGTGAAATTTCTGTGAATTAATTTGTCCGTTTGTGTGTTTAATTTGAGAAAGGACTAAATCGCGAAAAAGGTAAAAGTGATGTTCTATATGTTAAAGTGCTTATTTGAGTCGACTTTTAAGTGTAGTGGCCTTATGAAGCAATTAAGCCATTTTATAAGATAGTGGATGGCTAATGGACGGTTTTGGACATAGTTTATATGGTTTTCTTATTTGATTTATAAAGGTTAAATAAGTAAAATAGTAAATAAGTAATATTAAGTAAGAGGCAAAGCTTAAATCAATGTTCATCTTTCATGTTCTTCACCGAAAATAGAAAGGAAAAATAAGGTTTAAAGCTTTCCAATATTTGGCCTAGGGTTAAGCTCAATTAAGGTAAGTTTTTGACTCGGTTTTTGATAATTTCTACGTTTTTGCAATCGTTGCTTTGTGTTCTTCAAAACCCATGCTTCAATTTTGTGAATTGGTGATGATTTTGAAATATGCCATTGATGAAGACATGAGTTTTGTGATGTTTGATGATGAAATATGAAATATATGTGTTAGATTAATATGTTTTGTCTTTGGATTTTTAGGGATTTTGAGTAATTTGGACTAAATTGAGAAAATAAAATTATGAGGGACTAAATTATGAAATAAATGAATTGTACGGATTTGTATGGACTACATGAACATTCGGCTAAGCATGGGTAAATAGAGATCTTGTGTATTTTGTGATTTTGTGAAATAAGGACTAAAATGTCAAAATGTGAAAATATGGGGGCTAATTTTTAAATTGCCCTAAATATGTGTTTTTGGATTGAATTGAATGAATTAGTGAATAAATGAGTTAAATTTGAATATGTATAGATCTAGAACCGAAGAAAATAGACTTAGATCGCGGGAAATCGAAAGTAATTGAGTAGCCGAGCTCATTTTTGTTTATCCGAATCCGAGGTAAGTCAATATACAAGTAAATGTATTTACATTAATATATTTATGTTCATGTGAAAATTTATAATGATGAATGTATAAGAGATGATGAGTACATGAAATCCGAGATAGTATCGACATGGTGTCAACATCCGAAAAAGTCCCTACAAACTTTTGGAATAGATAGGATTGCATATGTCATGACATAGGTGTCCGATATGTGATATCGTGTAAGACCACGTCTGAGACATTGGCATCGATATGATACAACCATGTCTGGGACATTGGCATCGTATTGATTCGTGTAAGAACCTGTCTGGGACAGTGGCACCGATATCTGGTTACATGTAAGACCACGTCTGGGATGTTGGCATTGTACGACTACTCCGAGCATTCTGAGTATCCTATTTGATTTCAAACGGTTCAACGGGAAAATCCGAGAAATGAAAATCTACATGAAATGTATAAATGGATCAGGTACGTTTGAATTGTACACTAAGCAAGTGTATGAAAGGTAAGTGTTTATATGAACTTACCTAGATGAGATATGTGAATAGATTTGATACAGTAAAATATGGTATGTGAATTAAAGAACTATAATCTAATGAAGTACAAGGTGATGCATATATGTTGGTAAGCAAATGGCTAACCAAATGAGCTATTAGTAATCTTATATTGAGATGAATAATGAATTCTTATATGATAAGTTTATTTGTATATGGCTTACTAAGCTTTTGGAAGCTTACTTTGTGTGTGTTTGTTCTGTTTTATAGATCGTTAAAGCTACGAAAGGCTCAGGATCATCGAGGATCGTCATCACACTACTCAATCCTAATTTTGGTACCTTTTGAAAGTGTAAATATTAAGTATGGCATGTATAGGCTAGTCACTTTGAATTATGTTTGTAATATGTACAGAGCCATCTGATATGGCTAGTTAATGTGTAATATCCTAAAATTTGAGTATCTGTTGTGTTGGTTTGGGTATGAATTTTGTGTGTTAGCATAGTCTTATGAAGGCTTGATTTTATTTAGGAAGCTAGAATAAATTTTAGTATGGTTTATTTAATGAAGTGGATTAAGTGAGCTTGACACTTAAGTTAATTTAAGTATTAAATTAAAGCACAAGAGGAGTAAGTGGCAAGATGGTTAAGGAGCTTGAAAGGTGGCTTGAGGTTAGAGGTTCGAGTATCATGGAAAGCATTTTTGAAGACTTTATTTTGTGTTCTAGCATTGATGGACGGTCAACCTTATTTATGATAGGTTGGACTCTCAAATTTTGGTAAGTTGAATATTGGTTTAAGGAAAGCATGAAATTGGGGATAAGAATCTTAAGGTTATGGTATGATAAGGGACAAAAGGCATGGAATATGGAGAATGTTTGGAAAGTATTCCAAGGCCTTTAGTGCATGTATGTGACTGCAAGTGTGGCTAGGGGGTGACCGAATGTTGTTAGGAGATTTGGGGAGGATAGTTAGTCAATTTTTGGCATTTGTGCATGTTTTGGCTTTTGTTTTCTTTTCTCTCCACAAACACTCCCTATAGCCGAATGTGTCTTGGGCATAAGGTGAGTTTTTGTTTTAGTTTTGGCCTTCTTTCTTGTTTTGTGTCTTAACCAAAACCTATTCTTAAAGAAACTTTACCAACTTTTCTCTAGTGCATCAAAGTGAGCCATAGCCGAATGTCCATTGGAGTTGTTTTTCTTCCCTCTTAGGCTTTTGGCCGAATCTTCTTTGGAACCTCCTCTCATCTCTCATTTCTTGTAGCCGAAAACAACCTCTCTTGTTCCCATCTCTTTTCATATTATTCATTCTTCTTTTACTTTTCTTTGGCCGAATCTTCCTCCTCTCAATTCTTTTTTTTTTTTTTCTTCCATTGTTTGCTCATGCCAAATTCTCCTATTTTATTTTCACTTTATTTTCCATTCTTTTCTTGTATCTAGCCAATCCTATTTGTGTCTCACTCAACCACATTGCCGTAATTGTTTTGTCTTGAGAGGATCTTTTGACCGAATTTATTATCTCTTCTCTTTCAAACAAACCTTTTTATTTTGGTAGTGGTATAGTGGAGTGTTGATTATTTCTTTATTGATAGTCGACTATAGCCATTCTAAGATCGTGTGGAAAAGGATATTATCATTGAAGGATTTTGACAAACTCCATAGGCAAGTGACGATTTTCGAATTTAATCAAAGTGTTAAGGTAAGGATCTTTATGCTTGTTATATCATTTTAGATGGTCTTCTAATCGATTAAGTTTTAGGGGACTCTATCGTCCGTTTATTATCTTCTTTCCTTGGACGTTAGATTTTGGAGCAATCAAGAATGGGTTCGAAAAGAGCAGTTCGTAGTGTTTGGAAGAGGGGTGGTTCTCGCTATACCCTAAAATTTCAAACGAAGGGTCGTGGTCGGCGATTCGAGACTTTCCACCGAGATGTGGACCCTCTGCCGGCGATAATCGCTTATTTGAATTCGTTCGCACTTCGAGCCATTGTTCGCTTCGTGGTTCTTCATCGGGTTATGAACCATCAATCAGAGAGAAATCGCCTATAGTTGTTATTAGAGATTCCGAGGGTATCGACGAGCGGGAAAGTGTAGTTCTCACTATTATCAGGTGTGTATCTTACACACTTTATAACTTGGTTTATATATGTATATTTGTGTGTTATAACTAATCATATTATGAAAGTGGGTAAATCGATGAGATCTGGATATAATACCATGATGGTATGAATGAGGATTCGGGTAAGTCTGTTTCAATATGTTGTTAATACATGTGGATTGAAATCATGATCTACGATTTATGATATATTTGTTATGAGATACACATCAAAGTTTATTGACATGATTTGTTTATCTATTGCATTGGTATGGGCAATATGAGAGGAGGGGGAAGATTGATATCGTGTCTTCGGACACCAGTGGTTTGGCACCACCAAAGATTTGGTATCACATTCGTGTCTTCGACACCGGAGGTTTGGCACCTCATAGCGACTCGTCCTCGTGGTTAATACCACCGTGGGTTGGCCCCACTTCGAGATATGGGATCGCCCGCAAGTGATTTGGTATCACACGTGGGTTGGCCCCACAACTTGATGATTCGTATCTTCTGACACCGCTGGTTTGGCACCACCAAAGATTTGGTATCACATTCGTGTCTTCTGACACCGAGAGGTTTGGCACCTCATAGCGACTGCCCCCCGTGGATTAACTCCACCGTGGGTTGGCCCCACTTTTGAGATATGGGATCGTCGCGGTGATTTGGTATCACACGTGGGTTGGCCCCACGATGGATTATTCGTGACTACGGTCACCAAAGTGATTTGGTATCACATTTGTGTCTTTGGACACCGGTGGTTTGGCACCACCAAAGGGTTTGGTACCACACGGGGTAGAAAAGGAGTTATGGATGGCTAGGTTGGGTGCATTATACATATATGTTGCCTTGTTATAATTTGTGTAAGTATGTGGTATTTATCCGGGAGAGGGAATATGCACTCGAGTCTTGGTGACTCACCTTCTCCCTTATATTTTCAGTGATTCGTGAGATCGCGGATGTGGAGCCGGATGAACTCGAGGAGGCCATGCAATAAAATTTGGTTTTACATGAACTTCCATTTGGGTACTTTATTTTAAATTTGGTTTTCATATTTTATGGATTTGTAATAAGGCCTGTTTAATTATGTTTTGGATTATTTTTATGTTTTGAATATATTTAAAATATGGCTTATAAATTACTTGGTTAATCTAAAAATTGAGCTCAAAGTTTTCTAAACTAAAAACTCGCAATGGTTTTAAAAATCTTACCATCGGGTAATATGAATAGTTCGATAGAAAACATTACAAGTTAAGTGTTTTCAACAAATTAAGTGAATTCCAAAATTCAAGTTTCTATACTCAATTGCAAACGGATTTTCAAAGTGATATTTCAAATTATCTTAACAAGGTATAAATGTTTTCTATCCTATGATTCATCAACTAAGTTTTTTTAAGTTTTATGTAATTCAAAGTAAATCTCAGTTTTAACTTATTTTCGACAAATAAAGAATTTCAAAGAGTTTTTCACAAAATTTAATTGTTAATTCGATTCTTTCAAAAATATTTTCCTTAGTGACATACCAGATTCGGTCGTGCGTATTGACCGGGTTTGGGGTGTTACATAATGATATGTTATGAATAAGTAGATAAGTTATGTTATGTGTTTTGTTAAAGGTTGAGCATATGGTAATATTGATCTATATTTTGGTGATGAAAAGTTGGTATAATATTGATGGAGAGATGCCATAATGAATTGGTAAGTTTATGGGTGAATATTACTTAGATATACTTGTGACTTGGTTGAGCTAAATAGCATATAATATGTTGTGATGAAATGTACTTGTATGAGTTGTAAAGATGACCATTTGATGAAATTTTTGGTTGCCAATTGTGTATGGAATAATGCTTGTATATGATTGTAGGGATGACCCAAGTGTGGGTGGCATTTTGGCCTTGAAAATGGCCTATAATTGCCCACACGGTTGAGCACACGGGCGTGTGGCTCGACCGTGTCCCTCGTGGTTGCATTTCAAAAACAAGTCAGGCTCGACCACGAGCTGGACACACGGGCGTATGACTGGCCGTGTGATGCAAGTCAAGCTCGACCACGGGTGAGGCACACGGGCGTGTCCATGGCCATGTGGACAAGTCAGTATGCATGCCCTGTTTTGACACGGCTTACACACACGGGCGTGTCTGAGGCCGTGGGAGGCACACGGCCTGCCCACACGGGCGTGTGACCTCTGTAACTTAGAAAAATTTTTAAATTTCTGAGAATTTTCGTATATGTTTGGTTTAGTCCCAGCCCCTTACTAAAGCATGATTAAGGTATCGTAGACCTATTTAAGGGACACTTTGATGTGATTTGTCAAATTATGTTATTAAATGTCTATAAAATGTTCTGATTCATCCGATAACGCCTTTAACCCTAAACCGGTGATGGTTACGGGTTAGGAGTGTTACACCCTAATTATCAAAGGGCAACCTTTGCATATTCTATCAACCAATACACATTTGCCTAGGGGATTCGACACTCTTATCATAAATTCAGTAGACTCTATAGGCATGCTCATGCTAGAGACTAATTTCATGAAAATATACAAGTGAGTAGATCCCGGATCAATTAAAGCTATAACACAAGTATCATAAAGAGAAAATGTTCCCGTGATCACGTCAGGGGAGGACACCTCTTCGCGAGCATGAATGGCATATATTCTCGCCGGTGCTCTACCCTTCACTCTCGCAGTCTGCTCTCTAGATGAATTCTTGCCACTCATCTCATTTCTCAGGTTTCTCGGTGGTCTTCCTCTAGCAGTATTTCCCGGTCTTGCATTTTGAGGTTTCTCTTTCTCACCCGCCTCAGGGAAATCTCTGATAAAATGGTCTAGAGACCCACAATTGAAACAAGCCTTCTCGGTTGCTCGGTACTCACCAGAGTGACGTCTGCCACACTGTGGACATTCCGGTCTACTCTATCGGGCATTGCCAACACTAGCAACCGAAGTAGTCTAAGCCTTAGACACCGAGAATTGTTTTCCCTTACTTCGATTTGAAAACTTGGCCGAAGTGACTGATCGAGTAGCAAAATCCCTTGATTTCTTAGATGAGGATTTGTAGGACTTACTCAGTTGTCTCTTTCTCGAGTCACGGGACTCAATCTCAGCTCTTCTTTTCTCTTTGGCCAACTCTTCAGCCTTACAAGCTCTATCTACTAACACCACAAATTCTTTTAGTTCGAGGACTCCGACATACAAACGGACATCCTTATTTAACCCGTCCTCGAACCTTTTGCACATGATAGCCTCTGTCGATACGCACTCTCGAGTGTATTTGCTGAGCCTTACAAACTCACGCTCATATTCAGTCACCGTCATTTGGCCTTGCTTTAACTCTAAGAACTCTTTCCTCTTCTGGTCAATGAATCTTTGACTAACATATTTCTTTCGGAACTCTTCTTGGAAGAATTCCTAATTTATCCTCTCCCTTGGTACCAACGACACAAGGGTGTTCCACCACTGATAGGCTGAATCTCTCAAGAGAGATACTACACACTTCATGCACTCTTCAGGCGTGCATGACAGCTCATCGAATACCCTGATGGTATTCTCAAGCCAGAATTCCACCCTCTCCGGATCATCATCCTTACTAGCCCAAAATTACTCGGCTCCTTATTTCTGGAACTTGTCGACCGGAGGCCTTTCTCTCCTTACTACCTCTACCACCTGAGGAGCTACAGGAGCGGGCTGAGGAATAGGTAGAGGTGGAGGGGGTTGAGCATTAGGATTTGCTCAAATGTACTCAGTGTACCAATTGCTCATCATATGGAGAAAGGCTTCTCGAGCCTCTTCTCCTTGACCCAAAGTCTCAGGTCTACTCTCTACTGGCGTGGTCCCTTGTGCGGGAGCCGGCGCATTACTCGCAGCATCATCAGCTGCAGTTCGATCGGGATCCATTACTATATAAAAATACAAGTCAATCCATCAGGAGTCGTCACACTATCATTTCACAAATACTCTTACGTATGGCATGTATAGCTAGACTCATACTTACTCTACGTTAGTCCGAGAACTGACTAAATCGTAACTCTGATACCACTAAATGTAACACCCCTTACCCGTATTCAACGCCGGAATTAGATACGAGGCATTACCGAACTTATCTTGCTTAAACTTACAACTTTGGGCTATAAAAATTTGTTCCAACTTAAAACTTTTTCATTTACAATTGTAACTTCCCTATTATGGGTCTACGAGACCCTATACGTATACTCGTGATGTTCCTGGACCAAACCAGAAACTTTCAAACACTTAGAAATTTTTGACATGAAACAGGGTCACACGCTCGTGTGAAGAATGGGACACACCCGTGTGGAATTTCACATGCCCGTGCGTTTAGCCCGTGTCCCTTACACAGCCTCGACACGCCCGTGTCTTAGCCCGTGTGCCAAAACCATGACATTTTGTTTATGACTTCATCATCTCACTATGGTCACATGGCCAAGGCACACGCTCGTTTCCTTAGACCGTGTGTCCAAATAAATTCCTAATTTTAGGTGCAGACTTCACACGGCCTGGGCACACGCCCATGTCCATGGTTGTACCTTCCATATGGCTGAGACACACGGCCGTGTCTCTACCCGTGTGTTTACTGCTGAGCATACTGACTTCTAAACCTAGCATGCAAGGGGACACACAGCCTCTCCACACGCCCATGGGGCTGACCGTCGGTCACACACGGCCTAGACACACGCCCGTGTGTCTGCACCGTGGACAATTATATGGCTATCTACCAAGCCGCCACACACCCTACCAAGCAACCACACTTATGCCAAATCAATTCAACACATTTTATAACCATATGGCACTTCCAAAAACTCAATTCAAAGCATCCACACAAGCATAAACTTCATAATTTCATCACCATTGCATATAAAATAAACTTGTCATGTATTGGCCCAAATCCAATGACCATTTTCAAAATGAATTTGATAACATAAACAACCAACACATTGGCTATCAAAATGACATAACAAAGTACCCAAGTCCTATACATGCCGTACTCAAAATAAGTTTAACTTGTTATACCAAAGAGATGTCGATAGTGTGATTTCTGAACTCCGACGTCCCATGATTCTCAAATTATCTTGGCAATACTACAAGGAAAAAGGGAAAAGAAAGGGGTAAGCATATAGCTTAGTAAGTTTGCATGGAAATAAATAGCAACAATAAGTTCATAATGACATCAAATCATGGCATTGGATAACCACACAAAGTCATAATCACTTTGCCATAACTTACTCGTACTTATTCTTATCTAGCATATACCGTGCCACATATCGTAAACATTCCTCGTGAATTATTCACGGGTACCTGTATTCACTCAATCACATGACTTTACTACTAATCTCATTTCTATTTCCAAGCTTATCTATTTATCCCACTAATTCACTAAGGATACTCAAAGACGCATATTCATCGTCATTAACATAAACACGAAACTAATGCCACATCCCAGATGTGTCTTATATGGGGTCACCTCTGAATGCCGATGCCATATCCCAGATATGGTCTTATACGGGATCTCGCTTCAAGTATCGATGCCATATCCCAGATATGGTCTTATACGATTCTCATATTCAATATCGAGGCCATATCTCAGATATGGTCTTATACGGAATCTCAATTCAGTGCCGAGGCCATGCCCCCGACATAATCTTACACAGGACCTTGTCCATCTCATATCTCGATGATAGTATTCTCACAATTATTATAGTCCAACCGGGACCTCCACATCTCAACTTTTATCATCTTTCTCATTCAACACCAACACTCAATTTAATAGAATATCATGTATTATTATAATATCAAAAATTCTCAAACATACCAGCATAAATGTTTAATTTATCACCTACAAACTTACCTCGATTTCAAAATAAGCTAGATCGTTGATCTAGTCTGATACTTTGTTCTTTCCCCGGTCGAGGTAAATTCTTGTTTCTTCTTGATCTATAATATCAAATTAGCTCATTTAACAATCACATTAATAATTGCATTTCAATAACCATGCTTTGGCAAAATTACTATTTTGCCCTTAGACTTTTACAAAATGACCATTTTACCCCTAGGCTCGAAAATCAATTCTAATCAAATTTATACCTTTATCGAGCCTAGGTGAAAATTTATTTCTCTTATGGCTACCATCAAAACTCAATATTTCCTACATTTACTACATATTTTACAACCTTTACAAAAAGGTCCTTTTAGGTGTTTTCATGGTAACACCTTTCACAAAAGTTGTTCAACTAACAACTAAGACTCAATTTCTTCCATAAAAATGCAGCAAAAAACATAAATGCTCACATGGAAAAACCCTAATCTTTCAACCATTTTGCAAGATAGTCCCCTCTTTAGCTAGCTTAAGCTTTAGGGGTTTCAAAAGTACATTTTTTATCAAGAAATGATCACTAAAGCACTTACATGCAAGGAGAAAGCTTGGCTAAAATTTTTGAGTTCTCAAACCCCTTGTTTACTGAAAATTTCAGTGGAGAAGAAGAGAGGAAAGATGATATCTTTTTCTTTTCTTTATTTTATTATATTTCCTCAATTTAATCAACCTAATCTAACAACTTTGACCAATTTTGACATTGTTTGTCCCCTATGGCCGGCCAACTATTATTTAAGGGGATAATTTACCTTTAGAGACCTCCAAATAATATTCTATAGCTATTTGGCACCCTTAGCTTGTAAAATTGAACTTTCGCACTTTATGCGATTTAGTCATTTTTCGCGATTAAACATGAAATCGCTAAAATTAAAGCACCAAAATTTTCATACACTTATATAATCATGCTTTAACTCATAAAATATCATGAAAATAAGTTTCTCTAACCTTGGATTAGTGGTTCTGAAACCACTGTTCTCACTAGCCCCTAAATCGGGCTATTACAAGTGCCATCTAATTTGAGACCAGCTACTAGCGGTCAGGAAGAAGAGGCTAAACAAGCCTTCTTCCAAATGATGAACGAGTGGTTCACTCAATACGTTAGAACAAATCTGGCTATTTCACAACCTCCGCCCCCTTCCAATCCTCCTCAGACTTCTGCTGTACCTCTGGTTATGAACTTGAATCTGTTGAATAAGCCTCCAGTTGACAAAATCCGTAAATATGGGGCCGAAGAGTTCAGGGACACTAGTGATGATGATGCTGAGAGAGCTGAGTTTTGGCTCGAGAACACAATTCGAGTATTTGATGAAATGTCATTGACCCCTGATGAATGCATAAAGTGTGTCGTTTCTTTGTTACGTGATGCAGCTTATCAGTGGTGGAAGACTTTGATTTCTGTTGTTCCAAAAGAACGGATTACATGGGATTTCTTTCATTCTGAGTTCCAGAAGAAATATATCAGCCAGAGATTTATAGATCAAATACAGAAAGAGTTTTTTGAACTGAAATAGGGTCGCATGTCTGTCACTGAATATGAACAAGAATTTGTGAGACTAAGTCAATATGCTCGGGAATGTGTTTCGACTGAAGCTATAATGTGCAAGAGATTTGAAGACGGCTTAAATGAAGATATCCGATTGCTAATCAAAATTCTGGAAATAAAAGAGTTTGTTGTGTTTGTTGATCGAGCATGTAAAGTTGAAGCACTTGGGAAAGATAAACGAAAAGCTGAGTCTGAAGCCAGAGATGTGAGAAAGAGATTTTTGAGCAAATCATTTTAGTCTGCTTCAAAGAAATTCAGTGATGAGCATAGTCGTTCAAAGGCTAATGTGGGACATTCAAACAGAGATCGAGCTAGATCGTAGTCGAACTTCAAAGCTCCAGCTACTTCGATGACTAGTGTGGGAAATGTTTAATCTGAGCGACCTGAATGTAAGAACTATGGAAAAAGACATTCGGGTAGTTGTAGATTGAATGATCGATCCTGTTTCAGATGTGGATCACTAGATCATTTCATCTGAGATTGTCCTAAGTCTGTTGAACAAGAGATTGTACAAAATTCGAAGTCAAATAATGCTTCAGCTAGAGGTAAACCTTCAAGAAACACAAGAAACGCCAGTGGTAGTCAGAGAACTATGAGAGATACAGTAGCGAGATCTGAAGCTAGGGCACCTGCCAGAGCATACGCCATTCGAGCTCGTGAGGAAGCTTCGTCTCCAGATGTTATTACGGGTACATTTACTCTTTATGATACTTCTGTGATTGCATTGATAGATCCAGGGTCTACTCATTCATATATATGCATGAACTTAGTATCTAGTAAGACTTTGCCTGTAGAGTCTACTGAATTTGTTATTAGAGTATCGAACCCCATAGGTAAAAGTGTCCTGGTTGACAAAGTATACAAGAACTGTTCGTTGATGTTTCGAGATATCTATTTTTTGGCTGATCTGATGCTATTACCTTTTGATGAGTTTGATATAATTCTGGGTATGGATTGGCTAACATTGCATGATGCTGTTGTGAACTGCAAAAGAAAGATTATTGATTTGAGATGTTAGAATGATGAAATATTTTAGATTAAATCTAATGACGTGAATGGACTACCGGCTGTGATATCTGTGATGAAACCTCAGAGTTATGTAAAAAGGGGTTGCGAAGCCTATTTTGGCTATGTGAATCATCCGAGAGTGACTAAAAAAAAAGTTGAATCTGTGCTAGTTGTTTGTGAATTCTCTGACGTATCCCCTGAAGAACTACCAGGGTTGCCTCCGATACGAGAATTTGAGTTTGGTATTGATTTAGTACCGGGAACGAATCCTATTTCGATAGCTCCGTACAGAATGGCACCAACAGAATTGAAAGAGGTAAAGTCACAGTTGCAAGAGTTGACCAATAGAGGATTTGCATGACCGAGTTTCTCACCTTGGGGTGCTCCCATTCTGTTTGTGAAAAAGAAAGATGGTACGATGAGAATGTGCATTGACTACCGTTAGTTGAACAAAGTGACAATAAAGAACAAATATCCTCTGCCTAGAATAGATGATTTGTTTGATTAGTTGAAATGAGCATCTGTGTTTTCAAAGATAGATCTGAGATCGAGGTATTATCAGTTGCGAGTAAAATATTTAGACATTCTGAAAACTGCTTTCAGAACAAGGTACGGGTATTATGAGTTTTTAGTTATGCCTTTCGGACTAATAAATTCTGTTGCTATTTTTATGGATCTGATGAACAAAATTTTCAGACCGTATTTGGATCGATTTGTTGTTGTATTCATTGACAACATTTTGATTTATTTTTGAGATGAAATTGAGCATGCTGAACATCTGAGAATCATGCTACAAATTATGCGAGATAAGCAATTGTATGCGAAGTTTAATAAATGTGAGTTCTGGTTGCGAGAAGTTAGTTTTCTGGGGCATATTGTGTCAGAATCTGGTATACAAGTTGATCCGAGTAAGATTTTAGCTATTTTGGAGTGGAAGCCTCCGAAAAATGTGTCTGAAGTTCGTAGTTTTCTGGGACTTACTGGTTATTATCGACGGTTCGTAAAAGGCTTTTCGATGATTGAAACTCCTATGACGAGATTACTTCAGAAAGATGTGAAGTTTGATTGGTTTGATAAATGTCAGAAAAGCTTTGATCAGTTGAAAGCCCATTTGACTGAAGCTCCAGTTTTGGTACAGCCAGAGTCGGGTAAAGAGTTCGTGATTTATAGTGATGCTTCATTGAACGGACTGGGATGTGTTTTAATGCAGGAAGGCAAAGTTATAGCTTATGCCTCGAGACAATTGAAGCCGCATGAAAAGAATTATCCGACACACGACTTAGAGCTAGTTGTGATTGTGTTTGCTTTAAAGATTTGGCGTCACTATCTTTTCGGTGAAAAATGCCATGTGTTTTCGGATCATAAAAGCCTGAAATATTTGATGACCCAAAAATATTTGAATTTGCGACAAAGATGATGGTTAGAGCTGTTGAAAGATTACGAGCTTGTGATAGATTATCATCCGGGTAAAGCAAATGTTGTAGATGATGCATTGAGTCAAAAAATCATGTTTGCATTATGTGCGATGAATGCTCATTTAGACTTGTCCGATGATGGTTCAGTTTTAGCTGAGTTGAAAGCAAAACCGTTATTCTTTCAGCAAATATGTGATGCTCAGAAAATTGATAATGAAATGTTAGCAAAACGAGCTCAGTGTGATTCGAACTCTGATTCTGAATTTCGAGTTGATGTTGATGATTGTTTGAGATTTCGAGATCGGATTTGTGCTCCGAGGAATTCTGAGTTGATTCAGTTAATATTGAAAGAAGCTCATAACAGTTGCCTATATGTTCATCTGGGAAGTACAAAGATGTACCATGATTTGAAGCAACATTATTGGTGGCCTGGTATGAAACGAGACATCTCTGACTTTGTTTTGAAATGTTTAGTCTGTCAGCAAGTTAAAGCTGAACATGAAGTGCCATCTGGTTTGTTACAACCGATAATGATTCCTGGATGGGAATGGGATAGAGTGACAATGGATTTTGTTTTAGGGTTGCCTTTGACTCCAAGAAAGAAAGATGCAATCTGGGTCATAGTTGACAGGTTGATGAAATCAGCCCATTTTATTCCTGTACGATCTGATTACTCACTTGATAAATTAGCTGAACTATATGTTTCTGATGTTGTGAGATTGCATGGGGTGCCGCTATCTATTGTGTCTGACAGAGATCCGAGGTTCACTTCACGGTTCTGGAAAAAGCTACAAGAGGCTTTAGGTACTAAATTGTATTTTAGTACAGCTTTTCACCCACAGACAGATGGTCAATCCGAGCGGATTATTCAGATTCTCGAGGATATGTTGAGATGTTGCATCCTTGAGTTTGATGGTATGTGGGAACAATTTTTGCCATTTATTGAGTTTGAGTACAATAATAGTTTTTAGTCGAGCATCAAAATGGTACCTTACGAGGCTTTGTACGGACGCAAATGTCGTACACCTTTGTATTGGATCGAGCTAAGTGAAAATAAGATACACGGGGTCGATTTGATCAAAGAAACTGAACAGAAAGTTAAAGTGATTCGTGATAGTCTGAAAGCTGCCTCTGATCGATAGAAATCTTATGCAGACTTGAAATGAAAAGATATCGAGTTTGAGATCGGTGATAAAGTGTTCTTGAAAGTGTCTCCATGGAAGAAAATACTTTGTTTTGGCAGAAAAGGAAAATTGAGTCCGAGGTTCATCGGGCTTTATGAAATTATTGAGCGCATCAGACCAGTTGCGTACAGATTGTTGTTACCACATGAACTAGAAAAGATTCATAATGTGTTTCACGTGTCAATGCTTTGTCGATACAGGTCTGACTCAACACATGTGATTTCTCCGTCTGAGATTGAAATTCGATCTGATATGACTTACGAAGAAGAACCGATTCGTATCTTAGCTCACGAAGTTAAAGAATTGCGAAATAAGAAAATTCTGTTAGTAAAAGTATTGTGGCATCGACACGGAATAAAAGAGGCTACGTGGGAGCCTGAAGATGCAATGAGACAACAATATCTGAATCTATTCAACGGTAAGATTTTCGGGGACGAAAATCCCTAAGGGGGGAGAATTGTAACAGTCCGATTTAGACCCTAGTTGGAATAGTGGTTTCAGGACCACAAATCTGAGTCAGAAAAATATTTTAATATTATTTTCTGTGATTATAGTATGTGATTAAGCATGTGTGAAAGTTTCGTGAATTAATTTTATTGTTTGTGAGTTTAATTTGCAAAAAAGAATTAAATTACAAAAGATGAAAAAGTTGTGTGTTATTTAATATGTGTGCCGAATTGATGTGGTTGTTAAATGAGGAGTCCTTAAATGGTTATTATGCCATTATAAGGCTAGTGGACATTTATGTCCATAATTCAAGTGTTTTAATTAATGTTTCATCAATGGAAAAAATGGAAGTTTATAATTACTAAGATTTTTAATTAGACAAACATGAAAATTAGATGATTATCATCTTGTTTGTGCCGAAATTCATAAGAAAAGAAAAGAAGAAAACCAAGCTAGGTATTCGGCCCTTGTTCAAGCAAATTAAGGTATGTTTTGGTTTCGGTTTTTGATAATTTCTACGCTTTTGTAATCGTTGCTTCGAGTACTACAAAACCCATGCCTTAATTTTTGAATTTTATGATGATTTTGAAAAGTGCCATTGATGAATACTTGAGCTTTGTGATGTTGGTTGATGAAATATGAAATATATGTGTTAGATTATCATGTTTTGTCTTTGGATTTTTAGTGAATTTGGGTAATTTGGACTAAATTGTGAAAATAATATTTTAAGGGACTAAAATTTGAAATAAATGGAAAATATGGGTTGCTAGGGACCTATAGAGAATTCGGCTAAGCATGGGTTATACTGAATTTTGTATATTTTGTGATTTTGTGAAATAGGGACTTAAGTGTTAAAATGTGAAAATGTGAGGGCTAATTTGTAAAATGCCCTAAATGTGTGTTTTTGGATTGAATTGAATGGACTGGTGAATAAAAGAGTTAAATTTGAATATGTATAGATCAAGAACCAAAGAAATCGGATTTAGATCGAGGAAAGTCGAAAGTGATCGAATAGTCAAATCCGTCCATCTATATCCGTACGAGGTAAGTCCATATAAGAATAAATGTATTTAAGTTGAATTATTTATGTTCATTTGATATTGAATTGTGATGAATGGTTTCGGATGAAATACGTGAGAAATCTGAGAAAATATCGACAATGTATCAATATCCGAAAAGTCTCGTACAAACATTTGGAATAGATAGGATTCATATGCCATGACATAGAGTCCTGATATGTGATATCATGTAAGACCACGTCTGGGACGTTGGCATCGATTTGAGAATTACGTGTAAGACCATGTCTGGGACATTGGCATCGTATTTGATTCGTGTAAGACCCTGTCTGGGATAGTGGCATCGATATTTGATTACATGTAAGACCACGTCTAGGACGTTGGCATTGTACGATTATTCTGTGTATTCTGAGTATCCTATTTGATTTTCGAATGGTTCAACGGGAAATTCCGATATATGAAATACTATGTGAAATGCGTAATCGTTTCAGGTACGTTTGTGATGTACTTTATGGTTGAGCATAAATGGTAAGTATATATGTGTATATGCACTAGTGAGATATGTGCATAGACTTGATGAGATTAAATGTGATATATGTATGAAGTTCCTATGACCAAAAGAGGTATTTGGAGATATGAATTGTTGGTAAGCAATGGCTAAACAAATGAGCCAAAGTAGAAGTATGAAATTAAATTTGAGATATATAAATGATCTTGCAATTGATATGATTTTGAATGTTTATATGTTAAGTTTATTTGTATATGGCTTACTAAGCTTTGGAAAGCTTACTTTTTGTGTATTTGCATTGTCTTATAGATCGTTAAAGCTACGGAAGGCTCGGGGATCGTCAAGGATCGTCACCACACTATCAAACTCTATTTTGGTACCTTTTGAAAGTGTAAATATTTAAGTATGGCATGTATAGTCTAGTTGAAATGGTTGATGTTTGAGTTGTATATAAATAGCCATGTGATTTGGCTAGATAATGAACATGATGTGAATGAGTAATTATGCTATATGATGCATAGTTTGATATGTTTAGTGATTAATGGTTGAATTGATGAAATGATCATATTTATGATAAGTATTATGATGCAAAGTTGGCATAATATTGATGAAGGGTTGTAACATTGAATTAGTAAGTTTTTGAATGGTTTATACTTAGAAATGCTTGTGATGTGAATGAGATAAATGTTGCATAAATTGGTATGCTTGATATGTTCTTGAATGGTTAGAAAAGTTGGTCATTTGGATATGATTTGAATTGGTATAATACTTGTAGGTTTAACCCAATGTGTGGGTGGCAAATTGGCCTTGTAAATGGCCTATAATTGCCCACACGGTTGAGCACACAGGCGTGTGGCTCGACCGTGTCCTTCGTGGTTGTTTTTCAAAACAAGTCAGGCTCGACCACGGGCTGGACACACGGGCGTGTGACTGGCCGTATGGCACAAGTTAGTGTCGACCACGGGTGAGGCACACGGGCGTGTCTCAGGCCATGTGGACAAGTCAGTATGTATGCCTAGTTTTGGCACGGCTCAGACACATGGGCGTGTGACGTCTGTAACTTTGAAAAATGTTTGAATTTTGAAAATTTTCGTATGATTCCGGTTTAGTCCCGACCCCTTTCTAATGCATGTTTAAGGTCTAGTAGAACTCTTTAAGGGACTATATGATTGTATTCTGTTATGATTTGACGATGATATACTTTGTGATACGAAATGTTTGTAAAAGTTTCCGATTTTCCGGTAATGCCTCTTAACCCTAGACCGGCGACGGTTACGGGTTAGGGGTGTTACACATGGCTTTGGCACCTAATTGAGATCCTGTATAAGACCATATCTGGGATATGGCATCAGCATCGAATAAAGATTTCTTGTAAGACCACGTCTGGGACCTGGCTTCGGTACGAAATCATGTAAGACCATGTCTGGGACATGGCATCGATATACGATCTCGTATAAGACCATATCTGGGTTACGACATCGACATCGATGAGAGGTCCCGTATAAGACCATATCTGGGATATGGCATCGGCATCAACATATGATCCCATGTAAGACCATATCTGGGATATGGCATTGGCATTTTATTAAGCGTATGACGAGTTTGAGTATCCTTCAATATTCTAAACGGTTCAACGGGGTAAAGAGCTAAGTTTATGTTTAAGATAGTAAAAGTGCTAAAGCTATGTGATGAAGTGATACAGGTACATATACGAAATTCACGAGAAATGAGTGCTATATGTTATAAGTGATTTGGTAAGAGTAAACATGAGTAAGCTATGTAAATGTGCTTGAGAACTTGTGCTATTACTTAAAGTAAAGTATGAATGTATTACAAGATTTTATGTTGCTATTTATTTCATGCAAACTTACTAAGATTTATGCTTATGCCCTGTCTTTTCCCTTTCCTCGTAGTATCGCCAAGCTAGTTCAGGGATCGTAGGACGTCGGAGTTTGGCTCACACTATCAAGCTATTCTTTTGGTATAGTAAAGTTTGATTATTTTGGGTATTGCATGTATAGGAACTTGGTCATTTTGTTATATGTCATATTGGTTAGCCAAGGTGTTGGCTATTAATGTTACTCAATTCATGTTGTAAACGGCCATTGGAATTGGCCAATACTAGTTATGTTACATCCATTCAATAATGATGAAATTAAAGAAGAGTAAACTTTTGCAATTGAATGAGTTATGTGTGAAGTATATGCATGATGAATAAGATGTGAATTAAGGTGTGGATGTCTTAATTGTAGATATTAGAAGTATATCATTGTTATGCTGTGTATTGCTTGGAATGGTATAAGTGTGGTTACTTTTCAGGGTGGTAAAGGGCTTGGTATATAGCCTTATATATGTCCACACGGGTAGACACACGGGCGTGTGTCTAGGCCATGTGTGACACACGGTCTGCCATATGGGTGTGTAGCCTGGCTGTGTGTCCCTTGCATCTAATTTGCGAAAATTTCAGTACGTCACACGGGCTAGCACACGGGCGTGGGACCTGGCCGTGTGGCCCTATATGGCCGCTGACGTCATAAACAGAATGTCCCTTAGTTTGGACACGGCCTGAAGCACGGACGTGTGATATGCCCCACGGGCGTGTCCTTTCTCTCACACGGGAGTGTGGCCCTGTTTAAGCAAAAACTTTCTAAGTGTTTGTAAGTTTCCGGTTCAGCCTCGAATTGATCTATATGTATGTTTCGGGTCTAGTAGACCTATAATAGGGACATTATTGTCTCGAATGAAAAGTTTTAAGTTGGATTATAAATTTATGGGCCGATATTGTATGATAAAGTCTGTTAAGTTCGGTAATGCCTCGTACCCTGTTCCGGTGTCGGATACGGGTAAAGGGTGTTACATTTAGTGGTATCAGAGCTACGGTTTAGTCGATTCTCGGACTAACGTAGCGTATGCATGAGTCTAGCAATACATGCCATACATATGAGAATTCACATAACGATAGTGTGACGACTCCTGTCATTTTAAATTATGTTTTCATATAGTAAATGGATCCTGACAGAGCAGTGGTGGATGATGTAGAAAGTAACGCGCCGGCTCCCGCCCAAGGGACGGTGCCAAATGAAAATGAGAATAGACCAATGACTGTGAGTCAGAGAGGAGGAGAAGAAGCTAGGGAAGCCTTTCTCCATATGATGAATGCGTGGTATACGGAGTTCGTTCGAACGAACCCGAACGCGCCAACCCCTCCACCCCCACCTATTCCTCAGCCTACCCCTGTAGCTCCCCAAGTTGTAGAAGTGGTAAGAAGGGAAAAGCCCCCGGTTGATAGAATTCGGAAACAAGGAGCTGAGGAATTTTGAGCTAATAAGGATGATGATCCAGAAAGAGCAGAATTCTGGCTTGAAAATACTGTAATAAGGCCATTTTGCCCGAGCCCATATAATAAGCCAGAATATAAAAAAAAACAAAAAAAATATACCAAGTCTCCAATAATGTCCCTTACAGTCCATTTACAACCAAAGCCCTAAACCAATACCAAAACCCAACACCTAAACAGCCTACCCAAACAACTAACCCATACCCGAACTAACCCAGGCCCAAAACAGAAATGGCCCAAAATTGCCCAACACTAAACAGTTTCAGCCTAGGGTTTCTGAAACCCTAGGCGCCGCAGCCCCTAGCCCCTTTGCGCCGCAATCAACTCCTCCAGCTCGACGCCAGCCTCTTTTCACGCTGCATTCAGCGCACAAATGGGGGCTCCGTCGCGAGATCCTCGCCTTTGACCTACACAGAAAAGGAAAGAACCGCAGCAAAAATGGCAAAACAGTGGCAAAATTTTTATTTCCTTTTTATTTTGTTTATTTCGAAGGCTATAAAAGCCTTCCAAAAACCTGTAACAAGGGAGACAGAGAGAATATACAGGCAATATACACAATATAATATACAAAAAAATCAAAGAATAACAGGTCTCTTTTATTTTCTTTTTTTAGTCTATTTTTCTGAATCTATTTTTTATTATTATTTATTTTTAGTTTTTTTATATGTATAATAGTTTAAAATATATAAAAAAAATACCTTTTTTGAATTTCGGCGACGGCGGCGAACGGCAGCGACGGTGCCGGAGCCTTGCCGGAGGGCCTGCCGAAAATCGCATGGTGAGAGAGCATTGAGAGGATTTGTTTCAGTTTTTTTTTTTTTTTTTGAAGAGGAGGAAAAATTAAATTTCTTAACAAAATTTTAGCTTTTATAATGAATAGGAACGGTGCCGTTTTGAGGGTCATTTGCGAAGGCCAAAACGACGTCGTTTTGAGCCTCCGACCCGACCCGACTCGTGTAGGCCTCAGGATCCACGTGTTTTTTTTAAAAAAAGGATTATTTATCCTTTTGGCCCTTCCGCATTTTCTCCCTTTTAAATCAAGTTCTTATTATTTCCAATTTTGCCCAATAAGTTTTCCTCTGTTTCAATTTGATCCGCATTCGGACGGTACCGTTTCAGAGGGTGGGGTTATTTTCTGTTTTGGTCCCTCTACGTTGCGCGCGCGTTACATCGGGGTCCTTATTCGATTGTTTTTTTTTTAATTTGGCTTTTTAATTTCATTTCCCTCTTAATTCAGTCCCTCCTTCAATTTAGTTGGTTTTGTTATTGTTTATTGTTTATTTTTTATTTTTTTTGAATGTTTGTTCATTTTATTTATTATTACTATTATTATTATTAACATTATTGATTATTATTATTATTATTATTTATTATCACTATTACTATTATTATTACTATTATTATTATTATTATTCTCATTATTTTCATTATTAACATTATTATTGTTATTCTTATTATTTCTATTATTTTTTTGTTTATTAGTATATTTCACTATTATTATTATTTACTATTATTATTGCTGTTATCATTTTTATAATATTATTAGTTTTTACTTTTATTACTAATGCTATTTTTTTATTTAATTGACTTTATTATTATTATTTTTACGTATATTAATATTATTATTATTATTTTCAATATTACTATTTTATATTCTATTCTCATTATTATTTTTTATTTATCACTATTAATTTTAATATTATTACTATTATTTTATTATTAATACCGTTTTTATTTTTACCAATACTTTTATTATCATTTTTATGGTTATTATTATTATTAATTTAGTGTTACTAGTATTATATTATTATAATTGTTATTTTAATATTATTATTATTATTATTATTATTATTATTATTATTATTTTATTTGTAATTAGCTTGCTTATTATTATTACTATTGCCTTTATTATTATCAGTATTATTATATTTTTATTACCATTATTTGTATATATTACCATTACTATTATCATACCCTATTATCATTATTTTCCTATTATTATTATTATTATTATTATTATTGTAACAGCCCGATTCAGGGCCTAGTCGGAATAGTGGTGCGAGACCACAAATCTGAGTTAGTAGATTGAGTTCTTAAGGTTTATGACATGTTTGCATAATAGTATTAAAGTTCCATGTAGAAATTTTGTGAAATTGACATGGAATGATCAAATAGGACTAAATTGCAAAAGTTGCAAAATATGAGTTTCTAGAAGCTTTTTGTATGAAATAGCTTTAGAATATTAATTAGAAGTCCTTAAATAGCAATTTTCCCAAATTATAAGTTTTGGACAAAAATGGACATGAGTTATTAAATTGTAAATTTTTAAAGAGAAGAGCATTTTGGTCATTTACCAATTAAATGATTAAAATAGGAAAAAGATGATAAAAATTTCATTCATCTTCTTCCTTGTGCCGAAAATTGGGAGACTCCATAGCTAGGGTTCTTCAAATTTTTGAAGCTTGCAAGTAAGTCATCCTAGCCCCGTTTTTAATATTCTTCCTATTTTTGGAGTCCTCGTATTATGAATTAGCTATTTTTAGCTATAAGATGAGCTAAGAAGCATGTTCAAAAATCTACCCATGTGTATCATGCATGTAAAATGATATTTTATGAAATATTATGGGAGTTTGATGTTAGATAAACATCTTTTCCTTAGTGAATTTCATGAAAAATGATAGTATGGACTAATTTGTAATAGTTATGAAATTGGTCATACCTATTAGAAATAGTGAGAATTGATGATTGTTATAGTAGAGAAAATGAATCAGCTAAACATGATGTTTAAGAAAGTTGAATGTGTAACATCCTGAAAAGGGCCTATGCATTTTCAGTTTAATTGTACGAAATGTCAAGTCTTAAGCACTATGAATAAATTTTTGGTATTTTTGGGAATTCTAGAAATGCATAGAAATGGAAATGAACATTTTGGAAACCTGAACATTTTTGGAAACCTGAACATTTTGGAAACCTGAACATTTTGGAAACCTGAACATTTTGGAAACCTGAACATTTCGGGAAACCTGGAAATGTAAGAAAATGGTCAGCAAACAGAGCCGATCGAAAATTTTAGGAAACTTAGAAATAATGCCGAAATGTCAAATTTTAAAGTTCAAAATAGGAAATAAGGGCTAGAGGGCCTTAAAAGAAAAAGTTGGAGAAGTTTGACACACAATCAGGCTTGGAAAAGTGGCCTGAAGATGTCACTTAGGGCCTAAGGAAGTGGCGTCACATGCAGGGAAATAGGCCTGAGTTCGAGTCACTTGAGAAGCAAATAAATAAGTTTTATTTTTGCTTCCAGAAGGCTGAGGTGGACGGCATGGGTTTCTAGAAAAGGAAGAGTTTTATTTGCATAAATATGTGAATAATAATGGATAAATAATGGATTTATTTTAGATTATTTTCAAGAGATAAATGTGGATATTATTTCTTTTATTTTGATAGATAAGGAAGAGATAAAAGAGGATTATTATTAGTATTATTTTTATTAAGAGATAAGAGATAATTATTGGATTAAGTTTTATTAAAGTGATAAATCAAGGGATAAAGCTATCAAAATAGAAGAGTGGTGGCCAAGTAAAGGACTCTAGCTAGTAATTTTGGCTATAAAAGGAAGAGTAAGGCTATTCTTCATTCATTCTTTTCTTTTCAAGAAAACCTCTGCACAAATTCTCTCTAAAGTTTCTCCTCTTCTCTTTGCCAAATTTTCTCTGCCATTATTCTCTTTTTCTCTTTTCTTTTCTTCTTCTATTACAAACACAATCAAAAGCCAAAGATACCAATAGCCCTAGTAGATTTCTCACTAAGCCTCAAGAGCCGAAATTGTTATCCACATCAAAGCCATAGCCAGAATCTTGCTAAGGGTTCAAGCAAGAGTTCCATCAAATTCTTCAGTGAGGGTAAGATTAGGTTAGATTCTCATTCTATTTCTTTTAAGGTCTGTCGAAATTAAGATTCTAATACCCTTAATATCTGTGTCAAGAGATCTTTCGGGATTTACTAAGTGTCGACTACAAGGAAGGAGAAGTTCTTTTCCCGAAGGTACACCATAAGCCACGTGTTCCCTAGTTATTCAGATGAATTTGGGATTTAAGAATCTAAGGTAAGTCATATTTAACATACGGCTAAGGGTTATTTGTTGTGAATAAATGTTAGAAATTGATCTAACATGTAGTTATAGGGATTTCGACAGGAGGATACAAGGATTTTGGGATTTGAGAATTTCAAGGTAAGTTTTAAGAATACTAATCCTACTAGGATTTGGATTTATGGCCGAATGGCTTTTTATTAAATTAGTAAGTGATTAATCAAATGGAGGAATTTGAGATCTAAGGCGATGATCGATTTCGGGATTTCAAGGAATTCGTTAAGCAAATCAGTGTGTACCCTACCTAAGTTTTGATAGGTTCATGGCTATGTTTAAATTAAATGTATTATTAAGAATGTGTGTACTCATACTAACCTTCGATATATCATATGGCAATTATTTTAATATATGAATATGCATAAGAATGTGAATGTGGCTAAAGTACCACAAACGTGGTAAAAGTACCTAGGTACGTTTCCTACTTCTGATAGGATTATGAATATGATATATTTTGAACATATGAATAGTAACATGAATGAGAATTAAGTATGTTATGCATGATATAAAATTTATGGGGCATTCGGGATCTATGTGAAAGGGAAGAAGGTGTTGACTTGGTCTCACCAACGGAATATGGTGACTACGGTCACAAAATTTGAATATGGTAACCGGTTACATTATACGAATTTGGTAACCTCGGTTACATTATTTGAATATGGTGTCTAATGACACAAAATATATGGGCAATGAGCACGTCGATCGCAGCGATCGCTTTCGGCGGTGTGTAGCGGATGGAGGGTTGACTTAGTAGTCCCCACGGTGTGTGACCGGCGAGTACGGGTGGTGTGTAGCGGATGGTTAATTAGGTTTGGGTTTGGGAATGCATCATTAATTGTATTCTATGATTTGAATGTGTATCATCTGCATGCCCGATTCTATTATGACTTAGTGTTGTGTACACATTGAGTCTGTTGACTCACCCCGTTTGGGGAATATTTTTCGTGTGATGAGCGATAATGGACCGGGTCGGCGGGAGCTTAAAGGTGGCCATGCATAGCAAGAAATTTATGATTTGGACTTTCAATTTATTTTAAGTATTTTAAGTTTTACTTTGGGATCATTGATATAATAAGGCCATTGTGGTTTACTTTATTTTTCTTTTATTTATTATGTTTATGGATTTTTATCAATTAAAGTTTAAGTAAATTCCTTTTTAAAATTAACTCTAAATGTTTTGTCACCTTAAATAAATGGGTTTTAACATAAGATAAATTTGTTTTCAACTCAAGCCCAACCAAAACAATATTTTTAAAAATCATACAAGTTTTTCCTAAGTAACAAAAGAATTTTGAACCGGTTTACTTGAGGAACATACCAAATCGATCAAAGCTCGTGGGCCGGGTTTGGGGTGTTTCATTTGGTATCGAGCCAGTTTAAACTCTCGGCTGTGGGCTCAGGCCCAAAACATTTTGAATTGAGCCCAAATGATTTTCTTTGAAAATAAGCGGGTTTTATGGCATGGCACCTAAGTCTCAGACCATGATCCACCGTAAGTACCCCTAACATTATGTGTGATTCTGTGATTTATGAACTGTATAAGGGTAGAACAGGCATGGAACGTAGAATAGAATGATAGGAACTTGAACCCTAGGACTAGACTACTCAAACACAAAACCACATACGACTTAATGCACTAAACAAACCTATGGCTAAGTCACTGAGCTAGGGTGTGGTAACCCCTGTGCGCATGTCTAGGATTGGATCCGGATAAGCTTGGTATTTAAGCAGTCCTAGTGACTCACCTCCTCTTCGCAGGAATCCTACCTGGTGCATAGCTTTGGTTCACCCTGACTAAAGAGGGCTCGGTCATAGGCTAAACATAATGACTAAAACCCGAAAGGGAACTAGCCATTTTTTTTTTAAAAAAAAGAAGAGAGAACAAAACGACAAACCCTAGTTTTTTTCAAACTTTTAAAACTTTCTTTAAATCTGAGAAAATTATTTTTACAACATTTTCTGAAAAACTCCTGATTTGCGAAAATTACAAAAATGCCCTTGGTGGTAAAATTACCAAAATGCCCTTGGATTCTAAAATGTTCAACTACTCAACAGCTTTACCAAAATTTCATTATTTTATAAACATTCAGAAACCCTAATTTGTAAAATATCAAAATACTTTGATTTTGGAAAAATTACAAAATTGCCCCTAACTTACAAAATTACCAAAATGACCCTGACTTCTAAAAATTTTGCAACATCATCGTTTTGAAAAGTGCAACTCTCAAAAAGAGAACCCTCAAAGTTTTACAACTTTTGAAATATCCCTAACTTATTAAATTTTACAAATTTACCCTGGTTTTGGAAAATTACCGAAATACCCCTGAGGTTAAAAAAATTACCAAAATACCCCCGGATTTTAAAATTTTCCAAATTACCTCGGGATTTTGAAATTACCAAAATACTTTTTGACGAAATCACCGAGGAACTCTTCCCTTTTGAAAATTACGAAAATGTCCCTGTAGGACAAAATTACGAAAATACCCTTGGGTAGTGGAAAAACATCAACGATGAAAACTACCACATTTCTCTGAATGAACAAAAGTTCATAATTGGTTGATGAATGTGAACGTGACTTTCTGAATAGTGAATTTGAGTTGAGAACTTTGTTTGATCGAAAGAACCACTTTTAAACATCTCTTTTCATAAAACTGTTCGCGGTTAATAAGTGGAACAAAAAAAAATTTATGATGCATAAAACTCTTTAATCGGATTAAATCGCGACGTTAGAAATGAGTTCTGAGGGACGTGAACTTAGAGATTGTGCCTAGAAAGTATGATGGTTCTATTAAGATCAGAGTGCGCAGCATAAGCATAGTGCGGTGAGTTAAGATGTACGATTATTCGTTAATAAGTAATTTCGAGGACGACATTATTTTTAAGGAGGGTAGAACTGTAACATCCTTAAAAGGGCCTATGCATTTTCAGTTTAATTGTACGAAATGTCAAGTCTTAAGCACTATGAATAAATTTTTGGTATTTTTGGAATTCTAGAAATGCATAGAAATGGAAATGAACATTTTGGAACACTGAACATTTTGGAAACTGAACATTTTGGAAACTCGAACATTTTGGAAACTCAACATTTTGGAAACTCGAACATTTCGGAAACACGGAAATGTAAGAAAATGGTCAAAGAAACAGAGCCGATCGAAAATTTTAGGAAACTTAGAAATGATGCCGAAATGTCAAATTTTAAAGTTCAAAATAGGAAATAAGGGCTAGAGGGCCTTAAAAGAAAAAGTTGGAGAAGTTTGACACACAATCAGGCTTGGAAAAGTGGCCTGAAGATGTCACTTAGGGCCTAAGGAAGTGGCGTCACATGCAGGGAAATAGGCTGAGTTCGAGTCACTTGAGAAGCAAATAAATAAGTTTTATTTTTGCTTCCGAAGACCGAGGTGGACGGCATGGGTTTCTAGAAAAGGAAGAGTTTTATTTGCATAAATATGTGAATAATAAGGGATAAATAATGGATTTATTTTAGATTATTTTCAAGAGATAAATGTGGATATTATTTCTTTTATTTTGATAGATAAGGAAGAGATAAAAGAGGATTATTATTAGTATTATTTTTATTAAGAGATAAGAGATAATTATTGGATTAAGTTTTATTAAAGTGATAAATCAAGGGATAAAGCTATCAAAATAGAAGAGTGGTGGCCAAGTAAAGGACTCTAGCTAGTAATTTTGGCTATAAAAGGAAGAGTAAGGCTATTCTTCATTCATTCTTTTCTTTTCAAGAAAACCTCTGCAAAATTCTCTAAAGTTTCTCCTCTTCTCTCTGTAGAATTTTCTCTGCCATTATTCTCTTTTTCTCTTTTCTTTTCTTCTTCTATTACAAACACAATCAAAAGCCAAAGATACCAATAGCCCTAGTCGATTTCTCACTAAGCCTCAAGAGCCGAAATTGTTATCCACATCAAAGCCATAGCCAGAATCTTTGCTAAGGGTTCAAGCAAGAGTTCCATCAAATTCTTGATGAAGGGTAAGATTAGGTTAGATTCTCATTCTATTTCTTTTAAGGTTTGTCGAAATTAAGATTCTAATACCCTTAATATCATCATTGTCAAGAGATCTTTCGGGATTTACTAAGTGTCGACTACAAGGAAGGAGAAGTTCTTTTCTGAAGGTACACCATAAGCCACGTGTTCCCTAGTTATTCGGTGAATTTGGGATTTAAGAATCTAAGGTAAGTCATATTTAACATACGGCTAAGGGTTATTTGTTGTGAATAAATGTTAGAAATTGATCTAACATGTAGTTATAGGGATTTAAAGAGGGGATACAAGGATTTTGGGATTTGAGAATTTCAAGGTAAGTTTTAAGAATACTAATCCTACTAGGATTTGGATTTATGGCCGAATGGCTTTTTATTAAATTAGTAAGTGATTAATCAAATGTAGGAATTTGAGATCTAAGGCGATGGATCGATTTTGGGATTTCAAGGAATTCGTTAAGCAAATCAGTGTGTACCCTACCCTAAGTTTTGATAGGTTCATGGCTATGTTTAAATTAAATGTATTATTAAGAATGTGTGTACTCATACTAACCTTCGATATATCATATGGCAATTATTTTAATATATGAATATGCATAAGAATGTGAATGTGGCTAAGTACCACAAACGTGGTAAAAGTACCAGTGCACGTTTCCTACTTATAGGGATTATGAATATGATATATTTTGAACATATGAATAGTAACATGAATGAGAATTAAGTATGTTATGCATGATATAAAATTTATGGGGCATTCGGGATCTATGTGAAAGGGGAAGAAGGTGTTGACTTGGTCTCACCAACGGAATATGGTGACTACGGTCACAAAATTTGAATATGGTAACCGGTTACATTATTCGAATTTGGTAACCTCGGTTACATTATTTGAATATGGTGTCTAATGACACAAATTATATGGGCGATGAGCACGTCGATCGCAGCATCGCCTTCGATGGTGTGTAGCGGATGGAGGGTTGACTTAGTAGTCCCCACGGTGTGACCGGCGTGCGGGTGGTGTGTAGCGGATGGTTAATTAGGTTTGGGTTTGGGAATGCATCATTAATTGTATTCTATGATTTGAATGTGTATCATTTGCATGCCTGATTCTATTATGACTTAGTGTTGTGTACACATTGAGTCTGTTGACTCACCCCGTTTGGGGAATATTTTTCAGGTGATGAGCAGTAATGGACCGGGTCGGCAGGAGCTTAAAGGTGTGTAACAACCCAAACCCGGCCCAAACACTACGACCGAATTTGATTTTTTACCGAGTAAAACCTTGTGAACACCACTTCAAAAAAACGTTTAATTTCCAAAAACTCCTTGTTTTCGGTTGTCTTGTTAAAGCTACCCTTAGATATAATTTGAAGTTTTAGTTAAGTCCAATTGTTATACCAGTTTCAAGTGTACCCGATGGCACGTTTAAACTTCCACGTGTTAACTTAAGAAAACATGTGATTTAATTTAATTTTAAAAGTATAGTCTTGAGTAAATATCCAACATAAAAAAAATAACGCAACTATAGTTTATGGAGGCCTTATTACAACCCAAAATAAAATTAAACAAATCTAAAGTTCTGTAAATTAAAATCCTTTGCATGGCCGCCTCGAGTCCCACCAGCTCCTCAACCGCCATCTACGAGTCACCTGAAAAATGTTAAGGGAGAAGGTGAGTCACCAAGACTCAGTATGTAACCCTTCCCCCGGTTAATACAACATTTCATACACAACATATAACAGTTAATTAAGCAAAGTATCATGTACCCAACCTAGCCAACCAAACACCTTTGTCTACCCCCACGTGGTACCAAACCACCGGTGACCGTAGTCACGATGTGTTACCAAAACACCGGTGGTGCCAAACCACTTTGGTGACATATAGTCACAATGTGCTACGAGCACCGGTGTCCGTGAGACACAAATCGGGTGATGGGGCCAACCCATCGTGTGATACCAAATCAGCGCGACGATCCCATATCTCAAGTGGGGCCAACCCACGGTGGTGTTAACCACGGGGACAAGTCGCTATGAGGTACCAAACCTCTGGAGGTACCAAACCTCCGGTGACATATAGTCACGATGTGCTACCAAAGCACCGGTGCTCGTCGAGACGATATCACCGCCCTCCTCTCATCAACCCAAGTCAAGCGGCTTAATAACAGAACATACATATATCACATGTATCAAATAATCCATGCTTCCCAAAAGCATTATTATCAATCTCATACCATAGAGACTTACCAGGATCCTTGCTTGTACCATTAAGGTACTATTGCCATATCTACATAGAGCAGATTTACACATAACATACACTTAATACACTTAATTAACTATTATAAGTGTGTATGTACACACCTGATATCGATGGTAGTCCTAAATCCCGAAAGAAAGCGTTGGTCACCACAGATCCACTGGCCCTATATTCGGCCAACTCTATGGATTAGTCTTATGGCCTATTCGGCCTAATTAACTTATTTGGGAGGGGTTCCTTGTGAACCCGAGATCTTACCTTAACACTCTTTGCTATTATCTACCGTACTCGATACTCGAATCTGCTCGTCAGCCATCATTGATTAGCAAGTAAACCAATAACCTTCGGCTTTTAAACAAATCGCTAGAATAAGTAGATTGATCTTACCACCACTTACCGAAATTGAACACTAGAGATCAGGCTGTGAGTCGACTGTTTTACTTCCCTGAATACCTATAAGAAATCGGTTACTAACCTTTTTAGAAGCCATTGCCGAAATCGCTCTCCTCTCCTTGTAAAAGAAATCGTGAAAAGAGAGAAAAGGGAGGATGGACATTCGGCCAAGATCACTTACCACCTTATGAACCGATTGAAGGAGAGTCTAGAGGAGATTACTCCTGCTTGCTATTCGGCCAAGTCTTGGAATATGAAGAGGGGAAATTCGGCTATGAAGAAATCGGCACTCCCAATGGTATATTCGGCCAGAGAGAGTTAATAGGGGAGGGAGGAAGTTTCGGCTAAAGAGCTTGAGAGAATGGTGAAAACGCAAGAGCAAAAGAGGCTAGGGATTTCGGCACTCAGCAAAAATTTGAAGAAAAGAAAAACAAGGAGATCAACTCACGAATTTATAGCCACCAAGCACCCTTGCCGTCCACACTACTCCACCAAGGAGTTTGAAATTCGGCCATCACCTATTTTTGCTCCAAGCCACCCATTTAATTTAATTCAAATAATTTTGAATTAATCACCTAATAATCCCTTCTAATTTAAATAATATCCCTGATGCAATTATCATATCTCTTGTATTATCAAAAGGTTTAAGCAAATTAAAACTAATTAAAATGCTTAAATTATCCCTTAATAATTACACCTAAAAAGAGTTTGAAGGGAGAAAAACTCTCCCCCTTGTGCCGTCCCAAATAAAAACAAAAAGAGGAGGATTTTGTGACTCGAACACAAGCTCTCCTTTGCTCCTTGGTGGCGTCACATGTAGCTCTTAAGTGGGCTTCTTTTGCCACTTTACCATGGGCTTTTTAGTGTTAAATTACCCACACTTATTCTTATAACACCACTTACCAAGGCTCCTTCTTTTAAAAGTTAAAAACTAAAATTTCCTACCAAATCGAGCCAACACAAGGCCTTAAATTGACCATTATTATTCCATAAATAATGACTCAAAGTGATTCATACATAAGAAAAATTATCAAATTCCAAATAACCCCCATTTGGGATGTTACAGATTCTACCCCCTTAAAATAAATTTCATTCCTCGAAATTCCTTGATCAAAAGAGATGGGGTATTGTTTGCGCATCACCTCCTCGGCCTCCCACGTAGCTTCTTCCACTCCGTGGTTCCGCCATAACACTTTTACTAAAGGCACTGCCTTCCTTCGTAGAACTTTCACATCTCGATCTATAATCTGAACCGGTTCTTCCTCAAAAGATAAATCCGTGTTCACCTCAATCTCGCTCTCGGCACAACGTGCGAAGGATCCGACCGATACTGATCGGCATTGATACATGGAATACGTCATGAATCGACTCGGTTCTGCCGGCAACTCTAGCCGATAAGCCACTTTGGTCCTATTCGCTTCACAACGAAAGATATGGCCCAATGAACCTTGGGCTTAACTTCCTTTCCGTCAAAACCTCAACACCTTTTTCCAAGGCGACACTTTCGTAAAGACTTTGTCTCCCACAAAGATACTCCACTTCCTTGCGTTTGAGATCGGCATAAGACTTCGCCTATCCGATGCTTCCTTGAGACGAGACCGAATCACCTTGACTTTGTCTTCCGTCTCGGTTACCAACTCGGACCCGAACTTGTCTTTCTCCCAACTCGTCCAACATGTAGAGTACGACACTTTCGTCCATATAGAGCCTCGTATGGAGCCATTTGGATACTCGCTTGATAACTATTGTTATAAGCGAATTCCGCTAGTGGTAGGTACTCCTCCCAACTACCACTAAAATCCAAGACACAGCCTCTTAACATGTCTTCTAAAATCAGTATCACCCTTTCCGATCGTCCGTCGATTTGTGGATGGAAAGCCGTCTTCAAATCTAACCGTGTACCCAAAGCTTGATGCAACGCTTTCCAAAACCTTGACGTGAATCTGGGGTCCCTATCCGAGATAATCGACACTGGCACGCCATGCAACCTCACTATTTCACCCACATATAGCTTCGCTAACTTCCGGAGTGAGTAATCCATTCTCACCGGCATGAAGTGAGCTGATTTAGTTAGGCGATCCACAATTACCCAGACTGCATCCTTCTTGGTGGGCTTAAGGGGTAGCCCACTAACAAAATCCATGGTGATCCTCTCCCATTTCCATTGAGGGATCTTTATCGGTTGAAGTAGTCCCGATGGTGACTGATGTTCAGCCTTAACCTGCTGACACGTCAGACACTTCCCTACGAACTCCGTTATCTCACGCTTCAACCTGTGCCACGGTAATCGCTGCAAATCTCCATACATTTTGCTTCCTCCAGGATGCATAGCGTATGGGCTGCTATGTGCATCTTGGAGAATTTTCTGCCTTAAATCTGTATCTTTTGGCATACATACTCGTCCTTGAAAACAAAGCACTCCATCAATAGACAGACTGTATCCTTCCAAACCACCGTCTTGAACTTGTACTCTCTTAGCGCTCAAGCTTTCATCTATTAACTGCTTTTCTTTAATCTCCTCAATCCATGTCGGCTTAACTTGAAGTTCTGCCAAAAGACTCCCATCATCATACAGACTTAACCGAGCGAACATCGCTCTTAAGTCCGTTACCGCCTTCCGGCTCAATGCGTCAGCTACCACATTAGCCTTTCCCGGATGGTACTCGATTGAACAATCATAGTCCTTTAGTAGTTCAATCCACCGACGCTGTCTCGTATTCGGATCCTTCGAGTCGGGAGATACCTCAAGCTTTTGTGATCTGTGTAGACCATCGACTTCTCTCCATACGTAATGTCTCCATATCTTGATTGCAAAGACGACCATTGCTAACTCTAAGTCGTGAGTTGGGTAGTTAACCTCATGCGATCTTAATCGACGGGATGCATAGGCTACTACCTTCCCATCTGCATCAACACACATCCCAAACCGGTGTGAGATGCATCACAATAAACTGTGAATAACTTTCTGCTTGCTTTGTACCAACACCGGAGCTTCCACAAAATCTTCCTTAGCTTATCAAAGCTTTCTTGCTTCTTCTCCGTCCATACAAACGGGGCGCTTTCCTTAGCAGACTTAGTCAACGGCGCTGCTATTAGAGAGAATCCTTCCACGAATCTCAGATAGTATCCTGCTAAACCCGTAAAGCTTCGTATTTCAACCACCGTCCTAGGTGGTTTCCACTCCAATCTTTGCCTCAATCTTGCGAGGTCTACTCTAATTCCTTCACCGATACTACATGCCCTAAGAAAGCCACTTCCTAAGCCAAAATTCACACTTACTGAATTTGGCATATAATCGCTTCCCCTTAATACTTGCGTAACTATCTGTAAATGCTTGTCATGCTCCTCTTCGTCTTTGAATAGACCAATATGTCGTCTATGAACACCACGACGAATCGGTCCAAAATCTTCGCTGAAATACTCTATTCATCAAGTCCATGAATGCCGCCGCGCATTAGTCAACCCGAATGGCATCACCAGAACTCGAAATGCCCATACCGAGTTCGAATGCCGCTTTTGTGAACATCAACCTCTTTTACCTTAAGTTGATGATATCCTCGACCTAAGGTCTATCTTGGCTGCCGAGGCACCCTTGAGCTTGATCGAACAAGTCGTCAATCCGAGGCAACGGATACTTGTTCTTGATCGTTAACTTATTCAATCGACGGTGAGTCGATGCACATCCGCATAGAACCGTCCTTCTTCTTGACAAACAACACAGTGCTCCCCACGGAGATATACTTGGTCGTATAAACCCTCTATCCAAGAGCTCCTGAATTTGAGCCTTTAGCTCCACCAATTCCTTTGGTGCCATTCGGTATGGTGCTATGGATACAGTGCCGCCGGTAGCAAGTCTATACCGACTCGACTTCTCGATCCGGAGGCAAACCGGAAGTTCTTCTGGGAACACATCAACAAATTCCCCAACCGTTCGGACCTTTTCAATTACTAACTCCTTAGTTTCCAAAGCACGATTTGAACCAAATACGCCTCACAACCCTTCTTGACCATCCTTTCACCTTCAAGGCGGTCACTACGTTGGATAGGTAATTCCTCCTATCTCCTATCATAACCACTTCATCACCTTCCGCTGTCTTAAGAACCATGCGCTTGGTCACAAGAATCCAACCTGCTTGGTACTTAACCAACCAATCCATACCGAGGATCAAATCGAACTCCCCAAGCGGTAGTTCCATTAGATCAGCTACAAATACTACCCCTTGGAGTTCTAGGGTGCGCCTCTATAAAGTCTATCTACGACTACGGAGTGACCTAAGGGGCTAACTACGCTCATCTCCTAGAGGCGCTTTGAGTCTAGGTCCATAGTTCCTACCACACTACTAGCAATGTACGAGTGCGTCGAACCCACATCAATCAATGCCACATAAGGAAAGCCGAAATTAGAAACGTCACTCGGTTATGACATCCGGTGCGTCACCTTCTTCGCGACACCTTCTCACAGTAGACTAAGCCAGTGCCGCCTAGCCTCTCAGTTTGCTGAACCTCCGCGCCTTGAGTTCCACGACCTCGGTTAGGGGACCGTTGTTTCTCTACCATTACCACGACCCTCTGTGGTCCCACATTTCTATCCCGAGCACGTTACGTCGCCCTTCTCGGCTCGCTTCTTAGCTAGTTTACGGGGACAATCTCGACGCGATGCTCCAAAGACCCACACTCAAAACATCCTTTGTCACCGGTCCAACATCCTCCCCAATGGGTCTTTCCACGACGATTGCACCGAGTTGGCCTCTGATTAGCGATTGTGGGCCTTCTTGCTGCTGATTGGGCCCACTTGGCCTAGCCTTTTACGAGCACTTCCGCTTGACCCAAATGACCCAAAACTTCTCTTACGATTGTTCTTACTATAGCTCGCCTCACAGCCTCCTTGATTCCTTCCGCTACCTTAGCCTTCTCCACTAGAGATGAGAACTCACGAACCCTCTTTGTGGGGCAATCAAAGAACCTTAAATCATCTCGAGTCCATCCTCAAAGCGGACACACGCTCATGTTCAGTAGCCACGATGCCTCTCGCATATCTACTCACCTTAGAAATTACGCCTCATATTCCGACACGGACTTAGTTCCTTGAACTAATCCCGAAAAAGCCTTTCTGCTGCGTCGGTGTAGCTAATGCCCACATACTTTTTACGATGGCGGTTACAAATACTCCCAAGTCAAATCATCGGTGTAGCCCCATCTCGAACCGTAAGCCACCACCGATCGCGCTCATCCTTTAGAAGCGACACGCGCTTCTTTCTTCTTCTCTTCTTGATCAGTCAAGGTCATCCATGATCCTTTCGATCGACTCTAGCCGATTCTCACGCCTTTGGGTGCCACTCCCGACACACCTCGGAATACCTCCGCTCAGTTAGATCGGAGTCGCTCGGGACGACGATTTCCGAGCTCCAACATTTCCACCAGCCCCACCACCATCTCCAAGACTCGCAAACACGACTTTGCGATACCGACTCGCCACCGTGCCGCTCCGGCTCTCGGCTCTAAAAGTAGGAGGTGGTGGTGGCGGTGGTACCTCATTTTCGAACCTTGCCCTCGACTGACGGGTTCGATACACGTCATCCTACCCCTACCACGTCCACGGCGTCCACGTCCTCTGGAACTCATTCTATCTACCGCGCTTTTAATCGATTAAGAAAAATTTTATGCATTAGCATTTGTTTCACTTTATTACTCGCGAAGAAGTTTTATGGATGAGGTTTAATCAGGGATTCTTTCGAGCAAACAATGTTTCAGTTTCCTATCCTAGTTCACACAAAGAAGTCCATGCATCCATTCCTTAATACTTTCCATACCTATTCACTCATCGGACATTTCTGCCCATTTCTAACCCAGGGGTATTTTCGTCTTTTTCCCTACAGGGGTATTTTCGTAATTTTCCAGAACCAAGATATTTTACTGATGATTTCCAAAGCTAAGTTGTTGAATATTTGTAAAATAGTTGAAATTTTTGGGCAAAACCGTCGAATCCATATTTTATGGGTCAGGGGCATTTTGGTAATTTTACTCCTAAGGGTATTTCTGTAATTTTCCACAAGTCAAGTTTTCTGAGAAAAACATTGTATACTAAGTGTTCTAGGGTTTAAGAGGGTTATTGGATAAGTTTTGAAAACATTAGGGATTGTTGTCTCGTTCTATTTTGAAAAACAAGGCTAATTCCCTTTTCGGGTTTTAATCATTGTTTTTAGCCTATGACCGAGCCTTCCTGGTCAGGGTGAACCAAAGCTACGCACCGTGCGAATTCAAGTGAAGAGGAGGTGGGTCACGCGGACCGCTTAAATACCAAGCTCTCACCGAACCTTTCTAGACATGCGCATGTGAGGTTACCACACCACTGAGCCTTCTGAGTTAGGGTTGAACCGAAGCTACGCACAGGGTAGGATACTGCGAAGAGGAGGTGAGTCACGAGGACTGCTTAAATACCAAGCTCTTCCGGATCCAATCCTAGACATGCGTACAGGGGTTACCACACCCTAGCTCATTGACTAAGTCATAGGTTGGTTTAGTTCTTTAAGTCTTATGCTTCGTTGTGTTTGAGTAATCTAACCCTAGGGTCCAAGTCCTATAAGTCTATCTACGTTCCATGCTTCCTACCCTTCTACAGAATATCATTCACAGAAAAGTTTAGATGTACTTACCTGGGCGGATCGGTGCAGGAGACTCGGGCCATCTTTGCTTAAAACCAGAAATCATACCATAAGGCCTACCAAAAACATTTTTGGGCCTTGGGCCCCACAGTAGAACAGCTTTGAACTGGCTCGATACCAGTCAGTAACAACCCAAACCCGGCCCAAACACTACGACCGAATTTGATTTGTTACCGAGTAAAACCTTGTGAACACCACTTCAAAAAAACGTTTAATTTCCAAAAACTCCTTGTTTTCGGTTGTCTTGTTAAAGCTACCCTTAGATATAATTTGAAGTTTTAGTTAAGTCCAATTGTTATACCAGATTTCAAGTGTACCCGATGGCACGTTTAAACTTCCACGTGTTAACTTAAGAAAACATGTGATTTAATTTAATTTTAAAAGTATAGTCTTGAGTAAATATCCAACATAAAAAAAATAACGCAACTATAGTTTATGGAGGCCTTATTACAACCCAAAATAAAATTAAACAAATCTAAAGTTACAGAAATTAAAATCCTTTGCATGGCGCCTCGAGTCCCACCAGCTCCTCAACCGCCATCTACGAGTCACCTGAAAAATGTTAAGGAGAAGGTGAGTCACCAAGACTCGATATGTAACCCTTCCCCGGTTAATACAACATTTCATACACAACATATAACAGATTAATTAAGCAAAGTATCATGTACCCAACCTAGCCAACCAAACACCTTTGTCTACCCCCACGTGGTACCAAACCACTTTGGTGACCGTAGTCACGATGTGTTACCAAAACACCGGTGGTGCCAAACCACCGGTGACATATAGTCACAATGTGCTACGAGCACTTGGTGTCCGTAGACACAAATCGGGTGATGGGGCCAACCCATCGTGTGATACCAAATCACCGCGATGATCCCATATCTCAAGTGGGGCCAACCCACGGTGGTGTTAACCACGTGGACAAGTCGCTATGAGGTACCAAACCTCTGGAGGTACCAAACCTCTGGTGACATATAGTCACGATGTGCTACCAAAGCACCGGTGCTGCGTCGACCGCGATATCAACGCCCCCTCCTCTCATCAACCCAAGTCAAGCAGTTAATAACAGAACATACATATATCACATGTATCAAATAATCCATGCTTCCCAAAAGCATTATTATCAATCTCATACCATAGAGACTTACCAGGATCCTTGCTTGTACCATTAAGGTACTATTGCCATATCTACATAGAAGCGATTTACACATAACATACACTTAATACACTTAATTAACTATTATAAGTGTGTATGTACACACCTGATATCGATGGTAGTCCTAAATCTCGAAAGAAAGCGTTGGTCACCACAGATCCACTGGCCCTATATTCGGCCAACTCTATGGATTAGTCTTATGGCCTATTCGGCCTAATTAACTTATTTGGGAGGGTTCCTTGTGAACCCGAGATCTTACCTAACACTCTTTGCTATTATCTACCGTACTCGATACTCGAATCGCTCAAATCGACCATCATTGATTAGCAAGTAAACCAATAACCTTCGGCTTTTAAACAAATCGCTAGAATAAGTAGATTGATCTTACCACCACTTACCGAAATTGAACACTAGAGATCAGGCTGTGAGTCGACTGTTTTACTTCCCTGAATACCTATAAGAAATCGGTTACTAACCTTTTTAGAAGCCATTGCCGAAATCGGCTCCTCTCCTTGTAAAAGAAATCGACAGAAAGAGAGAAAAGGGAGGATGGACATTCGGCCAAGATCACTTACCACCTTATGAACCGATTGAAGGAGAGTCTAGAGGAGATTACTCCTGCTTGCTATTCGGCCAAGTCTTGGAATATGAAGAGGGGAAATTCGGCTATGAAGAAATCGGCACTCCCAATGGTATATTCGGCCAGAGAGAGTTAATAGGGGAGGGAGGAAGTTTCGGCTAAAGAGCTTGAGAGAATGGTGAAAACGCAAGAGCAAAAGAGGCTAGGGATTTCTAAGACTCAAAAAAATTTGAAGAAAAGAAAAACAAGGAGATCAACTCACGAATTTATAGCCACCAAGCACCCTTGCCGTCCACACTACTCCACCAAGGAGTTTGAAATTCGGCCATCACCTATTTTTGCTCCAAGCCACCCATTTAATTTAATTCAAATAATTTTGAATTAATCACCTAATAATCCCTTCTAATTTAAATAATATCCTGATGCAATTATCATATCTCTTGTATTATCAAAAGGTTTAAGCAAATTAAAACTAATTAAAATGCTTAAATTATCCCTTAATAATTACACCTAAAAAGAGTTTGAAGGAGAAAAACTCTCCCCCTTGTGCCGTCCAAATAAAAACAAAAGAGGAGGATTTTGTGACTCGAACACAAGCTCTCCCTTGCTCCTTGGTGGCGTCACATGTAGCTCTTAAGTGGGCTTCTTTTTGCCACTTTACCATGGGCTTTTTAGTGTTAAATTACCCACACTTATTCTTATAACACCACTTACCAAGGCTCCCTTCTTTTAAAAGTTAAAAACTAAAATTTCCTACCAAATCGAGCCAACACAAGGCCTTAAATTGACCATTATTATTCCATAAATAATGACTCAGCAGTTCATACATAAGAAAAATTATCAAATTCCAAATAACCCCCCATTTGGGATGTTACAAGGTGGCCATGCATAGCAAGAAATTTATGATTTGGACTTTCAATTTATTTTAAGTATTTTAAGTTTTACTTTGGGATCATTGATATAATAAGGCCATTGTGGTTTACTTTATTTTTCTTTTATTTATTATGTTTATGGATTTTTATCAATTAAAGTTTAAGTAAATTCCTTTTTAAAATTAACTCTAAATGTTTTGTCACCTTAAATAAATGGGTTTTAACATAAGATAAATTTGTTTTCAACTCAAGCCCAACCCAAACAATATTTTTTAAAAATCATACAAGTTTTTCCTAAGTAACAAAAGAATTTTGAACCGGTTTACTTGAGGAACATACCAAATCTGGTCAAAGCTCGTGGGCCGGGTTTGGGGTGTTTCAGAATGAGAATTATTTTAAGAGCCTAGGGGCAAAAGTGCAAATATGAGAAAGTTTAGGGGCAAAATAGTAATTTTTCAAAGTATGAGTTAAGAGTCAATTTAGTCAATATGAGTATTAAATGATCTAATTATTATTATAGATCAAGAAAAACGAAGCCCGGATCGAAATCGAGGCAAGAACAAAGTCGAGGACTAAATTGCATATATACATACATTTTGTATATTGAGGTAAGTTTGTATGATTTCTAAGATTTATGATTATTATCATTGAATTGCTTAGTATAATGTACATTATTACCATAGAAATGCTTATTACTATGTTAAATAAAGAAATTAATGAGATTAAGCATGAGAAAGTCCCGATTGAAGTTGAATTACTTAGGATACTCGATCTACCACACGAGATAAGAAAGTCTGTATAAGACCAAGCCAAGGCATGGCATCGGCAATCAAGAAAGTTATCATGTAAGTCCAAGACAAGTCTTGGCATTGAAGAGTTATTATGAGATGAAGACCCATGTAAGCCCAAGCCAAGGCATGGCATTGGTGAGTCTCCAAGCAAAGATGTCATGTAAGTCCAAGACAAGTCTTGGCATTGAAAAGCTACCATGAGGTAGAGATTCCATGTAAGTCCAAGCCAAGGCATGGAATTGGTGAGTAACAAGAAATATTTCATGTAAGTCCAAGCCAAGGCTCGGCATTGACCAGTTCATGAGTAAAGATACCAAGTAAGACCATGTCAAGACATGGCAATGGTAAGTTCCCAAGGGAACACACAAGGAAGACTTTGAGTAAGTCCATGTCAAGACATGGCATCAATACCAAGATGAGAGATCCCATGTAAGACCATATCGAGGATATGGCTTTGGCATCGAGTTATGTGGGATGAGATTCAGCATCCTCGGTTATTCATAGAAATTCATCGGGCAAGAGAGTAAAGCTCAAATGATATAGTAAGAAAGTTAAGTAAGTAAAGTTATTATCAAGTTATGCTAGTTAAAGTTAATTAAGAGTATTATTCATGATATGAATGATGAAGTTGAGATTATACTTATCATAGTAAAGTATACTGATCTATGTGATCAAGTGATACAGGTATATTGTTTACCGTGCGAGCATGAGATATGTAAGAGTCAGTAAGAATAAGTAAGCTTAAATACTTGAGATTCATAATGCCATTGTTTATGATGAATGGTTAATGTTAAGCAAATATATTGCTATGAGAATTACATGCAAACTTACTAAGCTAAATGCTTACGTCCTTTATTCTTTCTTTCCATGTAGTCCCACCAAGCTAATCTCGTGGATCATCATCATCGGAGCTCGGAGCACACTATCAATCGCTATTTTGGTATAGCCAAGTTGTTTATATTAAGTATGGCATGTATAGGAAACATTTAATTTTGAGTTAAGTTTTAAACCTAGCCAAAGTGTTGGCTATCAAGCTTAGTATTCTTTTGTATATGGTCAAAGAGATTGGTTATGAATCATTAAGTATGTATGTTTTTATCTATCAATGAAGTATGCATTCTTGTCACATTAGATGTAATATTTGTGTTATTTAGTTGAGTATTGGATTGATATTGTTATCAGGGTGGCAAATTGGCTTGGAAGATAGCCTCTAGATGCCCACATGGATGGACACACGGGCGTGTGTCTAAGCCGTGTGTCCCCTGCACATTAGTGTTTTAAGTCAGGATAGACCACGGGCCAATAACACGGTCGTGTGTTTAGGCCTTGTGTACCACACGGTTAGCACATGGGCGTGTGCCCTAGGCGTGTGAAGTCTGCACTTTACACTTAGTAATTGAATTGTCACACGGCTAATGCACACGGGCGTGTGTATGGACCGTGTGAATAAGTCGAATGCCAGGTTTGGCACACGCCGTGGCCACGGGCGTGTCGAGGCCGTGTGTAATTTTCCGGTATCCACCACGGGTGAAAGACACGGGCATGTTTTAGGGGTGCATGGGCGTGTCCCAAGTCACACGGACGTGTGACCCCATTTCGAGAGAAAGTTTCGGATGAGTTCAGAAAGTTTCGGGCGTAAGTCCGAGGCCTCGTAGGCCCATGAAATGTCCGATTTGACTAAGAAAGAGAAGTTTTTAATTCGGAACGAAATTTTTTAGCCCGTAAGTACATGTTTAAGTGAGTTCAAGCATGGTAATGTCTCGTATCCAGTCTTAGTCTCGGACTCGGGTATGGGGTGTTACAATTATTAACAGTATTATTTTTTTATTATAACTATTTTGTTATTATTAATTGTTTTAAAATTATTTACCTAATATCCTTTTATTTATTTATTTGATTCACTATTTTTAATCATTTATTTACTTACTTATTTTTCTTATAATTAGTTTTTTGTTCATTTTTATTTTTCTTTTATTCTTGTTTTGTTATTTATCTTATATTTATTTTATTTTTATTATTCCTTTTATTTCGGTTCGCTTTATTTGAGCTGTGATGTATATTGTTGTCATGCACTTGTTGGCATTGTAATTCACTCCTTATTTTATTACGGTTGCATTATGTTTTTACATTAAAATTTTCATTTCGAAATAAGCAAATACTCCATGTTCTAAGGTTCGAAAGAAATCGTACCCTAACTTACTGGGTTTCGACTTATCTCACCGAATCTAAAGAATTAATCATTTTCCTTTAAAAGTTAAATAAAAACTTATTCTCGAGAATTCAAAATTGTCGTGTCCTAACTTACTGGATATGACATTTTGTTATCTCGGGATAAGGATTTCAGAAAACAAGGCAATGTTTCGTGTTTGGAAGTTAGAGAAATCGTGCCCTAACGTGCTGGGTTTCGGTTTTTCGTACGTCCGAATAACTAAATATCCATTTAATTTCATGTTTTCGAAAATTAAGGGACGATCTTAGTTTCGGGGGTTAAAATGTCACACCCTAACGTACTGGATGTGATATTTTATCCTTCTTGAACAAAAGAGTCTTAATATTCCAAAACGGGTTATATAAACCTTCTTTAAAAGAAATTGAATTTTAAAATCTTCTCGACATAAGGACATTAATTAATCAATTAGGTACCAATTTTTGGGCGTTACAAGGGTGCTAGCCCTTCTTCATGCGTAACCGACTCTCGAACCCATTTTCTTATATTTTGTAACGCCCTATACCTGAGTCTGAGACTAAGACCGGATACGAGACATTACCATGCTTGAACTCACTTAAACATGTACTTACGGGCTATAAAATTTCGTTCCGATTTAAAAACTTCTCTTTCTTAGTCAAATCAGACATTTCATGGGCCTACGAGGCCTCAGACTTATGTCCCGAAACTTTCGGAACGCATCTAGAAACTTTCTCTCCAAACAGGGGTCACACATCCGTGTGACTTGGGACACGCTCGTGCACCCCTAAAACATGCCCGTGTCTTTCACCCGTGGTGAATACTGGCAAATTACACACGGCCTGGACACGCCCGTGGCCCTCGCCCATGTGCCAAACCTTGGCATTCTGACTTATTCAGACGGTCTATACACACGCCCGTGTGCATTAGCCGTGTGACAATTCAATTACTAAGTGTAAAGTGTAGACTTCACACGCCCAGGGCACATGCCCATGTGCTAACTGTAACATCCCAAAATTGGGCCTAGTAGGATTGGGCCGATTGGGAATTGGGCTTTAGGAAAATTAGAATATTATTTATTTTTGTGTTGGCTTGGGTATGAATTTTGTGTGATAGCATAGTCTTGTGAAGGCTTGTTTTATTTAGGAAGTTAGAATAATTTTTAGTTTGGGATATTTAATGAAGTAGGATTAAGTTAGCTTGACACTTAAGTTAATTGAGTGTTCATTTAAAGCATAAGAGGAGTAAGTGGAAAGTTGGTTAAGGAGCTTGAAAGGTAGCTTGAGGTTAGAAGTTCGAGTGGTATGTTTAGCATTTTGAAGGTTTATTTTTGTGTATTAGCATTGATGGCGGTCAAACTTATTTATGATAGGTGGACTAATAACTTTTGGTAAGTTGAATTTATGATTAAGGAAAGCTTAATTTAGGGATAAGAATCTTGAACTTATGGCATGATGAGGGGACAAAGGCATGGAATAGGGAGGATGTTTTGGAAAGTAATCCTAGGCTTTAGTGCATGTATGTGGGCGGCATGGGTGTCTAGGTGGGTGGCCGAATTTTGTTAGGTGGTTTAGGGGAATATTTGGCCAATTCCTCTTTTGTGCATCTTTTTGCATTTTCTTTTCCTCTCCAAAACTCTTCTTTGGCGAATGTTTATTGTACATTTTGTGCAAATTTTGCTTTTGTTTTAGCCTTCATTTCATTGAACCAAAAATACTATTTTCTTTCTCTCATCTTTCCACTTGAAACTAAAACTTCATTTTGGCATTTTATGCACTTTTCTTTTTAGTAAACAAAGAGTTGGCCGAATCTTTCAACCCCATCTTCTCTCTTATTCTTTTTCTTTCATTTGGCCGAACCTCTTTCTTCCTCAAATCCTCTTTTCTTTTCTTTCTTCCATTGTTGATTAAACCGAATCCCCATTCACTCATTGTTATTCTCTTTTCTACTTACATTCCCTCACTTTTATTCACATATTTTTCTCCTTTCATTACTATATAGCCAAATCTTTCCTTCTCCATTAGAGTTACTTTGGTCGAATATCAAGGGAGCACAAGATCCTTTTGGGATTCTTTTTCAAGCATTAGTAAGAGGAAGCCATAGCCATTAAGGGAAGCTTTTGGGATTTATTCTCCTAAGGAAAGGTGGTAAGTAACATTCGGCTATAGGCTTTGGTTATGAATAGATGTGCAAGCTAATTATTATCAAGTGTTTTGGTAGGAATCTCAATAGGACAAGTGACAAATACGGGAATTCGGTGAATTGGAGGAAACAACGTCTCGAGATTTCGCTAGTATATTCGAGAATTGCTAGAAAATAGGTGTGTAAGATCTCTATACACACTTTATTAATTTACGTGCTATTATTATTTGCCTTAGATCTTTTGGTTGTGATTTGCTTATGGCTAAGCATGGAATTCAGGTAAGTCCCTAATTTGTAATTTTTGATATATGATTTGTATGCCATTACATGATGTTAAATGCTATGACATGAAACATGATAATTGATATATAAGCATGTGATGGTGGGATTGATGAGAGGAGGGGGATGAATTATGGACTGTCGTCAGTGGTTTTGACCACAAGATGGGTTGGCCCCATCAGATTATTTGTGACCTATGGTCATCAGTGGTTTTGACCACAACGATTGATTAATTTGCGACTAAGTCCCGGTGGTTTGGTACCACCATGGTTTTGACCACACTTGATTATTGTGACCTATGGTCATCGGTGGTTTTGACCACACGATGGGTTGGCCCCATCATCCGATTTGTGACTCTAAGTCATCGGTGGTTTTGACCACCAAAGGGTTTTGACCACACGGGGTAGAAAAGGAGTATGGATGGCTAGTTGGGTTGCATGTGCATGTTTATTAATGACTTGTGTATGAGTTACTTTACTGGGTGGGGATTACACATCGAGTCTTGGTGACTCACCCCTTTCCCTTAATATTTTGCAGATGAGTAGATCGCGGAAATGGAGCCGGATGGACTCGAGGTGGCCATGCAGTGGAGTTTTTAATAAATGAATTTTGGGTTTAATTATCTTTCTTTTGGATTTATGTTGTTTAATTGTAATAAGGCCTCCTAGGATTATTTTATTATTGCTGCATGTTTTGAATGTTTTGTTTAAACTATTCGAGGATGTTAAAACGGATGCACATGTTTTCTCAAATTAAACGCAAAATGTTTTAAGGTACCATCGGGTACATTTTAAATTTGTAAACAACTCGACTCAACAAATATTTATTAAGTATGGTTTTTAACAAAGAAATTTAATTTGAAAGGCATTTCACAAATTTTAAAATCAGTCTTAAAATGGTTTTCAAAATGTTTTCTCTGTAGCAAACCAAATTCAGTCGTAATGTTTGGGCCGGGTTTGGGGATGTTACAAAATTGGTATCGAGCCCAGTTCAAAGCTCCGCCTTGTGGGGCCCAAGGCCTAAAATGTTTTAGTAGGCCTTTGAGAAATATTTTTGGTTTTGAATAGCATGGCACCGAGTCTCCGGCACCTATCCGCCCAGGTAAGTACTCCTAACTTCTGTATGATTTATTTTCTGTAGAAGGGTAGGAAGCATGGAACGTAGATAGTAATAAGTACTTTAAACCTTAGGATTAGTTTACCCCAACAAGGACATAAAACTTTAAAAGCCTAATTAAACAAACCTAGGACCAAGTCGCCGAGTTAGGGTGTGGTAACCCTGGTGCGCATGTCTAGGATTGGATCCGGAAGAGCTTGGTACTTAAGCAGTCCTCGTGACTCACCATCTCTTCGCAGAATCCTACCAGTGCGTAGCTTCTTCCTCACCCTAACCAAGAGGACTCGGTCATAGGCTAAACACAATAAATAAAACCCGAAAGGGATTAGCCGTGTTTTCATGAAAACTCGAGTTTTAAAATTGTTTAAGTACTCTCTAGATATTAGGAAAAATTTATTTTGGAAAAATCTTCAAAATATTCCCGGTTTACCAAAATTACCAAAATGCCCCTAGTGGCAAAATTACGAAAATGCCCTCGGTTCTAGAATTACCGAATTACCCCGATTTTAATAAAATCTTCTTACTTTGCAAAAGTAGCCGAAAATCTTGTATTTCAAAATATATACACTGACTTTTGGAATTTACGAAATTACCCTTGATTGACAAAATTACCAAAATACCCCTAGTTTCTAAAATTTTGCCATACCTTTAATTTGAGAAATCTTTGAAAAGAACCCTCTAGTTTTGGGAAATTTGAAAAAGTTCTGAACTACGAAAGTTTAAAAAAAAAATTCGATTTATTACGAAAATACCCTCAGTAGGAAAATGACGAAAACCCCTTGGGATAGAAACCGGACAAAACGTCCAAGAGTGAATAGGAATGAAAGGTATTAGGGAATGGATGTTCTTCTCTGTGTGAACTAGGATAGAGGACTTAAAACCTTATGTGATCGAAAGAATCTCTATTAAACTCCCTTCATAAAAATTTCTTCGCGAATAACCAAGTGAAACAAAGTACTAATCCATAAAATTTTTCTAAATAGATTAAAAGCGTGATAGTTAGAATGAGCTCTAGAGGACGGGAATTAAGTCGTGGACGCGGAAGGGAAGGATGACCGTGTCCGAACCCGTTAGGTCGGGTCAAGGTTCGAGAATGAAGTACCATCGCCACCACCACCTCCAACTTTTGGAGCCGAGGAGCAGATCGACCGGAGGTGAGGCGGTGTCGCAAGTCGTGTTGCGAGTCCTTGAGTTGGTGGTCGGGGCTAGTGGAAATTTGGGAGCTCGTAAATCTGTTCCCGAGCGACTCGATCTAACGGAGTGAGGTATTTCGGGGTGTGTCGGGTGGCACCCAGTCACGGCGGAGTATTGGTTGGAATCCACCAAAGGATTATGGGTGATTTGGATTTCACCGCCGAGGAGAAGTTGAAGGGTATTATCTCCTTGCTTCGGGATGAGTCTTATCGGTGGTGGCTCACCGTAAGGGATGGAACACGGCGCGAAAAATCTCACGTGGGAATTCTTCAGGAAGCTTACCAAAAGAAGTATATTGGAACTAGCTATGTAGACGCACAAATGAAGGCTTTCTTGAACCTGGTTCGGGAAATAAGTCGATGGCGGAATATGAGGCCGAGTTCCTCCGGTTGAATAGGTATGCTCGTAGTATGGTGGGTACAGAGCATAAACGTTGTGTTAGATTCAAGATGGGCCGAGAGATGAGCTGAGAATGATGATAGCTCCACAAATAGAGCGGGAGTTTGCTTTGTCCTAGTAGAGAAATCAAAGGTTGCCAAGAGGTAAGACACCCGTTAAGCGGAACCAAGAACGGAATTGGAATAAGAGGAGCTCGGAACCTTCAAGGTTCTCGGGTAATGAAATGAAGAGGACGAGGTTTGATGGGTCGATCAAGTCGCTAGGCTGCTGCTTTGCTACTAATCCTCAATGGCCGCCACGGTGTGATAAGTGTGGCAAGTTTCACAAGGGGGAGTGTTGGAATGGTAATCGAGGATGTTTTGAGTGTGGATCGTTCGATCACCGTGTAAGGGATTGTCCCCGGAAGTTAGCTAAGAATCACCCGAGGGTCGAACCGTGCTCGGGTTAGAAATGAAGGACCACCACAGAGAGTCGTGGTAATGGTGATGGTAACGGGCGTGGCCGAGGTCTTGAAGGTACAGAGGCGAGGCAACCAAGGTTGGTTTATGCAGTTGGCCGTCGCGAGGAGGAAGATGTGCCAGATATGACAACGGGTAAGTTATTATTTCTGGAATACCCTCAATTGCCTTATTTGTGGTTACGTTAGTTTGTTCTTTTGAGTTGGTGAAGTGTGGGAAAAATTTGATTATGAACTTGGAGAATGTGTTTAGAAATATGATAATTCTTTAAGATCGAGTGCGCATGAGGGAGCGTAGTGTGGCGAGATAGGAGGTACATCAGGAGCTAGTTGGAAATTTCGAGGACGAAATTTCTTTAAGGAGGGTAGAATTGTAACATCCCAAAATTGGGCCTAGTAGGATTGGGCCGATTGGGAATTGGGCTTTAGGAAAATTAGAATATTATTTATTTTTGTGTTGGCTTGGGTATGAATTTTGTGTGATAGCATAGTCTTGTGAAGGCTTGTTTTATTTAGGAAGTTAGAATAATTTTTAGTTTGGGATATTTAATGAAGTAGGATTAAGTTAGCTTGACACTTAAGTTAATTGAGTGTTCATTTAAAGCATAAGAGGAGTAAGTGGAAAGTTGGTTAAGGAGCTTGAAAGGTAGCTTGAGGTTAGAAGTTCGAGTGGTATGTTTAGCATTTTGAAGGTTTATTTTTGTGTATTAGCATTGATGGCCGATCAAACTTATTTATGATAGGTGGACTAATAACTTTTGGTAAGTTGAATTTATGATTAAGGAAAGCTTAATTTAGGGGATAAGAATCTTGAACTTATGGCATGATGAGGGGACAAAGGCATGGAATAGGGAGGATGTTTTGGAAAGTAATCCTAGGCTTTAGTGCATGTATGTGGACGGCATGGGTGTCTAGGTGGGTGGCCGAATTTTGTTAGGTGGTTTAGGGGAATATTTGGCCAATTCCTCTTTTGTGCATCTTTTGCATTTTCTTTTCCTCTCCAAAAACTCTTCTTTGGCCGAATGTTTATTGTACATTTTGTGCAAATTTTGCTTTTGTTTTAGCCTTCATTTCATTGAAACAAATATAGTATTTTCTTTCTCTAATCTTTCGACTTGTAAATAAAACTTCATTTTGGCATTTTATGCACTTTTCTTTTTGGTAAACAAAGAGTTGGCCGAATCTTTCAACCCCATTTTCTCTCTTATTCTTTTTCTTTCATTTGGCCGAACCTCTTTCTTCCTCAAATCCTCTTTTCTTTTCTTTCTTCCATTGTTGATTAAACCGAATCCCCATCCACTCATTGTTATTCTCTTTTCTACTTACATTCCTCACTTTTATTCACATATTTTTCTCCTTTCATTACTATATAGCCAAAATCTTTCCTTCTCCATTAGAGTTACTTTGGTCGAATATCAAGGGAGCACAAGATCCTTTTTGGGATTCTTTTTCAAGCATTAGTAAGAGGGAAGCCATAGCCATTAAGGGAAGCTTTTGGGATTTATTCTCCTAAGGAAAGGTGGTAAGTAACATTCGGCTATAGGCTTTGGTTATGAATAGATGTGCAAGCTAATTATTATCAAGTGTTTTGGTAGGAATCTCGATAGGACAAGTGACAAATACGGGAATTCGGTGAATTGGAGGAAACAACGTCTCGAGATTTCGCTAGTATATTCGAGAATTGCTAGAAAATAGGTGTGTAAGATCTCTATACACACTTTATTAATTTACGTGCTATTATTATTTGCCTTAGATCTTTTGGTTGTGATTTGCTTATGGCTAAGCATGGAATTCAGGTAAGTCCCCTAATTTGTAATTTTTGATATATGATTTGTATGCCATTACATGATGTTAAATGCTATGACATGAAACATGATAATTGATATATAAGCATGTGATGGTGGGATTGATGAGAGGAGGGGGATGAATTATGGACTGTCGCGGTGGTTTTGACCACAAGATGGGTTGGCCCCATCAGATTATTTGTGACCTATGGTCATCGGTGGTTTTGACCACAACGATTGATTAATTTGCGACTAAGTCCCGGGGTTTGGTACCACCATGGTTTTGACCACACTTGATTATTGTGACCTATGGTCATCGGTGGTTTTGACCACACGATGGGTTGGCCCCATCATCTGATTTGTGACTCTAAGTCATCAGTGGTTTTGACCACCAGTGGTTTTGACCACACGGGGTAGAAAAGGAGTATGGATGGCTAGTTGGGTTGCATGTGCATGTTTATTAATGACTTGTGTATGAGTTACTTTACCGGGTGGGGGATTACACACTGAGTCTTGGTGACTCACCCCTTTCCCTTAATATTTTGCAGATGAGTAGATCGCGGAAATGGAGCCGGATGGACTCGAGGTGGCCATGCGAAGGGAGTTTTTAATAAATGAATTTTGGGTTTAATTATCTTTCTTTTGGATTTATGTTGTTTAATTGTAATAAGGCCTCCTAGGATTATTTTATTATTGCTGCATGTTTTGAATGTTTTGTTTAAACTATTCGAGGATGTTAAAACGGATGCACATGTTTTCTCAAATTAAACGCAAAATGTTTTAAGGTACCATCGGGTACATTTTAAATTTGTAAACAACTCGACTCAACAAATATTTATTAAGTACGGTTTTTAACAAAGAAATTTAATTTGAAAGGCATTTCGACAAATTTTAAAATCAGTCTTAAAATGGTTTTCAAAATGTTTTCTCTGTAGCAAACCAAATTCAGTCGTAATGTTTGGGCCGGGTTTGGGGATGTTACACTAACCGTGTGGTACACACGGCCTAAACACACGGCCGTGTTATTAGCCCGTGGTCTGTCCTGACTTAAAACACTAATGTGCAGGGGACACACGGCTTAGACACACGCCCGTGTGTCCATCCATGTGGCCACTTAGAGGCTATTTACCAAGCCAACTGCCACCCTGAAATCAAGACCAATCCCATGCTCAATTCAGCAACTCAAGTATTACATCTAACATGAACAAGGATGCGTACTTCATTGATAGATTAAAACATACATACATAATCATTCATGACTCATCTCTTTGGCCATATACAAAAAGAATACTAAGCTTGATAACCAACACTTTGGCTAATTTTAAATCATTACTCAAAATGAAATGCTTCCTATACATGTCATACTTAATATAAACACTTGGCTATACCAAAATATCGATTGATAGTGTGCTCCGAGCTCCAATGATGATGATCCACGAGATTAGCTAGGCGGGACTACATGGAAAGAAAGAATAAAGGACGTAAGCATTTAGCTTAGTAAGTTTGCATGTAATTGTCATAGCAATATATTTGGTTAACATTAACCATTCATCATAAACAATGGCATTATGAATCTCAAGTATTTAAGCTTACTTACGCTTACTGATTCTTACATATCTCATGGTACTTACTATTCCCATGCTCGTACGGTAAACAATATACCTGTATCACTTGATCACATAGATCAGTATACTTTACTATGATAAGTATAATCTCAACTTCATCATTCATATCATGAACAATACTCTTAACTAGCATAACTTGATAATGACTTTACTTACTTAACTTTCTTACTATATCATTTGAGCTTTACTCTCTTGCCCGATGAATTTCTATGAATAACCGAGGATGCTGAATCTCATCCCACAAAACTCGATGCCAAAGCCATATCCTCGATATTTTCTTACATGGGATCTCTCATCTTGGTATTGATGCCATGTCTTGACATGGACTTACTCAAAGTCTTCCTTGTGTGTTCCCTTGGGAACTTACCATTGCCATGTCTTGACATGGTCTTATTTGGTATCTTTACTCATGAACTGGTCAATGCCGAGCCTTGGCTTGGACATACATGAAATCTTTCTTGTTACTCACCAATGCCATGCCTTGGCTTGGACTTACATGGAATCTCTACCTCATGATAGCTTTTCAATGCCAAGACTTGTCTTAGACTTACATGACATATTTGCTTGGAGACTCACCAATGCCATGCCTTGGCTTGGGCTTACATGGGTCTTCATCTCATAATAACTCTTCAATGCCAAGACTTGTCTTGGACTTACATGATAACTTGCTTGATTGCCGATGCCATGCCTTGGCTTGGTCTTATACGGACTTTCTTATCTCGTGTGGTAGATCGAGTATCCTAAGTAATTCAACTTCAATCGGGACTTTCTCATGCTTAATCTCATTAATTTCTTTATTTAACATAGCAATAAGCATTTCTATGGTAATAATGTACATTATACTAAGCAATTCAATGATAATAATCATAAAGCTTAGAAATCATACAAATTTACCTCAATATACAAAATGTATGTAGATATGCAGTTTAGTCCTCGATTTTGTTCTTGCCTCGGTTTCGATCCGAGCTTCGTTTTTCTTGATCTATAATAATAATTAGATCATTTAATACTCACATTGACTAAATTGACTCTTAACTCATACTTTGGCAAAATTACTATTTTGCCTCTAAACTTTCTCTTATTTGCACTTTTGCCCCTAGGCTCGTAAAATGATTCTCATTTAACTTTCTTAAACATCATGCTTACCTGATTCATTTTCTCTACTATAACAATCATCAATTCTCACTATTTCTAATAGGTATGACCAATTTCATAAATATTACAAATTAGTCCATACTATCATTTTTCATGAAATTCACTACGGAAAAGATGTTTATCTAACATCAAACTCTCATAAAATTCCATAAAATATCATTTTACATGCATGATACACATGGGTAGATTTTTTAACATGCTTCTTAGCTCATCTTATAGCTAAAAATAGCTAATTCATAATACGAGGACTCCAAAAATACGAAGAACATTAAAAACGGGGCTAGGATGACTTACTTGCAAGCTTCAAAAATTTGAAGAACCCTACCTATGGAGTCTCCCAATTTTCGGCACAAGGAAGAAAATGAATGAAATTTTTATCATCTTTTTCCTATTTTAATCATTTAATTGGTAAATGACCAAAATGCCCTTCTCTTTAAAAATTTATAATTTACTAACTCATGTCCATTTTTGTCCAAAACTTATAATTTGGGAAAATTTCTATTTAAGGACTTCTAATTTATATTCTAAAGCTATTTCATACAAAAAGCTTCTAGAAACCCATATTTTGCAACTTTTGCAATTTAGTCCTATTTGATCATTCCATGTCAATTTCACAAAATTTCTACATGGAACTTTAATACTATCATGCAAACATGTCATAAACCTTAAGAACTCAATTTACTAACTTAGATTTGTGGTCTCGCACCACTATTCTGACTAGGCCCTGAATCGGGATGTTACAATTCTCCCCCTCTTAGGAATTTTCATCCTCGAAAATCTTACCAAAGAAACAGTTTGGGTACTGGTTTCTCATGCTCTCTTCTGGTTCCCACGTAGCTTCTTCTATTCCATGTCTTTTCCACAATACTTTTACCAGGGCAATACTTTTATTCCTTAGCTACTTGACTTTCCGAGCTAAAACCTTAATTGGTTCTTCCCCATAAGTCATGTTGGGATTAATCTCTATCTCTGATGGGGTAATTACATGTGAAGGATCTGATCGGTAGCGTCTCAACATTGACACGTGAAACACATCATGAATCTTTTCTAACTCTGATGGCAAAGCCAATCGATAAGCTACCGGCCCAACTCTTTCAAGTAATCTCGTATGGTCCGATAAAACGTGGACTCAACTTGCCTTTAGACCAAATCGAAATTTTCTCCATGGTGACACTTTCAATAAAACTTTATCTCCGACTTGATACTCTATCACTTTTCTCTTTAAGTCCGAATAGGACTTCATCTATCTGATGCGACTTTTAAACATTCTCGTATCACTTTCACTTTCTCTTCACTTCTCTAACCAAATCAACCCAGTGAATTTGGTTTTCCTTGAGTTCAATCCAAAATAAAGGCGTTCTACACTTACGCCCATATAGGGCCTCATAAGGCGCCATCTTTAAACTCGATTGAAAAACTATTATTGTAGGCAAACTCTACCAATGGGAGAAACTTTTCCCAACTACCTCGGAATTCAAGAATACAACATCCGAGCATATCCTCGAGTACTTGAATTAACCTCTCCGATCGACCGGTTTGAGGATGAAAAGCGGTACTAAAGTTCAACTTTGTACCCAAGGCCTCTTGTAACTTCTTCCAAAATATGGATGTAAACCTCGGATCTCTATCCGAGATGATTGACAATGGAACACCGTGAAGCCTTACTATTTACGAAACGCATAAGTTTGCCAACTTGTCTAGTGAGTAATCAACCTCGTCTGTGTATAAAATGAGCTGACTTCGTGAGTCTATCAAATATAACCCATACAACATCTTTCTTGCTCGGAGATAATGGTAGACCCGTTACAAAATCCATAGTAATACGGTCCCATTTCCACTCCGAAACCAAAATGGGTTGAAGCAAACCCGAAGGTACTTGGTGTTCAGCCTTTACTTGTTGACAAATCAAGCATTTGGAAACGAACTCTGAAATATATTTCTTCATTCTCGGCCACCAATATTGTTGCTTCAAATCATTATACATCTTGGCACCACCCGGATGTACAGATAAACATCCGTTATGGGCTTCACGCAAAATTCCCTGAATAAGCTCTTCCTTTCTCGGTACACAAACTCTATCTTTGAACATCAGACTTCCATTGGGACTAATCCAAAAATCAGACTCAACATATGTCTCGCACTGAGCTCTCTTCACTTGCAATCAACTATCTTCTTTTTGAGCTTCAATGATCTCTTGGAGGAAAATTGGTCTAGCTCTCAACTCAGCTAGAATAGAACCATCGTTGAATAAAGTCATCCGTGAATTCATTGCCCTTAATACAAATAGGGACTTTCTACTCAAAGCGTCGGCGACCACATTCGCCTTCCCGGTATGGTAGTCAATGACTAATTCATAGTCTTTTATCAACTCTAACCATCTCCGCTGCCTTAAGTTCAACTCTTTCTGCATCATCAAGTACTTCAAACTTTTGTGATCGGTGAAGATCCGACATCTCTCACCATATAGGTGGTGCCTCCATATCTTCAATGCGAAGATTATGGCAGCCAACTCTAGATCGTGGGTCGGATAATTCTTCTCATGTGGCTTCAACTGTCTTGAGGCGTAAGCAATCACTTTGCCTTCTTGCATAAGTACACAGCCTAATCCATTTAAGGATGCATCGCTATAAATCACAAATTCTTTCCCTGTCTCAGGTTGTACTAAAACTGGAGCTTCTGTCAACATCGCTTTCAGTTTCTCGAAACTTTGTTGGCATCTTTTTGTCCACTCAAACTTCACATTTTTCTATAACAATTTAGTCATCGGGGTTGTAATCATAGAAAACCCCTTGACAAATCGCCTATAATAGCCAGCTAGGCCTAGAAAACTTCTAACCTCAGAGACATTTCTCGGTGGATTCCAGTCCATTATGGCTGAAATCTTACTTGGATCTACTCAGACTCCATCTCCTGAGACAATATGTCCTAGAAATCCTACTTCCTTGAGCAAAAATTCACTTTTACTAGACTTGGCATATAATTGATTTTCTCGAAGATTGTGTAAAACTGTCCGTAAGTTCACAGCATGCTCATTCTCATATCGGGAATAAATCAGTATGTCGTCAATGAAAACGACTACAAACTTGTCGAGGTATGGTCTAAAAATGCGGTTCATCAAGTCCATGAATACCGTAGGAGCATTGGTCAAACCAAAGGGCATGACTAAAAATTCATAATGCCCATACCTTGTTCGAAAAGCTGTCTTGGACACATCTGAATCCTTTACTCTCAGCTGGTAGTACCCCGATCTCAAGTCTATCTTAGAGAACATAGTGGCTCCCTTCAATTGATCGAACAGATCATCGATCCTTGGCAATGGGTACTTGTTCTTTACTGTCACTTTATTAAGTTGACGGTAATCTATGCACAATCTCATGGTGCCATCTTTCTTTTTCACAAATAAAACTGGAGCACCCCATGGAGAACAACTTGATCTCACAAAACCTTTATCTGTCAACTCTTGCAACTGTGACTTCAACTCTCTCAACTCCGTTGGAGCCATTCTGTAAGGAGTAATAGATATTGGTACAAAGATGTCGGAGCCGCCTAAAAGCCGAACTCAATCTCTCTTACTGGGGGTAGTCCTAGTAATTCTTCCGGAAAAACATCCGCGTACTCACATACTATCGGTACTGACTCAATCTTTAACTCTGTTTCTTTATCATTCATCACAAAGGCCAAATATGCCTTGTACCCCTTTCTTATGAATCTCTATGCCGTCATATGAGAAATCATTACCGGTGACCTACCTTGTTCATCTGATTTTACATGGAGAATGTCCCCATTCTCACATTTCATCTCAATGTACTTTTTGCCACAATTTACTATTACATCATGGGCGATCAACTACCCATACCAAGAATGATGTCAAACTCATCAAATGGTAGCAACATAAGATTTGCTTTAAAGTAATGACCTCTAATCATTAATGGACAATCTTTACATACTTCATCAACTAACACACTCTTGCCTAAAGGATTAGACACCGTAATCGTAAATTCTGTAGAATCTATAGGCATATTCATACTGGATACTAGTTTCATACAAATGTAAGAACGTGTGGATCCGGGATCTATTAAAGCAATAACTTTGATATCATAAAGAGAAAAGGTACCCGTAATAACATCAGAAGAAGATGCCTCTTCGCAAGCGCGAATGGCATAAGTCCTTGCAGGCGCCCTACCCTCGGGTCTCGCAGCTTGCTCTCTAGGGTTACCTCTTTTACTTGCCCCACTTCTTGGGTTCCTCTACGGTCTTCCTCTGACCACACTCCCGGATCTCAGGTTCTGAGCTCTATCTTCTTTCATTGTCTCTGGACAATCTTTTATGTAGTGGTCCTTGGAACCACATCTAAAACATGCATTTTCATGTGCTCGACATTCTCCAAGATGACGTCTGCCACACTTTGGGCATTCGGGTCTATCCGATCGGATGTTCCCCACACTAGCAACTGAGGTCGTCTGTGCCTTACTTCCCGAATACTGCTTACTCTTGTCCTTCCTTGAAAACCCAGTGGAAGTAGCCGATCGGGTGGAGAAATCTCTTGACTTCTTGGATGAGGATTGGAATGACTTATTCCACTGTCTCTTTTTAGAGTCACGAGACTCTACTTCAGATTTTCTCTTCTCCTTTACTAGTTCTTCGGCTTTACAAGCCCTCTCTACTAGCACAACGAATTCCTTTAGTTCTAGGACAGCAACAAACAATTTGATGTCCTCATTTAGCCCATCTTCAAATCTCTTACTCATGATGGCCTCGGTGGACACGCATTCTCGAGCGTAATTACTGAGCCGTACAAACTCACGCTCCTAATCAGTCACAGACATCTTGCCTTGCTTTAACTCTAGAAATTCTTTTCTTTTCTGGTCCACGAACCTTTGACTGATATACTTTTTCTTGAACTCTCCTTGGAAAAATTCCCATGTGATCTTTTCCTCGGTACCACCGACACAAGGGTGTTCCACCATTGGTGCTGCAGAATCTCTAAAAGAGAGACTACACACTTCATGCATTCCTCGGTGTGCATGACAACTTATTAATAATACGATAGTATTTTCTATCCGTAACTCAGCCTTTTACGGATCATCATCTTTCTAGCCCAGAATTCTTCTGCCCCATGTTTCCTAATCCTATTAACCGGAGGCTTCTCTCCTATTACCACCTCTACTACTTGAGGGGCTACTGGGATAGGTTGAGGAATAGGTGGGGGTGGAGGGGGTTGTGCATTCGGGTTCGTACGAACAAACTCCATATACCATGTGTTCATCATGTGGAGGAAGGCTTCTCTAGCCTCTTCTCCTCCTTCTTGACTCACCGTAGTGGGTCTATTCTCATTCTCGTTCGGCACCGTCCCTTCAGCGGGAGCCGGCGCATTACTTTCTACGTCATCCGCCACAGCTCTATGGGGATCCATTTACTAAATGTATAAACATAATTTAAGTCATCAGGAGTCGTCACACTATCATTATAAAAACATTCTTATGTATGGCATGTATAGCTAGACTCGTGCTCGTGCTACGTTAGTCCTAGAACCAACTAAATTGTAGCTTTGATACCACTAAATGTAACGCCCCATACCCGAGTCCGAGACTAAGACCAGATATGAGACATTACCATGCTTGAACTCACTTAAACATGTACTTACGGGCTATAAAATTTCATTTTGAGTTAAAAAACTTCTCTTTCTTAGACAAATAAGACATTTCATGGGCCTACGAGGCCTCAAACTTATGTCCCGAAACTTTCAAAACTCATTTGGAAACTTTCTCTCCAAACAGGGGTCACACGTCCGTGTGACTTGGGACACGCCCGTGCACCCCTAAAACATGCCCGTGTCTTTCACCCGTGGTGGATACTGGCAAATTACACACGGCCTGGACACGCCCGTGGCCCTTGCCCTTGTGCCAAACCTTGGCATTCTGACTTATTCACACGGTCTATACACACGCCCGTGTGCATTAGCCGTGTGACAATTCAATTAATAAGTGTAAAGTGCAGACTTCACACGCCCAGGGCACACGCCCATGTGCTAACCGTGTGGTACACACGGCCTAAACACACAGCCGTGTTATTAGCCCGTGGTCTATCCTAACTTAAAACACTAATGTACAGGGGACACACGGTTTAGACACACGCCCGTGTGTCCATCCGTGAGGGCACTTAGAGGCTATTTACCAAGCCAACTGCCACCCTGAAATCAAGACCAATCCCACGCTCAATTCAACAACTCAAGTATTACATATAACATGAACAAGGATGCATACTTCATTGATAGATTAAAACATACATACATAATCATTCATGACTCATCTCTTTGGCCATATACAAAAAGAATACTAAGCTTGATAACCAACACTTTTGCTAATTTTAAATCATAACTCAAAATGAAATGCTTCCTATACATGCCATACTTAATATAAACACTTGGCTATACCAAAATATCGATTGATAGTGTGCTCCGAGCTCCGATGATGATGATCCACGATATTAGCTTGGCGAGACTACATGGAAAGAAAGAATAAAGGATGTAAGCATTTAGCTTAGTAAGTTTGCATGTAGTTCTCATAGCAATATATTTGCTTAACATTAACCATTCATCATAAACAATGGAATTATGAATCTCAAGTATTTAAGCTTACTTACTCTTACTGATTCTTACATATCTCATGGTACTTACTATTCTCATGCTCAAATGCAGAAACAATATACACTGTATCACTTGATCACATAGATCAGTATACTTTACTATGATAAGTATAATCTCAACTTCATCATTTTTATCATGAATAATACTCTTAACTAGCATAAGTTGATAATAAATTTACTTACTTAACTTTCTTACTATATCATTTGAGCTTTACTCTCTTGCCCGATAAATTTCTATGAATAACCGAGGATACTAAATCTCATCCCACATAACTCGATGCCAAAGCCATATCCTCGTTATGGTCTTACATGGGATATCTCATCTTGGTATTGATGCCATGTCTTGACATGGACTTACTCAAAGTCTTCCTTGTGTGTTCCCTTGGGAACTTACCATTGCCATGTCTTGACATGGTCTTACTTGGTATCTTTACTCATGAACTGGTCAATACCGAGTCTTGGCTTGGACTTACATGAAATCTTTCTTGTTACTCACCAATGCCATGCCTTGGCTTGGACTTACATGGAATCTGTACCTCATGATAGCTTTTCAATGCCAAGACTTGTCTTGGACTTACATGACATCTTTGCTTGGAGACTCACCAATGCCATGCCTCGGCTTGGGCTTACATGGGTCTTCATCTCATAATAACTCTTCAATGCCAAGACTTGTCTTGGACTTACATGATAACTTGCTTGATTACTGAAGCCATGCCTTGGCTTGGTCTTATACGGACTTTCTTATCTCGTGTGGTAGATCGAGTATCCTAAGTAATTCAACTTCAATCGGGACTTTCTCATGCTTAATCTCATTAATTTCTTCATTTAACATAGCAATAAGCATTTTTATGGTAATAATGTACATTATACTAAGCAATTCAATGATAATAATCATAAAGCTTAGAAATCATACAAACTTACCTCAATATACAAAATGTATGTAGATATGTAATTTAGTCCTCGACTTTGTTCTTGCCTCAGTTTCGATCCGGGCTTCATTTTTCTTGATCTATAATAATAATTAGATCATTTAATACTCACATTGACTAAATTGAGTCTTAACTCATACTTTGGCAAAATTTCTATTTTGCCCCTAAACTTTCTCTTATTTGCACTTTTACCCCTAGGCTCGTAAAATGATTCTCATTTAACTTTCTTAAACATCATGCTTAGCTGATTCATTTTCTCTACTATAACAATCATCAATTCTCACTATTTCTAATAGGTATGACCAATTTCATAACTATTACAAATTAGTCCATACTATCATTTTTCATGAAATTCACTAAGGAAAAGATGTTTATCTAACATCAAACTCTCATAAACTTCCATAAAATATCATTTTACATGTATGATACACATGGGTAGATTTTTTAACATGCTTCTTAGCTAATCTTATAGCTAAAAATAGCTAATTCATAATACGAGGACTCCAAAAATAGGAAGAACATTAAAAACGGGGCTAGGATGACTTACTTGCAAGCTTCAAAAATTTGAAGAACCCTACCTATGGAGTCTCCCAATTTTCAGCACAAGGAAGAAGATGAATGAAACTTTTATCATCTTTTTCCTATTTTAATCATTTAATTGGTAAATGACCAAAATGCCCTTCTCTTTAAAAATTTACAATTTACTAACTCATGTCCATTTTTGTCCAAAACTTATAATTTGGGAAAATTTCTATTTAAGGACTTCTAATTTATATTCTAAAGCTATTTCATACAAAAAGCTTCTAGAAACTCATATTTTGCAACTTTTGCAATTTAGTCCTATTTGATCATTCCATGTCAATTTCACAAAATTTCTACATGGAACTTTAATACCATCATGCAAACATGTCATAAACCTTAAGAACTCAATTTACTAACTCAGATTTGTGGTCTCGCGCCACTATTCTGACTAGGCCCTGAATCGGAATGTTACATATTTCGTGGACCAAAATCAATATTTTGAAATAAAACATTTTATAAGGTGATCCAATCACACCTAAGTAAAAAGGGATTGGTGGCAACTCCATTTTCATTTAAAAGTCGATTCCCCATTTTTAAAATCAACTTTAAAAATGGTTTCAACAAATACCATCAGGGTATTTGATGAATTGTCTTTCACACCCGAAGAGTGTATGAAATGTGTGGTGTCTCTCTTAAGAGATTCGGCTTACCAGTGGTGGAATACCCTTGTGTCAGTTGTGCCAAGGGAGAAAGTTAATTGGGAGTTTTTCCAAGAAGAGTTTCGAAAGAAGTATATTAGCCAAAGGTTTATTGACCAGAAAAGAAAGGAATTCCTCGAGCTAAAATAAGGTAGAATGACGGTAACCGAATATGAACGTGAGTTTGTAAGGCTTAGTAAATACGCCCGGGAGTGCGTATCCACTAAAGCCATCATGTGTAAAAGGTTTGAGGACGGACTAAATGAGGATATCAGATTGTTTATCGGCATTTTGGAATTAAAGGAATTTGTTGTGCTAGTAGAGAGAGCTTGCAAGGCCAAGGAATTGGCCAAAGAGAAAAGAAAGGCTGAAATTGAGTCTCGTGACTTGAGAAAGAGACAATTGGGTAAATCATTCCAATCCTCATCCAAGAAATCAAGAGAGTTCACTACTCAATCAGCTGCTTCAGTTGGGTTCTTAAACAGAAGTAAAGGTAAACAGTACTCGGGTTCTAAAGCTTAGACCACTTCGATTGCTAGTGTTGGTAATGCTCGACAAAGTAGATCGGAATGTTCCCAGTGTGGCAGACGCCACCCCGGTGAGTGCCAAGCAAACGAGAGAGAGTTTGTTTCAAGTGTGGGTCCCAAGACCACTTTATTAGAGATTGTCCCGAGATAGGTGAAACAGAGAAATTTCAGAGTGCAAGATCGGGTAGCACTACTAGAGGGAGACCACAGAGAAATCCGGGAAATAGAATGAGTAGTAAGAATAAGCTTAGAGAGCAGACTGAAAGATCTGAGGGTATAACGCCTGCAAGGACTTATGCTATTTGCGCTCGCGAAGAGGCGTCATCCCCTGATGTGATTACGGGTACATTTTCTCTCCATGATACTTATGTTGTTGCTTTAATTGATCCGAGATCTACCCACTCGTATGTTTGTATGAAATTAGCATCTAGTATGAACATGTCTGTAGAGTCTACAGAATTTGTGATAAAAGTGTCAAATCCCCTAGGCAAATGTGTGTTAGTTGACAAAGTATGCAAAGATTTCCCTTTGATGATTAGAGGTCATTATTTTCCGGCTAACCTCATGTTATTACCGTTTGATGAATTCGATGTAATTCTCGGTATGGATTGGTTAACTACTCATGATGTGATAGTAAATTGTGGAAGGAAATTTATTGAATTGAAATGCGAAAATGGGGATACTCTTCGTGTTGAATCAGATGAATAGGACAGATTGCCTGTAATGATTTCTTTCATGTCTGCTCAGAAATACATAATAAAGGGATATGAAGCTTATCTTGCTTTTGTGATGAATTCTAAAGAATCAGAGTTAAGAATTGAATCAGTGCCCATAGCATTTGAGTATCCAGACGTATTTCCAGAAGAATTGCCAGGGTTGCCTCCGATTAGAGAGATTGAATTTGGCATTGAGTTAGCCCCTGGTACTGCCCCCATTTCGAATACTCCGTACCGGATGGCTCCAACCGAGTTGAAAGAATTGAAGGCACAACTACAGAAGTTAACGGATAAAGGTTTCGTAAGACCAAGTTATTCTCTGTGGGGTGCTCCCGTATTATTTATGAAAAAGAAAGATGGTTCTATGAGGTTATGTATAGATTATCGGCAACTTAATAAGGTAACCGTAAAGAACAAGTACCCATTGCCAAGGATTGATGATTTGTTTGACCAATTGAAGGGAGCCACTGTGTTTTCCAAGATAGACTTAAGGTCCGATTATTACCAGTTGAGAGTCAAAGACTCAGATATGGCAAAAACCGCATTTCAAACAAGGTATGGTCACTATGAATTTTTAGTGATGCCTTTTGGTTTAACAAACGCCCCTGCCATGTTTATGGATTTGATGAACCGTATTTTCTGATCGTACTTGGATAAATTTGTTGTTGTTTTTATTGATGATATACTGATTTACTCTCGTGATGAAAACAAGCATGCTAAGCACTTGAGAACGGTCTTACAAATTTTACGAGATAATCAGGTATATTTCAAGTTTAGTAAGAGTGAATTTTGGCTTAAAGAAGCTAAATTTTTGGGGCATATCGTTTCGGGTGATGGCATTAGAGTTGACCTGAGTAAGATTTTAGCAATTGTTGATTGGAGACCGCCGAGGAATGTATCCGAGGTTAGAAGTTTTCTGGGCCTAGCTGGTTATTACAGACGATTTGTCATGGGATTTTCTATAATAGCTACTCCGATGACGAGATTATTACAAAAAGATGTAAAGTTTGAGTGGTCAGAAAAGTGCCAACAGAGTTTTGAGAAACTAAATGCAATGTTGATTGAAGCTCCTATTTTAGTACAACCTGAACCGAGAAAAGAATTTGTGGTTTATAGTGATGCATCTTTGAATGGATTGGGTTGTGTACTCATGCAAGAAGGCAAGGTGATAGCTTATGCCTCTAGACAGTTAAAGCTGCACGAGAAGAATTACCCGACACATGATTTGGAGTTAGCTGCCATTGTGTTTGCGTTGAAGATTTGGAGACACTATTTCTATGGCGAGAAATGTCGGGTATTCACTGATCATAAAAGTCTAAAGTACTTGATGACTCAAAAGGAGTTGAACCTAAGGCAACGAAGGTGGTTAGAGTTAATAAAAGATTATGAGTTAGTGATCGACTACCACCCGGGAAAGGCGAATGTGGTCGCCGATGCCTTGAGTAGGAAATCTTTGTTCGCATTGAGAGCTATGAACACACGGTTTGCTTTATCATATGATGGTTCTATTCTAGCTGAGTTGAGAGCTAGATCAATATTTCTCCAAGAAATTTGTGAAGCTGAGAAAGGTGATAGTGATTTACAAGCCAAAATAGTTCAATGTGAATCGGGTATGGAGTCAGATTTTCGTATTAATTCTGATGGATGTTTGATGTTTCGAGATAGAATCTGTGTACCAAGAGGCGATGAACTTATTCGGAAAATTTTACATGAAGCACATAGTGGATGTTTATCTATACATCCAGGCAGTACAAAGATGTATAATGACTTGAAGAAATGGTATTGGTGGCCGAGTATGAAGAAAGATATTTCTAAATTTGTATCGAGATGCTTGATTTATCAGCAAGTGAAAGCTGAACACCAAGTACCTTCAGGTTTACTTCAGCCTATTATGGTTCCCGAATGGAAATGGGACCGTATTGCTATGGATTTTGTGACAGGCTTACCTTTGACACCGAAAAAGAAGGATGCCGTGTGGGTCGTGGTTGATAGGCTCACAAAATTGGCTCACTTTATACCGGTACGCATTAATTATTCGCTTGATAAGTTGGCATATTTGTATGTGTCAGAAATTGTGAGATTACACGGAGTGCCTTTGTCGATTATATCGGATAGAGATCCGAGATTTACATCGTGATTTTGGAAAAATTTGCAAGAAGCCTTAAGCACAAAGTTGAATTTTAGTACGGCTTTCCATCCGCAAATCGATGGACAGTCGAAGAGAGTAGTACAGATACTTGAAGACATGCTTCGATGTTGTGTTTTGGAATTTCAAGGAAATTGGGAAAGGTATTTATCGTTAGTGAAATTTGCCTACAATAATAGTTTTTAGTCGAGTTTGAGAACGGCGCCTTATGAGGCATTATATGGGCGTAAGTGTCGAACGCCCTTGTATTGGACCGAAATCAGAGAGAATCAGATTCATAGAGCCGATTTGGTCAGAGAAACTGAAGAGAAAGTAAAAGTGATTTGTGATTGTTTAAAAGCTGTTTCGGATAGACAAAAATCCTACGCGGATTTGAAACGGAAAGAGATTGAGTTTCAAGTTGGTGATAAGGTGTTTTTGAAAGTGTCACCATGGAAGAAGGTTCTCCGATTTGGCCGGAAAGGCAAATTGAGTCCACGTTTTATCGGACCGTATGAGATCACCGAGAGGATAGGGCCGGTAGCCTATCGGTTGGCCTTGCCATCTGAGTTGGAAAAGATTCATGATGTGTTCCATGTGTCTATGTTGCACCATTACTGATCAGATCCTTCGCATGTGATTGTACCTACAGAAGTTGAAATTTAACCCGACATGACCTATGGCGAAGAGCCGGTTAAGATTTTGGCACAGGAAATCAAACAGTTAAGAAATAAAAGTATAGCTCTTGTGAAAGTATTGTGGCAAAGACACGGGGTAGAAGAGGCTACATGGGAGCCCGAGGAGGCTATGAGAAACCAATATCCAAACGTTTTTACCGGTATGATTTTCGGGGACAAAAATCCCTAAGGGGGAGAATTGTAACAGCTCGATTTAGGGCGTAATTAGAATAGTGTTTGCGAGACCACAAATCCGAAGTAGAAATATGTGTTTTATGGCTTTTATGAGTTTTAAGACATGTTTTCATGTTTATGTGAAAATTTCATGAATAAATTTTATTATTTAATGATCAATTTATCCATTAGGACTAAATTGCAAAGATTGAAAAATATGAGATTCTAGAAGATTCAAGTATGAGATAGCATTAGAAAATTTGTTAGAGGTCCTTATTTAGCAATTAAACCATTATATCTTATGATGGACAAAAATAGACATGGGAAGGAAAAATCTCAAGAAATGACCTTAAGGGCATTTTGGTCATTTGGTTAATAAGTTAATAAAAAGGGAAAAAGAAGTCAAAAATGGTATCCATCTTCTCCATGCTTGGCCGAAAATTTCAAGAACACCATAGCTAGGGTTTCTTCAACTTTCAAGCTTGACTGTAAGTACCTCCTAGCCCCGTTTTTCATGTTCTTCGTATTTTTGAGATCCTTGTAGCTTAATTTAGCTATTTCTACCCTTATTTTGAGCTGGGGTTCATGTTCAAAAATTTACCCATGTGTGACATGCATGTATTTTGATGTTTAATGGAGGAATATGAAATTTTGATATATGATAAACATCTTTTTCTAAGTAATTTTCATGGAAAATTCATAAAATGGACCTAGTTGTAAAAGTGATTAAATGTGTAGTAAAAATCAGTTTTGAAGGAAAGTGTGAGCTGTTATAAGCTCAATAAATGTTCGGCTAGGCTTGGGTAACCAAGGAAATGAGTACATTTCATTATACGAGCCTATGGACCATTTTGTAAATATGTGAAAGTTTAGGGGCAAAATTGTAATTTTTCCAAAGTATGATTCATGGGTTATTTTAGTCAAGGTGATCATTAAATAAGTGAAATTGTCATTATAGATCAAGAAACACGAAGTCCAAACCATAACCGAGGAAAGAACAAGGTGGTAGACTAAATCGAACAACTATACATATTTTAGTACCGAGGTAAGTTTGTGTGTAATAAATCAGCGTAATGTTATTATGTTTTAATATGTTTGATATCATGAGAAATGTATATTATCTCTATGAAATTGATTAATGAGGTCTCGATGAAAGTATGATGAAATTATATTATGTGAAAGTCTCGGTTGAACCTTAAGAATATAAAGGATACCATTGTCACGACATGAGACTATTAAGGTCCTGTATAAGACCATGTCTGGGACATGGCTTCGACACCTAATTGAGATCCCGTATAAGACCATATCTGGGAAATGGTATCTGCATCGAATAGAGATTCCGTGTAAGACCATGTCTGGGACCTAGCTTCGGTATGAAATCATGTAAGACCATGTCTGGGACATGGCATCGATATACGATCTCGTATAAGACCATATCTGGGATATGGCGTCGACATCGATGAGAGATCTCGTATAAGACCATATCTGGGATATGGCATCGGCATCAACATGTGATCCCATGTAAGACCATATCTGGGATATGGCATTGGCATTTTATTACGCGTATGACGAGTTTGAGTATCCTTCAATATTCCAAACGGTTCAACGGGGTAAAGAGCTAAGTTTATGTTTAAGATAGTAAAAGTGGTAAAGCTATGTGATGAAGTGATACAGGTACATATACAAAATTCATGAGAAATAAGTGCAATATGTGATAAGTGATTTGGTAAGAGTAAACATGAGTAAGCTATGTAAATGTGCTTGAGAACTTGTGTTATTACTTAAAGTAAAGTATGAATGTATTACAAGATTTTTATGTTGCTATTTATTTCATGCAAACTTACTAAGCTTTATGCTTACTCCCTCTCCTTTCCCTTTCCTTGTAGTATCGCCAAGCTAGCTCGGGGATCGTACGACGTCGAAGTTCGGCTCACACTATCAAGCTATTCTTTTGGTATAAAAAAGTTTGATTATTTTGGGTATGGCATGTATAGGAACTTGGTCATTTTGTTATATGTCATATTGGTTAGCCAAGGTGTTGGCTATTAATGTTACTCAATTCATTTTGTAAATGGCCATTGGAATTGGCCGATACTAGTTATGTTACATCCATTCAATGATGGTGAAATTCATGAAGAGTAAGCTTATGCAATTGAATGAGTTATGTGTGAAGTATATGCATGATGAATAAGATGTGAATTAAGGTGTGGATGTCTTAATTGTAGATATTATAAGTATATCATTGTTATGCTATGTATTGCTTGGAATGGTATAAGTGTGGTTACTTTTCAGGGTGGTAAATGGCTTGGTATATAGCCTTATATATGTCCACACGGGTAGACACACGGGCGTGTGTCTAGGCCGTGTGTGACACACGGTCTGCCACATGGGTGTGTAGCCTGGTCGTGTGTTCCCTGCATCTAATTTGCAAAAAATTTAGTAGGTCACACGGGCTAGCACACGGGCGTGTGACCTGGCCGTGTGGCTCTATATGGCCACTGACGTAATAAACAGAATGTCCATTAGTTTGGACACGGCCTGAAGCACGGGCGTTTGATATGCCCCACGGGCGTGTCCTTTCTCTCACACGGGCGTGTGGCCCTGTTTAAACAAAAACTTTCTAAGTTTTTGTAAGTTTCCAGTTCCGCCCCGAATCAATCTATATGTATGTTTCGGGTCTAGTAGACGTATAATAAGGACATTATGATCTCGAATGAAAAGTTTTAAGTTGGATTATAAATTTATGGCCCGATATTGTATGATAAAGTCTGTTAAGTTCGGTAATGCCTCGTACCTTATTCCGGTGTCGGAAACGGGTAAGGGGTGTTACATATTGTATGTTTTTGCATGTGCATTGGGGTGGGATAAGATAATGTGACGGAGGAAGTATGAATCTGGCAGTATATCTGCACTAACTATTTGACGGTATACCCGCAAAATATATATTTTGGTAGCTCAACTTCCAATATTCTGAGTGGCATAAAACCACATATTGGTGTGATTAATTGGACGGAGTGGTCAGTAGCGGATGGGGGTAGGATTATTCTATTTGATTATGCCATGCTCACGCTAATATATGCATTTAAGCATGTTTTTTAGGTTATTTTTGCTTGTGGGCCAATGCACACACTGAGTTTTATAACCCACTTTATTTGTTTAACATTTTTAAGGTAATCCTTAGACTTAGGAATTTGGCGGCGCCCAAGAGCTCAGTTCAGATTTTTCATAATGAATCTATTCAGTAATTTTTATCTTAAATTTTAAGGACTTTTGGACTATTTTCAGAATTTAGTTATGGTTTCTAGAATCTATTAAGTTTTAGTTAATTATTTTAAAATGAGATATGATTTTCTTTAATTAAAAAAAAACGATCGATTATCAAGTTAAACAATTCTAAAAGTTTTTCCGTTGCAAAAAAATTAATTTGGATTACGCGTTTTTATCAAACAAGTATTTTAGGTTGATAGCATGACGTTCCTAATTAAATTGAGTTTTATAAGATAATAATTTAATATGCTCTCACACGCGTTTTGTTGAAAAATATTCTTACCAAAAGTATAAAGCAAGTTTTATAATTTCAAATGTTCGGTTTCTAAAATAAGATATGTTTTGAGAACAAATGACTAAAGTTATTAATTTATCAATGTAACATTTATAATCCGGCCATAATGTTTCAGCCGCGTTTAGAGTGTTACATATTGTCATTTGTTTTAGTGTGAAAGGAAGTATTGATGCACAATTATGCTATATAACCTCTGTTTATATATTCGTGCACCACTATGGGCAGAGGAATTAATGAGCAAGGGCTAAGCCCCTAACAATTTTCCTATATGAACTTGTATATATCGAAGTAGACGTAATTACATGTAAAGTAAAAATTAAATTCTCTCAAAATAAATTTATATTTTTATGCATTATAGGTTAAAAAATTCATTGTTATTTATTTTTTTTATTTTACTCACAATTCGTTCTTTTTAAAATTTAAAATTAATAACAATTATAATTTCAACCCAAAATATTTCTAAAGAAGGTGAATATCCAATAAATAAGTCACGGCTCAATATTAATTGTCTTTATAATACTACAAGACTTCAACTAAGAGTAGTGAAAGGTTAATTTTACATGTCACTTATCTACTTGTTTAAAAAATTATTTATTTATTTATTTTATCTTTATTTAGTGTTTTTTATGAAGATCTCTATTTAGTTTTGAATTTTGAAGAAATAAACTTTTTATATGCTTCCAATATTTTAACTTATTTGAAGTTAAATTCAATATAGAAAAATAAAAAAAAAATGTTTCTTAAGTTAGAAATTAGATTTAAAAAATTATAATATATTATATATAGGTATGTTGAGGTAGTTATTGTTGGAAATTTTATTTATGAAACACAATAAAATTTTAAATTTTTTCTATCAAATCGAACCTTCGATTGTGATATATTTTTATGCTCGATTGGCATGGATATTATTGCCAATGTAAGAGGACGTGAGTTCGAGTGCATTGAAGCGTATTATCCTCCTATTTATGGGTTGAGGATAGGTTATAGTTAGTTCTAGGCATTGTGTTTAAAAAGGGCAGATATAATCAAAACCTATAATACGATTGTTAAAAAAAAAAGAATAACTACAATAACATTAAATTAGTTTATTTATACCTATCATTATTTTTTCCCTTGGCTTTTGTAGAGGTTTCTTTTTGCTTTTCTCACCTCCCAATCTAATGCCTCATCACTTGCTACTGACCATTGCACCTTTAACATGAGGTCCTTTAGAATGTGAATGTCTTAAAAAATTGGTTTAATTCTCCAGTCAATGGAAAGTAATTTTTTTGTTTTCAATGATATTCTGGATGAGCTTCTCCCAGGTTTGGATGACGCATGAGGTAATTCCTAATTAAAAAGGTCATTGCTAAGGTAAAGTGCAATACCAACAATTTACGTGCTACTCCATCCTCATTTTGGAGACTTCCATAAGAGTAGTACATGATCTTAAATCTGGTCTCTGAAAGAGAATAACCAATGAGATAGTCGAAGTCCTTCTGCTCCATCCAATCAAGATGTGGTGAGGATTATTGATTACTACTCTAGCTTGACTTAGAGCTAGTCCTCTATTGCACTTCTATGAAGTTGCCCAATTTACACACGCTTTCTTGGTCTAATTTGGAGCTCATTCTTGCCTTAATCACTGCTATCGGGTTCGAATTGACTCTTTCAAATAAGACTTTGTTCCTGTGAATCCAAATATTCCACATGATGGTTGCATAGTTAATAAGAATATTAGTTATAAAGACCTCCCTTCTATCACCTGCAACATGATTTGAATTAACCACTCTTTATCCAAATTTATGTTTCAGCCATTAGTTTAAATTCCAAGGGGTGAACCAAACCAAACTGCCTTAGCAAAGTTGCATTCCCAAAAAAGATGGCACACAATTTCTTCTATATTGTGACGGAAAATGCATCCTAAATTCATGGATCTAATCCTCTTTTGCACTTCAGCCTTGCATGGTAAAGAATTGCTGTGATCCCGGCCGCATCATGTCATGATACAATTCGATGACATCGGAATTGGCCTAAGCACGATGGGCCCAAGTGCAAAATGAAGCTTTAATTTCAGTTTGTTAATGTGGTTGCTGGAAAATAAGGATGTTTATCCATTTTAGTTATTTTAGTTTAATTAATTCTACAGTTTTTAATTATGTCTTATTTATTATATGCATCTTTAATTAATGTCTTGCATTATTAATCTACATCTTTTAATTGTGACATGCACTATGTTTTCTGCAGTTAATAAAGTCATGCATTATGTAACTCTCATGTTAGTTAAGTTTGCATCATAAATTATGACATGCATTATGTAACTCCCATGTTAGTTAAAGTTTGCATCATTAAATTAATTCATGCATTAAGTAACTCATTTGTTCATTTAGTTTACATTTTAAACCATGCATTTAAGCATCTTAGTTGTTAAATATGTTTGAGTTTGTTTATATAAGTATGTTATTTAATTTGGCTGTTACTTTTTAATGCATAAGTTATAGTGTGTTTAATTTTTCTTAAATAAATTAATTGTGTGTTCAATAATTTGTTGTAGGAAAGTCAAAAAGGCTGGTCACATATTTTAAAGCTACAATAGGGCTGTTCGTTTGTCAAGAAGAATCAAATGCTGTCACATTTAAATTGTAACATCCTAAAATTAGGGATCTGGCATTTTTGCACTGTTTCATGTGTTTAGCTTGCTTAGCTTGTAATTTGGGTGTGTTTGGGGGTCCCGGGGAGGCTCGGGTTCGAGCCCAAGCCCTGGTGAAATTTTGCTTTTTGGGCTCTTCAGTGGAGAGGGCTATTGAAAGTAGGACTTAAGTAAAATAGTGTGTGTTTAAAAGACACAAGTGGAGTGTGTGGCAAGGTGGTGAGGCGTCAAGGGGGAGTGCAAGGAGGTTGGAGGTTCAAATCCCACAATCAGCATATGTGAGCTTTTATTTTATGCTTAAGGAGGAGAAGAGGTGGAGTTGGAGTAGAACTCTGCAAGGTGGATGGGTGACTTGGTCAAATGTTTTGAATGGGAGGTGAGGAGTGAATAGTGGAGCAAAAAGAGGAGTGAATCAGGGGATTTGAGGGTGAGAGATAGTGGTTGGCCGAATGTGGAGTGTGTGGGGAGGAGAAATTCGGCTAGGGGTTGATTTTGGCAAGGAAATTCGACATTTGGTGTAGGTAGCTAAACCGAAACTTTTAGTCTGTGTGCATTCTTTTTCTTTTGTCATTTCGGTCTTTTCTAAGTGACATTTTAGGAACTTCTTCATCTTTTCTTCAGAGTGCCAATTCAAGTTAATTCAACTGCCTCTTGCTTTGTTTGACTCTTTGTCGTATTTGTGTTAGTTCTCACCAATTCTCCATTGCTTGGTGGTGGCCGATTATTGTATATTGAGCCTTTTTCTCCCACTTTCTCCTAAGCCGTTTATCATCATTCCATAGTGCTACTTGTTGCTGCCAAACTCTGCTTTCCCTTTCGGCTCATCTCTTTCTCTAGAATTTCTCCAAAAGTCGAACCTCCTCTTTTATCCCATTTGAATCGGCTTCTCTTTTCTTTTGCCAATAGCCGAACATTGGCTAGTCTAAAGTGGGGTGTCCTCTTGTTCGTCGAACCTATCTTGTCTATTCGGTCCGTCTGTGTTCAGAAGGTAATATCTTTTTTCTTTTTCTTTTCCATATTTTCTTTCTCTCATCTTCTCTCTAAAGCCGAAACTCTCATTCTTTTTGCAAGGCCGAATCTGCTCACTCTTTCTATTTTTGAACCCCTCTTGCTCTCTTTTGGTAAGGGCCGAATTCTCTATGTTGCAAACTCGTGTCGTGTTGGTTCAACTGCTTCGGGTAATTGCCTTATTGTTGAGGGACGGATCTTTGAACGGTAAAAGTGGATTGAAAACCCTCTTCAGAAGGAAGGCTAATATTTGTGGGTGATTGGAAAAGTGCCGAGTGCCGCAAATCATAAACAGGTGGGTAATCTTACACCCCTCCGAATGCATGCTTGCCATGTTCTGTGATTCGGCCGAAAGCCGAAAAGTTGGAAACCGGCATCTATGACCACTCGAGCGTGCAAACGCTCATAGTGGTAAATCGAAATGCGAATAATGACGGTAAGTCGTTGGGAGTGTCACGAGCACTCTCGCGAAACCGAGGCGGTAATGGGCCTGATCGAGCCTAAACGGGCCAAGTGGGCCCAATGGGGAAAATTGTTGGAAAACTATCAAACGATAGGTTCGATGGCAAAATCTGCAAATCTGAAACTGAAACCATACGTTTTGGGCCACACGAGCGTGTGGGCTCGTTTGGGCCTGAAATGGATTTCAGGCCCAATAGCTCCGTAGAGACCCAACAAGGGTCCTGTGTCGCTCGAGGCGGCAGTAGGCCTTCGGAAAGGCCGTTAAGTGTGAAATTATTAAAATACCCGTGGTGGGTAAGGTTATCAAAATACCCCTGGAGGGTAAATTATAGAAATACCCTTAGTGGGTAAAATTTCTGTTATACCCTTAGGGGCAGATTTGGTATGTTTGTGTATAATTTGTTTAATTGCCATGATGGTACATTGTTGCATACATCGAATTATTATGCCACGACATTTTGCATTGGGTTGGGTTATGTAATTGGAGGAAGTGATTAATCTGTTAGGGTCGCACGGGTCACCTGAGACGACTGTGGACCCACCGTTTGGATCTGTTAGGGTCGCACGGGTCACTCGAGACGACTGTAGACCCACCGATTGTTTGTTAAGGTTGCACGGGTCGCCCGAGACGATTGTGGACCTTCCGATGACTTTAAGCCGCCTATATTCTGGCAGCTCGGCTGCATACTTGGTGTGTAGGGCTGGGTGGGTTGACTTGGTCCCCACAAGTGTGTTGGGCTGGTACGGGGGTGTGTAGCGGATGGATTATTAGGTTGGGCTGCAATACATTATTTTCATTATCATGTTGATAAGGCTAAGGCCCAGTCTGTTACCGAATAGGGCTTCGGCCCAGTCTGCTTCTGAATGGGCTCGGGCCCAGTTAATGACCGATTAGGGGATTACACACTGAGTTCTCGTAACTCACCCCTCTGCTTTAACCTTGCAGGTAATCCCCAGCGTTAAAGGATTTGGAGCTACGGAGGACTCTGTGGTGGCCATACATCGGAGTTTTTTTCTCGAACTTTAGTAATTTCAATTTTTACTTTATTTTATGATTATTTGTTTTGGGTTAATATTTTGTAATAAGGCCTTTGGATTTTATTTTCTTTTAACTTTCTTTTCAGCTATTATTAAATTGTTAAACATTTAACACTGAGTTTTCCAAAATGCTAATAACCGTTTTTCCAAAATGTCACGTTTCCGCAACTATTCAAGTTTGATTTTCATAACAAAAGCAGTTTTCAAAATAATATCAACTTTTCAGAAATGAACATCAAGCAGATCACGTTTTTACAACCAAACAACTAAACTCAGAGTTTCAAAAGAGATGCAACTTTTCTAAACGATCGCCTAGCTTTTCAACTACCTTGTGATGCGACATGCTGGATCCAGCCATAACGTCTAGGCCGGGTTTGGGGTGTTACATTTAATGGTATCAGAGCCCGGTTGCAAAACTCGGCTGTGGAATAGGTTCAAAAATGTTTTCCAAAATTTGTTTGAAATATGATTTAGAAAATATCTATCTTTATTGGAAGTATGACACCCCGAGTCTCTGGCACCAAATCCGTAAGTCCTCTTACTTTATCTGATGATATGATGTGATAATTTTAGAGAGAAAACTACTAGAGTTAGTGGTAGTACATTGGAAATGTTAGCTATAGGAATTAAGACTATAGAGACTAAAACAGTAGGAAATTCGATCCTTGAAAACAACTCTCATATCTGTTTTCCATAAAACATTTGTTTATAAACATTGGAACTATAGACTGATTCATAAAATTTTAATCAGATTAACTCGATTCAGCAGTATGAGTACAATAGGACGTGGACAAGGTACACGCGGCCGTGGTAGAGGCCAATGTGTTAGAGCTGGATCCTCAGCATTAGGGCATATGCCTGAAAGGGAGGCGCCGACATCGCCAGTGACAGAGACGGGGTCTCATGACCGAGCCGGAGGAGATGATGCTTTATCCTAAGTAATGCTTCGTATTCTGGAAAGAGTTGTTGGGTCTGTTGGGCCCAATACCGTTATTAGAGGCCGTGGGTCGGTTACGGAATGACTCCGGTCCAATGGAGCAGAGACCTTTAGGGGAGTTTCTGGGGTGGCCCCAAATGTGGCGGAGTACTGGTTGGAGGCCACCGAAAGAATTATGGACGACCTCGACTGCACACCGGAACAAAAGTTGAAGGGTGTTGTGTCCCTGCTGAGGGATGAAGCCTACCAGTGGTGGCTTACGGTAAAAGAGGGTACCTCGTCTGATCAATTGACCTGGGAATTCTTCAGGTCCACATTTCAAGGAAAGTATGTGGGCGCTAGCTATGTCGACGCTCGTAGGAAAGAATTTCTGAATCTGGTTCAAGGTGACAAGTCTATGGCTGAGTACGAGGTAGAATTTTTGTGACTTAGATGGTATGCTCAAAGAATTGTGGCAACAGAGTACGAACGTTTTATTCGGTTTGAGGACGGCCTCAGGGATAGTCTCCGAGTGTTGATAGCGCCACAAAGGGAGAGAGACTTTACTACGTTAGTAGAGAAAGCTAAGATTGCTGAGGAGGTGAAGTGCGCAGAGTGTTAGAATCGTGAGGAAGACAAAAGAAAAAAAAGAAGGGATGCAGAGCCCACCAGTTTTGAGCAGAGACCCAGGAAAAGGGCCAGAATTGATGGGCCAGTCAGAGCTGGGCCCCCTTTTGGCACTTTTGGGTTGCCACCTTTCGCTGGTTGTGGAAGACGCCATGTGGACGAATGCTGGAGAAGGATGGGAGCTTGTTTGGGTTGTGGATCCATGGAGCACCGTGTTAGAGAATGTCCAAAAAGGTCAGATCAGATGCAAACCACGGGTAGAGGTAATGTGCAGCCACTGAGGGGTGGTCAGCAGCCATTGGGAGGCCATGGCCAGGCCAGAGGGGGAAACGGTTTGGGTTGTGGAGCTCCAGGCAGAGGTACCGGTCATACGGATGCGAGGTAGCCAGCTTTGGTTTATGCAGCACGTCATCGAGAAGACGGGAACGCTACAGATGTGAATACTGGTACGTACATTACCCTTAGTGTACTATTTAACTAATTTGAATCAGAATCAGAGTGTGCAGTAAAAGCGTAATGGTGTAACCTGTGTTGCATGATTATTAGATAATTGGAAATTTTGAGGATGAAATTTCTTTAAGGGGGTAGAATTGCAACATCCTAAAATTAGGGGTCTGGCATTTTTGCACTGTTGCATGTTTTTAGCTTGCTTAGCTTGTTATTTGGGTGTGTTTGGGGGTCCTGGGGAGGCTCGGGTTCGAGCCCAAGCCCTGGTGAAATTTTGCTTTTTGGGCTTTTCAGTGGAAAGGGCTACTGAAAGTAGGACTTAAGTAAAATAGTGTGTGTTTAGAATACACAAGTGGAGTGTGTGGCAAGGTGGTGTTGTGTTAAGGGGGAGTGCAAGAAGGTTGGAGGTTCGAATCACACAATCAACATATGGGAGCTTTTATTTTATGCTTAAGGAGAAGAAGAGGTGGAGTTGGAGTAGAACTCTGCAAGGTGGATGGGTGACTTGGTCAAATGTTTTGAATGGGAGGTGGGGAGTGAATAGTGGAACAAAAAGAGGAGTGAATCAGGGGATTTGAGGGTGAGAGATAGTGGTTGGCCGAATGTGGAGTGTGTGGGGAGGAGAAATTCGGCTAGGGGTTGATTTTGGCAAGGAAATTCGGCATTTGGTGTAGGTAGCTAAACCGAAACTTTTAGTCTGTGCATTCTTTTTCTTTTTGTCATTTCGGGTCTTTTCTAAGTGACATTTTAGGAACTTCTTCATCTTTTCTTCAGAGTGCCAATTCAAGTTAATTCAACTGCCTCTTGCTTTGTTTGACTCTTTGCCGTATTTGTGTTAGTTCTCACCAATTCTCCATTGCTTGGTGGTGGCCGATTATTGTACATTGAGCCTTTTTCTCCCACTTTCTCCTAAGCCGTTTATCATCATTCCATAGTGCTACTTGTTGCTGCCAAACGCTTTATTCCCTTTTGGCTCATCTCTTTCTCTAGAATTTCTCCAAAAGCCGAACCTCCTCTTTTATCCCATTTGAATCGGCTTCTCTTTTCTTTTGCCAATAGCCGAACATTGGCTAGTCTGAAGCGTGGTGTCCTCTTGTTCATCGAACCTATCTTGTCTATTCGGTCCGTCTGTGTTCAGAAGGTAATATCTTTTCTCTTTTTCTTTTCCATCTTTTCTTTCTCTCATCTTCTCTCTAAAGCCGAAACTCTCATTCTTTTTGCAAGGCCGAATCTGCTCACTCTTTCTATTTTTGAACCTCTCTTGTTCTCTTTTGGTAAGGGCCGAATTCTCTACGTTGCAAACTCGTGTCTTGTTGGTTTAACTGCTTCGAGTTATTGCCTTATTGTTGAGGGGCAGATCTTTGAACGGTAGAAGTGGATCGAAAACCCTCTTCAGAAGGAAGGCTAATATTTGTTGGTGATTGGAAAAGTGCCAAGTGCCGCAAATCATAAACAGGTGTGTAATCTCACACACCTCCGAATGCATGCTTGCCATGTTCTGTGATTCGGCCGAAAGCTGAAAAGCTGGAAACCGACATCTGTGACCACTCGAGCATGCGAACGCTCATACTGGTAAATCGAAATGCGAATAATGACGGTAAGTCATTGGGAGTGTCACGAGCACTCTCGCGAAATCGAGGCGGTAATAGGCCTGATCGAGCCGAAACGGGCCAAGTGGGCCCAATGGGCTATCTGGCCCACTGGGGCAATTGTTGGAAAACTATCAAATGATAGGTTCGATGGCGAAATATGCAAATCTGAAACTGAAACCATGCGTTTTGGGCCACACGAGTGTGTGGGCCCATTTGGGCCTGAAATGGATTTTAGGCCCAATAGCTCCGTAGAGACCCAACAAGGGTCCTGTGTCGCTCGAGGCGGTAGTAGGCCTTCGGAAAGGCCGTTAAATGTAAAATTATCGAAATACCCTGGGGGGGTAAGGTTATCGAAATACCCCTGGAGGGTAAATTGTCGAAATACCCTTGGTGGGTAAAATTTCTGTTATACCCTTAGGGGCAGATTTGGTATGTTTGTGTATAATTTGTTTAATTGCCATGATGGTACATTGCTGTATACATCGAATTATTATGCCACGACATTTTGCATTGGGTTGGGTAATGTAATTGGAGGAAGTGATTAATCTGTTAGGGTCGCACGGGTCGCCCGAGACGACTGTGGACCCACCGATTTTTTGTTAAGGTCGCACGGGTCGCCCGAGACGACTGTGGACCTTCCAATGACTTTAAGCCGCTTATATTCTGGCAGCTCAGCTGCATACTTGGTGTGTAGGGCTGGGTGGGTTGACTTGGTCCCCACAGTTGTGTTGGGCTGGTACGGGGGTGTGTAGCGGATGGATTATTAGGTTGGGCTGCATTACATTATTTGCATTATCATGTTGATAGGGCTAAGGCCCAGTCTATTACCGAATAGGGCTTCGGCCCAGTCTACTTCTGCATGGGCTCGGGCCCAGTTAATGACCGATTAAGGGATTACACACTGAGTTCTCATAACTCACCCCTCTTCTTTAACCTTGCAGGTGATCCCCAGCGTTAGAGGATTTGGAGCTGCGGAGGACTCTGTGGTGGCCATACATCGGAGTTTTATTCTTGAACTTTAGTAATTTCAGTTTTTACTTTATTTTATGATAATTTGTTTTGGGTTAATATTTTGTAATAAGGCCTTTGGATTTTATTTTCTTTTAACTTTATTTTTGGCTATTATTAAATTCTTAAACGTTTAACACTGAGTTTTCCAAAATGCTAATAACCATTTTTCCAAAATGTCACGTTTCCCCAACTATTCAAGTTCGATTTTTATAACAAAAGCAGTTTTCAAAATAATATCAACTTTTCAGAAACGGACATCACGCAGATCATGTTGTTACAACCAAACAACTAAACTCAGAGTTTCAAAAGAGATTCAACTTTTCTAAACGATCGCCTAGCTTTTCAACTACCTTGTGATGTGACATGCTGGATCCGGCCATAACGTCTAGGCCGGGTTTGTGGTGTTACACAGATGGCTATTCAGTTTTGGCATAAAAGAGTGTACATTTGGTCACTTAATTTCTGGTTCATAAAGGGAACGTTTTTGGTGGATATTGAAGCACTCAAAGCTCATTATGATGGCTGTTCAAATGGACCAAGCGTGACTCTTCAAGTCTGATCGATTTCATGCACTCAAAGCTAGTTATGGTGTCAATTAAAGAGAGATGAATGCACAAGTCTTTTGACATTCTGTTTAAGGGAGATGGAGGGACACCAAACAGCACATTAAGGGTTCATTAAGTCATCAATAAAGTGAAGAGACATGGCTTTACATCTACACCAGAATCAAGTGAAGAGACATAACTATTGGCTTCTCTACATGAGTTTAAAACAAAATTAATGCTTGAAATAACCTTAGTTAATTGTTGAAGGTGAAAGGTCACAAATAGGCATTCGAATAGTCATAATAGTGCCTATAAATAGATTGTAAGAAGACATTATTTTGGTAAGAAAACTTTTGATACTTTTATGAATTTTTACATCTTTGTGAGTTTAATTCAACTATCATTGTTCTTCTAAGACTCAAGCTGACTTATCTAGCATTGCTAGTGGTGTCCAACTTGTTTTCTTTGTGAACTTATCACTCTTTGAGTGTGGTGTTTAACCCCGATACCTTTGGTTCCTATCTCCTCATAGATAGTGAGTCAAGGTCCTTTTAACTATCAACCTTTCCACTTTAAGAGTCAATATAAGATTCGGGTCAATACTCCTTATAGTATTGGTTCTTTCTTGGACCTTAAGCCTTTTTCCATCTATCCGAATTATTCCTTTCAAAGTTATCTTTTTTTTTGTTTAACCGAAACATTCACTTAGACTATTCCAAAACATTTAAAAACCATCTTTGCTTTAGCCTACACTGAGCCGAATTCACTCAACTCTAAATTGAACAAAACTTCTCTATTTTACGATCGGGCAATACTACGACTCAAAATCAACTTACGAGACGAGATCGTATCAAGAATTATTCAGGATCTTCCATATAAACATTACAATTTTGTAAGGTAGTTTAAATACCCATAGCAACCTCCATATTTTCTTTAGGGTACTCGAGTTGGGTGCATTAGTATTGTCATACATCTGACTATTCAATTCGTGGAACTATGTCAATTTCAAGGAGTATTTATCGTCAAAAGTGAACTTCTGTTTTGGTTTCATGGCACCTTCAAAGAATGACTTTGTTTCCCACCATCTCTGCGTCTCCAAATTGGATAGTTCACTGTGAACTAGTTTCACATTTGCTTCCACTCTTAAGCTAAATTACTTCCATGTGTTATCACTTTGCCAAGTTATATTATGTTTGATTACATCCCTCTCGCTCAAGATGTTTGTCCACACCCACAAATCCCCTGGTTTTGTTTAGCTTTGAAGAAAATTATTTTCGATGTAGTATGTCTTAACTAGAGTTTCTCTAAGCAACCAACTCTAATTATAAATAATTCTCCACCCTTGTTTCTTGAAGAGAGCTTTATTCATGAAATGCATTTTCCTTGTGCTCAAACCTCCAGATTTTTTTTCTTTTTTTGTGTTGAGAAAATTAACTGGATTTCAATAAACAAATAATGCCCAACTATAAGTAAGAGAAAATAAAGACACATTCCTCGGGAACCCTTACCTCTTTGGAAACTAAAACCCAACCTAATAAATGAGCTATCCCAACATACATAATTTAAATCAATAACAGTATATCAAAAGCTCAATTAGAAATGAATTGTCTCCTCCTAAAAGAAAGCAAAACATAGACGGTTTCTGCAAAACGCCAGTCTCTTTATTCCTTAATCCGACGATTCTTCCAATCGACAGTCTCGTTCAGCTATCGCGATAATGAACATTGGTACATTTCAAGATAGATAAGTACTCTCTCCCTTTTTAATTCCTTCATATGCATGAATATGAGCTAACCCATTTCTTCTCCTCGATGCATGTTTAAACGTACATCTCCCAAAACACTTAATTCCTTTGAATCTTTAATGTAGGCATTTATCGCCGATCAATCCTAAAGATCTGTTTGTAGCTTTTTAACTATCGAAAGGGCATCCCCTTAAACTACCATATCCCTAAACCTAAAATCGATACCCATTTGCACCGCTTGAAGACATGCAAAGGCTTCAGCCGCAAAAGAAGTTATGTGTGTGTTAAGGATTATTTTTTATGCTATAACCCTTCTATTTGAGTTTCTAGCCACCAAACCTGAACATGACTTTCTTGTGTGATTTTGGAATGCAGTGTCAAACTTTATTTTGACAAGATTAGGCTCTGGTGGGTGCCATCTCTCCAGCACAATACTTCGTTATGGTAAGCCCATTTTAATGGCCTCTAGTTCTTTGATATAGGCTTGTATAATATGAACTCAAGCCTGTGCAGATTGTGTAACACCCCTTACCCGTATTCGACGCCAGAACAGGGTACAAGGCATTTCCGAACTTATACGCAAACAATCATACAAAATCGAGACATGAATTTCCACTCAATTTTGAAACTTTTCATAAACATTCATATCGTCCCTTTAAATGAGCCTACGAGGCCCAAAACATACATTAGGAGTGGTTCAGGACTAAACCGAGAAATTTAGAAACTTCTGGGAAAACTTAGAAAATTTTCATCAAAAAGGTCTATACGCCCGTATGGGTGAAGGGACACGCCCGTGTTTCAGGCCGTGTCTAAAATAGGGGACATTTTGTTTATGACATCATCAACCAAATAAGGTCACACGGCCAAGGCACACGCCCGTGTCCTTATGTAACACCCCAAACCCGTTCAAAACGCTACGACCGAATCTGGCATGTCACATGGAAGAAAACATTTTTGAGAACCGAGTTATTATCATGAGTTGGGAAAATTCTTTGATTTTATAGAAACAGAGTTTGTATTGAGTGATCATTTGAAAACAATCTTGAATCTTATCTTGAAAAGTTGAGTTGCCTTGTTATTAAAACCCGAATGTTAAATTACTCAATTGTAAAATCTTGAAAATCCCCAAGTTCTTTAAATTTTGGAAATCACCCATTTCGAAACCGTATTAAACGTGTCTTAATAATCTGATAAAGTAGAAGAAAATTTATAAAACAAGTAAAAACCAAACCAACGTTTAAATGGCCTTATTACATTACCCAAAATCCAAATTAAAGAAAAATAACTCCAAATTAACTATTAAAGTAAAATCCAAAATATTATGCATGGCAACCTCGAGTCCACCTCGACTCCGTATCTGCAGTCTAAGGATTACCTGGAAAGATTAACGGAAGGGGTGAGTCACCGAGACTCAGTGTGTAAATCCCCGTCCAAAAGATATTAGGCCCTCACACAGATTCATATGCAAAGTAAGTATGCCATGCAACCCAACCAACCTAGGCATCCATCCGTTTCTCCTGTGTCTACCCAACATTTGTGGCACCTAGCCACTTTGGTGGTACCTAACCACCGTGACAAAAGTCACAAATAATCATATGTGGGGCCAACCCACTTGTGGTACCTAACCACTGGTGACAATCCCTTATATCAATACGTGGGGCCAACCCACTGTGGTACCAAACCACTGGACGAGTCACAGAAATAAGATATTTGTGGTACCTAACCACTGGTGGTTCCAAACCACTGAGACTTAGTCACAAATTGATAATAGGTGGGACCAACCCACTTGTGGTACCTAACCATTGGTGACAGTCTGAAAAGATCATGTTTCCTCCCTCTTCTCATCGTATCCTATTTTCATGTACATGCTTTATATTATGGTATGATCATGCTTAACGATTAATTAACATGGCACATTTAGGTTTCCATATATGCATTTATTGATAGCAAAACATAATAGACTTACCCGGAGTCCTCGCTCTTACCCACAAGGGTATTTTAGTGACCCAGAATGTCACTTCGGCTTTCAGACATACTAACAACTAACAAAATAACATATGAAGTGTGTGAGAGTTACACACCTGATAACACGTAATATCACGCTCTCTACGTTGACACTATCGCTAATTGAAACCACAGCTATCTGCCTACGATTCTGTTCAGAAGCCGGTCCACAACCTGGTGGCCAATCCCGAACTGCTGACACTACTTGCTTCTTAAACTTAGGGGCTGGGTTTACGGGTCCAACCCCCTCCTTAGAATTGCTGGCATTCGAGTCCATGGAACAAATCTTGGTCAGAAGACCGAGTTAACACATAGGGTAAATGTGAATAGATTAACACGTTAGAGGAAAAGATCTCCTTACTTAGATCGAAAAAAGCTGAAGCTTTAGGCTTGATCCACAAGTCAAGCGAATCCCGAAAGTCTCCAAAGGAATGCGACACCCCCTTTCACCAACATTCGGCCAAGACCCCAAACATTAGGCCAATTAGCCATTCGGTTTTGGCTCCCCAAACCGAAAGAGAAGATAAAGATACAGAAGAAATCGCCACTAACCTTAACACAGGAGATCCAGTTATCACCTAAGAGGATTCGGCACTAGCACAGTAGAAGAGAAGATTCGGCAAAGCAGGGAAGAAGATGAAAGAGCCAAAAAAGAACTACCAATGTAACTTAGGAGTTTTCGGTTTTAGAAGTGATCAAAAGAAAAGATGAAGAAGAGAAGGCCATGAAGATTCGGTTTGTAGAGAGAAATCAAATAATAGACTTTTGGATGGGGATATTCGGCTATTGCACAGAGAATGAAGATGAGAATGGAGTTAGGGGTTTTCGGCTTTAAAATAGAAAAAGGAAAAAGAAGAAAAGATGAATAATAGATGCGGTTATGGTGCTCAAAGGAAAACGAAGAAAAGGGAAAAAGGGTTTTGGCTTTCAGAGAGAATAAGAAGAAGAAGAAGAAGAAAGAATCATGGAGAGTGTGAGTCAAGAGAATTTCGACAATAGTGAGAGAGTTATGTTTCAGAGAAAAGAAAATAAGAAGATAAATAAAACTCAAAACAAAAAGAACCCACTTGGACACCTTAGACACTTCCGGCACAAGGCAAAACAAACCACATTCGGCACCTACCTCCCAAACCCGAAATTTGCACAAAAATGACACTACAGGGTCCTATGGCCAATGTAAATTTCGGCACACTCCAACATAGGCCAAACCGATCCCCCCTCCTACACCAAACATTTGAATTTCGGCCACCACTTACACCCCTTGCTCAATCCCTTGTTTTTCTCCTTAATTTTCTCCTGATCACACATTCAAACTTGTTTGAATAATTCAAACTCCTTGAATTGCTCTCTTCCACTTATTCAAAGATATTGACCCATTCAACACTCATCCACCAGAGTCCATGCTGAGTGCAACTCTCCCTTGCGTTGGCGTCAAAAAAAAATCCCTAAAGGGAATTCCCATGCAATCAACCAAGTCCCTCCAGCTTCCCTGAGGCGTAACTTCCCTGAGCTCTAAGTGGCGCCTCCTTGCCACTTTGCTAAGGCACTCCTTTGTGTTGTCCAACACAAACAATATCCCTTAAGGCCCAATTCAGCTAGCTTCCCTAAAAGTGCTCAAAAAGCAAACTTTCACCAAGACTCCTAAACACCCTAACTCATTCCTGGACCCTAAAGTACCCTAAACTAGCATGTCAAACATAGTATTCACATACAAACACATAAAATGCAAAGGCCCTGATTTAGGATGTTACAGTTCTACCCCCTTAAAATAATTTCGGCCTCGAAATTACCTGGTCAAAAGAGTTGAGGGTATTGCTGCCGCATAACATCCTCTGGCTCCCACGTGGCTTCTTTTGATCCATGGTTCTGCCGCAACACCTTCACCAAATGGACTGGTTTCCCACGCAATACTTTGACATCACGATCTAAGATCTGCTCTGGTTCCTCCTCAAAAGATAAGTCTGGGCTTACTTCAATTTCTTCTACTGGCACAACATGAGACGGATCCGAACGATAGCATATAAGCATAGAGACGTGAAATACGTCATCGATCTGACTCAACTCTGAAGGTAACTCGAGCTGATAGGCTACTGGTCCCACACGCTTCAACACCCGATAAAGGCTCGATAAACTCGGGGCTCAACTTGCCCTTCCGACCAAATCTCAAGATTCTTCTTCCATGGCGACACCTTTAAGAAAACCTTGTCACCCATCGCAAATTCTATATCTTTACGCTTAAGATCGACGATAGGACTTACGCGTCTCAAGCTTCCTTCAATCAAGTTCGAAGTAGCTTAACCTTGTCTTCCGTTTCAGCAACCAACTCTGGACCCAACAACTGACGCTCATCCAACTCTGTCCAACACGTAGGTGTGCGAAACTTCCGACCATATAACGCTTCATATGGCGCCATCTGAATACTCGACTGGTAGCTATTGTTATACGCGAATTCCGCCAACGGTAGAAATTCTTCCCAACTACCTCTGAAGTCTAAGACACAGCCCCTCAACATATCCTCCAGAATCTGAATTACCCTTTCCGAGTGCCCATCACACTGTGGATGAAACGCTGTACTGAAATCCAACTTTGTACCCAAAGCTTGATGCAACACCTTCCAAAATCTTGACGTGAACCTAGGGTCCCTGTCTGAGATGATAGACACTGGTACCCCATGCAACCTTACAATCTTCGCTATATATAATCTAGCCAACTTCTGAAGAGAGTAATCCACACGCATTGTATGAAATGAGCCGACTTTGTCAACCGATCAACTATTACCCAAACCGAATCCTTCTTAGTAGGCGTGGGGTAGCCCACTAACAAAGTCCATGGTGATCCTTTCCCACTTCCATCGGAATCTTGACCGGTTGCAACAACCCCGAAGGCAACCGATGTTCCGCTTTACCTGGCGACACGTCAAACACTTACCCATAAATTCGGTTACCTCTCGCTTTAAACCCGCCACCAAAATCGTTCCCGCAAATCCCGTACATCTTATTACCTCCCGGTGCATAGCGTATGGATCGCTATGTGCTTCCCCAAGAATCTTCTTGCCTCAACTCCACATCTTTTGGCATGCAAACCTTCCCATGGAAACATAAAACTCCATCGCTGTTCAAGCTATACCCCTCTAATCCACCATTCTGCACTTGCAACAATCGAGCGCTCAAGACATCATCTCCTTGTTGTTTCTCCTTAACCTGATTTACCCATGTCGGCTTCACTTGCAGTTCCACCATCAAACTTCCGTCAAAATACAAACTAAGGTGGGCAAACATTGCTCTTAAGTCTGATACAACCTTAAGGCTCAACGCATTTGCCACTACATTAGCCTTACCCGGATGATACTCAATCGAGCAATCATAATCCTTCAACAGCTCGATCCACCTTCACTGCCTTAAATTCAACTCCTTCTGAGTAAGGAGGTATTTCAAACTCTTGTGATCCGTGTAAACAATAGACTTCTCCCCATACAAGTAATGTCTCCAGATTTTCAAGGCGAAAACCACTGTAGCTAGCTCCAGGTCATGCGTCGGATAATTCACTTCGTGAGGCCTCAACTGTCGAGAAGCATGCGCTACTACCTTCCCCTCTTGCATCAGCACACATCCTAACCCTGTATGCGACGCATCACAATAGACAGTAAACTCTTTCCCCGCTTCAGGCTGAATCAACACCGGAGCTTCCGTCAAAATCCTCTTTAACTTCTCGAAACTTTCTTGTTTTTTGTCAGACCACACAAATGGAACCCCTTTCCTTAACAACTTGGTTAACGGTGCTGCAATCGAAGAAAACCCTTCCACAAACCTTCTGTAATACCCCGCTAGACCAAGAAAAATCCGAATCTCTGCCACAGACTTAGGTGGTTTCCAATCCAACACAACTTCAATCTTCCGAGGGTCCACCTTAATTCCCTCAGCTAACACCACATGACCCAAAAAGGTAACTTCCCTTAGCCAGAACTCGCACTTGCTAAACTTTACGAATAACTGCTTCTCCCTCAGAATTTGCAAAACCACACGAAGATGTGCATCATGCTCCTCCTCGGACTTCGAGTGCACCAGAATATCGTCTATAAACACTACGACAAACCGATCCAGATACAGTTGAAAAACCCGATTCATCATATCCATAAACGCTGCTGGTGCGTTGGTCAATCCAAACGGCATCACCAAGAACTCGTAGTGACCATAGCGAGTACGAAACGCCGCCTTATGAATATCCACCTCCTTGACCTTAAGTCGGTGATACCCCACCTCGGATCTATCTTGGAAAGAGATCGATGCTCCTTAAGTTGGTCGAACAGTCGCCTATCCTTGGCAACGGATACTTATTCTTGATCGTCAACTTATTCAACTGACGGTAATCAATACACATTCGCATTGATCCGTCCTTCTTCTTAACAAAAAGCACAAGTGCTCCCCAAGGCGATACACTCGGCCGGATAAAAGCCCGGTCTAACAACTCCTGAATCTGCGCTTTCAGCTCCACTAACTCCTTCGGTGCCATTCTATATGGGGCAATAGACACTGGCGCTGTTCTGGGTAGAAGGTCAATACCAAACTCAACCTCGCGATCTGGAGGCAATCCCGGAAGCTCTTACGGAAAAACATCGAAAAATTTTTCGCTTTGGACATCCCCACAGCTTGATTCCTTAACCTCCAAAGCACAAACATAAGCCACAAACGCCTTACATCCTTTCCTCACCATTTTCTCGGCCTTCAAAGCGGATACCACATTAGATAGGTAGTTCCTTCTCTCACCTATCACCACCACCTCTCCACCCTCAACAGTTCTCAACACCATGCACTTGGCTGCACAGTCCAAACTTGCTTGATATTTTACTAACCAATCCATACCTAAGATCAAATCAAACTCCCCAAATGGTAGTTCCATCAGATCAGCCGGAAACACTACACCTTGAAGTTCTAGGGGTACATCCTTATACGGTTTATTCACTACTACAGAGTGACCTAGAGGGCTAATTACAGTCATCTCCCTAGAAGAAGTCTCATAGTCTAAGTTCAGAGATCCCGCTATAGTACTAGCAACATAAGAGTGCGTCGAACCAATATTAATCAAGGCAGTATATGGCAACCCATAAATTAAGAACGTACCGATTATGACGTCCGGTAGGTCGCCCTCCTCTCGACGCCTAGCCGCATAGACCAACCCAGGCTGTCTTACATCCGTATTCCCAGCACCTCTGTCCGATGCTCCACGGCCTCGACCGAAACCATTACCCCCTCTGGCTGGACCACGACCCCTCTGCGGTTGCTGACCATCTCTTCTGTATTGTGCACGTCCTTGACCCTCAGGCTGTGTCCTAACTGGCCTTCGTGGGTAATCCCTTATCCGATGGTTCATCGACCCACACTCGAAGCATCCTCTGTTACCTGTCTAGCACTCTCCTGAATGAAACTTCCCGCATCGAGCACACTGCAGTGGCCACTGAGCAGCAGCAGGCTTCGCTGCCTGACTCGGCCTGCCTAGTCTAGCCCTTTTCTGAAAACCCCCAGCAGACCCTGATGGCCCAAAACTCCTTTTATTCCTATTTCTGTCTTGATGCTATTTCTCGGACTGCCTCACCTCCTCGGCTATCTTGGCCTTTTCCACAAGGACAGCAAATTCCCTCTCTCGTTGTGGGCAATCAACACCCGCAGCTCATCTCTCAACCCATCCTCAAACCTAACACAGCGCTCATGGTCCGTAGCCACAATACCCCAGGCATAACGGCTTAACCGTAAGAATTCCGCCTCGTACTTGGACACCGACTTACTCCCCTGAACCAGATTATAAAATGCCTTACGCTGCGCATCCACATAACTAGACCCGACGTACTTCCTCTGAAATGCCGCTTTGAAGAAATCCCAGGTGATATCATCGGCCATCGTACCATCCCTGATCGTGAGCCACCACTGATAGGATTCGTCCCGAGGAAAAGACACGATCCCTTTCAACTTCTCCTCAGTCGTGAAGTCAAGATCATCCATTATGCGCTCAGTCGCCTCTAACCAGTATTCATTTGCGTTGGGGGCTACACCAGAAATACCCCTAAACACTTCCGCTCCATTGGCTCGGAGTCGTTCAGACATAGATTTTCGAACCCCCGTACCCATGCCTGCTCCAGCAACTCTCTCCAAGACCCGTAGCATCGCTTGAGACACCGCGTCGTCTCCACCCGTTTGGTCCTAAAACTCGGTTCCACTCATCGGCGGTGGCGGCACCTCATTCTTCGACCCATGGCGGACCCTGCGGTTCCGATCACGATAATCCTACCCTATCACGACCACGTCACGTTACGCCCACGTCCTCGAGTGCTCATGACTAACGTTCACAATTTAATCTGATTTAGGAAAATTTTATGAATTAGCTTCCTCCACTGTTTATTACAGAACTGTCTTACGAGTATATATTCAGAGTAATTTTTCTCATGAGTACATACATTCCCTACGAGCTTCAATCTCTAAAGTAGGGTTTTCTAATACTAGTAATCCTATCTCGATACAATCATATCACAAAATAATTAAATCATACAATCAATAATTAGAAAACTTACCGTCGCGGATCGGTGCCGGAGACTCAGGTGCCATGCTTCCCAAAAACATGTATTTCATCAAAACCATTTTGCAAACCCTCTATTGAAAAATAATTTGGGCCTTATACCCACAACCGAGCTTTTGAACTTGGCTCTGATACCACAATTGTAACACCCCAAACCCGGTCAAAATGCTACGACCGAATCTGGCATGTCACAGGGAAGAAAACATTTTTGAGAACTGAGTTATTGTCATGAGTTGGGAAAAATCTTTGATTTTATAGAAACAGAGTTTGTATTGTGTGATCATTTGAAAACAATCTTGAATCTTAGCTTGAAAAGTTGAGTTGCCTTGTTATTAAAACCCGAATGTTAAATTACTCAATTGTAAAATCTTGAAAATCCCAAAGTTCTTTAAATTTTGGAAATCACCTATTTCGAAACCATATTAAACGTGTCTTAGTAATCTGATAAAGTAGAAGAAAATTTATAAAACAAGTAAAAACCAAACCAACGTTTAAATGGCCTTATTACATTACCCAAAATCCAAATTAAAGAAAAATAAATCCAAATTAACTATTAAAGTAAAATCCAAAATATTATGCATGGCCACCTCGAGTCCACCTCGACTCCGTATCCGCAATCTAAGGATTACCTACAAAGATTAACGGAAGGGGTGAGTCACCGAGACTCAGTGTGTAAATCCCCGTCCAAAAGATATTAGGCCCTCACACAGATTCATATGCAAAGTAAGTATGCCATGCAACCCAACCAACCTAGGCATCCATCCGTTTCTCCTGTGTCTACCTAACATTTGTGGCACCTAGCCACTGGTGTTACCTAACCACTGGTGACAAAAGTCACAAATAATCATATGTGGGGCCAACCCACTTGTGGTACCTAACCACTGGTGACAATCCCTTATATCAATACGTGGGGCCAACCCACTGTGGTACCAAACCACTAGGACGAGTCACAGAAATAAGATATATGTGGTACCTAACCACTGGTGGTTCCAAACCACTGAGACTTAGTCACAAATTGATAATAGGTGGGGCCAACCCACTTGTTGTACCTAACCACTGGTGACAGTCTGAAAAGATCCTGTTTCCTCCCTCTTCTCATCGTATCCCATTTTCATGTACATGCTTTATATTATGGTATGATCATGCTTAACGATTAATTAACATGGCACATTCAGGTTTCCATATATGCATTTATTGATAGCAAAACATAATAGACTTACCCAGAGACCTCTCTCTTACCCACAAGGGTATTTTAGTGACCCAGAACGTCACTTCGGCTTTCAGACATACTAACAACTAAAAAAAACATAAGAAGTGTGTGAGAGTTACACACCTGATAACACGTAATATCACGCGCTCTCTCGTCGACACTATCGCTAATCGAAACCACGACTATCCGCCTCGATTACTGTTTAGAAGCCGCCCCACAACCCGGTGGCCAATCCCGAATCTAGCGACCTTTGCTCGCTTCTTAAACTTACGAGTGGGGTTTACGGGTCCAACCCCTCCTTAAAATTGCGGCATTCGAGTCCATGGAACAAATCTTGGTCGAAGACCGAGTTAACACATAGGGTAAATGTGAATAGATTAACATGTTAGCAGAAAAGATCTCCTTACTTAGATCGACAAAAGCCGAAGCTTTAGGCTTGATCCACAAGTCAAGCGAATCCCGAAAGTCTCCAAAGGAATGCGACACCCCCTTCCACCTACATTCGGCCAAGCCCCCAAACATTAGGCCAATTAGCCATTCGGCTTTGGCTCCTCAAACCGAAAGAGAAGATAAAGATACAGAAGAAATCGCCACTAACCTTAACACAGGAGATCCAGTTATCACCTAAGAGGATTCAGCACTATCATAGTAGAAGAGAAGATTCGGGATAGCAGGGAAGAAGATGAAAGAGCCGAAAAAGAACTATCAATGGAACTTAGGAGTTTTCGGTTTTAGAAGTGATCAAAAGAAAAGATGAAGAAGAGAAGGCCATGAAGTTTCGGTTTGTAGAGAGAAATCAGAGAAGAGAATTTTGGATGGGGATATTCGGCTATTGCACAGAGAATGAAGATGAGAATGGAGTTAGGGGTTTTTGGCTTTGAAATAGAAAAAGGAAAAAGAAGAAAAGATGAATAATAGATGCGGTTATGGTGCTCAAAGGAAAACGAAGAAAAGGGAAAAAAGGTTTCGGCTTTCAGAGAGAACAAGAAGAAGAAGAAGAAAGAATCATGGAGAGTGTGAGTCAAGAGAATTTCGGCAATAGTGAGAGATTTGTGTTTCAGAGAAAAGAAAATAAGAAGAGAAATAAAACTCAAAACAAAAAGAACCCACTTGGACACCTTAGACACTTTCGGCACAAGGCAAAACAAACCACATTTGGCACCTACCTCCCAAACCCGAAATTTGCACAAAAATGACACTCTGAGGTCCTATGGCCAATGTAAATTTCGGCACACTCCAACATAGGCCAAACCGATCCCCCTCCTACACCAAACATTTGAATTTCGACCACCACTTACACCCCTTGCTCAATCCCTTGTTTTTCTCCTTAATTTTCTCCCGATCACACATTCAAACTTGTTTGAATAATTCAAACTCCTTGAATTGCTCTCTTCCACTTATTCAAAGATATTGACCCATTCAACACTCATCCACTGAGTCCATGCTGAGTGCAACTCTCCCTTGCCTTGGCGTCAAAAGAAATCCCCAAAGGGAATTCCTGCAGCTCGAACCAAGTCCCTCCAGCTTCCCTGAGGCGTCACTTCCCTGAGCTCTAAGTGGCGCCTCCTGGAAACTTTGCTAAGGCACTCCTTTGTGTCATCCAATACAAACAATATCCCTTAAGGCCCAATTCAGCTAGCTTCCTAAAAGTGCTCAAAAGCAAATTTTCACCAAGACTCAAACACCCCTAACTCATTCCTAGACCCTAAAGTACCCTAAACTAGAATGTCAAACATAGTATTCACATACAAACACATAAAATGCAAAGGCCCTGATTTAGGATGTTACACCTTAGGCCGTGTGGTGAATTAAATTCCCAAAATCAAGTGCAGACTTCACACGGCCTGGGCACATACCCATGTCCTATGGCCGTGTCTCTCACACGGCCGAGACACACGACCGTGTCTCGTTCCCATGCATTTACTATTGGGCATTCTGTTTCTCAAAACTAAGGTGTAGGGGACACACGTCCTTGGGGCAAGCCGTGTGTCACACATGGCCTAGACACACGCCCGTGTGCCTAACCGTGTGGAAAAAAATAAGGCTATTTTCCAAGCCATTTGTCACCCTCAATAACATTTGCACACTTACACATCTCAATGACATCCAACATGGTGCACGTAAGAACTTAAACATTCATAAACATGGCTCATACATGGCAACTCCTTATCACTCGACCATCAATAACCATAGGCCATATCATAATGACATTGGCACATGCATGCATTTACAAATAGGTTTACAACCCAATAATCAATATGAGCCACATCCCATGGCCTTATACAAAATGAATCAAATATCATCATAAGCCAACACATTCGGCTAAACCAATATGACATATAAAAAAAATACCAAGTCCCTATACATGCCATACTAAAAATGTTGAGACTAACTATACCCAAAAGTTCCTATTGATAGTGTGATCGAGTCTCCGACGTCCTTCGATCCTTGAGCTAGCTTGGCAATACTATAAGAAAATGGAAAAGAAATGGGAGTAAGCATAAAGCTTAGTAAGTTTGCATGTAAATAATTAACAACATTAACCATGCATTATTGTACACATAACATAATATAATCTATCACAATGTCATCAAGTATCATAGATACATTTTAAATCATGTCATTTACATAATGTACAATAAAACCCATGATCATGATTTATTCATTCACTTCTTACCGAGATCTCATCGATTTATAATCTCAATATGTATGAGCTTTGTGTACATACTTGTACCCTTTCAACATGTTCATACCTTGTCATTTCGTTGACATAATCTTTGGACTACCCGTTGAACCACTTGGAATACTAAAGGATACTCGGGAATCACATACACATAGAATCATACAAATGCCATATCCCAGATATGGTCTTACATGGGATCACATATCGATGCCTATAGCCCAGCTATGGTCTTACACGATTCTCATATCGATGCCATGTCCCATACATGGTCTTACACGAAATCTCATAACGATGCCATATCCCAGATATGGTCCTACATTTAAACTCATAACCCTAATGTCATGACATTTGTATCCTAACTATTCCTAAGGTTTATCCGGGAGTTTCGCCGTATCAAATCTTTGCCGAACAAATCCATAATGATAATTGTACAAGTCATGCAATAATAAAATATTAAATACATAATATAATTTGCATTATTTACACATGCACTTACCTCGGTACCAAAATATGGCTAACTATTCGATTTAGTCCCTAACCTTGTTCTTTCCTCGGTTTAGGTCCAGACTCCGTTTTTCTTGATCTATAATAGAAAATTTAGCTCATTTAATTATCACATTATTCAAATCAGTCAAAAAACCATACTTTGGCAAAATTATAGTTTTGCCCCTAAACTTTCATATATTTACAAATTATTCCCTAGGCTCGTAAAATGAAATGTGTCCATTTTCTTTGATACCCAAGCCTAGCCGAACCTAACACATGCTCATAATAGCCCACATTTTCCTTCAAATCAGATTTTTACTATTCATTTTACAACTTCTACAAAAACGTCCTTTTTAGGTGTTTTCATCAAAAATCACTTAGTAAAAGATGTTTATTACACATCAAACTTTCATAATCTACAATGAAACATCAAAACACATGCATGTCAAACATGGGTAAATTTTTAAACATGAACCCTAGCTCAAATAAATTGTAGAAATAGCTAGATCGGTTGATAACAACTTCAAGAATGTAAAGGACATTAAAAACGAGGCTCTCACTATCAAGCTTGAAAAGTGAAGAAACCCTAGCTATGGAGAGCTTCAAAGTTTCAACCCTAGCTTGAAGAAGATGAGCAAATTTTGCTTCATTTTTCCCTTTTTAATCTTTTATTAACCAAATGACCAAAATGCCCTTTTTACTAAACTTTAAAATTTTACCCACTCATGCCCATTTTTGTCAATAAAAATAGAAATTGGGAAAATTGCTATTTAAGGACCTCTAATTAATATTCCAAAGCTGTTTCATACTTAAAGCTTCTAGAATCTCAAATTTTGCAACTTTTACAATTTAGTCCAAAAAGTCAAATTGGACACTTATTCACAAAATTTATTCATGAAACTTTCACACAATCATGAAAACATGTAATGGACCTCAAAACAATCATAAAACAAATATTTATACTTTTGATTTGTGGTCTCAAAACCACTATTCTAAATAGACCTAAAATCGAGATGTTACAGATTACTTTATCCCTTCATGCACCTCTTTGTTTCGCCCTGACCAGATAGCCCACATTGCACACAATATTATCCTGCGTTTACTATTTGAAACATTAGATAACATGTGCATCACCCATTCTCTAAATACAGACTGCGATATCTCTTGATTCCACGTTATATCTAACTATTTTCATATGTCTTTAATGGTGTTGCAGTCACGGAAAACATGCTCTATTGTCTCATTGCCATCCAAGCATCGAGGATATGTTGCAGAATTTTTAAGCCTTCTATAGCATAGGTTACTAAATGTTGGAGTAAAACTATTAAAAATCCTCCAGTTCATGATTCTTATTATTGCTAGAAAATCTATCTGCCACAATTTTTTTTTTTTGTAAAAAAACACATAATTAGTAGGATAATTATTAGGCTCAAATGTATTTACTCTTTGTAAGAGGAGCTTATATCCGCTCCTAACCATATAATCACCAGTCCCCTCTCCTCACCAAACTTGTCTGTCATCATGAGGGTACTAAGAAAGTGGGATGCATAAGATGAGCGTGGCCTCCTCATAGGAAAATTTATTGGTAATGATATCCTCCCTCCAAATTCTTCTTCTTTGATTAATAAGATCAAACACAATATTTAGGGTCCTGCATCTAATTGAAATGTAAACCTTGTGATATGCAACTCTTGGTAACCAAGCATCATTGTTAGAAGTTGGCTTACATGCAGCTTTTGGGATTGAGCCTTGCAGTTAGCAGCTGAAGCACATGCATATGTCATTTTTCTGTTTTGATGACGTTTTGTTGCTTAGTTACAATTGAACTAAGTTTGTAATGAATTTTTTGTAATTTGGTGCTGATAGATTTGATAAATCAGCTTAACCAAGTGTGCAAGCAATGTTTTATAAGTTTTAAGACATTGTTACTGGAGTTAGGTGTGTTTAGGTGACACTTTCTTCATTTTGACAAGCTAATTACTTGTTATATGTAATGTTTTGTTCTTTTTATGATATGATGATGAATCATTCAAAAAAATATCTCCTTGTTTCTGATTTAAGCTAAGGCATCTGTTCTTGTTCTTCTAGCTCGATTTTCTTGTTTGACAACAAGTCACTATTGCTTAAAGCTTAAGACTTTGTTGTAATTGCTTAGTTTTGATTCTCCAACTCCAACAATTGGTATTGAGAGCTAATTTCTTAGAAGACCTTTCTCTTTTCTACTCTAAAAAATAATGTCTTCATCAGGTTTCTCTCCAGCACCACCACTAGTATTCAATGGTGAAGGCTACCACATTTGGGTAGTGAAAATGAAAACCTACCTGCAAGCATTTGACTTGTGGGAAGTTGTCAATGATGGGGTTGAACCACCACCCTTGAGAGCTAACCCCACAGTAGCTCAGATCAGGTAGCACTCTGATGGCAGAGCCAGGAGGTACAAGACAATGTCATACATCTAAAACAGTGTGTCAGACTTGATTTTCACAAGAATCATGGCCTGTGAGACTCCAAAACAGGCTAAAGACAAGCTTAAAGAAGAGTTTTAAGGTACTGAAAAAACAAGACAGTAACAACTTTTAAACTTAAGAAGGGATTTTGAAAACCTGAAGATGGAGTCAGAGACAGTTAAACAATATTCAGATAGGATCATGATTGTTGTGAATAGCATCAAACTGCTTGGGGACCAATTCAGTGAAACTAGAACAGTGGAGAAGGTTATTTCAACATTAACTGTGAGATATGAAGCCAAAATCTCTTCCCTGGAAGATCGAATAGATTTGTCAAGCATCTCTTTGACTGAACTAATCAATGCCCTCTATGCTCAGGAACAAAGAAAAGCTAGCAGACAGGACGAGCATCAAGAAGGTGGCTTTCAAGCCAAGAGCAGACCAACCTCGAGCTCCTCTGGCTATAAAGGGAATAAAACTTGGTCAGACAAGCTTAAAAGAGATGGAGCAAGAAGAAGACATCTACCTTGCTCATATTGTAAAAGGGTCAGCCATCCAGAAGCAAACTGTTGGTACAGACTTGATGTGCAGTGCAAGGTTTGCAAATAAATGGGCCATGTTGATGTGTGCAAGAACAAAAGCCAACAGAAGCAACATCAATCTCAATAGCCTAAGACAGAAGCTCAAGTGGAAGAAAAGAGTTGTGGTAAGGAAGAACAAGTATTTGATGTCTCTTGCTCAACTGCCAAAAGAAAAACCACAAACGGGTGGTTGATTGACAGTGGTTGTACAAACCACATGACACCTGATGCTGTTATTTCAAGAGCATTGATTGAAGCTTCAACACAAGAGTAAAAGTGGACAATGGACATTAAATTAAAGCAGAAGGCAAGGGAGATGTGTTGATTGACACTCCTTCAGGTGCCAAACTTGTTTCTAATGTTCTGTTAGTACCTAAAATTGATAGAAATCTGCTAAGTATTGCTCAGTTGCTTGAAAATGGATACTCTGTTTTATTCAAAGGCAAAGAGTGCCTTATTAGTGATCCAAGTGGATCCAAGCTCATGTCAGTAACCATGACTGACAGAAGCTTTGTAACACCCCTAACCCATATCCGTCACCGGAACAGGGTTATAGAGTATTACCAGAGTTTACAGAACAAATACAATTAATTAATGTCATTTATTATTCATATCCAAAAAAAAATCATATTTCAATCATGTTGTCCCTTAAATGGACCCTCAAGATCAAATTTATACATTAGAAATAAGTCGGGACTAAATCGGGAGCTCAGAGAATTTTTCACGAAATTCTAAAAATTTTCTTAAATACAAGGGTCACAGGCCCGTGTGGGTAGGCCGTGTGGCTCACACGGCTAAATGACACACCCATGTCCTAGGTCATGTGGGCATTCGATGTAAGGCACACGGCCATGTCCCAGCCCGTGTTCATACCCGTGTAACTCTCTAACTTAGGTCACACGGCTAGCCACACGCCCGTGTACTAGACCGTATGGATAATTTATTTTCGAAAATTAGACGCAAGATTCACACGGCCAAGACACACGCCTGAGACACACGCCAGTGTCTCTGCCCGTGTGACCAATTCTGAGCTTCCTGTTTCTCAATTTTTAAGATGTATGGGACACACGGCCAAACCATACGCCTGTGCGCATGGCTATGTTCACACACGGTTGAGACACACGCCCGTGTGTCTACCCATGTGGACAAAATAAGGCTATTTCCAAGCCTTATTTCTCATCCAAATTTTGCCTTATACCTACATTAGCATTTTAACATATTTTTAAACCAATTTAAGTCATTTAAATCAAGCCAAATACAAGTATTGTGTATAACATATTAGCACATATGTTCAAATGATTAAACTTACAAGATTTGCACTTATGTATATATGCAAATTTTATCAATTACACTGATTCAAATCCATTCATCATATGATTTATATACCTTTCACCATAAAACCATTTTTAACACACATCAAACATGATAAGGCCTTATATAATTACATTAAAATATGATTAACACTAGCCATTCCAATGGCTAGTTACATCCAAAAAATTTTATTGTTATGATTACTTAGCTTATACATGCCATTATAACAATACCAAAAGTTTTCTTGTTTTATATACCAAGAAGTCTGAGGGATAGTGTGATGTGTCTTCGACCAAGTTCCAACTTTACGGGCTTCCGAACACTATAAAATAGAGGAAGTAAAATGGAGTAAACATATTATGCTTAGTAAGTTCGTATAACAAGAATTTAACTTACCACTCATATTCATTTAAAGTAAGCATACAAACATGCATCCATAACATTGTGGCCAAATGCCTAGACACATTGATAAATCGTAATAGTAACATATTTTATCTCCACATTTAGCATGCTTTTGGATGATTTATCCCTTGAATTATGGAATTTGGTGCTCTTAATCCTTTAATTTCACGTTTTATACTCAGGAGAGCATAAGAGGATGAAAACAATGAAAAACGGGCTTAAAACGGGCCAAATGGGCCAAACTGAGAAATCGACACGGCTTGGGGTTTCACCACACGGCCGTGCCCTTTACTTGAGCTCGAACACGGCACTGAAGTCAATTCTGCAGGCGGCGCCACCACGGGCGTGTCCCTGCCATGGAAAAGAAGAATTTTATTCATATTAGGGTACTTAGAGGCAAAGAAACACATTCCAAAAGCCTATATAAACACCCTAAAGGCCAACCTTTAGGGGGGCGTCCAGCTAGGCCAAGGAGCCAAGCCGGAGAGGTCAGAATTGTGGGACTTACTCGAAGAAAGCCAGTTGATTCATCTCAAGAAGCCGGAGTCATACTCAAGACGGAAGATCTTCTCTTCAATTCCTTCAGGGGGTTTTAGGGTTTTTCTTATGTTTTGTTTTATCTTTTCTTCTGAGATGTATACTTTTATAATTATGAACTAAACCCTCAGATACCTGAGGGGGATGAAACCTAAGAGGGATCTTGTTATTGTTTTCTGAACTATATGATAAATACTTGATTTGTTCTTAATTATGTGTTCTTAATTCTTGTTTTGATATTTCAGGGTATTGATTCAAGTATTGATGTGCTTAGGCAGCGGAGCAAAAGTCCCTGTCTAAGAGTAGATCTAGCAAAGTTAAGCGGAGTTGCTCGCGTGCCTAGAGATAGGGTGACGAAAACCTGCCGGATTAGGGTCAAACCTAATATGGGAGTCCATAGATCGAGTTAATGCAATTCTAGGGGTTTTAATTAGAAAGAGATTTCAATTAATCAACCTAGGGTTAGACGTTAGTAGCCTCGACAGAGGTATTAATATATATTAGGGAATCCTACGGATCAAGTCAAGTGAATAAATCGTCTGGTTCAGAGTTAGATAATAAGTGAAGTCTAGGTGGATTCCTCCTTGGGTATTGTCTTAATCGATTGGTTTTTCCCACAAGTATTTCCCCAATTCATTCCCTTCGTCTTAGCATCTTTAGCTTAGTAGTTAGTTAATTTTAGATTAAACAATAATTCACTTCAATTCTTAGGCTAAATAATAGAAACAAAGTTAGTATTAGTACTTTTGGTTCCCTTGGGTTCGACAATCTGGTCTTGCCGCTAAATTATACTACTGTTCGATAGGTTCGCTTTCCTCAATCGTTGTCATAGTTAGTTTCTAGGCTAGATCCTTCGTTATATAAATTTTTAAGACTCTGACACACGACTAAAGTTTTTGGCGCCGTTGCCGGGGAACTAAGATATTAAGAACGCTCAATTTTTATTACTTTAGCCATTTTTTTATTTGCAATTTACTTTTATTTTATTTTTAACATTGCTAATATTCTTTCTTTTATTTAATCCTTGTAGGTACCTCTAGTTTATGACTAGAAGGAACCCGATAGGACCCTTAATTTACGACAGTGATATTGAAGGAACCATTCACAGAAATCTTAGAGAAATAAGGCGAAGCTTAACTTACATAGAAGAAGAGCAAGAAGACGAGAACAATACTACCAAAGAGATGGCTGAGCATAATCCGCTACCTCCAGAGGTGGCCAAAAATCATGCTCCTCGAACTATGTATGATTATGCTAAACCTAATTTAATAGGAACTGAGTCAAGTATTGTTAGACCTGCTGTTGCTGCAAATAATTTCGAATTGAAACCTAACACTATACAAATGATACAACAGTTTGTTCAGTTTGATGGTTTGCAGGATGAGGATCCTAACACACACTTAGCGAATTTTCTTGAATTCTGTGATACCTTCAAAATAAATGGTGTTTCTGATGATGCCATCCGTCTTCGGTTGTTTCCCTTTTCTTTAAGGAATAAAGCCAAACAGTGGTTGAATTCTCTTCCACAAGGATCAATCACTACATGGGAGCAAATGACCAAAAATTTTTTATTAAAATATTTTTCTTGCCTTCTACTAAAGCGGCTAAGTTAAGGAATGATATCTCTTCTTTTGTGCAGATGGATTTAGAGACACTTTATGACGCATGGGAGCAGTACAAATATCTATTGAGAAGGTGCCCGCACCATGGATTACCCTTGTGGCTACAGGTCCAAACCTTTTACAATGGTGTAAACCCTTCAACCAGTGCGATTAATTGATTCAACATTGGCGGCGAAACCTTGAATAACAAAACTCCTGAAGCGGCCTACGATTTTATAGAAGAGATGTCACTGAATAACTATCAGTGGCAAGTCACAAGGACAAGGCCAACAAAAATAGCCGCCAGTGTTTTCAACCTCGACATAGTAACCATGCTATCCAATCATGTAGAACTCTTAAATAAAAAGATTGATGGTTTGTATAGTTATTCCCAGGTACATCCAGTGATGCAGTGTGATACGAATGGAGGGTCGAACGATACAAAACATCCACCATACAACCCTGGCGTAGAAAGCGAGCAGATGAACTATATGGGTAACAATTTTAGATCTCAAAATAACCCCTATAGTAACAATTATAATCCAGGTTGGAGGAACCACCCCAATTTCTCATGGGATAGTCAAAAAAACCAAAGACGACAATTCTACCCACAAGAAAAGAAGCCAAACCTTGAAGAGATGCTGACAAAATTTATAGAAGTGTCAGAAACCCGTTTCCAAAATACCAAAACGATATTGAAAAGTCAGCAAGTATCGATTCAAGAGCTTAAGGATCAAATTGGACAACTAACTAAGTTAGTTTCCGAAAAGCAACCAAGTCGTTTACCTAATGATACCAAACCTAAACCACGAGAGCAAGTAAAGGCAGTAACATTAAGGAGTGGGAAGGAGTTGGTTGAGGCAGAAAAAAAAGTACCCCAAGAAACTAATAAGGAGAAAAGTGAAGAGAATACAACGTCGGTACGTGAAGAAATTAAACCACCGATCCCGTACCCAGCAAAACTGAAGAAATACCACTTAGATGCACAATATGGTAAGTTCCTTGAACTCTTTAAAGAACTACATATTAACTTACCTTTTGTTGAAGCTATTTTGCAGATGCCGACATATACAAAATTTCTAAAAGAGCTTCTAACAAATAAAAGGAAGTTCGAAGAGATATCAACAGTGGAACTTAATGAAGAATGTTCAGCCATCCTCCAAAACAAGCTACAAACCAAATTGAAAGATCCAGGAAGTTTCACTATTCCCTGTTTAATTGGTAGTTTGAACGTAGAGAAAGCACTAGCTAATCTTGGTGCCAGTATTAATTTAATGCCTTATAAAATGTTTAAGCAACTTGGTCTCGGGGAACCTAAATCCACTAGGATGAGTATTCAGTTAGCTGACAGATCTGTTAAATATCCTAGGGGAATTATCGAAGATATTCTGGTAAAAGTTGATAAATTTATATTCCCTGTTGATTTTGTTGTGGTTGACATGGATGAGGACGTTGAGGTACCTTTAATTTTGGGACGTCCCTTTTTAGCTACTGCTAGGGCTGTTATTGATGTCGGTGATGGTAAACTTGCGCTAAGGGTAGGCGACGAGGAAATTATTTTTCAAATTTACGATGATATGCGATATTCTAGAGAACAAGATGATTCATGTTATTTTATTGATGCCACTAATCACATTATTCAAGATTCTTTGCAGGAAATCATACATAACGACACGATGGAACTGTGTCTTACACAAAGTGAGGGGGTAGATGATGATATCGATGAATTGAAGTCTAATACATCTTCCTCTAGACAAACGAAAGAAGAGGGCATTGAAATCAATGATGAACTAAAACAAAAATGCTCTATTGATGAGCCGCCCAAATTAGAATTAAAACAGTTGCCAAAACACTTAGAATATGCATTCCTCGGGGATAATTCTATGCTACCAGTAATTATCTCTTCAGAATTGGAACCTAAAGAGAAAGACGAGTTGCTACAGGTACTAAGGGAACATAAAAGAGCCATAGCTTGGAAAATCTCTGACATTAAAGGAATAAGCCCATCGTTTTGCACCCACAAAATTTTAATGGAAGATGAGTATAAACCATGTGTGCAACCTCAAAGACGATTGAATCCCAACGTTAAAGAAGTTATTAAAACTGAGGTAATTAAACTTCTAGATGCCGGAATAATTTATCGTATTTCTGACAGCACTTGGGTAAGTCCTGTGCAGGTTGTTCCAAAGAAAGAAGGCATGACTGTTGTAGCCAACGAAAAGAATGAATTAATTCCTACCAGAACAGTCACAGGTTGGAGAGTCTGTATTGACTATAGAAAGCTGAATGACGCCACCAGAAAAGATCACTTCCTTTTGCCCTTTATTGATTAGATGTTATAAAGATTATCTGGGCATATGTACAACTGCTTCTTGGACGGACTCTCCGGCCACTTCCAAATCCCAATAGCTCCTGAGGATCAAGAAAAGACAACATTTACATGTCCATATGGTACGTTTTCCTATCGTAGAATGCCTTTTGGATTATGTAATGCTCCTGCTACTTTTCAGCACTGCATGCTGGCCATCTTTGACGAACTTGTGGAGGACATTATGGAGGTATTTATGGACGACTTTTCGATATTCGGTAATTCTTTCCATCTTTGCCTTAAAAATTTAAAACGATTTTTGATGAGATGTGAGGAAATAAACCTTGTTCTAAATTGGGAAAAATGTCACTTTATGGTCCGAGAGGGGATTGTGTTAGGACATAAGGTTTCTAGTAAAGGGATTGAGGTAGATAAAGAAAAGGTTGAAACCATAGAAAAATTACCTCCTCCTAGTTCCATTAAGGCTATCAGAAGCTTTTTAGGACATGCTGGATTTTATAGAAGATTCATTAAAGATTTCTCTAAAATAGCTAAGCCTTTGACAAAATTACTAGAAAAAGATGTACCTTTCAATTTTGATCAGGAATGTTTAGATGCCTTTAATATCCTCAAAGATAAACTAATAAATGCTCTGATTATAATTGCACCTGATTGGAATCTACCCTTTGAACTAATGTGTGATGCAAGTGATTTGGCAGTAGGTGCAGTTTTGGGACAGCGAAGAGACAAGCACTTTCAGCCAATTTATTATGCTAGCAGAACATTGACGCCCGCACAGGAAAACTACACCACCACAGAAAAAGAATTGCTGGTTGTAGTTTTTGCATTTGACAAATTTAGACAGTATTTGATATTATCTAAAGTTGTCGTTTGCACTGACCATTCAGCTCTTCGTTATCTTTTAACTAAATCTGAAGCAAAACCTCGACTCATACGATGGATCTTACTCTTGCAGGAATTTGATTTGGAAATTCGAGATAAGAAGGGAGCTGAAAATCTTGCAGCAGATCATCTTTCTAGGCTTGAAAATCCACATATCAAAGTACTATATGAGAGTGAGATAAACGACTCGTTTCCCGAAGAATAACTATTCAGTATATCTAACTCCGAGGTATCTTGGTTTGCAGATATTGCAAATTATTTAGCTGCTAACATCCTTCCAAAAAGATTAACACATCATCAAAAGAAGCGATTCTTTGCTAATGTAAAAACTATTTTTGGGAGGATCCTTTTCTTTTCCGTATATGTGCAGATCAAGTAATTCGGAGATGTGTTACAAAAGCAGAAGCAAGCAAAATCCTAGAACATTGCCATTCAAGACCTTCAGGAGGACATTACAGCGGCATTAAGATAGCACATAAAACGCTCGAATCAGGTTTTATTGGCCAACCTTGTTCAAAGACGCCAACAGGTATGTTGCTTCATGTGACAGATGTCAAAGAACAGGTAATATTTCTAAACGCGATGAAATGCCTCAAACATACATGCTATCATGTGAAATTTTTGATGTATGGGGTATTGATTTTATGGGCCCATTCCCTAGCTCATTTGGGAATAAATACATCCTAGTAGCAGTAGACTATATGTAAAAATGGGTGGAAGCCCAGGCTTTACCCACTAATGATGCCAGAATGGTGGTGAAATTTCTCAAAAAACTTTTCTCTCGATTTGGAACACCCAGAGCAATTATTAGTGATAGGGGTACTCATTTTTGTAATACGCAATTTGACAAGGTCTTGAAAAAATATGGAGTACACCACAGAACATCTACCCCTTATCACCCTCAAACCAGTGGACAAGCGGAAGTAGCAAATCGAGAACTTAAGCATATTCTAGAGAAAATGGTAGAATCAAACAGGAAAGATTGGGCATTAAAAGTAGGCGATGCTTTATGGGCCTATAGAACAGCATTTAAGACTCCCATAGGAACATCCCCATACAAACTTGTCTATGGGAAGAGTTGTCATTTACCATTTGAGTTAGAGCACAAAGCCTTCTGGGCTATAAAATTCTTGAATTACGATCTTAAAACCGCAGGTGAGAAGAGGATGATGCAGTTGAACGAGCTAGATGAATGGCGAGCTGATGCCTATGAGAACTCACGATTATATAAGGAGGCGACAAAGCGACGCCATGATGCTTGTTTAAAGCAATCAAAGTAATTCAAAGTAGGAGACTTAGTTTTGCTATACAATTCAAGGCTCAAATTGTTTCTTGGGAAGCTGAAATCAAGATGGTCAGGTCCATTCGCAATCAAAACTATTTTTCCCTACGGCACAATCGAGGTAACTCATCCAACTCATGGCACATTCAAGGTAAATGGTCAGCGATTAAAAATATAATGGTGAAGATTTTAGGGATATAAAAGAGGAGCTTCGGCTCCAAGAGCCTCAATTTAGGAATGAAAACAGGGTAAGTCTAGCTTAAGACTTTAAACGAGCGCTTCTAGGGAGGCAACCCGAGCACTAACTTCACTAATGTTATATTTTCAATTTTTAGCGCCTAACTGAAAACTAACCAATGTATCAAGCGTAGGGTTTTCACACCACACAGCCTTGAACACGGCCGTGGCTGTGGCCATGTGGACACCACGAATTGGTACATGGGCGTGGCAGAGGCCGTACAGAAATAAGACAAAAATTTTCCCCAAGACACGGGCTCCGACTAAACAACACGGCCGTGCAACCCGGTCGTGGCCGAACCTGTCCAAAAGAATACGTGCTACGATAAAAACACTTGCCCGTGCGGTCCGATCGTGGTCGATACTGATTAAAGTGACACGAGTTTACGACACGCCCGTGTATCCGAACCGTGGTGAACACTGAGTAACCAACACGGGCATAAGCCACGCCCGTGCCCTACAACCATGGACGACACTGACTTACGAAACACGGGCGTGGGAGAAGCGAACGAGATAAAACACGGGCATGAACAATGGCCGTGTGGCACAACACGCCCACAGAACACGGGCGTGCGACATAACATAAACGCGCCTAAATATCAAATTCTCAAAAAACACAGGCTGTATAAAGGAAACACGGGCGTGTCCATTGACCGTGTGCCCCACCCCCTATTTAAAAGCCATCAATGTTCGTCCTCCCCCAAATTACCAAAACCCTAGCCGTTTTCTCTCTAAAAACACCATCCCATTCTGGCCACCAGCGAATCCCTCCCCTCCCTTAACTCTCCATACCCCTTACCTCTTTCTTTCTTCCATATACACATAGAAAAAACCAGACCACGCCCGTGCCGACAGAATACATGCCCATCCGCAGACGCGACACAGCCGTGTTCCCCCATCTATTCACAGCAAATGCCCGTGTATCACCCTTCAGCGCCCGTGCTCCACCCACTGCCTCAACCATGCCGCCCCTCTCCAAAAACTCCACCAGTTACATTTCTTTTTCACATTTTCCTCTAATAACTATCTCATCACTAGAATTTTAATTAGTTTTTATCTAAGTTTATTCTTATTAATTAATATTAGCTATATTCACTATTAGATTGATTTAGTCATTTAATCCTTGTTGAATAACGATGCAAAATATGAGTCTATTCTCATTGTGATTTTTTTTTCTCTTTGAAATTGTTGAGTTCTTAACTATTATGTGACATGTCTTGGCTAGAAACGTTACTTGAATCGTTGAATATCTGTGATTTCTAGGAACATAATGTCATCGTCCCGAGGCAAGAAAACCGCAGTCCCTAGTACCAAAAAATGAAAGGGACCCGACTCGTCTTCAGCAAGCGCATCCGCCGAAGTGCACCACCCATTCCTACAATTTCCTCTAGGACCCCAATAGGACCTTTATAAGATACTTCGCGTGCGACCACTCAGCACAGGGATATGTATTGATTGGACCGCTTTGGAGCAGGTCCAACTAGCCGACGACGTACGGGCTCTCCTGACTACCGATCCTTGGGACCAATTCTTCAATATCATCGAGCCCACATATCTAGAGCTCACTTTAGAGATCTGTTCCACGTTCCACCTTCAGACGGTGATGACGTGCCACGACGACCTCTGTACGATCCAATTCCGTCTCGGAGGCATTATACGAGAACTAAATGTACCGCAATTTAGGGCTACATTGGGACTCTATATCGACAAATTCATGGAGGATAATGATCTCTCGGAGCTTCATCGCCATATCCATAACACCCCCACAAGATGTTGGTACAACATAGCCCCTAACAATACCACTTATGACCCCAGTCGCTCCAAGGCGACGGCTCTCGCCCCATCCCTTAGGTACGTACACGCTATTTTAGCTCATACACTGACAGGTAGACGAGAGAGCACTGGCGTCGTCAACACTCACGATGCCTACTTCCTATGGTGCATGGGAAACGAGCACGTTTTTGACCTAGCCTGTTTCATAGCTCGTGCCATTCAACATCAGACTGAACAACATAGGAGAGGGGTCATATCTATGGGTCCATACATCACACGCTTGGCTCGATATTTCGGGCTCCTCAACACCGCCGCTCAGATCCCCTCACTCACACTGATAGGTCAGATGTCCCCACAGGGCATCCAGACGATGCTGCACATGAGGATGATCCAACGTCGATGTGGGACCGATCCTCCCCAATATAGACTAGCACCTCCCACCGACGAGGACGATCCTGAGAACATTACTGATGATGTTCCCCCACCACATGAGGCACCACTACCGAGCCATCGCCCAGTTCATGCGGCAGCCTCTCTGGCAGACATATCTGAGCGCCTAACACGGTTTGAGCAGCAATGTTTTCAGCATTTCGACCGTATCGACACCACCCTCCACCAGATATGTCAGCACCTGCACATTTCATCGCTGCCACCACCTCGCGACCCAGCCGATGACGAGGACCTTTGAGTCCTTATATTTTCTTAATTCTTCATTTTTAATATTTATTTTTCATCTTTATTTCTAGTTTATTTTCGTTTAATTAAAACTTTTTGCCTTTCTTGTTTAAAACTCTTATTAGTAAAGTTTAATTTCTTTTATCACTGGCTGTTTAACTCTCGAGTATCTCTAACAACATCCATTAAATAGTACTCCCTAAACATTTAACTGATGACTTTGCAGTTTAAGTAGGTTCAACTTGCCACTCCAAGAACGAACATATCACCAGAGTAATCACCACCACATTCACCTATGCTTAAGTCATCATCATTAATCATCCTCCAAGAATTTCATCCAAAATTCAGGGGGTTTCAACCCTATCCCAATCTTTTGATTTTCTACTATATTGTTTTTATATATCTTTGTACATTGAGGGCAATGTACATCTTAAGTGTGGGGGGGTGAATCATAAAAGTGCCTAACTTTTTTTTTCATTATTCTCAAAATCCCTGAATTATATCTTGTTCTTAAGTAATCTTCTCATATTACTGTTAGAATGAAATTTCCTTTGATTCATGATTTTCATTGATATGCTTTGGATTAAGTCATTGATAATTGTGCAGTGATGATTTAAACTGTATGAAACTAGAGAATCAAGCATGATAAGTCTATTTTCCGTAATTAAAAATTGATAGGTTGTCTACCTGAATCTAATTAAAACCTTTAAATTTGAAATTTACGAGGTTGACATCAAAAATCCCATAATTTTTGTGAGATTTTGAGCCTTTTAGAGCATACATTCTTTTTCGTGCTCACTTTATTGATTATGAGTGTGTCAACATTGATTTGTTATTCTAGAACTTGCTTCGATTATACATGTCGAGACCACACCTTTGATTTGATATACTAAGATGATAAAGGCACCTAGGATTTAACCCACTTACTCCATAAAAAGCCTACCCTCACAATTAACCCTTAGTGAACCCCTTTGTTCCTAACAACCCTTTTATTGACTTACCCATTAATATTAACCCAAAACCAACTTTGTATTTTTTATCACCATTTCTCTTGACTACCCCTATATCGAGATTTGATTTGATCGGTTACTTAACTATTTTCTTTATTCCAATTATTAAATTCTATCTTATTATTATTGTACTTGTTTTGTTATTGAAAAAAATGAAGTATATTCATTATTAGTTCTATGTTATTTGAGCTCAAACTGCTAAATTCATTATCTTTAGAAAAAGCTCATGTTATTAGTATTAAGTTTCCAATTGATGTAATTATTTATTATCAGTTCGTCATTTCTAGTTAGGTAATTTGTCAGGTCAATCTCGATACTAACCCTCTAATTCAGCCCTTATCCACACCTTTAACCCAACCCCGTTACAACCCATAAAAGACCTTTTGATTTGTGTATCATATCATTTTACAGTGGTGGAGATTTGATTTTCATGCAAGCCTATGGGATTAACTTTTCACGTTCGACTTTTGAGTGCTTATTTTTGAACCTTAAAAACTTCGAGTGATTTGAGTGAATCTTTAGTGAGGATGTCAATTTTTGTCAATTTTGAATCAGAGGTAATTATTTAGGTAAGGGGAAACACCTATTTTTCATACTATAAAAACTATGACTTTGATTGTTTGAATCTTTAGGAACCTTCCGGTTAAATTATCAATGTATGAATTACCTATGAATTATGATGAGACATTATTGATGAATGTTATGAATTGAGGAAATTCTGTTTTAATTGTGAGTTGAGAATTTTGCTTGAGGACAAGCAAAAGCTTAAGTGTGGGGGTATTTGATAAACCGTAATAGTAACATATTTTATCTCCACATTTAGCAAGCTTTTGGATGATTTATCCCTTGAATTATGGAATTTGGTGCTCTTAATCCTTTAATTTCATGTTTTATACTTAGGAGAGCATAGGAGGATGAAAAGAATAGAAAACGGGCTTAAAATGGGCCAAATAGGCCAAAGTGAGAAATCGACACGGCCTGGGGTTTCACCACACGACCGTGCCCCTTTAGTAGGCTCGAACACGGCCTGAAGTCGATTCACACGGGCGTACCACACGGGCGTGTCCCTACCATCGAAAAGAAGAATTTTATTCGGATTTGGGTACTTAGAGGCAAAGAAACACATTCCAAAAGCCTATATAAACACCCTAAAGGCCAACCTTTAGGGGGGCGTCCAGCTAGGCCAAGGAGCCAAGCCGGAGAGGTCAGAATTGTGGGACTTATTTGAAGAAAGCCAGTTGATTCATCTCAAGAAGCCGGAGTCATACTCAAGACGGAAGATCTTCTCTTCAATTCCTTCAGGGGGTTTTAGGGTTTTTCTTATGTTTTGTTTTATCTTTTCTTCTGAGATGTATACTTTTATAATTATGAACTAAACCCTCAGATACCTGAGGGGGATGAAACCTAAGACGGATCTTGTTATTGTTTTCTGAACTATATGATAAACACTTGATTTGGTCTTAATTATGTGTTCTTAATTCTTGTTTTGATATTTCAGGGTATCGATTCAAGTATTGATGTGCTTAGGCAGTGGAGCAAAAGTCCCTGTCTAAGAGTAGATCTAGCATAGTTAAGCAGAGTTGCTCGCGCGCCTAGAGATAGGGTGACGAAAATCTACCGAATTAGGGTCAAACCTAATATGGGAGTCCATAGATCGAGTTAAAGCAATTCTAGGGGTTTTAATTAGAAAGAGATTTCAATTAATCAACCTAGGGTTAGACGTTAGTAGCCTCGACGGAGGTATTAATATACATTAGGGAATCCTACGGATCAAGCCAAGTGAATAAATCGTCTGGTTCAGAGTTAGATAACAAGTGAAGTCTAGGTGGATTCCTCCTTGGGTATTGTCTTAATAGATTGGTTTTTCCCACAAGTATTTCCCCAATTCATTCCCTTTGTCTTAGCATCTTTAGCTTAGTAGTTAGTTAATTTTAGATTAAACAATAATTCACTTCAATTCTTAGGCTAAATAATAGAAAGAAAGTTAGTATTAGTACTTTTGGTTCCCTTGGGTTCGACAATCCGGTCTTACCGCTAAACTATACTACTGTTCGATAGGTGTGCTTTCCTCAATCGTTGTCATAGTTAGTTTCTAGGCTAGATCATTCGTTATATAAATTTTTAAGACTCTGACACACAATCACACATGCTCTCATCAAACAAATTAGTCATGAAATTTACATGAATATCAAGAAAACAAAGATGAGCTCATCATGCAACTATTTCCGGGTATTTCAGGGATATTCAAGATATAATTCATTTAATCCTCATATTTTCCCATATTAGGAGTTTTTCTGTTGAATCACTGAAGTATTGATGGATACCCGAGAAGTACACACAAGGTGTACATATCAATGATCCATCAATTCATATACGGAGGTGCTCATTAGAACACATAACCGGGAAGCACACTCTCGAGCCTTGTAACAGGAAGCTCATAAAGAGCCATATCGGGAAGCTTATCCGGGCTATATAATGGGAAGCTCATAAGAGCCATAATTAGGAAGTTCACAAAGAACCATATCGGGAAGCTCACAAAGAGACAATTTAACGGGAAGCTCACGAAGAGCCTATAATCGGAATGCTCATAAGAGCTAAGGTGTGTCCATAACAAATGTAGGATTACAACCTTTCAGGACGCTCCGAAGAGCTATAATGGGAAGCTCGAGAGGGCTAATAACGGGACGCTCTTTCGAGCTGTGGTGTGTCCGCAACATATGCATGACCACAACCAATTCGGGAAAAACTTGTATCCATCAAATTTCATCTATCAAACAGGACTTAACAATTCTCGGGCATGTCAGATTTATAATCATTTTCATATACATAAAAAATTCATAATTCACATATACAACATTCAATTTAAACATGAAAAAAAAATACACCATTTAGTTACACGAACTTACCTCAACACATACTCGTGTATGAAAATCTACCAATCCAAAACTTTTTCTTTTCCTCGATCTAACTTCGTATTTGAGTTATCCAGATCTATACGAGTAAATTTAACTTAATTTAATGAAATTCATATTCAATTCAATCAATTTCACATTTTAGGCAAAAGTACCATTTTGCCCCTATACTTTTCATTAATTCCAATTTCGTCCCTAGGCTCGGAAAATGAAATTCATGCAATTCAAACCTTATTCCAAGCCTAATCAATTTTTACATATAATATCTACAGCACATATATTTCACAAAAATAAGAAATTTTCTATAAATTTCACATCTTTACAATTTAGTCCATAAATCACAATTTCATGAAAATTTCTTTTACAAAAGTTGTTTATCTATCAATAATCTTTCATTTTCTACCATAAATTTCAAAATTTCAGCATATTCATCCACAAAAAATTTTTAATGCTTTGATAACTTTACAAAGTGATCCCCAAAATAGCTAGATTAGGTTATTTCGATCTCAAAAATATAAAAATTACTAAAAACGGGACAATATTACTTACCCAATTAGGCTTGCTTGATTTTCTTTCTCTTTCCTAGGGTTTCCATAGAATTTGGGGAAGAAGATGATATAAAATGATGATATTTTTTATTTAATTAAGATATCATCTTTTATTTTTTTTCTTTTTCCAATTCAGTCCTTTCCTTTTTCTAATTTTCCATGGATGATTCATCATAAATATCTATTATCTCCATTTAATGGTCTAACTGCCATATAAGGACCTCAAATTTTGAATTTCATAGCTATTTGATCCTTTTAGCTATTAGAATTCAACTTTTGCATTCCATGCAATTTGGTCCTTTCTATAATTAAACACAAAATTGGTAAATTTTTTCTTATCAAAATTTTCATACGCCTTTCCTATCATGATGCAGACCATGCAATAATTTTAAAATAAATTTTCTTTCTGACTCGGATTTGTGGTCCCCAAACCACTGTTCCGATTTCACTGAAAACGGGCTGTTACAAGCTTTGTTGTTGATTGGAACAAGAATTCAGTTAAAGCCTACACAACTGCATTAGGTGAATCCAAATTGTGGCACAAAAGGTTAAACCATGTCAACTATAAGTCTCTACTTCAGTTGTTTAAAGAAGACTTGGTTGAAAATTTCACAAAAATAGTTGAAAAACAGCATGTTTGTGAAGTGTATCAGCTAGGAAAGCAAGCTAGACTATCATTTCCTGCTAATAAGGCCTGGAGGGCCTCTAAAAAATTACAACTGATCCATACTGATGTGTGTGGCCCTATGAAGACTGAATCTTTGACTGGAAGCAGGTACTTCATCCTTTTCATTAATGACTACTCAAGATTATGTTGTGGATATTTTCTCAAGTGTAAATCAGAAGTGGCTTCAGTGATATGGACGTTCAAGGCTGTAGCAGAAACTCAGTCAAGTTGCAAGCTTAAGACACTAAGGTCAGAAAATGGGACAGAGTACACCTTAGTAGTGTTTCAGACCTTTTGTGAGGAATTAGGCATTGAACACCAGTTCACTAGCTCACCAACACCTATACACTTTAGCAGAATGCTGTCAATGAGAGAAATAATTGAACTCTGATGGATATGACTAGATGCTTGATGTTTAAAAGGAATTTGCCTAAAACTTTTTGGGCTAAGGCAGTTAAAACTGCAATATACATTCACAACAGGCTACCAGCTAAAGCAATGCTTGAAAAAACACCATTTGAAGCCTGATTTGGGTTCAAGCCATCAGTTGCTAACCTAAAGGTCTTTGGTTGCATATGTTATGCACACATTCCTGCAATCAAGAGGGACAAATTGGCAAAGAAAGCTCTGCCTGGCATTCTAGTGGGCTATAATAGTGTCAAGAAGGGCTACAGGATTCTAGATCCTACAATTTACAAAGTCTTTACGAGCAGAGATATTGTGTTTGATGAGAGGTCAAGCTGGAATTAGGATAAAAGTGAACCAGGATGTACTACTAAAGACTTGGTGATAGAGCAAACTAAAGTTGATCAAAATGATCTTGAGATGGACATTGATCATGAGCCTGTTAGGGCAACCAGACCACTAAGTGAAATATATGAGAGGGCAAATGTGGCTACTGTTGAACCAACCTATTCTGAAGAAGCTCAAGCTCAAGAAGGCTGAAGGCAAGCCATGCTCAATGAAATGAGCATGATTCACAAAAACCAGACCTGAGAGTTAGTTGTAAGACCAGTTCACAGGAAGGTCATAGGAGTAAAATGGGTGTTTCGAGCCAAGCACAATACTGATGGAACTTTGAACAAGTTGAAGGCAAGGTTAGTAGTGAAGGGATTTTAGTCAGAAATATGCGATTGACTACCTTGAAACATTTCCACCAGTGGCAAGGCTTGATACAATTAGACTACTGGTTGCATTGGCTACTCAAAAGCAGTGGAAAATACATCAACTTGATGTAAAATTTTCCTTCCTCAATGGCTTTCTTGATGAAGAGATATATGTTGAATAGCCAGAGGGTTTTAAAGTTGCTGGTGAAGAAGACAAAGTTTACAAGCTGAGAAAAGCCTTGTATGGCTTAAAACATGCACCAAGGGCCTGGTATGACAGAATTGACATCTACCTAGCAAGCTTGAGGTTCAAGAGAAGCATTAGTGAGCCAACACTGTATGTAAAGAAGGAAGGTGATGAAACACTGCTCATAGTCTCCTTGTATATGGATGAATTGCTGGTGACAGGAGGAAACAATGCTATGCTGACTGATTTTAAAGGCAAGATGGAGAGCATGTTTGAAATGTCAGATTTTGGTGAAATCTCCTATTTCCTTGGCATAAAAGTGCCTCGGACTCAGCAAGGAATTTTCTTAAGCCAAAAGGCATTTTCCTTGAAAATTCTGAACAAATTTTCCATTCAAAATTGCAAGTCAACTAGCACTCCAGTTGCTGTTGGAGTTATGTTCACCAAAGTTGACAGCATGAAGCTTCTTGGTTTTACTGACAGTGACTGAGCAGGATCGGTAGATGACATGAAAAGCACCTCAGGGTATCTGTTTACCCTTGGTTCAGCTATTTTTTGTTGGAGCTCAAAGAAACAGTCTATTGTAGCTTAATCAACAGCTGAAGCAGAATATGTAGCAGCTGCAAGAGTTGTTAACCAAGCAATTTGGTTAAGGAAGATCATGGCAGACTTGAATTTACACCAAAGAGAAGCAACAGAGATCAGAAGTGATAAAAAGTCTGCTGTTGCAATTTCAAAGAACCCTGTGTTTCATGGGAAAACAAAACATTTTAAGATCAAATTTCATTTAGTTAGAGAAATGAAACAATCTCAAGAAATCAAACTAGTTCATTACAGTTCAGAAGACTAGTTGGCTGATATATTGACAAAAGCTCTTGGTGTGACAAGGTTTAAGAATTTAAGAGCTAGATTGGGTGTTTGCGGCATAAAAGCCAAGGAGGAGTGTTAGAAGTTGGCTTACATGCAGCCCTTGGGATCGAGCGATGAAGTTAGCAGCTGAAGCACATGCAGCTATCATTTTGCTGTTTTGATAATATTTTTTTGCTTATTTACAATTGAACTAAGTTTGTAATGAATTTGTTGTAATTTGGTGCTGATAGATCTGATAAATCAACTTAACCAAGTGTGCAAGCAATGTTTTATAAGTTTCAAGACATTGTTAGTGAAGTTATGTGTGTTTAGATGACATTTTCTTCATTTTGACAAGTTAATTACTTGTTATATGTAATTTTTTTTCTTTTTCTGATACGATGATGAATCATTCAAAAAAGTTTCTCCTTGTTTCTGGTTTAAGCTAAGCAATATGTTCTTATTCTTCTAGTTCGATTTTCTTGTTTGTTCAGCAAGTCATTATTGCTTAAAGCTTAAGACTTTGCTGTAATTGCTTAGTTTTGATTCTCAACTCCAACAATCATTCCATATCAAAATATCATCCCCAGTTCCCACTTGCCAACTCATTCCAGCTTGTAGCAATCCTTTGGTTGCCCAGATACTCTTATAGGTATAGGATGGGTAATTTTCTAACCTTGACTTCATCAAATTAGTATCCTAATAATAATTTTCTTTTGACATACGTGACAAAAAAGAATTTGGATAATTAAGCAAACGTCATCCTTTCTTGGCAAGCATCGCCGGATTAAAATTTTGTAAATTCTAAACCCTGACCCCTATCCTTTTTTAAATCACATAACCTTTTCCACTCACACCAATGTACCCCCTTCTTGTTTTTGAAATTCTACCACCAAAATCTATAAATAATATGCTCAGTGCCAATGCAAAAAGAGTTAGGCAGTAAGAAACAAGACATCTCATAAGCCAAAATAGCTTATAAGACACTATTTATAAACACTTATTTTCCACATTGAGATATATGCTTTCTACACCATCTATCTATATTTCAAAGCTTGAAATGTTAATTCTTCTTCCTACCTACTACATTCGAAAGCCCTAAATACTTTTTTCGATCAAATGAAAATGAAACTTGCATTGTTTGAGACGTTGAATGTTGAACATCCACTGGAACTTTTGAGACAAAAAATAGTAGTGATTTGTCCAAATTTATGCACTGGCCAAAACATACTTTATACTATTTTAAAAATATCTTGCAAAATGTTAATACACTTTTTTGATACTTCCCTAAATGCTAGGCAATTATCTGCAAAAAGAATGTGAGTAATGGTAGGTCATTGATGACATACTTTAGCACCCAAAAATAAACTTTCTTCCTATGCTAACCGTATAAGAGTTGATAATCCTTTGCTACTAATCAAAAAGAGATAGGAACTGAGCCAGTTCCCTTATCTAAGTCCTCGTTTCGGTTTAAAAGGCTCTCCTACCTAACCCATTCATAGTGATTGAGTATGAAACTATAGTGATACAATGCACAATAAGTTCCACCCATTACCTTGTGAAACCCAAGTTTAGCATAATGCCCTTAAGAAAAGGCAATTCAACCCTATCATAGGCTTTATTCATGTCTAGCTTAAGTGCAAAAAAAACCTTCCTCCCTATTCTACATTGCTTGAACGAATGAATAATTTCATAATCAAGTAAAATATTATCTTTAATCAACCTACCTGGAACAAGAACGCTTCGAACTTCATCTATGCACACATTCAACATTTTTTTGGAAGTGATTCGCTACAATTTCCAAAATTATCTTATATAAAACTGTACATAAATTGATTAGACTAAGATGCAATAGATTATCAAGATGTGTAATTCTTGGAATTACTATAATCTGAGTATTATTAAGAAATTCCAAAGAGTTACCTCTGTTAAGGACACCAACACAAAACCTTCCAATATCTTGCCCCATAATATGTCAGTACCTCTGAAAGAACAATACTGGTAACCTGTCAATTTTAGGAGCTTTTTTTTGGTGCCATATTCTTCAAAGCTGCATAAACCTCCTTCATTTTCTATTCAATAGGGAGTTCTTGATTCATACTTTTTGAAATGCACCTCTTTACCCTTGCCAATATGCGATCCAGACTACCAACTCCCTGAGATGAAAAAAGACTTGAGAAATAATCTTTCGCGATCGTAGCCATTTCTGTCTTATCTGCAATAAGCTATCCATCACTATTTCGCAGTCCTTTAATGTTATTTGTTCTACGCCTTTGGGAAGCAAAATTGTGGAAAAAATCTGTAACACCCCTCACCCATATTCAACGCCAAAATAGGGTTACGAAGCATTACCAGACTTACAACACAATTACATAAACTTTTCCCATACATAATACCATTTCATACATTCAACATTCAAATACAATCATAGTGTCCCTTAAACGAGCCTATGAGGCCTTAAACATGCATAGGGAGTGCTTCGAGACTAAACTGAAAACTCGAGAAATTTTCAACACTTAGTGAAATTTTTCTCAAAATAAGGAACACACGCCCGTGTTACCATGCCGTGTGTCTCACACGGCCACTAGACACGCCCGTGTCATAGGCCGTGTGGAAACAGGGCATACATACTAACTTGCATCACACGGCCGAAGACACGTCCGTGTCCCAGGCCGTGTGAAAATTGGAGAGTATACTGACTTGGGTCACACGGCCAACCACACGCCCGTGTGTCTAGCCCGTGTGCCTATTAGGGGGTATACTGACTTGTACCACATGGCCGATCACATGCCCGTGTGTGAGACCGTGTAGAGCATACTAACATCAATTCAATTTCAACACCAGGGGACACACTGTAACACCCCTAACCCGTATCCGTCGCCAAAATAGGGTTAAGAGTCTTTACGGGACGAACAGAGACTTTTACGGACAATTCATAACATAATCCATCATATCACATCAAAGTGTCCCTTAAGTAGGTCCATAAAACCTTATACATGCTTTCGAAGAGGGCCGGGACTAAGTCAAATACATACGGAAATTCTCAGAAATTTAAAACTTTTTCAAAGTTACAGAGGTCACATGCCCATGTAGGCAGGCCATGTGCCTCCCACGGCCTTCAGACACGCCCGTGTGCCTCACCCGTGGTGGACTCGTACTTGCACGACACGGCCATTCACACGTCCGTGTGTCCAGCCCGTGGTCGCTACTTACTTGTTTCATTTGGCAAACTTAAACAACACGGTCGAGCCACACGCCCGTGTGCTCAACCGTGTGGGCAATTATAGGCCATTTTCAAGGCCAAATTGCCACCCACACAAGGGTTATCCCTACAAGCTCAAATAATCAATATCCTGTACACAATTGGCAACCAAAATCATGTCAAATGTTCAACTTATCATCTCATCCAATATCATTTCTATTCATGCCAACTTGTATACTAATTTGCACAACCAATTCATATATAAAACTAATCATATTACATCCTCAACTTGCCACATTCATAGAACCATCTCATTGTTCAAACATATATACTCATATTGCATCATTATGCTTACCATTCATATGACCATATCAAAACCATGAATCCATACCAAAATCAAGCATCATATACCAAAATCACTCATGCATATTACCAACATTATCTAGCCACATCTCATGGCTATTTACACATCTCAAACATACTCCAAAACAACTAGCCTATACATGCCATATTTAGCAATTTACACATTCAAAAGTACCAAAGTTGAGTTTGATAGTGTGGTGATGATCCTCGACGGTCCCCGAGCCTTACGTAGCTTTAACGATCTATAAAACAGAATAAACACACACAAAGTAAGCTTTCAAAAGCTTAGTAAGCCATATACAAATAAACTTAGCATAAAATGCACATAACCATATTGATACATTGACATTAATGTTTCTCAATGAATATTCATCACATATTCTTTGGCTCATTTACTTAGCCATAGCTTGCCTCATTCTTCAACTCAGATATCACATATACACATAGCTCATTCAAGCATATATTCACATATTATCTTATCATTTCTACAAACATATTCACCTTAGTAAGTTCATATAGACACTTACCTTTCATACACACATAGTGTACTTTTCAAACGTACCTGAAACGGATATACAACTCACATAGTCGTTCATTTCTTGGACTTGCCCGTTGAACCGTTCGGAACTAAATATGATGCTCAGAGTACTGAGAATAGTCGTACAATGCCAACGTCCCAGACGTGGTCTTACATGTAACCAAATATCGATGCCACTGTTCCAGACAGGGTCTTACACGAATCAATACGATGACAATGTCCCAGACATGGTCTTACACGTAAATCTCATATCGATGCCAACGTCCCAGACGTTGTCTTACACGAAATCTCAAATCAATGCCAACGTCACAGACGTGGTCTTACATGATATCACATAACGGACACCTATGTCATGACATATGCATTCCTATCTATTCCTAGGTTCAAACAGGACTTCTCAGACTTTAACAACTTTTCGATATATACGTAAGCTCAGATTTCCCATACATTCCATCTCAATGGATATTCATAGCAATTCGAGTCTCATATATACACAAATAATTCAATTCAAATACATTTATTTGTATATCGACTTACCTCAGATCCGGATATTCGATCGAATTCGGTTATTCGACTACTTTCGCTTTCCCGCGATCTAGGTCCATTTTCTTCGGTTCTTGATCTTAATTTAGCTTGATTGTAGCCAAAACTTAGCTTAGGTTTTCTTCCTTCTTTTCTTTGAACATTCGGCCAAAGATGATGAATATGGCCATTATCAAGCTTTTTGTTATATCAAATTATGACTTAATTATCCATTTCCCATTTCATCCTTTTATGAAACATATAAGACAAATAAACAATAAGGTTATTTTGTCATTTAATCAACCACTAATTAAATAATGGATTAATTGCCTCATAAGGCCACAACATTTAAAAGCCACAACACATAGGTGTTCTTAATATGTGACATGCCAATTTTGCATTTTCACAATTAAATCCTTATGTCAAATTAAGCATACAAATGGACAAATTGATTTACGGAACTTTAACACATGCTTAATCACATATCAAAGGCACAGAAAATAATATTAAAATATTTTTCTAACTCAAATTTCTGGTCTCGAAACCACTGTTTCGACTAAGGTCTAAACTGGATTGTTACTATTCTCCCCCTTAGGGATTTTCGTCCCCGAAAATCTTACCGTTAAACAGATTCGGATATTGCTGCCTCATTGAATCTTTAGTCTCCCATGTAGCTTCTTCTACTCCGTGTCGATGCCACAACACTTTCACTAACGGAATTTTCTTGTTTCTCAACTCTTCCATTTCACGAGCTAAGATACGGATCGGTTCTTCTTCGTATATCATATCAGATCAGATTTCAATCTCAGATGGAGAAATCACATGTGACGGGTCATATCTGTATCGTCTAAGCATCGATACATGAAATACATTATGAATCTTTTCTAGCTCAGGTGGCAACAACAACCTGTAGGCAACTGGCCCAACACGTTCAATAATCTCATATGGCCCAATGAACCTCGGACTCAACTTGCCTTTACGTCTGAATCTGAGTACTTTCTTCCACGGAGATACTTTCAAAAACACTTTGTCACCGATCTTAAATTGAATATCTTTTCGTTTTAAATTTGCATAAGATTTCTGACGATCGGACACTGCTTTCAAACTATCTCGGATCACTTTCACTTTCTGTTCAGTGTCTTTTATCAAATCAACCCCGTATAACTTATTTTCACTGAGCTCAGTCCAATACAGAGGTGTTCGACATTTGTGTCCGTACAAAGCCTCATAAGGTGCATTTTTAATGCTCGAGTGAAAGCTATTATTATATACAAATTCAATCAACGACAAGTACTGTTCCCACATACCGTTAAACTCAAGTATGCAACATCTTAACATATCCTCGAGTATCTGAATAATCCGTTCAGACTGACCATCCGTCTGTGGGTGAAAAGCTGTACTAAAATGCAATTTAGTACCCAAAGCTTCTTGCAATTTCTTCCAGAACCGCGAAGTAAATCTCAGATCTCTATTTGACACAATAGACAATGGCACCCCGTGCAATCTCACAATCTCAGAAATATAAAGCTAAGCTAACTTATCAAGTGAGTTATCAGATCGTACCGAAATAAAATTGGCAGATTTCATCAATCGATCAACTACGACCCAAATAGCATCTTTCTTTCTTGGAGTCAGAGGTAATCCATAAACAAAGTCCATCGTCACTCTATCCCATTTCCACTCAGGAATCAGAATCGGTTGTAGCAACCCAGACGAAACTTGATGTTCAGCTTTAACTTGCTGAAGGACTAAACATTTCGAGACAAAATCAGAAATATCTCTTTTCATACCAGACCACCAATAGTGTTGCTTCAAATCATGATACATCTTTGTACTACCTGAATGAACAGATAGACGACTATTATGAGCTTCATTCAAAATCAACTAAAATCAACTCTGGGTTTCTCGGAACGCATATTCGATCTCGAAATCTCAAGCAATCATTATCATCAATTCGAAATTTAGATTCAAAGTTTGAATCACACTGAGCTCATTTTGCTAACATTTCATTATCAATTTTCTGAGCATCACATATTTGTTGTAAAAACAATGGTTTTGCTTTCAATTCAGCTAACACTGAACCATTATCATACAGATATAAATGAGTATTCATAGCATGTAAGGCAACCAATGACTTCCGGCTCAATGCATCAGCATGTTCAGTTTCATCTCGAGAATAAATCAAAATGTCGTCAATAAAAACAACAACAAATCGGTCTAGGTACGGTTTGAAAATTCTATTCATCAGATCCATAAAAATAGCAGGAGCATTCGTTAGTCCAAAAGGCATAACTAAAAACACATAATGTTCGTACCTCGTTCTGAAAGCAGTTTTCGGAATGTCTGAGTCTTTTACCCTCAATTGGTAGTATCCCGATCTCAGAACTATCTTTGAAAATACAATGGCTCCTTTAAGCTGATCGAACAAATTATCAATTCTGGGCAGATGATATTTGTTCTTTATAGTCACTTTATTTACCTGACGATAATCTATACACATTCTCATCGTGCCATCTTCCTTTTTCACAAATAGAACAGGAGCACCCCGAGGTGAGAAACTTGGTCTTGCAAACCCTCTGTCAGTCAACTCTTGCAACTGTGACTTTAACTCTTTCAATTCTGTTGGTGCCATTCTATACGGAGCTATTGAAATAGGAGTTGTACCAGGCAACAAATCAATACCAAATTCAACTTCACGTATCGAAGGCAATCCCGGTAGTTATTCAGAAAACACATCAGAGAATTCACAGACATCTGGCACTAATTCAACTTTTTTTCAGACAGTTTCGAGTCAATTACATAAGCAAAATAAGCTTCATAACCCTTTCTCAAATAATTCTGAGCTTTCAATGCAGATATCACAACAGGTAACCCAGTCAAATCATTTGACTCAACCCGAACTTTTTCATCATTTTGACATCTCAAATCAATGGTCTTTCTTTTACAATTGACAACCGCATCATGCAATGTCAACCAGTCCATACCCAAAATGATATCAAACTCATCAAAAGGTAATAGCATCAGATCAGCCGGAAAACAAATATCTCTGAACATCAATGGACAGTTCTAGCATACTTTGTCAACCAAGACATTTTTACCTAAGGGTTCGATACTTTTATAACAAATTCAGTAGACTCTATAGGCAAAGTCTTACTGGATACTAAGTTCATGCAAACATATGAGTGAGTAGAACTAGGGTCTATCAATGCAATCACCGAAGTATCTTAAAGAGTAGATGTACCCATTATAACATCAAGAGATGATGCTTCCTCACGAGCTCGAATGGCATACGCTCTGGCAGGCGCCCTAGCTTCAGATCTTGCAACTGAATCTTTCGTAGTTCTCTGATTACCACTGACATTTCTTGCATTTCGGGAAGGTCTACCTCTCACTAAAACATTCTCAAATCTCGAATTCTGAACAATCTCTAGCTCAACAGACTCTGGGCAATCACGGATGAAATGATCTAACGATCCACATCTGAAGCAAGCTCGTTCATTTAATCTACAACTTCCCGAATGTCTTTTACCACAATTCTTACACTCAGGTCGCTCGGATCGGACGTTTCCAACACTTTCCACTGAAGTTGCTAGAACTTTTAAATTTGACTGCGATCTAGCTCGATCTCTACTCATTTATCCCATATTAGCTCTTGAATGACTACGCTCATCTCAGAATTTCTTCGAAGCAGACTGAAATGATTTGTTCAGAAATATCTTTCTGACATCTCTGGCTTCAGACTTAGCTTTTCTTATATCTTTCCCGAGTGCCTCGGCTTTCCACGCTCGGTGAACTAGCACAACAAACTCTTTTATCTCTAAAATCCCATCTAACAAATGGATGTCATCGTTAAGACCATCTTCGAACCTCTTACACATTATTGCTTCTGACGATACACATTCCCGAGCATACTGACTTAGCCTCACGAACTCTCGTTTGTATTCAGTGGCAGACATGCGACCCTGTTTCAATTCTAGGAATTCTTTCCGTTTCTGATCAATAAATCTCTGACTGATATACTTCATTTGAAACTCAATCCGAAAGAAATCCCATGTGACCCGCTCTTTTGGAACAATAGAAATCAAAGTTTTCCACCATTGATAGGCCGCGTCTCGTAATAAAGATACAACCCATTTAATACTTTCTTTCGGAGTCAATGACATCTCATCAAATACTCGGATAGTGTTTTCTAACCAAAACTCGACTTTTTCAGCATCATCGTCATTAGTAGCCCTGAACTCTTCAGCCCCATACTTGCGGATTTTATCGACTGGAGGCTTATTTAACAGATTCAAGTTCATAACCGGAGTTATATCTGAAGTCTGAGGGGGATTAGACGGGGGTGGAGGTTGTGAAACAGCAGGATTATTTCTCACAAACTGAGTGAACCACTCACTCATCATCTGGAAGAAAGCTTGTTTAGCTTCTCCCTCTTGACCACTCGTAGCCGGTCTTAAATCAGATGGCACTGTCCCTTGAGCGGGAGCAGGCGCATTACTTTCTACATCGTCAGCTACGGCTCTTTCGGGATCCATTACTATACGAAAATCACATTTTACACGTCAGGATTCATCACACTATCACAGTTCAGATATATGGCATGTATAGCTAGACTCTTACACGCTGCGTTAGTCTGAGAATCGACTAAACCATAGCTCTGATACCAACCAAATGTAACACCCCTAACCCGTATCCGTCACCGGAATAGGGTTAAGAGGCGTTACCGGATGAATGGTGACTTTTACGGATAATTCATAACATAATTCATCCTATCACATCAAAGTGTCCCTTAAGTAGGTCCATAAAACCTTATACATTATTTCGAATAGGGCCGGGACTAAGCCGAATACATACAAAAATTCTTAAAAATTTAAAACTTTTTCAAAGTTATAGAGGCCACACGCCCGTGTGGGCAGGCCATGTGCCTCCCACGGCCTTCAGACACGCCCGTGTATCTAAGCCGTGTCAAAACAGGGTATACATACTGACTTGTCCACACGGCCTGAGACACGCCCGTGTGCCTCACCCGTGGTGGACTCGTACTTGCACCACACACCCGTGTGCTCAACCATGTGGGCAATTATAGGCCATTTTCAAGGCCAAATTGCCACCCACACAAGGGTTATCCCTACAAGCTCAAATAATCAATATCCCGTACACAATTGGCAACCAAAATCATGTCAAATGTTGAACTTATCATCTCATTCAATATCATTTCTATTCATGCCAACTTGTATACTAATTTGCACAACCAATTCACATATAAAATTAATCATATTACATCCTCAATTTGCCACATTCATAGAACCATCTCATTGTTCAAACATATATACTCATATTGCATCATTATGCTTACAATTCATATGACCATATCAAAACCATGAATCCATATCAAAATCAAGCATCATATACCAAAATCACTCATGCATATTACCAACATTATCTAGCCACATCTCATGGCTATTTACAAATCTCAAACATACTCCAAAACAACTAGCCTATACATGCCATATTTAGCTATTTACACATTCAAAAGTACCAAAGTTGAGTTTGATAGTGTGGTGATGATCCTCGACGGTCCCCGAGCCTCACGTAGCTTTAACAATCTACAAAACAGAACAAACACACACAAAGTAAGCTTTCAAAAGCTTAGTAAGCCATATACAAATAAACTTAGCATAAAATGCACATAACCATATTGATACATTGACATTAATGTTTCTCAATGCATATTCATCACATATTCTTTGGCTCATTTACTTAGCCATAGCTTGCCTCATTCTTCAACTCAGATATCACATATACACATAGCTCATTCAAGCATATATTCACATATTATTTTATCATTTCTATACACATATTCACCTTAGTAAGTTCATATAGACACTTACCTTCCATACATACATAGTGTACTTTTCAAACGTACCTAAAACGGATATACAACTCACATAGTTGTTCATTTCTCAGACTTGCCCGTTGAACCGTTCGGAACTAAATAGGATACTCAAAGCACTCGGAATAGTCGTACAATGCCAACGTCTCAGACGTGGTCTTACATGTAACCAAATATCGATGCCACTGTCCCAGACAGGGTCTTACACGAATCAATACGATGCCAATGTCCCAGACATGGTCTTACACATAAATCTCATATCGATGCCAACGTCCCAAACGTGGTCTTACACGAAGTCTCGAATCAATGCCAACGTCCCAGACATGGTCTTACATTATATCACATAACGGACACCTATGTCATGACATATGCATTCCTATCTATTCCTAGGTTCAAACGGGACTTTTCAGACTTTAGTAACTTGTCGATATATACGTAAGCTCGGATTTTCCATACATTCCATCTCAATGGATATTCACAGCAATTCGAGTCTCATATATACACAAATAATTCAATTCAAATACATTTATTTGTATATCGACTTACCTCGAGTTCAGATATTCGATCGGATTCAGTTATTCGACTATTTTCGCTTTCCCGCGATCTAGGTCCGTTTTCTTCGGTTCTTGATCTTAATTTAGCTTGATTGTAGCCGAAAATTAGCTTAGGTTTTCTTCCTTCTTTTCTTTGAACATTCGGCCAAAGATGATGAATATGGCAATTATCAAGCTTTTTGTTATATCAAATTATGACTTAATTATTCATTTCCCATTTCATCCTTTTATGAAACATATAAGACAAATAAACAATAAGGTTATTTTGTCATTTAATCAACCACTAACTAAATAATGGATTAATTGCCTCATAAGGCCACAACATTTAAAAGCCACAACAAATAGGTGTTCTTAATATGTGACATGCCAATTTTGCATTTTCACAATTAAATCCTTATGTCAAATTAAGCATACAAACGGAGAAATTGATTTACGAAACTTTAACACATGCTTAATCACATATCAAAGGCACAGAAAATAATATTAAAATATTTTTCTAACTCACATTTGTGGTCCCGAAACCACTGTTTCGACTAAGGTCTAAATCGGACTGTTACACACACGGCCGTGTAACATGACCATGCGTCACACACGGCTGAGACACACGCCTGTGTCTCTGCCCGTGTGAACAAAAATTGGCTATTTACCAAGCCATTTTGCCACCCCATTTGATACACACCTTCACCTACACATATGGCACAAAAATAAAGCAAAATAGGCAATTCAAAACAACCAAATCAACCATAATTCATACCATTTCATGTAAACATTTCTTAGCCTAAGTCTCAATCATAAACACCATCTATTCATCAACCATTTCCAAATGTCATTAAACACATTATAAAATGCCATTAACATATCTAATCAACATATACCAAACTTACATCATTTTGCTCTAATTCACAAGCATAACATCAATTCCACAAACCTCATAATATAAACCATAAGCATACTTATATTTACAACCAAACTAGCCAAATTAAGCCAAATCTCATGGCTATAGATATAAACAAAACATAACCATTCACAAGTTATCTCAAATGGCAAAATTCACTATCAAAACATAACTAAAATGACCATAATCCTATACATGCCATGTGACCAAACCAAGAGCTCAAAAGTACCAAAGTGATGGTTGGATAGTGTGACGTAATCTCCGATGATCCTCAAACCCGAGCTAGCTTTGTAATCACTATAAGACATGGAAAAATAAACAAAGTAAGCTTTATAGCTTAGTAAGCTCGTATGATATAAACTTAACTAATAACAATTACCATTCATCAATTTAAACATATAACATGAAATTCAAGATTACTAACAAACCTTTCACATGCTTATTCATAAGCTTATATACAAACTTTGTAATTCTTCGACTTTAAGCTCATAACATACATGTACATACCTGTACATATCCATAACAAGTTCATACATAAACGGAATGTCGTTGAATACTCGATATCTCGCACACTAAGTGCCATACTCAATATCTTTCACACTAAGTTCCATTCTCAATGTTTCACACACTAAGTGCCATACTCGATGCCTCGCACACTAAGTGCCATTCTCAATGTTTCGCACACTAAGTGCCATACTCGATGTCTCACACACTAAGTGCCGTACATAGCCGAAGCTATCTCAAATTGCACACTAAGTGCCATATTTAGCTGAAGCTATGTCGAACCGCACACTAAGTGCCATAATTAGCCATTTTGTCGTCAAACATAACTGTAGTCACGTATATACAATTTATGCAATATCAAAGCATTAAAAGCATAATTATAACAATGCTTATTACACACGAACTTACCTCGGATGCTGAAACAGTGAATCGAGTCGATTAGTCGATAACTTTATCTTTTCCCCGATCCAAGTCTGTATTATGCTTTTCCTGATCTAATTATATTCAAAATTAACTTATTCAATCATCTATTCATTCAATTTAGTCCAAAATACACTTTAAAACACATTTACACTTTTGCCCTACAAATTTCACATTTTTCACAATTTAGTCTGTATTTCACAAAATCACAAATTAATGAAATTCAAGACTAACCCATTCTAGCTGAATTACTATAATGCCCCTAGAAGCCCATAATTTTCATTTATTCATACTTTTAACCACTACATTTCACATTTTTCTCAATTTAATCCCTTTTTGACATTTTTGTCAAAAATCACATTACAAAAACTATTAATCTAACATCAAACCTTCTAAATCTATCATAAATAGTCAAATTACTCAAGCATTCAACAAAGTAAACATTCAAATACTTTAACAGTTTTGAAATCGGAAATACAGGCTAGCTAGATTACGAAGCAACGATCTCAAAAACGTAAAAATCATTAAAAACCGAGCAAAAATTGTACCTCAATCAAGGATCCAAATAGCCGAACCTCAAAGGAAAAAATTAGCTATTCTTTCTTCTTAGTTTCAGCAAGAAGATGATGATAATCTAACTAAATTTAACTTTTGTTTTATTTAATTAACTTTTATTTACTAAATACCAATTTTAACCTTAAAAACATTTAATAACTACACCAAAAACCACTCCACTATCATCCATTAATTATCAAATGGGTTAATTACCACTTAAGGAACTTTACTTTAAGGTTCTATAGCTATTTCACACCTTTAGCTAATAGAACAACACTTTTGCATTTTACGCGATTTAGTCCTTTTTATCAAATTGACCAACTAAATGATAAAATTTCTTAACAAAATTTTCACACAATCATTCAATCATGCTGTAAGCATTAAAATAATAATAATATAAATATTTTGACCTCAGATTTGTGGTCCCAAAACCACTGTTCTGATCTGACTAAAAACGGGCTGTTACAACTCTCCCCCCTTAGGGATTTTCGTCCCCGAAAATCTTACCAGTGAATAGGATCGGGTATTGTTTTCTCATAGCATCCTCGGGTTCCCATGTAGCTTATTCAACCCCGTGTCGATGCCATAATACTTTCACTAATGCAATTTTCTTATTTCTCAGCTCTTTGACCTCACGAGCTAAAATTCAAATCGATTCTTTATCAATATCCATATTGAGATGCAATTTAGTGTCAATCAGCTCCCCAGTAATATCCTCACTTTGTTCTTTATTATTTAAGTTTTTAATCTAGCCATGAAGCCTTTTTGATACCCCACTTGCTCCCCTCTTAGTTCGCTTTTCCCAACTTTGTAACCCTTCACAAAGAAAAGTGAGACGGGTCGATATATCACCATGGCTCTCCCCCCACAACCTCTGAATTTCCCCCTTACATGATTACTCTAAAGTCCCCCAACATTCAAACTTGAATATTCTTTTTAAAGGCCTATGCCTCCACTATTTGTATTAATTAGTAGAGGACAATGGTCAGAAAATAAATGTGGCAAATGTTTAATTGAGAAATGTGGAAACACTTTGCACCATATTGAATTAGCAACACCTCTGTCCAATCTTTTTTTGAATGTTATTTGTTGGAAAATTACCTATTTCCCATGTGAATCAAGGTCTTTCATACCCTAAGTCCACCAATTGGCATTCTAGTAACGTATTTCAGAATGCATCCATCCTTCCCTCCTCTCGTGGCAAGCCTTTGTTCTTCTTAATGGAACATAAGATCTCATTAACACTCTACAAACCATCCAAGGTAAGATTTGGTCCTGACCAAGCCCTTTTAAAAGGTTCCACGACTCTTCTATACATCTCACATCGGGAGAGCCATAAAAACTAGTAATATAGTTATGTTCACAATGAAACACTTGGTAAGTATTTCGAGTATTGTACCCAAGGGATTAAAAAGATTAGAAATTATCATTAAATTAATTATAGAAAATAACTACTAATATAATCGAGTCACGAATTAGTAGTATTGATCCAAATTAACATATTAATTAAACTAATTAAATTAACTATCTTAAATTATCCTGTTGGAATTTCATATTCTTAGTGTCAACGATGGGAGCCTCTAGCCTATGATTGATTAAATCTCTAATTATCTAATTAAATAATTGGTTATTTTTTTATTAAGTTATTTACCACCATTAGTTAAGAATACCCTCTTGATTTCATCTTCACCAAGAATTACCACCTAAGCCAACCTTCCAGTCTCTTCCTAAGCATACAGATATCTTTCTAGCCTCACTGCATGACACAAGTTATACTAAGCATACAGGATACCCTCACAGTTTCACCTGTCTAGATATTCTACCAGGGGTTTCACTCCCTAATATACTAAGTACTCTTGAATAAATAACCAATTTCAAATAAATAATCAGTTAAAAATAAATTAGTTAAATAATCAAATCATGTAAGATACAAATAAAGCACTAGAAATTATTTTAATATTCATACAATTGTTAGTTGATCAGGTTAACGAAATATAAATAAAAGAATCAAAGAGTAAAGAGAATGCTCAAGAATTAATATATTGAAGAGTGAGTTGTGAACAATCTTTGCTCGCAAATGTCTTCACATCGGGATAGGATTTCTCGACTACGAAAAATAAACTAAAACTACACTAAAGAAAAACTAAATAAAATAAAAGTAGTCTATTTGAATCTCTTTGTTTTATGCCATAATTTGTGTACATGAGCCTCGTTATGCCTGATATTCCCATGAAACTAATAAATGCGAGATATCAAACACCATCTTATAATCTTGTCAAATAGGACCACTGAAGTCATCATTGCTTGTGACCCACGTTCAGGCTACATCTCAACACAAGGCCGTTATGTTGCAACACAAGAGGCGACACGATAGTCATTTTGTTGGCTTGAAAGTTCTTGTCGTGCTTTTGTGGCTTGTGAAGCTTGTGCAAAACTCGTCCCAAGTTCTTACGTCAATTGGGCTTTGAATTAAGCATCTTGTACACTTAAATACATAAATTAAACCTATCTAAGGCCCGTGTCGGCCTAATAGGTCACTAACAGCAAAAAATGTGTAAAAAACTTCTTTTATTAACTTTTACTACTTAGTTACTAACTATTGAAAATGTAATAATTAATATGATGAGTATATGTGCATATTACATGAAATTAGGAATGGAGGACGGAGGAGTTCCGTTGGAGATAGTGGCAATTTTATCGTTAAGAAATTTCATTAACAAATTTTAGCTAAAGGTGTAAATTTATATTGGAGTTCCATTTACAGTATGATAGAATAATTGTGTGGAAATTTCGTTAAGAAATTTTATCGTTTGAATGCTTAATTCGATAAAAAGGATTAAATCACGTAAAGTGTAAAACTTGTGTTCTTTTAACTAAATGTGTCTAATAGCTATGGAACGTTAAAGTTAAGGTCCTTTAGTGGTAATTAGACCATTATAAATGTTAGTGGACATTTATGGACTTATATTAAGTAATTTTAATGAATTATATATAAGGTTAAAATGGTAATTTATAAAAATAACTTAGTAAAAATAAAACAAACATAAAATTATCTTTTTTTGTCATCATCTTCAACCGAAATTAAGTTAAGAATATGTCCATGGAAGCTATTATAGTTTGAAAACTTCAAGCTTAATTTGGTGAGTGATTTTTGTCTCGTTTCTTTTTATGTTTTTGAGATCGTTGTAACTTAGTCTAGCTAGCCCAGGGACTAATTTGCAAAACTATTAAAGTTTTAGGGTTTTTCCATTGATGAATCTATATGTTTTTTATGTTTAGTGGTAGAAAATGCATGCTTGTTGTTAGATAAACAATATTTGTTAAGTGATTTTTATTAAAATGTCCAATTAGGGATTAAATTGTGAAATGTGTAATTTTTGGGTTTAAATTGTGAAATAAATAAAGATATGAACTGCTAGGGACCTAATTGAAATTCAGCTAGCATGGGTTGTGGTTAAATTGCATAAATTTGTGATTTTATGAAATAAGGACTAAATTATAAAAATGTGAAATATTAGGGGTAAAAGTGTAATGTGGCTTTAAAGTGTATTTTGATTAAATTGAATAGCGAGTGTAACACCCCTTACCCGTATTCAACGTCGGAACAGGGTACGAGGCATTATCAGACATAAACACAAGCAAACATACATTTTCGAGTCATAAATTTTAGTCCAAATTAAAACTTTTTGCATTTAATCATAAAGTCCTTAATACGAGCCTACGAGGCCCAAAACATGCTTTGGAAGTGTTTTGGGACTAAACCGAGAACTTTAGAAAATTTTACAAAAACTTAGAAAGTTTTTCACAGAACAAGGGTCACACGCCTGTGTGGCTTGGGACACGCCCGTGTGGGCAGGCCGTGTGGTCACACACGCCCGTGTCCCAACCTCGTGTAACTCTCTGACTTGTAACTCATGACCAAATTGAGCTCACACGGCCAAGTCACACGTCTGTGTGCTAGGCCGTGTGGAAAATTAATTTTCATACATTAGGTGCAGACTTCACACGACCAGGGCACACGCCTGTGTTCGAGGCCGTACAGTCCACATGGCTGAGACACACGCCCGTGTCTCTGCCCGTGTGCTCAATTCTAAGCATTCTGTTTCTCAAAATTAGGGTGCAGGGGACACACGGCTGGAACACGTGCCTATGGGGCAAGCCGTGTTTCACACACGGTGTAGACACACGCCCGTGTGCCTACCCGTCTGGACAAAAATAAGGCTATTTACCAAGCCATTTTGACACCCTTTAAATCACACACCTACACAACATAACACATCACCAACCCAAGCATATACATACAACCAAACATCCACAACCAAGACATCAACACATCATTCATGAAAGGCATCATCATATGAATATCCTTATACCAATATTAGCCAATTTCAAATGGCCTTATACAAAACGAACTTTCAACCAATATAAGCCAACACATTTGGCCAATCAATTATGACACATAGCAAAATAACCAAGTCCCCTATACATGCCATAACTCAAAATGTTGAATTCATTGGTACCAAAATAATTGTTGATAGTGTGAGTGGATCTCCTACGTCCCTGAACCCCGAGCTAGCTTGGTGACACTATAAGACAAGGGAAAGAAAGGGGAGTAAGCTATATAGCTTAGTAAGTTCCTATGCAAATAATAAGCATCATAACCACACATTTAACATATAATTAACATGATGAAAATTAGCATGAATGTTATTACAATTTCATAGTCATAACTTACTCAATCACAACCTTACTAAGGGTTCAGCACATATCGAGCTCATTACATATAATTTTTACGTACATACCTATACTAATTCGCAACATAACCATAGTCTTTCACAACTTTGACATTCCCGTTAAACACTCAGAATATTAACTGATACTCAAAAATCTTGCACATAAGTTCCATATATGTAGCCAAAGCTACCTCATATCTCATAATACATATAGGCTCACTTTCGAGCTATTCACGTGCCTGCTCACACAAGCTGTCAGTTAAGACGTAGCTACTGTAACAGCCCGATTTAGACCATAGTCGGAACAGTGGTTTCGAGACCACAAATCTGAGGTCGAAAAAAAATATTTTTAATATTATTTTTTATGTTTATAATATGTGATTGAGCATGTGTGAAAATTTGGTGTGAAAATTTTATCGATTGTGTGTCGAATTATGGAAAAGGACTTAATCGCTTAAATTGTAAAAGCTGTGTGCTGATTGTTAAAGTGCCTAATTGTTGTTGTCTTTGTAAATTGGAGGATTTATGTTGTAAATATCCCATTTTACAAAGTAGTGGACGGCAATGGACTAAATTAACCTTATAATATATGTTTTATGTATTATTTAGTAAAGGCTAAATAGGTAAAACAATAATAATGTTAATATAGGTTATAATATATCAAATTAAAATAAGAAAGTGGCTATTATTCTCCATCTTCCACCGAAAATAAGAACCAAAGAAGAGAGTTTGAAGCTTTGTTATATTCGGCTAGGGCTTAGTTTGATTGAGGTAAGTTTTTTACTCGGTTTTTGATAATTTCTACGTTTTTGTAATCGTTGCTTCGTGCTCTACAAAACCCATGCTTAAATTTTGTGAATTGATGATGAATTTGAAATTTACCATGGATGAATTCATGAGCTTTGTTAAGTTTGATGATGAAATATGAAAGATATGTGATAGATTAACATATTTTGTCTTTGAATTTTTAGTGAAATTGAGTAATTTGGACTTAATTGAGAAAATAATATTTTGAGGGACTAAAATGTGAAATAAACGAAATGTGTGGACTTGCATTGAGCATGGGAATATTCAGCTAGGCATGGGTGAAGTGAAATTTTGTGTATTTTGTGATTTTGTGAAATAGGGACTAAAGTGCCGAAATGTGAGAATGTGAGGGCTATTTTGTAAAATGCCCTAAATATGTGTGTTTGGACTAAATTGAATGAACTGGTGATTGAATGAGTTAAATTTGAATATGTATAGACCAAGAAAGGAGAGATTCGGATCGAGATCGAGGCAAAAACAAAGTACTCGATTGATCGACTAGTTTCAGTATTTCGACGTCTGAGGTAAGTTCGGATATAATACATGTTGTTAAAATATGTTTTAGTATTATGGAATGAATATATATATGATTATGAGATTAAAAATTCTATGTGCAGAATTGAATTAGAGGGCACTAAGTGTGCGTAATTGAAATTGAAATTGAGATAAATAGCACTGTGTGTGCGAAGTTATGAAAGCTTCGGCTTATTGATTTGGCACTGTGCGTTCGATACTGAGATAAGTTGGTTAGAAAGAATAGGCACTAAGTGTGTGATGACGAATATGCTTTGGCTACGAATTTGGCACTAAGTGTGCGATTAAATTAAACGAATAACAAAGGTTGATCGAAATGTAATATCGAGCATTGAGTAGCTTGGAAGTTGAATAACTATGTGTTGGCTAAGGTATGTATTGAAACTTTGTGGTTGATGAGATTGTATATGAATTTATGAATGGTTGAATAAGTATTTTAGCTATGGATGATATGGTATGTATATTTGAGAATTGATCTATGTGATGGATTTACTTGTTTAATGAGTTTGGTTTGTTAATTTGAATGTATTATGTTACAAACTTACTAAGCTTTTGAGCTTATTGTGTGATATGTTTCTCTGTTTTACAGTGTCAGTAAAGCTAGCTCAGATCTGGGGATCGTCAGTGACTCAATCACACTATCGGCTAACTATTTTGGTACTTTTGAAAGATGTATATATTTGGTATATGGCATGTATAGGCTAGTGGTTATGGTATGTTTTATAATGTTTGGACCTTGCCATGTGATATGGCTTGGATGTTGAATGTTGATGGTTTATATGTGAAGCTATGGAAATGATGAAAGTGGTATGAAATAGTGAGAATGGAATTGGTATAATTCATGCTTGAATTTGTCGATGAGAATGGCATTTTAAGTGTGAATTTGTGGTATAACTAGATGATGCTTAGTTATATGAATTGAGTTGTGAACATGATGTTTTGGATGGATTTATTTGGGTAGGAATTGAGTATGGAAATAAATGATGTAATAGATGATTAGTTGGTGCTTGAAATGGTAGGTTGTGGTTGCATTTAGGACATGAAATGGTATTGGTTTGATGCATATAGGTGATTCCAAAGTGTGGATGGTAATTTGGCCTTGAAAATGGCCTATAATTGCCCACACGGTTGAGCACACGGGCGTGTGGCTCGATCGTGTCCTTCGAGGTTGTGTTTCAAAACAAGTCAGGCTCGACCACGGGCTGAACACACGGGCGTGTGTGTAACGTCCTCGAAAGGGCCTATGCATTTTCAGTTTAATTGTACGAAATGACAAGTCTTAAGCACTATGAATAATTTTTTGGTATTTTTGGAATTCTAGAAATGCATAGAAATGGAAATGAACATTTTGGAAACTTGAACATTTTGGAAACTTGAACAATTTTTGAAACACAACATTTTTGGAAATGTTTCAAAAATGGAAAGTGAACATTTCGAAACACGGAAATGTAAGAAAAATGGCAAGTTACAGAGCCGATCGAAAATTTTAGGAAACTTGGAAATGACCCTAAAATGATGAGTTTTAAAGTTTAGAATAGGAAATTAAGGCAAGGGGGCCTTAAAGGTAAAAGTTGGTAAAATTTGACACACAAACAGGCTTGGAAAAGTGGCCTGGAGATGCCACTTAGGGCCTCTGGAAATGGCGCCACATGCAAGGTGTTGGGCCTGAGTTCGAGTCACTTGGGAAGCAAATAATGAAGGCTATATTTTTGCTTCCAGAAGGCTGAGGTGGACGGCACATGCTTCTAGAAATAAAGGTGTTTTATTCTCATTAAAATGTGAATAATAAGTGATAAATGAAGGATTTTCTTTTAATATAATTATTGAGGAGATAAAAGATGGATTAAACACTTTTATTTTTAATAAAAGAGATAATATTATCACAAGGAAGAGTGGTGGCCAAGACAAGGACTCTTGGCCTAGTAATTTCGGCTAAAGGAGGAGAGTTAGGCTATTCTCTCATCTTTTTCCTAAGTGTGCCGAAAATTCCCTAGCCCCTCTTTCTCTCTGCCGAAATTTTTCCTAAGCAAAACTCCATCTTTTCCTCTCCTCTCCTTTGCTATTGTCGAGCCAAAACACTCTTTGATCCCTGTTAAATCTCCATAGCCGAATCTCTGTGACTCTAGGCAAGGAAGCAATCGGTTAAAGGCATTAAAGGTAAGGTTAAGCTATTCAAATTCTTTTCTTTGCTAGTTGCCGAAAGAGAAGGGTCTAATCCCTATTCTTGTTTTTTTGGCCGAATCTGCGAGGGGTCTCTCAGGTTTCTACAATTGTTGAAAACAAGGATCAAGGATCTAAGGTGAGATAAGTATATATTTGGTCGAAGGTTACGTTTTATATGTTAGATCTAACATATGAATTATAGGAATTTCGATATCACTAAAGGGAGCAAGGAATCGATTTTTGAGATCTCATCTCAAGGTAAGTGGTTATAATCGGCCAAGGTTCTTTCTTAAATGTCTAGATCTATTTGTTTTAATCAGAGACTAATCAAATCAGTGGATTTAATGGTTAGCCGAATTCAAGGGAAGAACACAAATCTTCGGGATTTGGTTATCAATCAAATCGGCAAACAAGGTAAGTGTTAGTAATATCATTCCTAGTAGGATTTGGTTTTAAAATCGAAAAGGTTATTAATATGTTTATGTATGGTGGGCCGAATATAGGAATTAACAGATCTAAGGCCTAGATCGGGATTTTCGGGATCTCAAGGAATCTATTAAGCAAATCAGGTGTGTACTCACACTAACTTTCGATATATCATATGGCAATTATTTTTAATATATGAATATGCATAAGAATGTGAATGTGGCTAAATACCATAAATGTGGTAAAAGTACCCAGGTACGTTTCCTACTTTTGATAGGATTATGAATATGTATATTGTTACATGTGAATAATGAGAAATTAAGTATGTTATGCATGATGATAAAATATATGGGGCATTCGGGATATATGTGAAAGGGGAAGAAGGTGTTGACTTCGGTCTCACCAACGAAATATGGTGACTACGGTCACAAAATTTGAATATGGTAACTTCGGTTACATTATCTGAATTTGGTAACTTCGGTTACATTATTTGAATATGGTGTCTAATGACACAAATTATATGGGCGATGAGCACGTCGACTGCAGCGACTGCCTTCGATGGTGTGTAGCGGATGGAGGGTTGACTTAGTAGTCCCCACGGTGTGATTGGCAGGTACGGGTGGTGTGTAGCGGATGGACAAATAGGCTTGGGTTTGGGTTGCATCATTCTTTTTATGAATATGTCTTTGATATGAACATGTATGCCTGAATTGTTGAATGTTAGTTTGTGTACACATTGAGTCTGTTGACTCACCCCGTTGGGGAATATTTTTCAGGAGATGATCAGTAATGGGCCGGGTCGGCAGGAGCTAAAGGTGGCCATGCATAGCAAGGAAAGACTTTTATTATTTGGGACTGTTATTTATATTAAGTACTTAAATTTTATTATTTTTGGGTTTGATTGATGTAATAAGGCCATAAGGCCCAAGTGAATTTCTTTATTTCTTTTTGCTTTACTACTAGATATTATGTCACGAACTAATTTGGATGTAAGTAAGGACAAAGTTACTTTTCTTAAAAATGAACTCAAAAATTCTTTTGTCACCTTAATTAAATTGGATTTATAAAATTAAATAAATGGGTTTTTAATCTAAGCCCAACCCAAAATGAAATTTTCCTAAAAATACATGAATTTTCTCTAAGAAACAAAGAATTTTGAAACCGGTTTACTCAAGGAACATACCAGATCCGGTTCAGGCTCGTGGGCTGGGTGTGGGGTGTTTGATTTGGTATCGAGCCCGATTTTAAACTCTCGGCTGTGGGCTAAGGCCCAAAACGTTTTTAATTCGAGCCCAAATGATTTTCTTTAAAATAAAGCAGGTGTTCCGGCATGGCACCTAAGTCTCCGACCCGCAGTCCACCAGGTAAGTACCCTAACTTTATGTGTGATTCTGTGATTTATGTAGAAAAGGCATGGAACGTAGAATAGAATGATAGGAACATGAACCTTAGGACTAGATTACTCAAACACAGAACCACATAAGACTTAAGGCACTAAACAAACCTATGGCTAAGTCACAGAGCTAGGGTGTGGTAACCCCTGTACGCATGTCTAGGATTGGATCCGGAAGAGCACAGTATTTAAGCGATCCCTAGTGACTCACCTCCTCTTCGCAGGAATCCTACCTGGTGCGTAGCTTCGGTTCACCCTAACTCAGAGGGCTCAGCGGTGTGGCAACCTCTGTGCGCATGTCTAGGAATGGTTTCGATGGGAGCTTGGTATTTAAGCAGTCCGCGTGACTCACCTCCTCTCCATTCGAATCCTACCTGGTCCGTAGCTTTGGTTCACCCTGACCAAAGAGGGTTCGGTCATAGGCTAAACCTAATGACTAAAACCCGAAAGGGAACTAGCCATGTTTTTTAAAAAAAAAAAAGAAGAACCCATAAAGTTTTACAACTTTTGGAATATCCCTAACTTACTAAATTTTACCAATTTACCCTGATTTATGGAAAATTACCAAAATACCCCCGTGGTCAAAAATTACCGAAACGCCCTGGATTCCAAATTTTTCTTTCCCAAAATTACCCCAGAACTTTAAAATTTCCAAAATACTTTTGACAAGATCACCGAGGAGCTTTCTGTTTGAAAAATTACGAAAATGCCCCTGTAGGATAAAATTACAAAAATACCCCTGGGTAGTGGAAAAACAATAACAATGAAAACTACAACATTTCTCTGAATGAATGAAAGTTCATAATTGTTTGATGGATGAATGAATGAATGAATGACTGTGTGCTTGTGTGAATACGAAAGAACCACTCCTAAAACTCTTTTCATAAAACTCCTTCGCGGATAATAAGTGGAACAATGACTAATCCATAAAACTTTTTAATCGGATCTCGACGCTAGAAATGAGCTCCAGAGGGCGTGGTCGTCGTGGGCGAGGTAGAGGAAGGATGATCGTGTGTCGAAACCCGTTAGATCGGGCCGGGTTACGACAATGAGATACCACCACCACCACCACCCCCAGTTGTTAATGTGGGCGGCAAGCTCGGGACGGGGAAGATGCTATGTCGCGGTATGTCTTTGCGAGTTTTGGAATTGGTGGTGGTGAGGGTGGAAATTCGGGAACCGGAAATCACGTGCTGAACGACTCAGAGCTAATGGAGTGAGATGTTTCGTGGAGTGTCGGGAGTGGCACCCGATCTGGTGAGTGCTCGGTTGGAGGCGACGGAGCGCATCATGGATGAGCTCGACCACCCCGAGGAGAAGTTGAAAGGAATGGTGGCACCGTTACGCGATGAAGCATATCGGTGGTGGTTAAGCGTGCGAGATGGGGCTATGGCGGAGGATCGACACAGGAATATGTTAAGGAGGCATTCCGGAAGAAATATGTAGGAACCAGGTATACTGACGAGCAAAGAAAAGCTTTTACGGGCTAGTTCAAGGAACAAGTCCGTAGCGAGAATATGAGGTAGAATTTACGAGGTTGAGCCGTTATGCTCGAGGGTAGTAGCGATCGAACATGAACAGCGTGTCCGGTTTGAGGACGGACCGAGAGACGACACGAGATCTGTTGATAGCACCGCATCGGGAGCGGGAGTTCTCTTCTTTGGTGGAAAAGGCCAAGGTGGCCGAGGGAATTAAAGATGCTACCAAGCAGGCGGGGGACAAGAATAAGCCTAAGAGAGGTTTTGGACCATCTGGAAAGGGTCATAAGAGGCCTAGGGTTGATGGGCCACGAAATCAACAAGCTGAGTGCGGCCGGCGATCACGCCCTTGTGAGCATTGTGGAAAGAAGCACTTGGGAGAGTGCTGGAGAAAGACGGGTGGATGTTTCAAATGTGGATCCAAGGACCATATGCTTAAGGATTGTCCCAAACAACCAGAGGAGAGCCAACCGGTAGTTCAGAATGCTAGCGAGACCGGTAGAGGCGGACAGCGACCTCGGCCAGGGTCGTGGTTCGGCTAACAGAGGTAATGGTGCTTGGCGAGGCCGTGGAGCACAGGGGCGAGGTGCTACTAGTCTGCGAAGCAAGGCAACCGGGATTAGTTTATGCGGTTCGCCGAAGGGAGGATGGTGACGCACCGGATGTAATAACTGGTACGTTCTTCATTTTTGACAAACCCTATTTTGCTCTGATTGATGTGGGCTCGACCCATTCTTATGTTGCATGTGGTGTAGTGGAAACACTAGGCCTAGACTCAGAACTCTCTGATAGACAGATGACTGTAGTAAGCCCATTAGGCAAAACCGTAGTGGTAGACAAGATCTTTCGGAATGTACCCCTAGAGATTCAGGGAGTAAACTTTCGGGCTGACTTAATGGAACTACCCTTCGGGGAGTTTGAACTTATACTTGGAATGGATTGGTTAGTAGAACACCGAGCCGTGTTGGATTGTGCGGCTAAACGGATGGAGCTAAGAACCCCGGAGGATAAAGTGGTAGCTATGATCGGAGAAAGGAGGAACTACTTGTCTAACGTGGTTTCGGCGCTGAAGGCCGAGAAGATGGTTAAGAAGGGGTGTAAGGCATTCTTAGCCTTCATTAGTATGATAGGTGGGAAGGAGGAAGGTATTAATGGAGTTAGGACGGTAAGGGACTTCGTGGATGTATTTCCAGAGGAATTACCAGGAATACCCCCAGATAGGGAGGTGGAATTTGGGATAGATTTGCTACCAGGAACAGCTCCTGTGTCAATTGCTCCATACCGAATGGCGCCAAAGGAGTTAGTTGAGCTCAAGGCTCAGATCCAAGAATTGTTGGATCGTGGGTTCATTCGACCCAATGTGTCTCCATGGGGAGCACCAGTCCTGTTTGTGAAGAAGAAGGATGGAACTATGCGTATGTGCATAGACTACCGTCAGTTGAATAAACTGACCATCAAGAACAAGTATCCTTTGCCAAGGATAGACGACTTGTTCGATCAGATTTGAAAGGGGCAGTTGTGTTCTCGAAGATAGACCTAAGGTCGGGATATCACCGATTAAAGGTGAAGGAGGCGGATATCCACAAGGCGGCCTTTAGGACAAGGTACAAACCATTTTGAGTTTGTGGTGATGCCGTTTGGGTTGTGAAACGCCCCACCGCATTCATGGATATGATGAATCGGGTTTTCCAACCCTATTTGGATGGGTTCGTCGTGGTGGTGTTCGTCGACAATATTTTGGTGTATTCAAGGTCGGAGGAGGAGCATGATGAGCATCTCCGAGTGGTGTTGGAAGTGTTAAGGGTAAAGAAGCTTTATGCCAAATTCAGCAAGTGTGAATTTTGGCTAAAGGAGGTGGCATTCTTAGGACATGTGGTATCATGAGAAGGAATAAGAGTGGACCCTAGGAAGATCGAGCGGTGTTGGAATGGAAACCACCTAGGTCCGTGGTGAAATCTGAAGTTTCTTAGGCTTAGCAGGCTATTACGGAAGGTTTGTGGAAGGGTTCTCGTCAATGGCGCGCCTTTGACAAAGTTGCTAAGGAAGGAAGTACCCTTTGAATGGACTAGTAAGCAACGGAGAGCTTTGATAAGCTCAAGAAGGTCTTGTGGAAGCTCCAGTGTTAATTCAGCCAGAGGCGGGCAAGGATTTCGTAGTATATTGTGACGCCGCATTACGGGGTTAGGTTGTGTACTAATGCGGGAAGGAAAAGTGGTCGCGTGTGCGTCTCGGCAATTAAGGCCTCATGAGGTTAACTACCCAACTCATGACTTGGAACTAGCGGCGGTGGTCTTTGCCCTTAAGGTTTGGAGGCACTACCTTTATGGAGAAAGGTCGATTATCTACACGGACCACAAGAGCCTTAAGTATTTGTTGACTCGAAGGAGTTGAACTTGAGGCAGCGAAGGTGGGTGGAATTACTAAAAGACTACGATTGTTCGATAGAATATCATCCGGGCAAGGCGAATGTGGTAGCCGATGCTCTGAGTAGGAAGGTTGTGTCAGATCTAAGGGCTTTGTTCGCTCACTTAAGTCTATATGATGATGGAAGCTTTGTTGGCGGAATTACAAGTCAAGCCCACATGGCTGAATGAGGTGAAAGAGGGCCAGTTGGCAGATAAGGATCTAATTGCTAAGTTACAGCAAGTACAGAACGGAGAAGTAAAGGATTATGGCGTCATTGATGGTGGAGTACTGTGCTACAAAGGAAAACTCTGCATGCCGAGGGACAGTGAGTTGAGACAAAGGATTCTTCGGGAAGCGCATGGTAGCCCCTATGCTATGCATCCCGGAGGCATTAAGCTGTATAGAGATTTAAGAGAACAATTTTGGTGGCCTGATCTTAAGCGGGAAGTGACAAAATTCGTGGGAAAGTGTCTGACGTGTCAGCAAGTCAAGGCTGAACACCAAGTTCAATCAGGATTACTTCAACCAATTGAGATTCCCCAATGGAAGTGGGAAAAGATTACCATGGACTTCGTTAGTGGGCTTCCCCTTACGCCTACTAAGAAGGACTCGGTATGGGTGATAGTGGACCGTTTGACCAAGACCGCGCACTTTATTCCGGTGAAGGTTGATTATTCTCTCCAGAAATTAGCCAAGCTATATGTGGCGGAGATCGTAAGGTTGCATGGAGTACCAGTATCGATCATCTCCGATCGAGACCCAAGGTTTACGTCTCGATTTTGGAAGGCACTCCATCAAGCTTTAGGCACTAAGTTAGACTTCTCAATGGCTTTTCATCCACAATCGAGACAGGCGATCACGAACGGGTTATACAAGTGTTGGAGGATATGTTGAGAGGCTGTGTGGTGGATTTTCGAGGAAGTTGGGAAGATTACTTGCCTTTAGCTGAGTTCGCCTACAACAACAGCTATCAGGCAAGCATACGGATGGCACCATACGAAGCATTGTACAGTAGGAAGTGTAGAACACCTACTTGTTGGACCGAGTTAGGAGAACGTCGAGTTTTGGGTCCAGTTAGTGGTAAACGGAAGAGAAAGTTGAGTTAATTCGGGACACGATTGAAGGAAGCCTCTGATAGGCAAAAGTCGTACGCCGACCTTAAGCGGAAGGAGATAGGGTTTGAAGTGGGAGACCAAGTGTTCCTAAAGGTCTCACCTTGAAAGAAGGTAATGAGGTTCGGTCGCAAAGGGAAGCTAAGCCCAAGGTTTATAGGGCCCTATAGAGTATTGAAACGAGTTGGACCAGTGGCATACCAGCTAGAATTACCGCCAGAGTTGCAGCAAATGCATAATGTTTTCCATGTGTCCATGTTACGTCGTTACCGATCGGATCCGTCCCATGTGGTACCAATTGGAGAGGTGGAGCTAAAGCCGGACTTATCCTACGAGGAAGAACCGATTCGAATCTTGGAACGTGATGTGAAAGTACTACGAAGGAAGTCAGTGCCTCTAGTCAAAGTATTATGGCGCAATCATGGATCGGAAGAAGCTTCGTGGGAGTCAGAAGAGACAATGCGACAGCAATACCCTCAGTTATTTAGTTAGGAAATTTCGAGGACGAAATTTTGTTTAAGGGGGGTAGAACTGTAACGTCCTCGAAAGGGCCTATGCATTTTCAGTTTAATTGTACGAAATGACAAGTCTTAAGCACTATGAATAATTTTTTGGTATTTTTGGAATTCTAGAAATGCATAGAAATGGAAATGAACATTTTTGGAAACTTGAACATTTTTGGAAACTTGAACAATTTTTGGAAACCTGAACATTTTGGAAATGTTTCAAAATGGAAAGTGAACATTTCGAAACACGAAATGTAAGAAAAATGGCAAGTTACTGAGCCGATCGAAAATTTTAGGAAACTTGGAAATGACCCTAAAATGATGAGTTTTAAAGTTTAGAATAGGAAATTAAGGCAAGGGGGCCTTAAAGGTAAAAGTTGGTAAAATTTGACACACAAACATGCTTGGAAAAGTGGCCTGGAGATGCCACTTAGGGCCTCTGGAAATGGCGCCACATGCAAGGTGTTGGGCCTGAGTTCGAGTCACTTGGGAAGCAAATAATGAAGGCTATATTTTTGCTTCCAGATAAATTTTGAGGTGGACGGCACATGCTTCTAGAAATAAAGGTGTTTTATTCTCATTAAAATGTGAATAATAAGTGATAAATGAAGGATTTTCTTTTAATATAATTATTGAGGAGATAAAAGATGGATTAAACACTTTTATTTTTAATAAAAGAGATAATATTATCACAAGGAAGAGTGGTGGCCAAGACAAGGACTCTTGGCCTAGTAATTTCGGCTAAAGGAGGAGAGTTAGGCTATTCTCTCATCTTTTTCCTAAGTGTGCCGAAAATTCCTAGCCCCTCTTTCTCTCTGCCAAAATTTTCCTAAGCAAAACTCCATCTTTTCCTCTCCTCTCCTTTGCTATTGTCGAGCCAAAACACTCTTTGATCCTGTTAAATCTCCATAGCCGAATCTCTGTGACTCTAGGCAAGGAAGCAATCAGATTAAAGGCATTAAAGGTAAGGTTAAGCTATTCAAATTCTTTTCTTTGCTAGTTGCCGAAAGAGAAGGGTCTAATCCTATTCTTTTTTTTTGGCCGAATCTGCGAGGGTCTCTCAGGTTTCTACAATTGTTGAAAACAAGGATCAAGGATCTAAGGTGAGATAAGTATATATTTGGTCGAAGGTTACGTTTTATATGTTAGATCTAACATATGAATTATAGGAATTTCGATATCACTAAAGGGAGCAAGGAATCGATTTTGAGATCTCATCTCAAGGTAAGTGGTTATAATCGGCCAAGGTTCTGTCTTAAATGTCTAGATCTATTTGTTTTAATCGAGACTAATCAAATCGAGTGGATTTAATGGTTAGCCGAATTCAAGGGAAGAACACAAATCTTCGGGATTTGATTATCAATCAAATCGGCAAACAAGGTAAGTGTTAGTAATTCCATTCCTAGTAGGATTTGGTTTTAAAATCGAAAAGGTTATTATTATGTTTATGTATGGTGGGCCGAATATAGGAATTAATGTGATCTAAGGCCTAGATCGGGATTTTCGGGATCTCAAGGAATCTATTAAGCAAATCAGGTGTGTACTCACACTAACTTTCGATATATCATATGGCAATTATTTTTAATATATGAATATGCATAAGAATGTGAATGTGGCTAAATACCATAAATGTGGTAAAAGTACCCAGGTACGTTTCCTACTTTTGATAGGATTATGAATATGTATATTGTTACATGTGAATAATGAGAAATTAAGTATGTTATGCATGATGATAAAATATATGGGGCATTCGGGATATATGTGAAAGGGGAAGAAGGTGTTGACTTCGGTCTCACCAACGGAATATGGTGACTACGGTCACAAAATTTGAATATGGTAACTTCGGTTACATTATCTGAATTTGGTAACTTCGGTTACATTATTTGAATATGGTGTCTAATGACACAAATTATATGGGCGATGAGCACGTCGACTGCAGCGACTGCCTTCGATGGTGTGTAGCGGATGGAGGGTTGACTTAGTAGTCCCCACGGTGTGATTGGCAGGTACGGGTGGTGTGTAGCGGATGGACAAATAGGCTTGGGTTTGGGTTGCATCATTCTTTTTATGAATATGTCTTTGATATGAACATGTATGCCTGAATTGTTGAATGTTAGTTTGTGTACACAATGAGTCTATTGACTCACCCCGTTGGGGAATATTTTTCAGGAGATGATCAGTAATGGGCCGGGTCGACAGGAGCTAAAGGTGGCCATGCATAGCAAGGAAAGACTTTTATTATTTGGGACTGTTATTTATATTAAGTACTTAAATTTTATTATTTTTGGGTTTGATTGATGTAATAAGGCCATAAGGCCCAAGTGAATTTCTTTATTTCTTTTTGCTTTACTACTAGATATTATGTCACGAACTAATTTGGATGTAAGTAAGTACAAAGTTACTTTTCTTAAAAATGAACTCAAAAATTCTTTTATCACCTTAATTAAATTGGATTTATAAAATTAAATAAATGGGTTTTTAATCTAAGCACAACCCAAAACGAAATTTTCCTGAAAATACACGAATTTTCTCTAAGAAACAAAGAATTTTGAAACCGGTTTACTCAAGGAACATACCAGATCCGGTTCAGGCTCGTGGGCTGGGTGTGGGGTGTTTCAGTTTGGTATCAGAGCCCAATTTTAAACTCTCGGCCTATGGGCTAAGGCCCAAAACGTTTTTAATTCGAGCCCAAATGATTTTCTTTAAAATAAAGCAGGTGTTCCGGCATGGCACCTAAGTCTTTGACCCGCAGTCCACCATGTAAGTACCCTAACTTTATGTGTGATTCTGTGATTTATGTAGAAAAGGCATGGAACGTAGAATAGAATGATAGGAACATGAACCTTAGGACTAGATTACTCAAACACAGAACCACATAAGACTTAAGGCACTAAACAAACCTATGGCTAAGTCACGAGCTAGGTGTGGTAACCCTCATGCGCATGTCTAGGATTGGATCCGGAAGAGCACGGTATTTAAGCGATCCTAGTGACTCACCTCCTCTTCGCAGAATCCTACCGTGCGTAGCTTCGGTTCACCCTAACTCGGAGGGCTCGCCGTGTGGCAACCTCTCATGCGCATGTCTAGGAATGGTTTCGATGGGAGCTTGGTATTTAAGCAGTCCGCGTGACTCACCTCCTCTCCATTCGAATCCTACCTGGTGCGTAGCTTTGGTTCACCCTGACCAAAGAGGGCTCGGTCATAGGCTAAACCTAATGACTAAAACCCGAAAGGGAACTAGCCATGTTTTAAAAAAAAAAAGAAGAACCCATAAAGTTTTACAACTTTTAGAATATCCCTAACTTACTAAATTTTACCAATTTACCCTGATTTATGGAAAATTACAAAAATACCCCCGAGGTTAAAAATTACCGAAACGCCCTGGATTCCAAATTTTTCTTTCCCAAAATTACCCCAGAACTTTAAAATTTCCAAAATACTTTTGACAAGATCACCGAGGAGCTTTCTGTTTGAAAAATTACGAAAATGCCCCTGTAGGATAAAATTACAAAAATACCCCTGGGTAGTGGAAAAACAATAACAATGAAAACTACAACATTTCTCTGAATGAATGAAAGTTCATAATTGTTTGATGGATGGATGAATGAATGAAAGACTGCGTGCTTGTGTGGACAAGTCAGTATGTATGCCCTGTTTTGACATGGCTTAGACACACGGACGTTTCTGAGGCCGTGGGAGGCACACGGCCTGCCCACACGGGCGTGTGACCTCTGTAACTTAAAAAAATGTTTGAATTTTGAAAATTTTTGTATGTGTTCGGTTTAGTCCCGAACCCCTTCTAACATGTGTTTAAGGTCTTGTAGACCTCATTAAGGGACTATATGTTTATATTTGGATATGTTTGATTGATGTTTAACTTTGTGTTGTGAAATGAATTTAAATGTTTCGAAATGATCGGCAATGCCTCTTAACCCTATTCTGGCGACAGTTTCAGGTTAGGGGTGTTACATTTTATTGGTATCAAAGCTACGGTTTAGTCGACTCTAGGACTAACGTAGCGCGTGTGAGTCTAGCTATACATGCCATATATATAATTGCGATAGTGTGATAAATCCTGACAGTTGAAAATGTGTTTTCGTATAGTAAATGGATCCCGAACGAGCAGTTGCTGATGATGTTGAGAGCAATGCGCCTGCTCCCGCTCAAGAGATAACGCCGGCCGAATCTAGGTCGATTGCTAGTAGTCAAGAGGGAGAGGCTAAGCAAGCCTTCTTCCGAATGATGAGTGAGTGGTTTTCGGAGTTCGTTAGAACAAATCCGGCTGCTCCACAACCTCCACCCCCACCAGTACCTATTGTGCCACAAGTGACAGATCCGATCCAATTGAATAAACCTCCTGTAGATAAAATCTGAAAGTATGGGGCCGAAGAGTTTAGGGCCACAACTTATGATGATGCCGAGCGAGCTGAGTTTTGGCTCGAGAATACTATTTGAGTGTTTGATGAGATGTCGTTGACACCTGATGAATGTATTAAATGTGTTGTTTCGTTGTTTAGGGATACCGCGTATAACTGGTGGAAGACATCGATATCTGTGGTTCCGAGAGAGAGAATCACCTGGGATTTCTTTCAAGCTGAATTTAGAAAGAAGTATATCAGTCAACGATTCATTGATCAGAAACGTAAAGAGTTTTTAGAGTTGAAACAGGGCTGTATGACAGTTACGAAATATGAACGGGAGTTTGTGAGATTGAGTCAATATGCACGGGAATGTGTTTCAACCGAAGCTACTATGTGTAAACGTTTTCTTGAAGGGCTGAATGAAGACATTAAATTGTTGGTCGGAATACTTGACTTAAATGAATTTGTTGTGTTAGTTGAAAGAGCCTGCAAAGCCGAGGAGCTTAGCAAAGAAACGAAGAAAGCCGATTTTGAGGCTAGAGATGAAAGAAAAAGATTGATGAGCAAGTCGTCTCAAACTTCATCGAAGAGATTTAAAGATGCGAGCAATCATTTAAATGCTTCGTTTGGACATTCGAGTAGAGATCATGCAAGACAGTGTTGGTCCAAAAGTTCAAATTCCGACTGAATCAAGTGTTGGTAGTATTAAAAGCAACAAGCCTGAGTGTAGACAGTGTGGAAGACGACATGTGGGACAGTATGGAAGATGACATGTTGGAGAGTGCTGGGGTAAGTATAATTATCGAACTTATTATAAGTGTGGATCACGAGATCACTTCATTCGAGACTGTCCAAAGTTAGTTGAGGAAGAAAATGTTCAGAGTACGCGACCAAGTAATATGATGGCTAGGGGTAGACCACCTAGAAACACCGAAAATGTGAGTGGAAGTCAGAGGGGGACTATGGATACAGCTGTGAGATCCGAGGCGAGAGCACCTACCCGAGCTTATGCTATTCGCGCTCGTGAGAGAGCGTCATCTCCAGACGTCATTACTGGTACTTTCACTCTATTTGATACTGATGTGATTGCATTAATAGATCCAGGTTCTACTCATTCCTATGTGTGTGTGAATCTAGTATCAAGTAAGACTCTACCTGTTGAGTCTACTGAATTCGTGATTAGAGTATCGAACCCCTTAGGCAAGTGTGTCTAAAATTAAAGCATGGGCTAGCTAAAACACTAAGCAACTATCACAAAAATGTAGAAATCATCAAAAACTGAACAAAAATCACATACCAATTAAAGCTTGAAATGGCCGAATGTTTCAAAGCCCTAAACCTTTCTTTTCCTTCTTCAATTTTGGCAAGGAAGATGATGAAATGAACAAATTTTGTGTTTTGTTTTATTTTTATTATCATTAATACATCAATTACCATTTTGCCCTTAATGAAATTTAATAATAACCACAAAACCATGCTATCATCTTCCACTAACTTATAAAATGGGCTATTTGCATCATAAAACCTCCAAATTATAAAGACAACATCAATTTAGCACTTAACAATCAGCACACAGCATTTTACACTTGATGCGATTAAATCCATTTTCATAATTCGACATACAATCAATAAAATTACCACACAAAATTTTCACACAGGCTATATCACATATAATAAACACCAAAAATAATATTAAAATATTATTCTGACCTCAGATTTGTGGTCTCGAAACCACTGTTCTGACTAGGGTCTAAACCGGGCTGCTACATTCTCCCCTAGCTCATACAAGCCCACATATTTCATTTATTTCATATTTTAGTCCTTCAATTTCTCATTTTCACCATTTAGCCAAAATTACTCAAATTCATCAAAAATTCAAAGACAAAATATGTTAACCCAACATTAAACTTTCATATTTCACCAACTATCAACACAAAGTTCAAGCATTCATCAATGGCATTTTACAAAATCACCAACAAACTCAAAAATTAGGACATGGGCTAGCTAAAACACGAAGCAACGATCACAAAAACGTAGAAATCACTAAAAACCGAGCTCAAAACATACCTTGATTGAGCTATGAATGTGCCAAAATCATGGAAGCTTCAAACCCTTATTTTACTTTCTCAATTTCAGCAAACAAGGATGATAATGGCTTTCAAATTTCTTTTACTTTAATTATAATAACTTTAATAATCAAATACCAATTTTAACCTTAATATGTAACATTTAAATTCCATTAACTCATGTCCATAATTGTCCATCCCCACTATCAAAGGTCTAATTACAACATAAGGACTTCCCATTTAATAAGCCATGACATTTAAGAACTTTAATAACTAGCACACAGCTTTTGCATTTATTAAATCCTTTTTCACAATTCGGCACACAATTGATAAAATTTTCACACAGAACTTTCACACATACTTTATCTCATACTGTAAACACAGAAAATAATATTAAAATATTTTTCTGACCTCAGATTTGTGGTCCCGAAACCACTGTTCCGACTAGGGTCCAAACCGGGCTGTTACAACTCTCTCCCCTTAGGGATTTTTGTCCCCGAAAATCTTACCAGTGAATAAATTCAGATATTGCTCTCTCATAACATCTTCAGGCTCCCACGTCGCCTCTTCAACTCCGTGTTTGTGCCACAACACTTTCACTAAAGAAATTTTCTTATTTCTCAACTCTTTGATCTCACGTGCCAGAATTCTAATTGGTTCTTCATTATAAAATAAATCTGACTGAATCTCAACTTCAGTAGGGGCAATCACATGTGATGGATCAGATCGGTATCGTCTAAGCATCGATACATGAAATACATTATGAATATTTTCTAACTCAGGTGGCAATAATAATCTATAAGCAACCGGTCCGATACGTTCAACAATCTCATACGACCCAATGAACCTCGGACTTAATTTGCCTTTTCTACCGAAACGAAGTATTTTCTTCCATGGAGACACTTTCAAAAACACTTTATCACAGATCTCAAATTCAATATCTTTCTGTTTCAAACCTGCATAAGACTTCTGACGATCTGAAGCCGCTTTCAAACTATCACGAATCACTTTCACTTTTTGTTCAGTCTCTTTTATCAAATCAACCCCGTGAATCTTATTCTCACTAAGCTCAGTCCAATATAATGGAGTTCTGCATTTACGACTGTAAAGTGCCTCATAAGCTGCCATTTTGATGCTTTACTTAAAATTGTTATTATACGCAAATTCAATCAATGGCAGATACTTTTCCCACGAACTTTCAAACTCAAGAATACAACATCTCAACATATCCTCGAGAATCTGAATGATTCGTTCAGAATGACCATCCGTTTGCGGATGAAATGCAGTACTGAATGCAGCCTCGTACCTAGAGCCTCTTGCAACTTCTTCCAAAATTGAGAAGTAAACCTCGGATCTCTGTCAGACACAATGGATAATGGCACCCCGTGCAATCTCACAATCTTAGAAATATACAATTCGGCTAACTTATTAAGCGAATAATCTGTTCTCACCGAAACAAAATGAGCTGATTTCGTTAATCTGTTAACTATCACCCAGATTGCATCTTTCTTTCTCGGAGATAAAGGTAATCCCGACACAAAGTCCATTGTGATTCTCTCCCATTTCCACTCAAGAATCAATATCGGTTGTAACAAACCAGATGGAATCTGGTGTTCAGCTTTGACTAGCTAACAAACCAAACATCTCGAGACAAACTTTGAGATATCCCGTTTCATACCATGCCACCAATAAAACTGTTTTAGATCATTATACGTTTTCGTACTACCCGGATGAACAGACAAATTGTAACACCCCATACCCGAGTCCGAGGCTAAGACCGGATACTAGACATTACTATGCTTGAACTTTCTTAAACATGTACTTACGAGCTATAAAATTTTGTTCCGAATTAAAAACTTCTCTTTCTTAGTCAAAAAAGACATTTCATGGGCCTACGAGGCCTCAGACTTTCGTCCCGAAACTTTCAAAACTCATTTGGAAACTTTCTCTCGAAACAGGGGTCACACGTCTGTGTGACTTGGAACACGCCCATGCACCCCTAAAACATGCCCGTGTCTTTCACCCGTGGAGGATACTGGCAAAATCCACACGGCTTGGACACGCCCGTGGCCCTGGCCCGTGTGCCAAACCTTGGCATTCGACTTATCCACACGGTGCATACACACGCCTGCAGTGCGACGGCAACCGTGGTGACAATTGAATTTCTAAGTGTCAAGTGCAGACTTCAAACGGCCTTGGCACACGCCCATGTGCCAACCGTGTGTATCCAACGGCCTGTACAAACGGCCGCGTGACCAGCCTGTGGTCTAATCTTACTTAAGATACTAAGGTGCAGGAGACACACGGCCTAGGCACACGCCCATGTGTCTATCCGTGTGGGCACTTAGAGGCTATCTTACCAAGCCTTTTACCACTCCCGTTTGCATACATTCATATACTACTTCAAAACATTCTCAAATCATCCATTAAAACACATGAATTAACACATTTAATCATTAAAGAGATAAAGTCTTTATCCCATACACTAGGGAGAACTACTCTCAATACAAATACAACCAACTTAAGCCATCATCTATGGTCATACACAACCAACTCTAGATTCTCTTAGGCCAATACAATTTGGCTACATTGGTTAGAACTTAAATCAACTTTAAAAGAATCCCTATACATGCCATGACTCATAAGGACTTGATACCTCATACCAAGGGTCTGCTCGATAGTGTGAAAACATCTCCGGCGGCCTCCAACCCGAGCTAGTTAAAAATAACCCATAAGGGATGAGAAAGGTAAAGGAGTAAGCAATAATGCTTAGTAAGCTCATTTGCATAATGTGTCAAATATTGATATTCATTGAATATACATAATTACAAAGTATCATGAAGAGTGTCTCTCATAAACTCATGGTTACTTGCTCAAATATTCTTGAAACTTATTCATTCCATCTCTTACCACATTCTTACCATGTCACAAGCCAATTGCTCGTTCAATTAGCATACATTCCTGCACTGATCACCACATGATCGTATAAAACAACACATCAAGCATTTTCAATAAGCCGCCCATGCTAGTAATATCTCAGTGGTTTCGCACTTAGCCCACCATTGGATCTCTAATAGGGTGGTATCGCACACAGTCCACCAATCATTTATACTTATGGATAGTAATCCACATGTATATCTCTATTTCAAATATTCATCCGAGAACATTCTCACACGCTTCTATTCTTACTTAACTTTCTGTGATACTCGTTTGCATTCACACAATACATTAATAAATATATCTCATGCAACAAAGGTGTATTAAATACACATAACCCACTAAGGGTTCATTATATACTGAATCCATATCAATTCAATTCTAACACACACATGTGCTTTTCGTGGTACAACCACATACTTTCTTTCTTTCAACATATACGTTGAAATACTCAAGTTATTAAATAACTCTCTTGAGTCTCATACTTATAACGTCACATAGAATTTATACCCCAACAGGGTCTTACTTGTATTAACATGTCGATGCCATGTCCCTGACATGGCCTTATACGAATTCTTACATCGAGGCCATATTCCAATATGGTCTTACACGAGGCCTTAACTATCATCATATCACTCTACATACATTTCCCATTACTCTTAGATTCAATTCTTTTGACCTCTCATCAAAGATATTTCATACGTTCATAGAGTAAATATACATTCCATACAACACTGGAACATTAAACTAACTCATACGTAATTGCAGCATTTGCACATGAACTTACCTCGATGTCGAAAGGGCCAAAAGGGACCTTTTTGCCCATATTTCTCTTTTCATCCGTTCTAGGTCTGAAACTCGTTTTCTTTGATCTAGAACAATGAAATTTAATGATTTAATCATTTATAAATTACATTACACCATAATATACACTTTAGGCAAAAATGACTATTTTGCCCCTACATTTTGGCAAAATTATGATTTTGCCCCTAGGCTCGTAAATAAATTTTCATCTCAATTTCTTATTAAGCAAGCCTAGCTGGACATTTAATCCTCTTACAACTATTTTCAATTCCATCAATTTCATGCTTAAATAACAAATTACAACTTTTGCATTTTAGTCCCAATTAGGTGTTTTCATGACAACACCTTTCACAAAAGTTGTTTCTCATCATCCTATCATTCATTTTCTTCCATAAAAACTCATCAAACAACAAGAACTCTATCATGGCAAGTCCCTAGACTTTCAACCATATTGCAAACTAGTCCCCTCTTTAGAAAGCTTAAGCTTTGGGGACTCCAAAAGTACAATTTTCTTCAAGAAATACCATCAAAATCACTTACTTGAGTGGAGAATTGCTTGCTAAAATTTTAAGCTTTGAAAACCCCTCCCATGGCTGCTATTTTCGGTGGAGTAAGAGAAGAAATAAAAAAAGATGATAGCTTGGCTTCTTTCATCTTATTTTATTTCTTTTTAGTCACCTAACATGACCACATTTAATGCTCTTGTCCCCTTAGCTATCCTTGACCGGCCAACTCACTTAACAAGGCCAAATTGCACATTTGGGACCTCCAATTTATAATCCATAGCTACTTGGCACCTTTAGCAAATAAAATGGAACTTTCGCACTTTATGCGATTTAGTCCTTTTTCGCAATTAAGCTAGAAATCGCTAAAATTAAGGCACCAAAATTTTCATGCATCCTTATAAACATGTTATAACACATAACATAACATGAAAATAATTTTCTCTAACCTCAAATTAGTGATTCTGAGATCATTGTTCCGACTAGCCCCTAAATCAGGCTGTTACAATTCTCCCCCCTTAGGGATTTTCGTCCCCGAAAATCTTATCAGGTGGAGTTGCTATCAACATTCTTAAAACGTTTCCATCTACCTTTCAAAATCGTAAATCCTCTTATCCTCAAGTTTCTCTTGCCAATAACTCTTAAGCTGTGATACATAAGGTAGAATTGTAACTTGAGACCTAGGTTATTCTTCCTCTGGGGCATATACTATATCCAGAAATCCACTAATTTGGAACTCTGTACAAGTCTAAATGATCGTTCGAATCTTTACTAGTTGATTTACTATAATTCGAATGACATTTCCCTTTCTTGGAAATTTTGTCACATCAAATTTGAAATCTATAAGGTTTTACCTCACTCTCTCATTAAAGCATTTACCGACTGTAGTAGTCTTGTCTTGTGTGCTTTGGAAACTCAGCTTTTAGTGGTCAACTACTTCTGATCATAACTCGATCATATTGTGAAATGTACTCTATGTCAAAACATTTATGCACATAACTGCATTTCCTTACTTTTGCATTAGTAGATATGCTACTACTAAATCTCATACCAAAACTCTTATATAAGTTCTGGATTCAACATCATTCACTTCCAATCTCGAGGAAGCATCAACAACAGAAATATTATCCAACATGGATAACTTATTTAATATATCATTTATTATAACACTTCTGAACTCTTCTATTCTGAAAGGAAGACTCACTATAGTCATTAACCTCGCTGAAACTAGGATATTACCAACTAGAGTCAACCGAGTAACTAACTCACATTACTAAACATGGATCTTTCGTTCAGACATCTGTACTATGTCTACTATCTGAGTAGTATCACAATAATTATACCCACCATTGTAATAGTTCTAGCCGTTTCCACTATTTCATTTTCAAAATCTTCTGTATCATGTGATACTCTTACTCATTAAAATTCAGAAGATACACATCGATTATCCCATGGATCATTTCATAACATCTAACTTACAACAAAGGCACAAAAGTGATCGTCTCTAGATTACCAACCTGTCAGCTCTTTTTCTTGATTCGTGCTGAACTCAGTACTAAAACTTTCAATTAACAGTTCCTTCTATAGCTTTCAACTCAACCATCATGGTTTGAACATTTCGATGAGCATATCTTTGTATCATGCTCCTACTCGCACACACACGTAATTTTATTCTCTTTACTGATTCATGCGTGAATATACACAGAACTTGAATCATATCTCAATTCATTAATATACTCTTTTCTCCACACTGAGAACATATTTCTAGCACACTCTCATCTGAGTTTCTCTTGCTATGCTAATCTAGAACCTTCACTATCGTCATATCTCACGATAGCAGGGACATCTCGATCGAATTCATTAACTCTATTCAGCTTACTCGAAAACTCATCATACAACGTGAAACTTGTGATTTCACTTCTTATACTAGAATCATCACTAACTTCCTCCTTAAAGTATCCAAATGGGATTACTAGGAGATAAAGGAATGTCGATTTCAAATAACTAAATCGACAACCGTTTGTCTTATTCTTACCATCAGCTATCATTCTCAAATAATCACGGTTTATGAAAAGAACAACTACATCAGCCCTGAAAGGCAATAGATACTTATACATAACACTCAAGGAGATTATTATATTCCATCCATGGCATAAACTAACGATGCACAACTACAGGATTTGAGCCAACTTACTCAAACTTGCCATTTATTTAGCACATACCGTGCCACACGTCGTACTCGTTTCTTCGTGATTCAATCACGAATATCGGCATTCACTCCTTCATATGACTTTAGTACTAATCTCATTTCTACTTCTAACTTATCTACTTGTCCCATTGATCACTAGGGATAATCAAAGACGCATATTCATCGTCATTCATGTAGGTACAAGACCAATGCCACATTCCCGAAAGGGCCTTATATGGAGTCACCTGTAAATGCCAATACTGTATCCCAGATAAGGTCTTATATGGACTTCCTTGTCAGGTATCGATGCCATATTCTGGATATGGTCTTATACGGAATCTCAACTCGGTGCCGAGGCCATGTCCCGGTCATGGTCTTATACGGGACCTTGTCTATCTCATATCTCGATGATAGCCCCATCATTTTAGTCCTCTAGGACTTCAACCTCATGTTTAACAAAAGTTACTCTATTTAGTAGAGTATTATGCATCGATGTGATACAAGGAATTCTTAATCATGCTAGCATAATTATTGCATTAATCCGATGTAAACTTACTCAACTTAACTCTCATAACATCTCATCATAATTCAACAAAGGGCAAGGAGTGAGGTTGCAAAGTCCCTTAGCCTAACTCTCGTGACTACATACATATGATTTACTACTCATTGTCAATGAAATATCATCATAGTCACACAACTCGCCTCAAGTGAGTTTTCACATTTATCACGCTACAATTGTTTCTATCACTTATACTTTCAAACTGTGACTTCACTTACTCAAGTTTCACATTAAGGTCTACTTGAGTACTCAACATTTAACTCTAATTCCTCTTACTATTTCTTATTAATCTAGAGAATGTCTTACGGGTTTTGAGTACGTCGTTTACTTGATTGCCATAGTCAAACTATGGTCTTACTCGTATCACAACATCATAGCCCAGCTATTGCTTTACATGTCATCACGATGCCATAGCCTCGCTATGGTCTTACATGAAATCTCATATCAACACCAATGCCATATCCCAGATACGGTCTTACATGGAAACTCATATCGATGCTGATGCCATATCCCAGATATGGTCTTACACGAAATCTTATATCGATGTCGACGCCATATCCCAGATATGGTCTTACACGATCTCATACCGAAGCCAGGTCCCAAACGTGGTCTCACACGGGATTACTATTTGACGCCGATGCCATATCCCAGATATGGTCTTATACGGGATCACATATACTACCATGGTCCAACCACGATCTTATTTATCATTTTATCATTGAACGATCATACTCATTTCCTGCATTCTACTTAGTCAAACTTTTCAGTTTTAACTCTCACACTATAATATGTGTGACTTTATAATAGGGTCATAAGACGAAACCTTATATCTTCTCTACCTTAACAGTCACACGTGATTTTTAACCATGTGGACATATTTATCATAAACAATGGCATTACAAATCTCAAATGCTTACTTACTCTTACTGCTTCTCTCATACATCATGGTACTTACTAGTCTCATGTTTGTATGGTGAACAAGGTACCTGTAACACTTGATCACATAGATCAGTATACTTTACTATAACAAGCATAATAATCATAATCTCTAACTTATCATTCATAACATGAATAATACTCATTCTCAACTTGATGGTAACTCTGCTTACTTACTTTCTTGTTATCTCATTTAAACTTTACTTGTTTGCCCGATAAATTTCTATGAATAACCAAGGATACTGAATCTCATCTCACACGCTCGATGCCAAAGCCATATCCTAGATACAGTCTTACATGGAATTTCTCATCTCGATTTTGAGGCCATGTCTTGACATGGACTTATACGAAGTCTTTGCTCGTGAACTGGTCAATGCCGAGCCTTGGCTGGGACTTACATGAAATTTCTTTCTCTTGATAACTTTTCAATGCCAAGACTTGTCTTGGACTTACATGACAACTGTTCAAAGCCAAGCTTGCCTTGGACTTACATGATAACTCTGTTCAATGCCAAGCTTGCCTTGGACTTACATGATAGCTCTGTTCAATGCCAAGCTTGCCTTGGACTTACATGATAACTCTGCTCAATGCCAAGCTTGCCTTGGACTTACATGATAACTCTGCTCAATGCCAAGCTTGCCTTGGACTTACATGACATCTTTGCTTGGAGACTCACCAATGCCATGCCTCGGCTTGGGCTTATATGGGTCTTCATCTCATAGTGACTCTTCAATGCCAAGACTTGTCTTGGTCTTACATGATAACTTGCTTGATTACCGATGCCATGTCTTGACATGGTCTTATTCAGACTTTCTTGTCTCATGAGGCAGATTGAGTATCCTAAGTAATTCATTTTCAATCGGGACTTTCATATACATGCTCTTAGTAACTTCTTTATTTAATAAATCATTAAACATTTTCATGGAAATAATGTGCATTTAACAACATAGCAAGCAATTCAATGAAATATTCATGAAGCTTGAAAATCTTACAAACTTACAGAAATTAGCTCGGTTGGGAATCATCACTGTCTTAACAAAACAATTTCGTTAGAGCTGGGAGACATTACACTATCACGGTTCACGTACTGCATGTATAGCTAGACTCTTACTCACGCTAGGTTAGTCCTAGAACCGAATAAACTATAGCTCTGATACCACTAAATCTAACACCCCATACCAGAGTCCGAGGCTAAGACCGGATACGAGACATTACTATGCTTGAACTTTCTTAAACATGTACTTACGGGCTATAAAATTTCGTTCCGACTTAAAAACTTCTCTTTCTTAGTCAAAATAGACATTTCATGGGCCTACGAGGCCTCAGACTTTCATCCCAAAACTTTCGAAACTCATTTGGAAACTTTCTCTCGAAACAGGGGTCACACGTCCGTGTGACTTGGGACACGCCCGTGCACCCCTAAAACATGCCCGTGTCTTTCACCCGTGGAGGATACTGGCAAAATCCACACGGCCTGGACACGCCCGTGGCCCTGGCCCGTGTGCCAAACCTTGGCATTCTGACTTATCCACACGGTCTGTACACACGCCCGTGTGCGACAGCCGTGTGACAATTGAATTTCTAAGTGTCAAGTGCAGACTTCACACGGCCTTGGCACACGCCCATGTGCCAACCGTGTGTATCACACGGCCTGAACAAACGGCCGTGTGACCAGCCCGTGGTCTAATCTGACTTAAGATACTAAGGTGCAGGAGACACACGGCCTAGACACACGCCCGTGTGTCTATCCGTGTGGGCACTTAGAGGCTATCTTACCAAGCCTTTTACCACTCCCGTTTGCATACATTCATATACTACTTCAAAACATTCTCAAATCATCCATTAAAACACATGAATTAACACATTTAATCATTAAAGAGATAAAGTCTTTATCCCATACACTAGGGAGAACTACTCCCAATACAAATACAACCAACTTAAGCCACCATCTATGGTCATACACAACCAACTCTAGATTCTCTTAGGCCAATACAATTTGGCTACATCGGTTAGAACTTAAATCAACTTTAAAAGAATCCCTATACATGCCATGACTCATAAGGACTTGATACCTCATACCAAGGGTCTGCTCGATAGTGTGAAAACATCTCCGGCGGCCTCCAACCCGAGCTAGTTAAAAATAACCTATAAGGGATGAGAAAAGTAAAGGAGTAAGCAATAATGCTTAGTAAGCTCATCTGCATAATGTGTCAAATATTGATATTCATTGAATATACATAATTACAAAGTATCATGAAGAGTGTCTCTCATAAACTCATGGTTACTTGCTCAAATATTCTTGAAACTTATTCATTCCATCTCTTACCACATTCTTACCATGTCACAAGCCAATTGCTCGTTCAATTAGCATACATTCCTGCACTGATCACCACATGATAATATAAAACAACACATCAAGCATTTTCAATAAGCCGCTCATGCTACTAATATCTCGGTGGTTTCGCACTTAGCCCAGCATTGGATCTCTAATAGGGTGGTATCGCACACAGTCCATCAATCATTTATACTTATGGATAGTAATCCACATGTATATCTCTATTTCAAATATTCAACCGAGAACATTCTCACACGCTTCTATTCTTACTTAACTTTCTATGATACTCGTTTGCATTCACACAATACATTAATAAATCTATCTCATGCAACAAAGGTGTATTAAATACACATAACCCACTAAGGGTTCATCAAATACTGAATCCATATCAATTCAATTCTAACACACACATGTGCTTTTTGCGGTACAACCACATACTTTCTTTCTTTCAACATATACGTTGAATTACTCAAGTTATTAAATAACTCTCTTGAGTCTCATACTCATAACGTCACATAGAATTTATACCCCAATAGGGTCTTACTTGTATTAACATGTCGATGCCATGTCCCTGACATGGTCTTATACGAATTCTTACATCGAGGCCATATTCCAATATGGTCTTACACGAGGCCTTAACTATCATCATATCACTCTACATACATTTCCCATTGCTCTTAGATTCAATTCTTTTGACCTCTTATCAAAGATATTTCATACATTCATAAAGTAAATATACATTCCATACAACACTGGAACATTAAACTAACTCATACGTAATTGCAACATTTGCACATGAACTTACCTCGATGTCGAAAGGGCCAAAAGGGACCTTTTTGCCCACATTTCTCTTTTCATCCGTTCTAGGTAACTCATTTTCTTTGATCTAGAACAATGAAATTTACTGATTTAATCATTTATAAATCATATTACACCATAATATACACTTTAGGCAAAAATGACTATTTTGCCCCTACACTTTGGCAAAATTACGATTTTGCCCCTAGGCTCGTAAATAAATTTTCATCTCAATTTCTTATTAAGCAAGCCTAGCTGAACATTTATTCCTCTTACAACTATTTTCAATTCCATCAATTTCATGCTTAAATGAACAAATTACAACTTTTGCATTTTAGTCCCAATTAGGTGTTTTCATGACAACACCTTTCACAAAAGTTGTTTCTCATCATCCTATCATTCATTTTCTTCCATAAAAACTCATCAAACAACAAAAAATCTATCATGGCAAGTCCCTAGACTTTCATCCATATTGCAAACTAGTCCCCTCTTTAGAAAGCTTAAGCTTTGGGGACTCCAAAAGTACATTTTTCTTCAAGAAATACCATCAAAATCACTTACTTGAGTGGAGAATTGCTTGCTAAAATTTTAAGCTTCAAAAAACCCTCCCATGGCTGCTATTTTTGGTGGAGGAAGAGAAGAAATAAAAAAAGATGATAGCTTGGCTTATTTCATCTTATTTTATTTCTTTTTAGTCACCTAACATGACCATATTTAATGCTCTTGTCCCCTTAGCTATCCTTGACCGGCCAACTCACTTAACAAGGCCAAATTGCACATTTGGGACCTCCAATTTATAATCCATAGCTACTTGGCACCTTTAGCAAATAAAATGGAACTTTCGCACTTTACGCGATTTAGTCCTTTTTCGCAATTAAGCTAGAAATCGCTAAAATTAAGGCACCAAAATTTTCATGCATCCTTATAAACATGTTATAACACATAACATAACATAAAAATAATTTTATCTAACCTCGAATTAGTGATTTCGAGATCACTATTTCGACTAGCCCCTAAATCGGGCTGTTACACAAATGACTATTATGAGCTTCGTTCAAAATCAACTGGGTCAACTCTGAATTTCTCGGAATACAAATCCGATCTCAAAATCTAAAACAATCATCATTATCAACTCGAAATTTTGAATCAGAATTCAAACCACACTGATCTCGTTTTTCCATTATCTCAGTATCATTTTTCTGAGCATCACAAATCTGACGTATAAACATTGGCCTCACTTTAAATTCAGTTAAAACCGAACCATCATCACACAGATCTATCTGAGTACTCATTGCTCGCAAAGAAAATAAATACTTTCAGCTCAAAGCATCAGCAACAACATTAGCTTTTCCCGGATGATAATCAATTATTAATTCATAGTTTTTTAGTAATTCTAACCATCTTCGCTATCGCAAATTCAATTCCTTCTGAGTCATCAAATATTTCAAGCTCTTGTGATCAGTATAAATGTGACACTTCTCACCAAATAGATAGTGACACCAAATCTTCAATGCAAATACAATAGCTGCTAATTCAAGATCATGGGTCGGATAGTTCTTTTCATGCGATTTTAACTATCTCGAAGCATATGCTATAACTTTGCCTTCTTGCATCAACACACAACCTAAACCATTCAACGATGCATCACTGTAAACTATGAATTCTTTACCCGGTTCAGGTTGAACTAACACTGGTGCCTCTGTTAACAATACTTTCAACTGTTCAAAACTCTGCTGACACTTTTCTGAGCATTCAAATATAACATCTTTCTGTAGCAATTTCGTCAACGGAGTTGCAATCATCTAATAGCCTTTCACAAACCGTCTATAATATCCTGCTAGTCCCAAAAAACTGCGGACTCCATGTAACACCCCTAACCCGTAACCATCATCGGTTTAGGGTTAAGAGGCATTACCGGTCAATCGAAAACTATTACAGACATTTCATAACATAATTTGACAAATCACATCAAAGTGTCCCTTAAATAGGTCTACGAGACCTTAATCATGCCTTAGAAAGGGGCTGGGACTAAACCGAACACATACAGAAATTCTCAAAAATTTAAATTTTTTTCTAAGTTACAGAGGTCCCACGCCCGTGTGTTCAGCCCGTGGTCGAGTCTGACTTGATTTTGAAATTCAACCACAAGGGACACGGTCGAGCCACACGCCCGTGTGCTCAACCGTGTGGGCAAATATAGGCCATTTGCAACGCCAAAATGCCACCCACACTTTGGGTCATTCATACAAACACCTACAAGCATCATACCAAACACAATTGGCAACCAAAAACATACCAAATGGTCATCCTTCTCAACTCATTCAAGTACATTTCATCACAACATATTCTATGCCATTTAATTCAACCAAATCACAAGTATATCTAAGTAATATTCACCCATAAACTTACCAATTCATTATAGCATCTCTCCATCAATATTATACCAACTTTTCATCACCAAAACATAGATCAATATTACCATATGCTCAACCTTTAACAAAACACATAACATAGCTTATCTACTTATTCATAACATATCATTAACTAGCCATATCACATGGCTATGTACATATCACAAACATAATTCAAATTGACTAGCCTATACATGCCATACTTAATATATATATACACTTTCAAAAGGTACCAAAAATAGGATTGAGTAGTGTGATGACGATCCTCGACGATCCTCGAGCCTTTCAGTAGCTTTGACGATCTATAAAATAGAACAAACACACACAAAGTAAGCTTTCAAAAGCTTAGTAAGCCATATACAAATAAACTCAACATATAGGCATTCATTTATTCATCTCAAATATAAGATCACTAATAGCTCATTTGCACATTCATAATTCTCCATGGCTCATTTGGTTAGCCATTTGCTTTCCAACATATATGCATCACCATGTACTTCATTAGATTATAGTTCATTCATTCACATACCACATTTTACTTTATCAAATCCATTCACATATCTCATCTAGGTAAGTTCATATAAACACTTACCTTTCATACCCTTGCTTAGTGTACAATTCAAACGTACCTAATTCGTTTATACATTTCACGTAGACTTTCATTTCTTGAATTTGCCCGTTGAACCGTTCGGAATCAAATAGGATACTCAGAATGCTCAAAATAGTCGTACAATGCCAACGTCCCAGACGTGGTCTTACATGTAATCTAATATCGATGCCACTGTCCCAGACAGGGTCTTACACGAATCAATACGATGCCAATGTCCCAGACATGGTCTTACACGTAAATCTCAAATCTATGCCAACATCCCAGATGTGGTCTTACACGACGTACCATATCGATGCCAACATCCCAGACTTGGTCTTATACGATATCACATATCGGACACCTATGTCATGACATATGTAATCCTATCTATTCCTAGGTTCGTACGGGACTTTTTCAGATGTTGACACCATGTCGATACTAACTCGGATTTCATGTACTCATCATCTCATATACATTCATCATTATGAATTTTCATATGAACATACATATATCAATGTAAATACTTTTATTTGTATATAGACTTACCTCGGATTCGGATAAGCAGAAACGAACACGGCTATTCAATTACTTTCGATTTCCCACGATCTAAGTCCGTTTTCTTCGGTTCTTGATCAATAAATATTCAAATTTAACTCATTTATTCACTAATTCATTCAATTTAATCCAAAAACACATATTTAGGGCAATTTAAAAATTAGCCCTCATATTTTCACATTTTGACATTTTAGTCCGTATTACACAAAATCACAAAATACACATAATTTGCTTGTACCATGCTTACGCCGAATATCACCCATGCTCATACAAGTCCATACATTTCTTTTATTTCACAATTTAGTCCCTCAAAATATTATTTTCTCAATTTAGTCCAAATTACTCAAAATCACTAAAAATCCAAAGACAAAACATATTAATCTAACACATATATTTCATATTTCATCATCAAACATCACAAAACTCATGGATTCATCAATGACACTTTCCAAAATCTTCATCAATTCACAAAATTGAAGCATGGGTTTTGAAGAACACAAAGCAACGATTACAAAAACGTAGAAATTATCAAAAACTGAACAAAAACTAACCTTGAATCAAGATTATAGCTAGTCGAATGTTCAAAGCTTTTCTTCTTCCTTTTTGTTTTCTATTTTTGGCACAAAGATGTTGACAATGGCTAATTTCATGCTTTTGTTTTATTAAATTAAATATAATTATTAATTTCCCTTTTTACCCTTAATGAATTAATAAGAAAACTACATAATTCATGCCCATAACCGTCCACTATAATGTTTAGTGGTCTAATATCCACTTAAGGACTTCACCTTTATTAAGCCATGTCAATTCAATACATTAACATATGAATTGCCACTTTTACCTTTTATGCGATTTAGTTCTTTTATCAAATTAAGCACACAAACGGCAAAATTAATTCACAGAAATTTCACACTTACTAAATCACATATCATAGGCACAGAAAATAATATTTAAAATTTTTCTAACTCGGATTTGTGGTCCCGAAACCACTATTCTGATTAGGGTCTAAACCAGACTGTTACAATTCTCCCTCCCTTAGGGATTTTTGTCCCCGAAAATCTTACCGCTGAATAGATTCGGATGTTGTTGTCTCATTGTATCTTCAGGCTCTCACGTAGCCACTTCCACTCCGTGTCGATGCCATAACACTTTCACTAACGAGATTTTCTTATTTCTCAATTCTTTCATCTCACGATCTAAAATTTGGATCGGTTCTTCTTCATAAGTCATACCAGATAGGATTTCAATCTCAGATGGAGTTATCACATGTGATGGATCAGATCTGTATCGACGAAGCATTGACACATGAAATACGTTATGAATCTTTTCTAATTCCGGTGGAAATAATATATGCAACAGGTCCAATGCGCTCGATGATCTCATACGGTCCGATGAACCTCGGACTCAATTTGCCTTTACGTCCGAATCGAAGTACTTTCTTCCACGGAGATACTTTTAAAAATACTTTATCACCGATTTCAAATTCAATGTCTTTTATTTTCAAGTCTGCATAGGACTTCTGACGATCCGACGCTGCTTTCAGACTATCACGGATTACTTTCACTTTATTTTCAGTGTCTTTTATCAAATCGACCCCGGGTATCTTATTTTCACTGAGTTCTGACCAATACAAAGGTGTTTGACATTTGCATTCGTACAAAGCTTTATAAGGTACCATTTTGATGCTTGACTGAAAACTATTATTATATGCAAATTCGATCAATGGCAAATATTGTTCCCATGTACCATTAAACTCAAGGATGCAACATCTCAACATATCTTCGAGTATCCGAATGATTCGCTCGGATTGACCATCCGTCTGCGGGTGAAAAGTTATACTGAAATGCAATTTCGTGCCTAAAGCTTCTTGCAATTTCTTCCAGAATCGTGATGTAAACCTCGGATCTCTGTCAGACACAATAGACAATGTCACTCCTTGCAATCTCACAATATCAGAAATGTAAAATTCAGCTAACTTATCAAGTGAGAAATCTAATCGTACCGGAATAAAATGGGCTGATTTCGTCAATCTGTCAAACACAACCCAAATTGCATCTTTCTTTCTCGGAGTCAAAGGCAAACTTGTAACAAAATACATTGTCACTCTGTCCTATTTCCATTCGGGAATCAAAATCAGTTGTAGCAAACCAGTCGGAACCTGATGTTCAGCTTTAACTTGCTGACAGACTAAACATTTCGACACAAAGTCAGAAATATCCCTTTTCATTCCGGACCACCAATAGTGTTGCTTCAAATCATGATACATCTTTATACTTCCCGGATGAACAGATAGACGACTATTATGAGCTTCATTCAAAATTAGCTGAATCAACTCTAGATTTTTCGAAACATAAATTCGATCTCGAAATCACAAGCAATCATCATCATCAACTCGAAACTCAAAATCGAAATTCGAATTACGCTAAACTCGTTTCATTAGCAATTCATTATCAACTTTCTGAGCATCACATATTTGTTGTAAAAACAACGGTTTTGCTTTCAATTCAGCTAAAACTGAACTATCATCAGATAAGTTCAAATGAACATTCATAAAACACAATGCAAATAGTGATTTTTGGCTCAGTGCATCAGCAACAACATTTGCCTTACCCGGATGATAATCTATCACAAGCTTGTAACCTTTCAACAGCTCTAACCATCTTCTCTGACGCAGATTCAAGTCTTTCTAAGTCATCAGGTACTTCAAACTTTTATGATCTGAAAACATATGGCATTTCTCTCTGAAAAGATCATGGCGCCAAATCTTTAATGCAAACACAATTGCAGCTAGTTCTAGATCGTGTGTCGGATAGTTTTTTTCATGCGGCTTTAATTGTCTCGAGGCATAAGCTATAACTTTGCCTTCCTGTATCAAAACACATCCCAAACCATTCAATGACGCATCACTGTAAATCACGAATTCTTTACCCGATTCTGGCTGTACTAGCACTGGAGCTTCGGTCAAAAGGGCTTTCAACTGATTAAAGCTTTTCTGACATTTATCAGAACATTCAAATCTCACATCTTTCTAAAGCAATCTAGTCAACGAAGTAGCTATCATCGAGAATCCTTTTACAAACCGACGATAATAACCAGATAATCCCAAAAAACTACAGACTTCGGACACATTCTTCAGAGGTTTCCATTCCAGAATAGCAGAAATCTTACTCAGATCAACTCGTATTCCAGAGGCTGATACAATATGTTCCAGAAAACCAACTTCTTACACTTAATGAATTAATAATAAAACTACATAATTCATGCCCATAACTGTCCACTATAATGTTTAGTGGCCTAATATCCACTTACGGACTTCACCTTTATTAAGCCATGTCAATTCAATACATTAACATATGAATTGTCACTTTTACCTTTTATGCGATTTAGTCCTTTTATCAAATTAAGCACACAAACGGCAAAATTAATTCACAAAAATTTCACACTTACTAAATCACATATCATAGGCACGGAAAATAATATTTAAAATATTTTTCTAACTTGGATTTGTGGTCCCGAAACCACTATTTCACCTAGGGTCTAAACCGAACTATTACATGATGCTTGTAGGTGTGACCCAAAATTTGGGTGGCAAATTGGCTAAACTTATGGCCTATATTTGCCCACACGGTTGAGCACACGGGCTTATGGGTCGACTGTGTCTCTTAAGTTTCCAAATCAAAAAAAGTCAGTCTTGCACATGGGCCAGACACACGAGCGTGTGACAGGCCGTGTGAGTTAAGTTAGTGTTGGCCACGGGTCAAGCACACGGGCATGTCTTCGGCCGTGTGGAAAAGTCAATAGGTATGCCATGTTTTGCCATGGCTTGGACATACAGGTGTGTCTAATGCCATGTGAGGCACACGGCCTAACCACACGGGCGTGTGACCTCTATAACTTTGAAAAATGTGTGATTTTCGAAAAAAAAATTATGAGCTCGGTTTAGTCTCGACCCCTTCCCAATGCATATTTAGGGTCTCGTAGACCTTATTAGGGACTTAGAGACAATGATTGGTTATGATTTATTACTGTATGAACTATGAAGGTTAAAGGTTATATTTTGATCGATAATACCTCACAACCCTAGTCCGGTGACAGATACGGGTTAGGAGTGCTACATTTTATTGGTATCAGAGCTACGGTTTAGTCGATTATATAGAAAATGGATTTTTATATAGAAAATGGATCCCGATCGAGCAGTAGCTGATGATGTCGAAAGTAATGCGCCTGCTCCCGCTCAAGGGACAGTGCCGGCTGAATCTAGGCTGATAGTTAGTCACGAGGGAGAGGCAAAGCAAGCCTTCTTCCAAATGATGAGTGGGTGGTTTACGAAGTTTGTTCGAATGAATTTGGCTACTCAAAAACCTCCACCCCGCAAGTTCCTGTAGTGCCGCAAGTTTCAGACCCGATCCGGTTGAGTAAGCCTCCTGTGGATAAACTCCGAAAGTATGGGGCTGAAAAGTACAGAGCCACAGTTGATGATGATGCTGAGCGAGCTAAATTCTGGCTTGAAAATACCGTAAGAGTGTTTGATGAATTATCGTGCACTCCTGATGAATGCTTAAAATTTGTTGTTTCACTGTTGAGAGATACGGCGTATAATTGGTGGAAAACATTGATATATGTGGTTCCGAGAGAAAGAATCACATGGGATTTCTTTCAAGCTGAATTTCGGAAGAAATATATCAGTCAATGATTTGTAGATCAGAAACGTAAAGAGTTCCTAGAGCTGAAACAGGGCCGTATGTCTGTTACAGAATACGAGCGGGAATTTGTAAGATTGAGCCAGTATGTACGAGAATGTGTTTCGATAGAAACTACTATGTGTAAACGATTTGTCGAAGGTTTAAATGAAGACATTAAACTGTTGGTTGGAATACTTGATTTGAATGAATTTGCAATACTGGTCGAAAGAGTCTGCAAAGCCGAGGAGCTTAGTAAAGAAAAGAAGAAAGCGGATTCAGAAGCTAGAGACGAAAGAAAAAGGTCGATGAGTAAATCGTATCATTCTTCGTCAAAGAGATTCAAAGATGCAACCAATCGCTCAAATGTTTCGTTTGGACATTTGAGTAAAGATTGTGTGAAACAAAATACTGGTCCTAAAATTCAAACTCCAATGGAATCAATTGTTGGAAGTGTCAAAAATAATAAGCCTGAGTGTAGACAGTGTGGGAGATGCCATATCGGAGAATGTTGGGGCAAGTATATTAATAGAGCTTGCTACAAATGTGGATCACGAGATCATTTTATTCAGGATTGTCCAGAGTTAGCTGAGAAAGATAATATTCAGAGTGCGAAACCGAGTAACACGACAGCTAGGGGCAGACCATTCAGAAACACTAGAAATATGAGTGGTAGTTAGAGAGGAACAACAGATACAGTTGTGAGATCAGAGGTGAGAGCACCTGCCAGAGCCTATGCTATTCGCGCTCGCGAAGAAGCGACATCTCCAGACGTCATTACTGGTACTTTTACTTTTTTCGATACTAATGTGATTACATTGATAGATCCAGGATCTACTCATCCATATGTGTGTGTGAATTTAGTATCTAGTAAGACTCTACCTGTTGAGTCTACTGAGTTTGTAATTAGAGTATCGAACCCCTTAGGCAAGTGTGTTCTAGTTGATAAAGTGTGAAAGAATTGTCTGTTGATGTTTCGGGATATTTGTTTTCGGGCTAATCTGATCCTGCTACCCTTTGATGAATTTGATATAATTCTGGGTATGGATTGGTTAACTTTGCATAATGCTATTGTGAATTGTAAATGGAAGAGTATTGATTTGAGAAGTCAGAATGGTGAGATTGTTTGAATTGAATCTAATGATTTGAATGGGCTACCGGTTGTAATATCTTTAATAAAGGCTTTGAATTATGTGAAAAAGGGATGTGAAGCTTATCTTGCATATGTGATAGATACAAAAGTGATAGAGAATATGTACCTGTAGTCTGCGAGTTCCTAGATGTGTTTCCTGAAGAACTACCGTGATTACCTCTGATACGAGAAGTTGAGTTTGGTATTGACTTAGTACCGGAGACGACTCCTATCTCAATAGCTCCGTATAGAATGGCACAAACAGAATTGAAAGAGCTGAAATCTCAGTTGCAAGAGTTGACAGATAGAGGATTTGCATGACCGAGTTTCTCGCCTTGGGGTGCTCCTGTGTTGTTTGTGAAAAAGAAAGATGGTACTATGAGGATGTGTATTGATTATCGACAGTTGAATAAAGTGACAATAAAGAATAAATATCCACTACCGCGAATTGATGATTTGTTCGATCAGTTAAAAGGAGCTACAGTGTTTTCGAAAATAGATTTGAGATCGGGATTTTATCAGTTGAGAGTTAAAGAATCAGATGTGCCGAAGACTGCTTTTAGAACGAGGTACGAACATTATGAATTTTTAGTTATGCCTTTCAGACTAACAAATGCTCTTGCAGTATTTATGGATTTGATGAACCAGATTTTCAGATCGTATTTGGATCGATTTGTTGTTGTGATTATTGACAATATTTTGATTTACTCTTGTGATGAGACGCAACATGCTGAGCATTTGAGGATCGTGTTATAGACTCTGCGTGAGAAGCAATTATATGCAAAGTTTAGTAAATGTGAGTTCTGGTTGCACGAGGCTGGTTTTCTGGGGCATATAGTGTCAGCTGTGGGAATACGAGTTGATCCGAGCAAGATTTCAGCAATTTTAGATTGGAAACCTGTAACGCCTTGAATTTGGGCTTAGTAGAATTGGGCCTTGTGTGTGGGAGCCGCTAGGAGACTGCACATAAAAGTTTATGTGTGCAAGAAATATCACAAATTGGTTGTTGCTTCAATGGTTAAGTGATTGGGAGTGTTTGAGAGTGTTGGAGAATTCCTGGGTTCAAATCCGGGCTTTAGCAAAAATTTATGTTTTCTCTTAAAGGAGCCTTGATGTTAGTGGGTAGGCTTTAAGAATATTTTTGGATGAATTTATATCACAAGGAGCAATGTGGTCTAGTAGAGGTGGCGTTACAAGTGAGCTAGTGGTCGGAGGTTCGAATCCCCGCTTGTGCAAATAGGGATTATTTTTACTGATGGCCATGGAAGGAGGTGGAGTTGGACTGAGACTCTATGGATGACTTGGTCATGAGTGTTTCAAGGAAATTTGAATTGAAGGTTGAGTGATTTAGGGGAGTGTTTCAAGGGAAGAAGATTGGATAAAGGAGTTTGATTGTAATTCAAACTCGGTTGGTGGCTAAATTCAAGGAGGAAATCAGGGAATTTGAAATGGGAAGGGTTGTTTGGCAAAATTTGAACTCCCCATTGTGCAAACTCGGTCATAAGGACCTTTTTCCCATTGTGCCGAATTCTTTTGTGCCATTTCAGGTTTTCCTCATTTTCAGTTTCTTTTCCTCTTTTCTCTGTATTGCCGTGCATATTCTGGAATTTTACCTTTCGTGCAACCTTTCTACCTCATTGCCATTTTAGTATAGAATTGAAAGGCCGAATATAGGAGTTGTTCTTTCATGTTTGTGGCTATTCTTCTCTTTCATCTCTGAACTGAACTTCTCCACCCTCTCCCTCTCTCATTTGTTTTGCGTGACAGAGTACCTTTTGGTCTCTTCTCCCTCCTTCTCACTTTGTCGATATAAGCTTCCTTCGTAACACTATCTTCATCCACCATTTCTGATAGGAGTGTGACTGTTCTTCGTGGGACTCAAGCCTAGAGTGTACCTTAGGAGGCCGAATACTCCTAAGTAGTGATTGTGTCAAGTTTTGGAAGGCGGCTTTGATCGGTGGTTAAAGAGAGGAACCGGTTGTTATTCAAGGTAGGCAGTCAGTACCATTTTGGAATTAGGGGCTATAAAGAGGGTGCTAGTGATAAAGTGATGGCAAAGGTGCCGGCTGAGATTGAGCGCGTAGCCTCTACTCCCAAGTTTAAGAGGCGTGCGGTGTTGGCTATTCGGGACTTTCCGCCAGGTTGCGGAAGGGTGGCTGCACCAAACTCTGGTTCAAGTCGGATAATCACAGTCGACCGATCTAGTCAAGGCAAGTGGTAGTCGACCTCTCGGTTAAGTGGTTGTTAAGAGTTTTTCTAACACTATTTGATAAGTGATTAACTGAATGTTATGTTTGAATATAGGTTCTGGCGATCAGGAATTTTTAGTACTCTACGTGATCAGGTGTGTAACAGTACCCTGTATTCGATAGTTGGCGAGAAAGCCGATAGAGTGTGTGTAACTGTATGCTATGTTTGATAACCGGTTGAAAAGCCAAAAGTATGTGTTGTTTACACTGCTATGACTGTAGATCGGTAAAATGCCGAAAAGCCAGAAATATGGCGTATGATACCACACGAGCGTGCGATCGTGCGTGTGGTGGCGAGCCCACGAACATGGGCGTTAGTCAGAGAGCCACCACGAGCGCTCGTGGTCTTGGGTCGATGCGGGTCTCGTTGGGCCAAAATAGGCTGTGTGGGCCCAGTGGGCTTGTGGGCCCACGCGGATAAAATGTATGTGATGTGGTAAGTGTTGTTTGGACTGTGACGTTTGCATAACTGTGGCTGTTTCTGGGCTAAATGGGCCACACGACTGTGTGGGCCCACTTGGGCCGAGTAATGAGCCTTAGGCCCATTTACACCGTTGCGATTTTTTAGGTTACTTAAGTCGCTCGAGGCGACGGTGGACCTTCTGTTGGGTCGCTGAGACCCCAAATTGCAAAATTACTAAAATACCCCTAGTTTGCAAAATTACCAAAATACCCTCGATTTGCAAAATTACCGAAATACCTTGATTTGCAAAAATTACTAAAATACCCCTAATTTGCAAAATTACTAAAATACCCCGATTTGCAAAATTACCAAAATACCCCCAATTTGCAAAATTACCGAAATACCTCGATTTGTAAAAATTACTGAAATACCCCCGATTTGCAAAATTACCAAAATACCCTCGATTTGCAAAATTACTAAAATACCCCTGGTTTGTAAAATTACCGAAATACCCCCGATTTGCAAAATTACTAAAATACCCCCAGTTTTCAAAATTACCGAAATACCCCCATAGGGTAAAATGACTATAATGCCCCTGTAGGGTAAAATGACTGGAATACCCTTATAGGGTAAAATGACTATTTTGCCCTTGTGGGTAAATGACTAACATAGACTATGAATTTTACTAATTTGACTGTGATCGTATGACTGTGTTTTAACTGACTTGACTGTGGTCATGTGATTGATACGATTTTAATATGTGTTTAAATGACTTTACTAAGCATGGCCATTTTGCATACACATGTAATGATTGAGCATGACATACACGGCATATTGCATGGGGTTGGGACATTGATACAGAAGAAGTTTTGATAGGGTCACACAGGTCGTATGAGATGACTGCGAATCCAGTATTGATCTGTTAAGGTCGCACGGGTCGCATGAGACGACTGTGGACCGACGGATGGCTTAAAGCCGCGTAATCTGATTATGGCTCTATGCCATCCTAACTATGGTTTATAACCATTCTATTTATGGTTTTTAGCTGTTCTGTCCATGGCGCCGAGCCGTTCTGTTGACTTAGTGCCACAACCGGTGCTAAGCTTGGTGTGTTGGCTGAGTGGGTCGATTTTATCTCCACGTAAGTGTAGGGTTGGTACGGGTGGTGTGTTGGCTGGATCGGGGTGGGAAGTATCCTCATACTGTTGCATATCTGTTTATGAGATCTGTCATTATATTAGGCTTAGGCCTCTTTTCTGTTATTGGTTTGGGCTAGGCTCAATTGATTCTGTTATGGGTTGTGACCCAAATGATATTGTAGTGGGATTTGGCCCATGTATGCTCTGAACTGGACAGTACTGCTACTATTAAAGGGCTTTGGCCCAGACTATTTCGGTTTCTGATTCTGTATACTAACTATTACTCTAGTAAGGGGATTACACACTGAGTTTTTGTAAACTCACCCCATTTTTAACTGTGCAGGTAATCCTCAACGTTAGGAGGATCGGTGCTGCGAGGGACTCGGAGGTGACCACACAACTGCGGCTGTTATGCTTTAGACTTTATATATGTTTTAAATTCTGTTTTGGGTTTTAGTTTTTGTAATGAGGCCTCTCTAGATTTAATTCTAAATTTGGGATTTTGTTACGTTTTATATCTGTTAGGCGTAGACGATTTTTCAACCTAATTACTATTTTTTAAAAACATACGTTTTAAACTTCTTTACCTTAAATTAGCTTCCGCAACTAAAAGAGATTTCTAACGAAGTTAATAACATTTTTATAAGTGGTTAACTTTTCATTGAACCACGTTTTGAAATTGAACGAACACAAACTGAGACTTTAGTTTTTAAATATTAAGGAGGGTTTTCAATGAAAACATGGTTTTCAAAAAACACTTCATTGTGACATGCCAGATTCGGGCCTAACTTCTGGGTCGAGTTTGGGGTGTTACAAAACCTCCAAGAAATGTGTCTGAAGTCTGCAGTTTTCTGGGATTAGCGGGATATTATAGACGATTTGTGAAAGGCTTCTCAATGATTGCAACTCTGTTGATGAAATTGCTACAGAAAGATGTTAAATTTGAGTGGTCAGACAAGTGTCAACAGAGTTTTGAGCGGTTGAAAGCATTATTGACAGAGGCACCAGTGTTAGTCCAACCCGAATCGAGTAAAGAATTCATAGTTTACAGTGATGCATCGTTGAATGGTTTAGGCTGTGTATTGATGTAAGAAGGAAAAGTTATAGCATATGCTTCGAGAGAGTTAAAACCACATGAAAAGAACTACCCGACACGCAATCTTGAATTAGCAGCTATTGTATTTGCATTGAAGATTTGGCGTCACTACTTATTTTGTGAGAAGTGTCACATTTATACTGATCACAATAGCTTGAAATATTTTATGACTCAGAAAGAATTGAATTTGAGACAGCGGAGATAATTAGAATTACTAAAAGACTATGAATTAGTAATTGATTATCATCCGAGAAAAGCTAATGTTGTTGCTGACGCTTTGAGCCGAAAGTCTTTATTTGCTTTACGAGCAATGGGTACTTAGATAGATCTGTGTGATGATGGTTCAGTTTTGGCTGAGTTGAAAGTGAGGTCAATGTTTATACGTCAGATTTGTGATGCCCAGAAAAGTGATGCTAAGATGATGGCAAAATAAGCTCAGTGTGGTTTAAATTCTGATTCAGAATTTTGAGTTGATAATGATGGTTGTTTGAGATTCTGAGATCGGATTTGTGTTCAAAGAAATTTAGAGTTGATTCAGTTGATTTTGAACGAGGCTCATAATAGTCGTTTGTCTGTTCATCCGGAAAGTACAAAAATGTACAATGATTTGAAATAGTTGTATTGGTGGCATGGTATGAAACGAGATATCTCAAAGTTTGTTTCGAGATGTTTAGTGTGTCAACAAGTTAAAGCTAAATATCAGGTTCCATTTGGTTTGTTACAACCAATTATGATTCCTGAGTGGAAATGGGAGAGAATCACAATGGACTTTGTGTCGGGATTACCTTTATCTCCGAGAAAGAAAGATGCAATCTGGGTAATAGTTGATAGATTAACGAAATCAGCTCATTTTGTTCCAGTGAGAACAGATTATTCGCTTGATAAGTTAGCCGAAATGTATATTTCTGAGATTTTGAAATTGCACGGGATACCATTATCCATTGTGTCTGACAGAGATCTGAGGTTTACTTCGCGGTTTTGGAAGAAACTACAAGAGGCTTTAGGTATGAAGTTGCATTTCAGTACTGCATTTCATCCGCAAACGGATGGTCAATCTGAGCAGATCATTCAGATTCTCTAGGATATGTTAAGATGTTGTATTCTTGAGTTTGAAAGTACATGGGAAAAGCATTTGCCGTTGGTTGAATTCACATACAATAATAGTTTTCAATCAAGCATTAAAATGGCACCTTACGAAGCTCTTTATAGCCGTAAATGCAGAACTCCATTATATTGGACTGAGCTTAGTGAGAATAAGATTCACGGGGTTGATTTAATTAAAGAAACTGAGCAGAAAGTGAAAGTGATTCGTGACAGTTTGAAAGCAGCGTCAGATCATCAAAAGTCTTATGCAGATTTGAAACAGAAAGATATTGAATTTTAAATAGGTGATAAAGTGTTTTTGAAAGTGTCTCTGTAGAAGAAAATACTTCGTTTCGGCAGAAAAGGCAAATTCAGTCCGAGGTTCATTGGGCCGTATGAGATTATCGAACGTATCGAGCCGGTTGCTTATAGATTGTTGTTCCCACTTGATCTAGAGAAGATTCATAATGTGTTTCACGTATCGATGCTTCGACGATACAGATCTGATCCATCACATGTAATTGCCCCTACTGAAGTTGAGATTCAGACTGATCTGTCGTATAATGAAGAACCGATTTGAATTCTGACACGTGAGATCAAAGAGTTGAGAAATAAGAGAATTTCTTTAGTGAAAGTGTTGTGGCACAAACACGGAGTTGAAGAGGCTAGTGGGAGCCTGAAGATGTTATGAGAGAGCAATATCTGAATCTATTCACTGGTAAGATTTTCGGGGACGAAAATCCCTAAGGGGGAGAGTTGTAACAGCCTGGTTTAGACCCTAGTCAGAACAGTGGTTTTGGGACCACAAATCCGAGGTCAGAAAAATATTTTAATATTATATTTAGTGTTTACAGTATGTGATTAAGCATGTGTGAAAATTTTATCGTTTGTGTGTCAAATTGTGAAAAAGGACTTAATCGCATAAAATGCAAAAGCTGTGTGCTAGTTGTTAAAGTGCTTAATTTCCATGTCTTATTAAATGAAAGGTCCTTATGTTGATATTAGACCATTTATAGTGGATTTTGTCATAAATGGCCATTAAATGAATGAATATATAATGTTTTTATTAAGGGTAAAATGGTAAAATAAGCATTAATGTATATTAAATAAAACAAAAACAATTCTAAAGCTCATATTCTCATCTCCTTCACTGAAAATAGAGAAAAGAAATAGCCATTGAAGAGTTTAAGGGTTTCGGCTAGCATATAGCTCAATTAAGGTATGTTTGAGCTCGATTTTTAGTGATTTTTATGTTTTTGTGATCGTTGCTTCGTGTTCTAGCTAGCCCATGTCTTAATTTTTGAATTTGTTGGAGATTTTGTAAGATGCCATTGATGAATGCCTGAGCTTTGTGATAGTTGATGATGAAATATGAAAGATATGTGATAAATTAACATATTTTGTCTTTGATTTTTTGATGAATTTGACTGTTTTGGGCTAAATTGTGAAAATGAGAAATTGAAGGACTAAAATGTGAAATAAATGAAATATGTGGGCTTATATGAGTTAGGGGAAAATTCGGCTAAGCATATATATGATGAAATTGTGTGTATTTTGTGATTTTATGAAATAGGGACTAAAATGTCAAAATGTGCAAATTTGAGGGCTAAAATGTAAAATGCTTTAACTATGTGTCGTGGATTGTTTTGGATGAAAATGTGATTGAATGATTTGAGTTTAAAATTATATAGATCAAGAAAAGAGAGATTCGGATCGAGATCGAGGCAAAGAAAAAGTGCTCGATTGATCGACTTGTTTCGTAAATTTCTACGTTCGAGGTAAGTTCGTGTATAATACGAATTGTTTAAATTATGTTCATGCGTTATGTAATGAATGAATATGTGGTTGATTATTTAGTAATACTAAATGTGGATTTAAGAGATGTAGCACTAAGTGTGCGTAAATAGAATTGATACGGCGGTGAACGGCACTATGTGTGCGAAATAAAGAAAGCATCGACTATATTGATTGGCACTGTGTGTGCGATACCGAGTCAAATTTGGTTTAATGTAAAGGCACTAAGTGTGCGATGATATTAAAGCTTCGGCTAATAAATTGACACTAAGTGTGCGAGTAAATCGAATGGTTAATGAAGATCGAACAAATTTGTGGTATTGAGCTTTGAGAAGTAAAAGTGATCGGTAATTAAGTGTTGGCACAAGTATGTACGGAACCTATGTGGTTGATGATATTGTATATGGATAAATGGATGATTATGTGAGTAATGATTATGGATGAGATTTTGTATTATTGAGAATTGAACCATGTGATGGTTTATTTTGTATATTGAATTTGATTAGTTGAGTTAAATGTGTTATATTACGAACTTACTAAGCTTTAAAGCTTACTGTGTGAAGTTTTTCTCTGTTTTACAGTATCATTAAAGCTAGCTCGGGTTCGAGAATCGTCGCGACTTAATCACACTATCGGCCACCTATTTTGGTACTTTTGAAAGTTGTATATTTGGTATATGGCATGTATAGGCTAGTGAATATGTATGTTTTGAGATGTATAGATCTTGCAATGTGATATGGCTTGATAGTTTAATGGTTTTGGTACATGCTTTAGATATGTGAAAAGAATGGTTAATATGTGTATGTGTGTTTTATGTGAATGATCACTATGGTATGAATTAGTGAAATGAAAATGATATGTTTCATGCTTAAATTTGGTAAGGATTAAATGATGAATGGATTAAATGATTTGGATGTGAAGTTGATACTTTGGATTGGTAAATTAAGTTGAAGTTGTATAGGGAAATGAATGATGATGTTCAGAGTTTAAACTATGCAATGTTTTGGTATGTTTGAATGCCATTTGAGGTATGAAATTACATTGGTTTTGATGCTTGTAGGTGTGACCAAAAATTTGGGTGGCAAATTGGCTAAACATATGGCCTATATTTGCCCACATGGTTTAGCTCACGGGCGTGTGGCTCGACCGTGTCTCTTAAGTTTGCAAATCGAAGCAAGTCAGTCTCGCACACGGGCCAGATACACGGGCGTGTGACAGGCCGTGTGAGTTAAGTCAGTGTTAGCCACGGGTCAAGCACACGGGCGTGTCTTCGGTCGTGTGGAAAAGTTAGTAGGTATGCCCTGTTTTGCCACGGCTTGGACACACAGGTGTGTCTGATGCCGTGTGAGGCACACGGCCTAACCACACGGGCGTGTGACCTCTATAACTTTGAAAAATGTGTGATTTTCGGAAAAATTTTGTATGAGCTCGGTTTAGTCTCGAACCCTTCCCATTGCATGTTTAGGGTCTCGTAGACCTTATTAGGGACTTAGAGACAATGATTGATTATGATTTATTGTTGTATGAACTATGAAGGTTAAAGGTTACGTTTTGATCGGTAATACCTCATAACCCTAGTCCGGTGACAGATACGGGTTAGGAGTGTTACACCTAGGGTCCCACGAGTGTGTCCCTTGGACCACACGGGCGTGTGAGCACTGCACCTTGGAAAATTTTAAAATGTCGCGAAAAATTCTCTTTGTTCCCGATTTAGTCCCGACTCGATTCCAAAGTTCATATTGGGCCTCAAGGGTCCATTTAAGGGACATTATGAATGATCTCGGTTAATAAATAGTAAAGGTTGTAAATTATCTGAAAATGTTCTGAAAAATTCTGGTAACGCTCTATAACCATTTTCCGGCGATGGATACGAGTTAGGGATGTTACATTTAGTGGTATCAGAGCTATGGTTTAGTCAGTTCTCAGACTGAACGTAGAATGTGTGGAGTCTAGAAATACATGCCATTATATAACCTGTGATAGTGTGGTATCTCCCGACTCTGATGAAAATTATTTTGTGAATAGACAGAGATGCTTTCCAACTGAGCTAATTCTGATACTGCTGAAAGTGATACTTGCAATGTTCGAGTAAATATGTTGCTTATGATAAAAGGGGACTTATAAAGGTACGGATAAATGTTTTATAGTGAACGTTGTTAATGATAAATGTTAAGTGATATGTGTGTAATTATGAAAGTTGAATTTTGAGGCTCATGATCTCTACCCCTTACCAGTATAGCTTTATACAATGAAATTCACAAGATTTATATGGATTAAGCTAATGAATGTGAAACTAAAGAGTTCAAAGGCTGAATGATTAATGATGTGGTTAGAACTGAGAATGGGTTAGTAAATAAAAATGGGTTCTGAAGAGAGATATCAGATTTTTCTGAAAACTGTTTAGGATACGCAATGCCTATTAAAGAAAGAAGTTATTTATAAGTAATCGACTTATCCGGATATGATAATTACAAAACGGATTAGCTGAAAATCCTTTCGAATTGACACTTTCAGTGAACTGAATAATGTGAGATTATTGATGACTCTATTAGTCAAAGGAATAGGGATTAAATTGCAAAGATATTTGAATACGGCTGTTATAATTGAGTATATTACAGCAACCTCTTCTGGGTACTTTATAAGTTCTGTTATTCTTAAAGGCATATGAAATTGTGCATGTACACATGTAATATTTATCGTATTGAAAGGCTAGTAAATTATGATAGATGGAATTACTGTAAGGCTGATTGATTCATGAACAGTATCACTCTACCTTACTTGGGTTTCTAACTCATCATGATTGATATAAGATTTAATGATAAGGTTCATATGATGTTATTTACTATTTCTACTAATTGAAGCCCTGAATTGCGAATATGCAAATTATATTGTCTTTATCATAGTTATTTCTACCGAGTATGCATGATATTACTTTTCTAAATTTTCCCTGAGATATCATCAAACTCTTTATTATGTAAACATGGGTTACTTGTGAAAGATATTCTTTGATTGGAGTTAATTACATTCATTACCGTTATACATATTGACTCAATCATGAGGTATGGTGATAGAGATCATAGATTATAGAAACTGTATTACGGCATTGGCTATTATTGGGGCCACTTTCAGTTTTCCCTCTTTTAAGTTGAGGTACACCATTGATATTGAAGTGTTGCTTTATCTATATGGTTGAAATGTCGGTCATAGTATAGCACTATGGTTTTAAATCTATCGGATGGTTGTGGCTTTGGAAAAACTCAAAGCTTTAATTTTAATAATTGAAATAGCCACATTGATGACCCAGTTATTTCAGGAAAGAGGTAAGATTTGAATGAAATGATAAATATCAGTAAAGTTTCGACCAGTTGGAAGCTTTGTTGATCAAAGTATTGATTCCAATTCAGCCTGAATTGGGTAAGGAACTTGTTATTACAGTAATGTAACATTGAATGGAATTAGATTGTGATTTGATGCAATAAGGCAAAGTGATAGCCTATAAATTCAAATAGTTAAGAACTACATGGAAAGAATTACCCAATATATAATATAGGAGCGACAACTATCGATTTTGAATTGCCCGATACATGATCTAGAATTGATAGGTATTGTTTTTGTATTGGAATCTGATAACATTACTTGTTTGGTAAAAAATATTGTAGATTCACCGATTATAAAAGTTTGAAGTATTTGACGTTTCTAAAAGATTTGAATCTGAGATAGCGTATATGGTTGAAATGTTGAAAGATTATAACTTGATAATTGAATATCACTTAGAAAGAGCGAATGTGGTCATAGATGTTCTTAGTAGAAAATCTTTGTATTGCAAGCCATGGATATCGATTATGATTGTCTAATAATAGCTCAATTTTAGCTGAGTATAGAGCTTAATCGATGAATCTACAATAGAACAATGAGACTCAGAAAAAATTGATAATGAGTGTAAGTCAAATGAATACAGTGTGAAATGATTTCTGATTCAGAATTTCAGAATAGATTCGATAAATGTATGTTATTCAGAGATAGAGTCCGTGTACCGAAGAATTTAGAGCTTGTACAGAAAATTTTTCATGAATAATCACAGTGGTACTATGTCTGTTTATCTGGGAAATGATAAAATTCCTAATGAATTGAAAAAGATGTATTAGTAGCTCGGAAATGAAATGTGGTACTTTTGAAATTGTACTTAAATGATAGATTTACCAGCAAGATAAGGATGAAACTTTCAAGATGGTTATAGCCAGAGAAAATACCGAAATGGAAATGGGACAAAGTTACCATGAATTTTATATTGGGATTATCCCTGTCTATGAAAAAGAAAGATACTATTTGAGTAATTGTTGATTTTTTGACAAAGCCTGCACATTTTATTCTGGCACGAATGGATTTCTCGCTTGATAGATTGCTTGAATTATCTGCTTTTGAGATTAACAGACTATATGAGGTGCTAGTTTCTGTTATTCCTGATAGAGATCTACAGTTTATATTTTGATTCTGAAATAAGATACAAGAAACTCTGGATACACAGTTACATTTTTGTACCATGTTGAATTTTCAGACGGAGGATCAATCTGAACATATGATTCAGATTTTGGAAGATATGTTTCGATGTTGTGTACTTGAATTTGAAGGTAACTGAGAAAAGTATTTGCCTTGGGTTGAAATTGCTTATTATAACAGTTAACAGACAAATATAAAATTATACTGTACGAGGCTTTATAGGGTCACAAATGCAAAACTCCGGTGTTTTGGACGGAGTTCAGTGAGAAAAGATACATGTAGTAGTTTTGACTCGTTGAACCCGAAGAGAGATGAAAGGGACCTGAGACAGTTTAAAAGCAATATTTGATCGATAGAAATCCGATGTGGATCTAAAATGAAAAGAAATAGAGTTTCTGATGGTGACAAAGTATTTTTGGAAATTCACCATGAAAGAAAGTTCTTCGGATTGGCTGTACAGGCAAAATTAAGTCTGGGGCTTACTGGGTCATATGAGATTATTGAAAAGAATTGAACCTGTTAAGTATTGATTGGTATATTTATTAGAGTTCTAAAAAATTCACAATGCTTTTCATGTGTATATTTGTTACAACGGTATCGGTCAAACCCATCATCTGTTATTTCTCTGATAGATATTGAAATTTGGCTTGGCATGACTTACAGTGAGTAACTGGGTGAAGTTCTAGCATGTGAAGTGAAAGAAATTGTAACACCCCTTGCCCGTATTCTATGCCGAAACCAGGCACGAGGCGTTACTGTACTTAACTCGTACAATCATACAATTTTGGGCTATCAAACTCATTTCAATTTAAAACTATTCCATTCATAGGTCTATCATTCTTATAATAGGCCTACGAGGCCCTAAGCATGCTTCCAAAAGGTTTCAGAGATAATTTGGAAACTTTTACGCACTTAAGAAAATTTTACCTAAACAGGGGTCACACGCCCGTGGGGGAGATGACACGCCCGTGTATCATCTCACACGCCTGTGTTCGACTCCCGTGGTCGACACTGACTAATCCACACGGCCTGGGCACGCCCGTGGCCCTGGCCCGTGTGCCAAACATTGACATTCTGCAATATCCACACGGCCTATACACACACCCGTGTGCTTCAGCCGTGTGGCGATTTGAATTCTAAGTGCAAGGTGCAGACTTTACACGGCCTGGGCACACGCCCATGTGCTAGCCGTACCTCCCACACGGTCTAGACACACGCTCGTGTGTCTACCCATGTGGACACTTAGCAGGCTATTTACCAAGCCTTTGCCACTCTTCATTGCACACATGAATACACCATTACCAAATGTTCACATATTGCCAATTATAAATCATGAATTATCACATTTAAACTATACAATAACGTCTTCATCCCATACATGAGGGAGAACTATTTCAAATATAATTACAACCGACTTAAGCCATCATCTGTGGCTATACACAATTGAACCTTAAACTCTCTTAGGCCAACACATTTGGCTATATCAACTATGACTTAATCAACTTTAAATTCTATCCATATACATGCCATAACTTATAAGGACTAGAAACCTCATACCACGTGTCTACTCGATAGTGTGAAACATCTCCGGTGGCCTCCAACCCGAGCTAGCTAAATTAACCTATAAGAGATGAGAAAGGAAGAGGAGTAAGCGATAATGCTTAGTAAGTTCATATTCATAAAACAATCAACTATTGATATTCATTGATTATACTCAAACGTAAGGTATTATAATGAGTTTTACTCTTAAACTCATGGTTACCTACTCAATCATCCTTGAAGCTTACTCTTTCTGTCTCTTACCATATTCTAACCATGTCACAAGCCAAATGCTCATGTTAATTTGCATACATCTCTGCACTTGTCACCACATCATCACATAAAACAACACATCAAACATTTTCAATAAGCCACTTATACTACCAATTACTCGGTGGTTTCGCACTTAGCCCACTAATCATCTATAATTACGGTGGTATCGCACTTAGCCCACCAATCATCTATAATTACGGTGGTATCGCACTTAGCCCACCAATCGTCTATAAATACGATGGTATCGCACTTAGCCCACCAATTATCTATAATTGCGGTGGTATCGCACTTAGCCCACCAATTATCTATAATTACAGCGGTATCGTACTTAGCCCACCAATCATCTATAATTACGGTGGTAATGCACATAGCCCACCAATTATCTATAATTACGGTGGTATCGCACTTAGCCCACCAATCATCTATAATTACGGTGGTATCGCACTTAGCCCACCAATCATCTATAATTACGGTGGTAACGCACATAGCCCACCGTTAGTATGCATCTATATTTCAAATGTTCATCCTTGAACATCCTCACACACTACCATTCTTACTTAGCTTTCAACGATAATCGTTCGCATTCACACAATGCATTAATAGTTATAACTTATGCAACCAAGGTGCATCATTTACACATAACCCACTATGGGTTTATCATATACTGAATTCATCTCAATTTAGCTCTAACACATACATGTACCTCTCGTGGTACAACCACATTCATTTTCATTTTCAACATACTTATTGAATCACTCAAATTGTTAAGTAACACCTTTGAGTCTCATACACATAGAGTCACACTGACATCATACCCCCGATAGGGTCATACATGAATTAAAATATCGATGCCATGTCCCCGACATGGTTTTATACGAATTAACACATGAACTTACTCGATACCGAAAAGGGTAGAAAGGGACCTTTTTGCCCACATTTCTCTTTTCTCCCGTTCTAGGTTCGAATCTCGTTTTCTTCGATCTAGAAAAATAGAATTTACTCATTTAATCACTTATGAATCATAATACACCATAATCTACACTTAGGCAAAAATGACTATTTTGCCCCTATACTTTGGCAAAATTACAATTTTGCCCCTAGGCTCGTAAATCACTTTTCATCACATTTTCTCATTAAACAAGACTAGATGAACATTTAATCCTCTTACAACTATCCACAATTCCAACTATTTCATGCATAATGAACAAACTACAACATTTGCATCTTAGTCCAAAATTAGGTGTTTTCATGACAACACCTTTCACAAAAGTTGTTTCTTATCTTTCTAACATTCATTTTCTTCCATAAAAATTCAGCAACCTACATAAACTCTCTCATGGCAAGTCCCTAGACTTTCAACCATATTGCAAATTAGTCCCCTTATTAGCTAGCTTAAGCTTTGGGGACTCCAAAAGTACAAAATTTATCAATTAAAATCATCAAAATCACTTACTTGAGTGAAGAAAAGCTTGCTGAAATTTTCAGCTTCAAGAACCCCCATTCTTGCTTGTATTTTTGGTGGAAGAAGAGAAGAAAATAAAAAGATGATTGTAATATCCCGGGTTAGGGGCTGTTTTGTTGTTGCATGTTATTGCATGTGTTTAGTGTGCTGTGTGGCTATTTCGGTGTTTTAGGGGCTTAATTGTAGGCAAGGAGTATGCCTGAGTGTATGGGAAAATTTTGGTTTTTGGGTGTTAAGTGAGGGGAGTTGAGGAAGCTGGGGTTTTTAATTTATTTTTGGTATTTCATAGCACAAATGAAGAGCTGGCAAAGTGGCAAGGCATGTGCCACTTGGGAGCTAGGTGTGGCGTCATCTCAGCTTGGGGGTGGAGGTCCAGTGTTCGAGCTGTAGAGTCCCCATTTTGTCACTTATTTTTGGACGGCATGGAGGAAGAGGTTGAGAGCAATTTGGATTCTACCTTGGACCAAGTCTTCACATTCAAACGGTTGGTGGAGAGTAAGTGTAGGTGGGAGACTTGGTCTTGTTGTTTGAATGTGGGGAGTGGAGTAATTGGGGGGATTTGGCCGAATTTGAAGGAGTGGGGAGTGGGAGGTGACGGCTTGGTGTGGGGGAGTTAGTAGCCGAATTTCATTTTGGCAAACTTGGTGTTCGGTCACTTTTTGGGTCAAGAGCAAAAGTTTTCCTTAGTCTTTTGTTAGCCGAAATTCCTTTGGTCGTTTTCTTTGCTTCCTAAAACCGTAAGTCAAAAGGTGTACTTGCCGAATCTCTTTTGCACTTTGTCTTCTACATTTGGGTTGTTGGCCGAATGCTTTCCTTCCTATCTTCCTCTTCTCTATTTTGTGCAAATCGAAGCTAGCCTCTCCTCTTCTCAACTTTCTTTTCTTGTTTTGAAACCTTGTAAACCGAAACCCCCATTCTCTCAAATACCATTCATCTTTTCTTTTTCTTCAAATCAGAGGTACCTTTTATCTCTTTGTTCTATTTTGTTACTTGGCCGAATACCAACACCATTTCTTTGCATTTTGTTTACTCTTCTCTTCAACTCTGACCGAAAATCGTGATTGGTATAAATCACCTTGGCCGAATCTTTGATTCTTCTTTTGGCATAGGTCCTGGCCGAATCGCTTGTGGTTCTCTTCTTGTGTTGGGTGGCCGAATATAGAGTGTTGGGTCTCTTGCTTCAATCGGTGGGAGATTGGTAAGCCTTGGCCGAATGGTCATCTAGTTTCTCTCTTTTTCCTAATCGATTTAAGTTATTTAAGAATCGTATATGTCAACTATTGATGAGTGTTATCTCTCATGTTGGAACCGATTGCATCATAGGACGACGGGGACTTTGAAGCAGACAAGTGGAGCTTTCTATCTTGGTTTAACCATTTGATAAGTGGTGGTAAGAAGATTATTTGTTAGTCTATTCTTTTGGATTTCGATAAGATAGGGATTCAAGTGGATTAACTGTTCATCTTTTTATGGTGTAGCCGATTGCTTAAGGAGAATCATTGTTTGATTCGGATTTGGTAGGAAACCAAATCATCTTAAAAGGTAAGGGTTCGATATTAACCCCCCCTTTTGGTTAATTGTTGATGGCCGAATGTTATAGATGCCTAACCCCTATGCTTTGGCCGATTGTAGGAGCTAGTAATCGAGGGACTTAGATCGCTTTTGTCAGGATTTCTAGACTCGTATTACCAGGTGTGTAAACTAACACACTGATATTTAGTAATATTATTAATAAACCTGTTTGCCTATTAAAATCATGACAGTATGATGGATTATTGGATACCCAAACGGGGTATGTGTGCGTATCCGGGTAAGTCAGTATTGTTACTAGATTACTGATGATCTATATGGTATCATGACTATGTATGTATGTGATATGGGGCATGAGTCAAATATATTAGCATGATATGCTTAATTTGTATGATATGCATGATTACATGAGTATGGTATGTTGATGGGTGATATGAGTGGAGGGGCGGTGATGATTTGTCTTGTGAGCACCAAAGTGTTTTGGTAACACACTTTGTGACTTTGGGTCACCAAAGCTTTGGTAGCACATTTGTGTCTTTGGGACACGAGGTTGGGCACCTCATTGCGACTTGTCCCCGTGGTTAACACCACCGTGGGTTGGCCCCACATGAGATATGGGATCGTCTCGCTAGTGATTGGGTATCACACGATGGGTTGGCCCCATCATTCGATTATTGTGACTACGGTCACCAGTGCTTTGGTAGCACATTTGTGTCTTTGGGACACCAGAGGTTGGGCACCTCATTGCGACTTGTCCCTGTGGTTAACACCACCGTGGGTTGGCCCCACATGAGATATGGGATCGTCTGCTAGTGATTGGGTATCACACGATGGGTTGGCCCCATCATCCGATTATCGTGACTACGGTCACCAGTGCTTGGGTAGCACATTGTGTCTTTGGGACACCGGTGTTTTGGTAACACATTGTGACTATATGTCACCAGTGGTTTGGCACCACCAGTGGTTTGGTACCACACGGGGTAGAAAAAGGAGATACGGATGGTTAGGATCGGGTTGCATTAATTATGTTGCTATGTATGGTGTGTGTTAGCATGTTGTTCTTCGGGAGCGGGATTTATGCACTGAGTCACTCGACTCACCCTCTCCTTTGACATTTCAGGTGACTCGTAGACGCGGACATGGAGCCGGGATGGACTCGGGTGCTCATGCCATGCTTAATAAAGTTTTACTCCAACTCTATCATTTGGGTACTTTAGTTTAATTATCATTATTTGGGTTGTTAATTTGGACTTGTAAAAGGCCTTTTAAATTTTGTTTTATGATGGGTATGTTCTAATTAGATTCTCAACCTGCTTAACAAATAACTTGGCATGAAATTTTACTAAAATTTGGAAAGACCACGTTTTCAAAATTATATCGCAATGTGTTTTAAACTATACCATCGGGTATCTCGCCATGTTGTACTATACAATCAACTCAAATGATTTCCGAATCAAACTTGATTTTCTACTAAGCCTAAAATGTTTCAAAATAGCACTAAGAAACTATTGGAAGTCCTAAATGAAATCAACCCGTTCACTATGTTTTCACCCCGCTTTTAAACGAAAAAAAAAAGATAACTCAAAAACGTTTTTCCCCGTAACATACCAGATTCGGACGTGGTGTCCTGTCCGAGTTTCGGGTGTTACAATTGTGGTATCAGAGCCAAGTTCAAAGGCTCGGCTGTGGGCCTGAGGCCCAAAAATGTTTTCAAAAGGTTGTTTTGTTAGTCTTTATTCTTAAGGTATGGTTTGAAAGGCATGGCACCGAGTCTCCGGCACCAGTTCGCCCAGGTAAGTACCCCGTACTATTGCTTGTGAATTGATTGGATGTGATATGATCTGATGAATAGCAACAGTATACTACTTTAGAGATTGAAACTGATAGGATTCTGTGAACTCGCGAGAACAAATCCTCTTAAAATATTCATAAGACTTGCTTTTTAACAAGTGGAATAAATACTGATGCATAAAATTCTTAATCAGATACGTAGAAAGATTAGTCATGAGCGCTAGAGGTGGACGTGGTCGTGGACGAGGTCGTGGTAGAATGACGCTTTACGAGCCCGTAGGATCCGGTCGTGGTTCGTAAAATGAGATACCGGTTCCGCCACCAGTGGAGGTGGTGAGTTCCAAGATCGGGCCCGGGGCGACGCAGCGTGTCACGCGCGCGATCTTTGCGAGTGTTGGAAAGAGTAGCCGGGTAGGTGGTAATGCAGAGTTAGGAAATTGTTCTGGCGACTTCGGGCCAATGGGGCGAATTCTTCCGAGTGTTTCTCGTGTTGCTCCCGCATCGCTGAATACGGCTTGAGGCAACCGAGCGGATCATGGACGATCTGGACTGGCACCGAAGAGAAGTCAAGGGCATCGTATCGCTTCTCCGGGATGAGTCATATCAGTGGTGGCTCACGGTTCGGGACAATGTGGCAGCAGAGGATCTAACATGGGATTATTTCAGGGCTGCATATCAAAAGAAGTACATCGGAGCTAGTTATATTGACTCCCAAATGGAAGGCATTTACGAGGCTTGTTCAGGGGAGTAAATCTGTTGCTGAGTATGAGGCCGAGTTCCTGGAGCTGAGTAGGTATGCTAGGGGCATTGTGGCCACTGAGCATGAGAGGTGTGTTCGTTTTGAGGATGGTCTGCGAGACGACTTGAGGCTGCTGATTGCTCCTCGCCAGAGCGCGAGTTCTTTGTCTTAGTTGAGAAGGCTAAGGTAGCCGAGGGTGTTAAGGAGTCGGTGAGGCAGGGTATGGACAAAAATAGGCACAAGAGGAGCTTTGGGTCTTCTGGATCGTCGGGTAATCCGCAGAAGAGAGCTAGACCGAGTGGGCCGAACCACCGCTAGGTTTGTTCTTCGCTAGGCGAGGACCGCCGCAGATGTGATCGATCTGAAAAAATCTCATTGGGGTGGTTCTTTGGACCGGAGGAAAGGTTGCTTCGAGTGTGGTTCTCTCGAGCACCGTGTGAGGGACTGTCCGCGTAGGTTGGCTAGAATTCAGTCTGAGAGGCAGGGCCGTAATCAGTTCAGAGGTAGTGGATCGCCACCGCAGAGGGGCCGTGGTAATGGCGAGGTGGTAATGGTTCAGTCGGGGCCGTGGAGCACCGGCGAGGTGCGAGTAGTTACGATGCTAGACGGCTGGATTAGTGTATCTTTGCGAGGCGCCGAGAGGGCGGCGCGACGCACCGGACGTCATAACCGATGCGTTTTTGATTTTTGGTTCTCCTTATCTTTGCTTTGATTGATGTGGGTTCAACGCACTCTTATGTTGCCGATAGTATAGTAGAGACCATGGATTTAGACTCGAGATATCTTCTAGGCGGATGACCGTGATTAGCCCTCTAGGTCACTCTGTAGTAGTAGATAAACCCCCTTTAGAGAGGTACCCTTAGAACTCCAAGGGTAGTGTTTGTTCGCGATCTGATGGAACTGCCGTTTGGGGAGTTCGATCCGATTCTTGGGATGGATTGGTTGGTCAAGTACCGGGCGAGGTTGGATTGCGCAGCCAAGCGCATGGTTCTTAAGACGGTTGAGGGTGATGAGGTGGCTATGATAGGTAATAGGAGGGATTACTTATCAAATGTGGTATCCTGCTCTGAAGGCGCAGAAGATGGTCGGGAAGGGTCGTGAAGCATCGTAGTTCATGTGTATGCCTTGGAGGCTAAAGAGTCGGCCAGGGTGGAGAAGGTTCGTGCAGTTAAGGAGTTTGGCTGATGTTTTTCTGAGGAGCTTCGGGTTTGCCGCCGGATCGCGAGGTGGAGTTCGGGATTGATCTGTTACACTGGAATCGCGCCGGTGTCTATTGCTCGTATATAGGATGGCGCCAAAGGAGTTGGTGGAGCTTAAGGCTCGAGATCCGGGAGTTATTGGATCGAGGTTTTATTAGGCCAAGTGTTTCGCCGCGGAGTGCGCCGGTACTCTTTGTCAAGAAGAAAGATGGCTCGATGCGGATGTGTATAGACTACCGCCAGTTGAACAAGCTGACGATTAAAAACAAGTATCCGTTGCCACGGATAGATGATTTGTTTGATCACCGAAGGTGTCGCGTATTCTCGAAAATCGACTTGAGGTCAGGTATCACCGGTTAAAGGTTAAGGAGGCGGATATCCATAAAACAGCGTTTTGGACTCGGTATGGGCACTACGAATTCCTGGTAATGCCATTCGGGTTGACGAACGCACCGTAGCGTTTATGGATATGATGAATAGGGTGTTTCAGCAGTATCTGGATCAGTTCGTCGTGGTTTTCATAGACGACATCTTGGTGTACTCAGGGACGGAGGAAGAGCATGATAAGCATTTGCGAGTGGTGTTGCGATTTTGAGGAAAAGCGACTCTATGCTAAGTTCGATGAAGTGCGAGTTACGGCTTAGAGAAGTGACTTTCTTGGGTCATGTAGTGTCGGTGAGGGATTCGAGTAGATCCTCGTAAGATTGAGGCGCTTTTGGATTGGAAGCCGCCTAGGTCGGTGGTGAGATTCGGAGTTTTCTGGTATGGCGGATACTACCGAAGGTTTGCTTTGAGGTTTCTCGTTGATAGCAATACCGGCGACCAAGTTGCTGAGGAAAGAAGTTCCGTTTGTGTGGACTGAGAAACAGCAGGAAAGCTTCGATAAGTTAAAGAAGATTTTGACTGAGGCTCCGGTTCTAATTCAACCTGAGGCTGGTAAGGAATTCACAGTTTATTGCGACGCATCACATACGGGTTTGGGTTGTGTGCTGATGCAAGAAGGTAAGGTTGTGGCTTACGCTTCTCGACAGCTGAGGCCACATGAGGTCAACTATCCGACGCACGATTTGGAGCTAGCAGCTGTAGTCTTCGCTTTAAAGATTTGGAGGCACTACTTGTACGGGGAGAGATCGATAGTCTACACAGATCATAAGAGTCTGAAGTATCTACTGACTCAAAAGGATTTGAATTTGAGGCAGCGCAGATGGGTTGAGTTGCTGAAAGATTACGACTGTTCGATTGAGTATCATCCGGGCAAGGCTAACGTGGTGGCAGACGCGTTGAGCCGTAAGGTTGTTTCGGACTTATGAGCATTGTTTGCCCATTTGAGTTTGTATGACGATGGGAGTATTCTCGCGAGTTGCGAGTTAAGCCTACTTGGGTTGAGCGGTCGTAGAGAAACAGTTAGTGGATGAGGTTCTGAGTGCGCGGAGGTTACAAGTGCAGAATGGTGGTTTGGAGGGTTACAGCTTGTCTGGTGATGGGGTTCTGTGTTTTCAAGGTAAGGCTTGTATGCCTAAAGATGTTGAACTGAGGCGAAAGATTCTTCAGACGCACATAGCAGATCCTTATGCTATGCATCCCGGAGGTAGTAAGATGTATAGGGATCTTAGAGAGCGCTTTTGGTGGCTCGGCTTGAAGAAGGAGGTGACAGAGTTTGTTGGGAAGTGTCCGACTTGTCACAGTCAAGGCTGAACATCGCTTGTCGCTCGGGGTTGCTTGACTGTAAAGATTCCTCGATGGAAGTGGAAAAGGATAACCATGGATTTCGTCGGTGGATTACCGCTACGCCAAGCAAGAAAGATTCGATTTGGGTAGTGGTGGATCGATCGACTAAATCAGCTCACTTTATTCGGTGAGGGTTGACTACTCACTTGAAGCTAAGCGAAGCTATATGTGTCAGAGATAGTGAGGTTGCACGGTGTGCCAGTTTCGATAATCTCGGATAGGGATCCTAGATTTACGTCAAGGTTTTGGAAAGCACTGCACCAAGCTCTGGGTACTCGTTTGGATTTCAGCACGGCTTTTCACCCGCAGTCTGACGGTCAATCAGAAAGGGTCATTCAGGTCTTAGAGGATATGCTGAGAGGTTGTATCTTGGATTTCAGAGGTAGTTGGGAGGAGTTTTTGCCATTAGCTTAGTTTGCCTACAACAACAGTTACCAAGCGAGCATCAAGATGGCACCGTATGAGGCGTTGTATGGTAGGAAATGTCGCTCACCTACGTATTGGACGGAGTTAGGTGAACGTCAGTTGTTGGGACCCGAGTTGGTTGCTGAGACCGAAGACAAGGTTAAGTTGATTCAGTCTAGATTGAAGGAAGCTTCGGACCGGCAGAAGTCTTATGCCGATCTTAAGCGAAGAGATATAGAGTTCGCTGTGGGGGATCGAGTGTTCCTGAAGGTCTCGCCTTGGAAGAAGGTGTTGAGGTTCGGGAAGAAAGGCAAGCTAAGTCCGAGATTTATTGGACCGTATAAGGTATTGAGACGAGTTGGACCAGTGGCGTATCAGCTTGAGTTGCCAGCAGAGCTTAGTCAGATTCACGACGTATTCCACGTTTCGATGCTTCGGAGGTATCGTTCAGATCCGTCGCATGTGGTAGCAGTGGAAGAGATCGAGGTAAATCCAGATTTGACCGTGGAAGAGGAACCTGTGCAGATTCTTGATCGGGATGTGAAGGTCCTGCGTAGAAAGTCTGTGCCTTTGGTTAAGGTTCTTTGGCAGAATCATGGCGTAGAAGAAGCTACGTGGGAACCCGAGGATATGATGAGACAGCAATACCCGCAACTCTTCTGATCAGGTAATTTCGAGGTCGAAATTATTTTAAGGGGGGTAGAACTGTAATATCCCGGGTTAGGGGCTGTTTTGTTGTTGCATGTTATTGCATGTGTTTAGTGTGCTGTGTGGCTATTTCGGTGTTTTAGGGGCTTAATTGTAGGCAAGGAGTATGCCTGAGTGTATGGGAAAATTTTGGTTTTTGGGTGTTAAGTGAGGGAGTTGAGGAAGTGGGGTTTTTAATTTATTTTTGGTATTTCATAGCACAAATGAAGAGGCGGCAAAGTGGCAAGGCATGTGCCACTTGGGAGCTAGGTGTGGCGTCATCCGCTTGGGGGTGGAGGTCCAGGTGTTCGAGTCTGAGAGTCCCCATTTTGTCACTTATTTTTGGACGGCATGGAGGAAGAGGTTGAGAGCAATTTGGATTCTACCTTGGACCAAGTCTTCACATTCAAACGGTTGGTGGAGAGTAAGTGTAGGTGGGAGACTTGGTTTTGTTGTTTGAATGTGGGGAGTGGAGTAATTGGGGGGATTTGGCCGAATTTGAAGGAGTGGGGAGTGGGAGGTGACGGCTTGGTGTGGGGGAGTTAGTAGCCGAATTTCATTTTGGCAAACTTGGTGTTCGGTCACTTTTTGGGTCAAGAGCAAAAGTTTTCCTTAGTCTTTGTTAGCCAGAAATTCCTTTGGTCGTTTTCTTTGCTTCCTAAAACCGTAAGTCAAAAGGTGTACTTGCCGAATCTCTTTTGCACTTTGTCTTCTACATTTGGGTTGTTGGCCGAATGCTTTCCTTCCTATCTTCCTCTTCTCTATTTTGTGCAAATCGAAGCTAGCCTCTCCTCTTCTCAACTTTCTTTTCTTGTTTTGAAACCTTGTAAACCAAACCCCATTCTCTCAAATACCATTCATCTTTTCTTTTTCTTCAAATCGAGGTACCTTTTATCTCTTTGTTCTATTTTGTTACTTGGCCGAATACCAACACCATTTCTTTGCATTTTGTTTACTCTTCTCTTCAACTCTGACCGAAAATCATGATTGGTATAAATCACCTTGGCCGAATCTTTGATTCTTCTTTTGGCATAGGTCCTGGCCGAATCGCTTGTGGTTCTCTTCTTGTGTTGGGTGGCCGAATATAGAGTGTTGGGTCTCTTGCTTCAATCGGTGGGAGATTGGTAAGCCTTGGCCGAATGGTCATCTAGTTTCTCTCTTTTTCCTAATCGATTTAAGTTGTTTAAGAATCGTATATGTCAACTATTGATGAGTGTTATCTCTCATGTTGGAACCGATTGCATCATAGGACGACGGGGACTTTGAAGCAGACAAGTGGAGCTTTCTATCTTGGTTTAACCAATTGATAAGTGGTGGTAAGAAGATTATTTGTTAGTCTATTCTTTTGGATTTCGATAAGATAGGGATTCAAGTGGATTAACTGCTTCATCTTTTTATGGTGTAGCCGATTGCTTAAGGAGAATCATTGTTTGATTCGGATTTGGTAGGAAACCAAATCATCTTAAAAGGTAAGGGTTCGATATTAACCCCCTTTTGGTTAATTGTTGATGGCCGAATGTTATAGATGCCTAACCCTATGCTTTGGCCGATTGTAGGAGCTAGTAATCGAGGGACTTAGATCGCTTTTGTCGATTTCTAGACTCGTATTACTGTGTGTGTAAACTAACACACCGATATTTAGTAATATTATTAATAAACCTGTTTGCCTATTAAAATCATGACAAGATGATGGATTATTGGATACCCAAACGGGGTATGTGTGCGTATCCGGGTAAGTCAAGATTGTTACTAGATTACCGATGATCTATATGGTATCATGACTATGTATGTATGTGATATGGGGCATGAGTCAAATATATTAGCATGATATGCTTAATTTGTATGATATGCATGATTACATGAGTATGGTATGTTGATGGGTGATATGAGTGGAGGCGCAGTGATGATTTGTCTTGACGAGCACCAGTGTTTTGGTAACACACTTTGTGACTTTGGGTCACCAGCTTTTTGGTAGCACATTTGTGTCTTTGGGACACCAGAGGTTGGGCACCTCATTGCGACTTGTCCCCGTGGTTAACACCACCGTGGGTTGGCCCCACATGAGATATGGGATCGTCTCGCTAGTGATTGGGTATCACACGATGGGTTGGCCCCATCATTCGATTATTGTGACTACGGTCACCGCTGGGTAGCACATTTGTGTCTTTGGGACACCGTGAGGTTGGGCACCTCATTGCGACTTGTCCTCGTGGTTAACACCACCGTGGGTTGGCCCCACATGAGATATGGGATCGTCTGCTAGTGATTGGGTATCACACGATGGGTTGGCCCCATCATCCGATTATCGTGACTACGGTCACCAGTGCTTGGGTAGCACATTGTGTCTTTGGGACACCAGTGTTTTGGTAACACATTGTGACTATATGTCACCAGTGGTTTGGCACCACCAGTGGTTTGGTACCACACGGGGTAGAAAAAGGAGATACGGATGGTTAGGATCGGGTTGCATTAATTATGTTGCTATGTATGGTGTGTGTTAGCATGTTGTTCTTCGGGAGCGGGATTTATGCACTGAGTCACTCGACTCACCCTCTCCTTTGACATTTCAGTGACTCGTAGACGCGGACATGGAGCCGGATGGACTCGGGTGCTCATGCCATGCTTAATAAAGTTTTACTCCAACTCTATCATTTGGGTACTTTAGTTTAATTCATCATTATTTGGGTTGTTAATTTGGACTTGTAAAAGGCCTTTTAAATTTTGTTTTATGATGGGTATGTTCTAATTAGATTCTCAACCTGCTTAACAAATAACTTGGCATGAAATTTTACTAAAATTTGGAAAGACCACGTTTTCAAAATTATATCGCAATGTGTTTTAAACTATACCATCGGGTATCTCGCCATGTTGTACTATACAATCAACTCAAATGATTTCCGAATCAAACTTGATTTTCTACTAAGCCTAAAATGTTTCAAAATAGCACTAAGAAACTATTGGAAGTCCTAAATGAAATCAACCCGTTCACTATGTTTTCACCCCGCTTTTAAACGAAAAAAAAAAGATAACTCAAAAACGTTTTTCCCCGTAACATACCAGATTCGGACGTGGTGTCCTGTCCGAGTTTGGGGTGTTACAATTGTGGTATCAGAGCCAAGTTCAAAGGCTCGGCTGTGGGCCTGAGGCCCAAAAATGTTTTCAAAAGGTTGTTTTGTTAGTCTTTATTCTTAAGGTATGGTTTGAAAGGCATGGCACCGAGTCTCTGGCACCAGTTTGCCCAGGTAAGTACCCCGTACTATTGCTTGTGAATTGATTGGATGTGATATGATCTGATTAATAGCAATAGTATACTACTTTAGAGATTGAAACTGATAGGATTCTGTGAACTCGCGAGAACAAATCCTCTTAAAATATTCATAAGACTTGCTTTTTAACAAGTGGAATAAATACTGATGCATAAAATTCTTAATCAGATACGTAGAAAGATTAGTCATGAGCGCTAGAGGTGGACGTGGTCGTGGACGAGGTCATGGTAGAATGACAGTTTCTGAGCCCGTAGGATCTGGTCAGGGTTCAGAAAATGAGATACCGGTTCCGCCACCAGCTGGAGGTGGTGAGTTCCAAGATCGACCGGGACGACGCAGCGATCACACGCGATGCCTTTGCGAGTGTTGGAAAGAGTAGCCGGGGTAGGTGGTAATGCAGGAGTTAGGAAATCTGTTCCTAAGCGACTTCGGGCCAATGGGGCCGAATTCTTCCGAGGTGTTTCTAGTGTTGCTCCCGGCACTGCTGAATACTGGCTTGAGGCAACTGAGCGGATCATGGACGATCTGGACCTGACAGCTGAAGAGAAGCTGAAGGGCATCGTATCGCTTCTCCGGATGAGTCATATCGCTGGTGGCTCACGGTTCGGAGACGATGTGGGCGATGAGAGGATCTAACATGGGATTATTTCAGTGCGCATATCAAAAGAAGTACATCGGAGCTAGTTATATTGACTCAAATGAAGGCATTTCGAGGCTTGTTCAGGGGAGTAAATCATGGTCGAGTATGAGGCCGAGTTCTGAAGGCCGAGTAGGTATGCTAGGGGCATTGTGGCCACCGAGCATGAGAGGTGTGTTCGTTTTGAGGATGGTCTCGCGAGACGACTTGAGGTCGCTGATTGCTCCTCAGCAGGAGCGCGAGTTTGCTGTCTTAGTTGAGAAGGCTAAGGTAGCCGAGGGTGTTAAGGAGTCAGTGAGGCAGGGTATGGACAAAAATAGGCACAAGAGGAGCTTTGGGTCTTCTCGGATCGTCAGTAATCCGCAGAAAGAGCTAGACCGAGTGGGCCAAACCACCGCTAGGTTTGTTGCTTGCTAGGCGGGGACCGCGCAGCGATGTGATCGGTCAGGAAAATCTCATTGGGGTGGTTGCTGGACTGGAGGGAAAGGTTGCTTCGAGTGTGGTTCTCTGGAGCACCGTGTGAGGGACTGTCCGCGTAGGTTGGCTAGAATTCGATCCGAGGGCGGGCCGTCGGTTTAGAGGTAGTGGACCGCCACCGCAGAGGGGCCGTGGTAATGGCAGGTGGTAATGGTTCGTCGGGGCCGGAGCACAGGCGGCGCGGGTGCGAGTAGTTCCGATGCTAGACACCGGATTAGTGTATGCTTTGCGGCGCGCCGAGAGGAGGCGATGCACCATAACGCCATAACCGTGCGTTTTTGATTTTGGTTCTCCTTATACCGCTTTGATTGATGTGGGTTCAACGCACTCTTATGTTGCCGATGAGTATAGTAGAGACCATGGATTTAGACTCGAGATATCTTCTAGGCGGATGACCGTGATTAGCCCTCTAGGTCACTCTGTAGTAGTAGATAAACTGTTTAGAGAGGTACCCTTAGAACTCCAAGGGGTAGTGTTTGTTCTTGATCCGATGGAACCGCCGTTTGGGGAGTTCGATCGATTCTTGGGATGGATTGGTTGGTCAAGTACCGAGCGAGGTTGGATTGCGCGCCAAGCGCATGGTTCTTAAGACGGTTGAGGGTGATGAGGTGGCTATGATAGGTAATAGGAGGGATTACTTATCAAATGTGGTATCTCGCTCTGGGCGCAGAGAAGATGGTCGTGAAGGGCCGTGAAGCATACGTAGTTCATGTGTATGCCTTGGAGGCTAAAGAGTCGGCCGTGGAGAAGGTTCGCATGCCGTTAAGGAGTTTGGCGATGTTTTTCCCGAGGAGCTTCCGGGTTTGCCGCCGATCGCGAGGTGGAGTTCGGGATTGATCTGTTACCCCGAATCGTGCGGTGTCTATTGCTCCGTATAGGATGGCGCCAAAGGAGTTGGTGGAGCTTAAGGCTCGAGATCCAGAGTTATTGGATCGAGGTTTTATTAGGCCAAGTGTTTAGCCGTAAGCGCGCGGGTACTCTTTGTCAAGAAGAAAGATGGCTCGATGCGGATGTGTATAGACTACCGCCAGATTGAACAAGCCGACGATTAAAAACAAGTATCCGTTGCCCGCGGATAGATGATTTGTTTGATCGGTGAAGAGGTGCTTTGCGGTATTCTCGAAAATCGACTTGAGGTCCGGTATCACCGATTAAAGGTTAAGGAGGCGGATATCCATAAAACAGCGTTTCGGACTCGGTATGGGCACTACGAATTCTGGTAATGCCATTCGGGTTGACGAACGCACCGGCAGCCGCGTTATGGATATGATGAATAGGTGTGTTTCAGCAATGATCTGGATCGGTTAAATCGTGGTTTTCATAGATTTACATCTTGGTGTACTCAAGGACGAGAGGAAGAGCATGATAAGCATTTGCGAGTGGTGTTGCAGATTTTGAGGAAAAGCGACTCATGCTAAGTTCGATGAAGTGCGAGTTACGCTTAGAGAAGTGACTTTCTTGGGTCATGTAGTGTCGGTGAGGGGATTCGAGTAGATCCTCGTAAGATTGAGGCGATTTTGGATTGGAAGCCGCCTAGGTCGATGGGTGAGATTCGGAGTTTTCTGGTATGGCCGGATACTCACCGGGTTTCTTTGAGGGTTTCTCGTTGATAGCAATACCGATGACCAAGTTCTTTGAGGAAAGAAGTTCCGTTTGTGTGGACCGAGAAACAATGGGAAAGCTTCGATAAGTTAAAGAAGATTTTGACCGAGGCTCCGGTTCTAATTCAACCCGAGGTGGTAAGGAATTCACGCTTTATTGCGACGCATCACATACGGGTTTGGGTTGTGTGCTGATGCAAGAAGGTAAGGTTGTGGCTTACGCTTCTCGACACCGAGGCCACATGAGGTCAACTATCCGACGCACGATTTGGAGTTAGCAAATGTAGTCTTCGCTTTAAAGATTTGGAGGCACTACTTGTACGGGGAGAGATCGATAGTCTACACGCATCATAAGAGTCCAAGTATCTCACCGACTCAAAAGGATTTGAATTTGAGGCGCCGCAGATGGGTTGAGTTGTTTGAAAGATTACGATCGCTCGATTGAGTATCATCCGGGCAAGGCTAACGTGGTGGCGCACGCGTTGAGCCGTAAGGTTGTTTCGGACTTAAGAGCATTGTTTGCCCATTTGAGTTTGTATGGCGATGGGAGTATTCTCGCAGAGTTGCGTGTTAAGCCTACTTGGGTTGAGCGGTCGAGAGAGAGAAACAAGCTTAGTGGATGAGGTTCCGAGTGCGCGGAGGTTACAAGTGCGTAATGGTGGTTTGGAGGGTTACAGCCTTGTCCAGTGATGGGGTTCTGTGTTTTCAAGGTAAGGCTTGTATGCCTAAAGATGTTGAACCGAGGCGAGAAGATTCTTCAGACGCACATAGCAGATCCTTATGCTATGCATCCTGGAGGTAGTAAGATGTATAGGGATCTTAGAGAGCGCTTTTGGTGGCTTCGCTTGAAGAAGGAGGTGACAGAGTTTGTTGGGAAGTGTCCGACTTGTCAGTCAGTCAAGGCCGAACATCGCTTGCCGTCGGGGTTGCTTCACTGTAAAGATTCCTCGATGGAAGTGGGAAAGGATAACCATGGATTTCGTCGGTGGATTACCGCTACGCCAAGCAAGAAAGATTCGATTTGGGTAGTGGTGGATCGATCGACTAAATCACTCACTTTATTCCGGTGAGGGTTGACTACTCACTTGAAGCTAGCGAAGCTATATGTGTCGAGAGATAGTGAGGTTGCACGGTGTGCCGATTCGATAATCTCGGATAGGGATCCTAGATTTACGTCAAGGTTTTGGAAAGCACCGCACCAAGCTCTGGGGTACTCGTTTGGATTTCAAAGACGGCTTTTCACCCGCAATCGGCGGTCAATCGAAAAGGGTCATTCAGTCTTAGAGGATATGCTTTGAGAGGTTGTATCTTGGATTTGAGAGGTAGTTGGGAGGAGTTTTTCCATTAGCTGAGTTTGCCTACAACAACGCTTACTGCGAGCATCAAGATGGCACCGTATGAGGCGTTGTATGGTAGGAAATGTCGCTCACCTACGTGTTGGGCGGAGTTAGGTGAACGTCAGTTGTTGGGACCCGAGTTGGTTGCTGAGACCGAAGACAAGGTTAAGTTGATTCAGTCTAGATTGAAGGACCGATTAGGTGCTTAATTACCGATTAGGTGCTTAATTACGAAAAGGACCAAATCGCATAAATTGCAAAAGTTGGATTCTAGTAGCTATAAGGATTAAATAGCTATGGAATTAAAAACTTAAGGTCCTTATACGGTAATTAGACTATTAATTAAAGTATGTAGATATTTTGGTGACTCATCCATGTAAATTTAGAAAAAGGGCAAGGACTAAATTAGAAATCAACTAAATTTGTTAATTAAAAAGATGAAAATAAAATAAAATTCATATTTTCTCATCTTCTTCCCCAAAATAAACATGAAAACCCTAGGAGAGAGAGAAGAAACTTTCATGGCCAAATTGGATCCGGATAGACCAAATTCAGAGTTAGAACGAGGAAAATGTCGGATTAGTGGATTTACGTACACGAACATTTGTCGAGGTAAGTTAGTGTAACTAAATTATGTTTATTTACATGCTTGTTTTGATTGTGATTATGTAAATTGTATAAATTTCATATATATATGTGAAATGATTACATATCCGATCGAGCCCGATAAATAAAATGTTCAAATTAATTGATAATGCCCGATAGATGTTAAAAGGGTAAACGATGAAAATGTTTCTTTTATGCTCGGAATGGATGTGGAATGTTATCATATGAATTATATGGATGTTAAAGATGTATGAAATGATCACATACCGGAAAATGCTTGGAAATATTAAATCCCATTTGAAAAAAAGAAAATTGATGGATAAATGTAATTGCTGAAACGAATGAGGTCCTACATTTGTTGAAGCATGGATTTAGCTCGGACGAGTAATCCTAATGACTTCATTACAAAAAGGATTTAGCCCGGACGGGTAATCCAGATCAAGCTCTTTAGAGCATATGACATAAAAAGGATTTAGCCTGGACTGGTAATCCTGTTGTTTATATATATATATATATATGTGGCTCGAAAGTGTACTCTCTAAAATTGTACCTTATGGGTACCATTGGACACGAATTGATGGATTCTGATTCGTACACCCCGAGTGTACTACCTGTCTATCTATCGATATTTCGAATAAATTCAACTGGTAAAGTTCTGACAAGGGCAAATATGAATTTAAGACAAATTGACATGGAATGATATATGTGATATGGAAATATGACATGAAAAGAATATTAAATGAAATACAAGAAAATGATGATACATGAAAGGTGATGTATGAAAATATGAAAAAATGTACATGGAAATTATTTAATGAGAGTGTTCATCATTGATTATATATTTGTACACCTTGAGTGTATTACTACTCGTGTGATCTTGATATGTCGAATAATATGAGTAGAGTCCTGACATGAAATGATCTGAATTCGAAACAAACTATTATGAAACTATACTTGTAATAACAAAAGATGATTTGTACATGTTAAATGAATACATGTTGTGGAAAGCATATGTGCATGGAAACTTGATTGTTGATTGAGCCCATACAAGTTTTGATGTTATTATGGATTATATGACTAACAAGGGCAATGAGGATATGTGTAGGGCTTGAGGTCAAATTAAGTGATTATGCCTTACATAGTTACCTCAAAATAGGATGAATGGTAAGTTAAGTACCGTGTTATACGAACTTACTAAGCATTTTATGCTTACTCCGTTTTATTTCTCCCTGTTTTAGAGTAATCGGAAGCTCGTTGGATTGAAAGCTCGGAAGAGATCACTCACACTATCCATCGGACCATGTCGGTACAAAATGGTAAATCAGTTAGGGTTGTAATGGCATGTATATGATATGTTGGCCATATTGGCATATAAATGTAATCGATGTTTGTAATCTAGCCATTGGAATGGCTAGTAATGATTGTTTTGATATACTTGTAATGTCATTATGGTAGCCACATGTATGTTAAGTAGTTGATCAAATTATGTCTAACATGAGGAAATACCTAAGGCAAGATTATAAACATGTATGCATGAAATGATATGCCATGATGGTGGATGGAATTTGCTTGATTGAAATGCTTGAAATGGTTAGTATTTGTATGTGATGATATACCATGTTAAATGGTAGAATTAACTTAAATAAAATGCTTGGATTGGTTGGGTTATGATTGCATGAAGTGGTGTAGGATTGTGGTAAAGTTTTGGGTGAGAACTAAATGTAACACCCCAAACCCGGCCTAAACGTTACGGTCGAATCTGGCGTGTCACATCAAAGTGGTTTTCGAAATCAAGGTTTGTTGGGAGAAATCGTTTGGGTTAAAATCCATTTAGTTTTTATTTCATGGGAAACAATTGGTAAGTTATAAAAACCAACACTTAGAAAAATGATTACCATGGTTGTTACTGTTGGTTTAAATTCACGGAAGCTACTCTATTTACGGTTATCTTGAAGTTGAAAATATGTGTTTGCCTTGTAAAATAGTTATTAGTTGTGAAAACTTGTTGGTATCCGTTTGGCAGTTCAAAATAAGAAATTAAAAACCCAATTAAAAGAAATTAAAAAAATCATCAGAGGCCTTATTACAAAAATATCAACCCAATGTAAAATATTTAAATAACCATGTTTAATCAAACAGCCTTGGTCGTGTGGCCCCCTCTGAATCCCTCGCAGCTCCAAATCGCCTAAGACTGGGGATTACCTGTACAGTTAAAAGAAAAGGGTGAATTACGAGAACTCAGTGTGTAATCCCCTATTATGAAGTAACTGATGCGGGCCCGAGCCCTATTCGATAATAAAGATCTTGTATGGGCCTTAGCCCATTACAGTAATCAATGTAGTGCACATATGTAACCCACCCCAATCCAACCAAGACACCACTCGTACCAACCAACACACCATGTGGGGATAAAATTGACCCACCCAACCAACACACCAATATTTCAAAGATAGCCGCCGGAATAACGATATATGTGGCAAAGCCACGAAGATAATAACACGCAAGAAGTCGCAAGACGATAACGCAAAGAAAGCCGCGATGCCAAGATATGTGGCAGAGCCACCAGTACAATATACTTCCTCCATAATAGTATCCCAACCCCATGAAATATGTCATGTCATAAATCATACATATATGCAAAATGTCATACTCAGTAACAATCATATACAAATCATGAACACCTCAGTCAACCTACCCTTAGGGGTATAACGGTCATTTTACTCTTTAGGGGTATTTCAGTCATTTTACTCCTTAGGGGTATTTTATTCATTTTACTCCTTAGGGGTATTTTAGTCATATAACAACCTTCCCGAAGGTCTACAGTTGCCTCGAGTGACACAGTTAACATATATGGTCAAAACGGTGTAAATGGGCCCAAAGCCAAATATTCGGCCCAAGTGGACCCACACGCTTGTGTGGCCCATTTAGCCCAATTCAGTCACGGCTATGTGAACGTTATACCCCAATTCAGTATTTTCCACTTGTCGTGGATTTATTCCGTGTGGGGCCCACGAGCCCATTGAGCCCATGCGGCCCATTTTAGCCAAACGAGGCCCATAACGGCCCAGGAGCACGAGAACGCTCGTGGTGGCCTCTACAGCCTATCGCCCATGATTATGGGCTCGATTTACCACACGAGCGATCGCATGCTTGTGAGGCCTCAATTGCCGAAGTTTTGGCTTTTCGGCTTTTCAGCTTTTGCCGACTCACAGAAATGATAGTGTGATTACACACCTTTTTACGGAGTCGTTCCAAGATCTACGAGCACCCAACCTAGATTCATCGAGATCCAATGTTAGTCCTTAATTTTTAGGGTAACACCCTCTTAACAACACTTAATCTGAAATACCCTTCTTGCCTTGTTTGAATGAGGGTGACCTTAATCCCCCAACGATCGTTGTTCAAAAACGATCACACGCCTTCGCTGCTTTCCTAAAGTACAGTCAAGAACCGATTAGTAAATGGTAGGGCATATTCGGCCAACCCCAAAAACATGAGATAACCTTATTACCTTACCGGACGTTTGAGAACGAAAGTGTGACTCCACCAAACCATTCACACTTTACCACTCCTTGAGGAAGACCCTAGAATCGCAATGAGTGCAGTACGTGAAGAATGAAATAACAATCGGTTAATGGGGTTATTCAGTTTTGGAAGAGAAAGGAAGAGCATAAGTGCATTCGGTTTTAAAAGTAAAGCAGAGGATGGATTTTGAACACTTACCGATTGACAGAGCCGTTACAAAACCGAAAAAGAGAGGGACAGCACTTGGGTTTCAGCCCAGGTAAGAAGAGAATCCAAATCAAGAAGGGAAGAGAGGGACTTTCGGTCAAAACCTACCAAATGTCGAAAAAGAAAAAGAAACGCAAGGGAGAGGCAAATATGGGGTTCGGCTGAGACAACAGTCAATAAGCCAAAGAAATGAAAAGGCAGTAGACAGAAACTTGAAAAGAGTAGAGAATAAGGGAGTTTCGGCAGAGGTTGATAAAAGATAAAGAAAGGAATGGTCAATTGCAAGAGAAAGAACAGCTAGAACCGAACAACAGAGATGCACGAGTGGTAAGTTGCAATTTCGGCACTAGAGAGAAAAGGAAGAAACATGAATTAGAAGTTCAAAACCTAGGTGACAAAAGCCCGACCAAAATGAGGAAAAACCCTCACCGAAATTCCTAGGCTTCCCTATACCCATTCGGCACAAACACTCCCACACACTCCAACTTCCTTGATTCACTCCACCAATCTCTCCATAATCCTCTCCATGATTTGTTCCTAAAATCCCTCCATGACCAATTCAAACTCCTCTCATCCATCAGACTTTCACTGCAACACAAACACTAGCCGTCCTAGCTGCAAAATAAAAGCCCCCTATGCTGCGCCAACACTCGAACCTCAGACCCCTTGCCACACTTGTAACGCCACCACCACTGGACCAATAGGCTATTTGTGACTTAAGGTAAGCACAATAATTAATAAGACCTAGGTGCTAGCGTCCAGATCCTTTTAAGAGTAAAATTTAAAAACTCTGCAAAAGCCAAGACTTGAACCCAGGCTTCTCACACACCCCCATACACACCCAAATCACCTAGCCATTAAAGCAACCAAGCAATTTGTGTCTGAACATGAAAAGTTAAAGTCCCTAAATTTTTAGGGCGTTACAACTCTACCCCCTAAAAAGAAATTTCGACCTCGAAATTTACCTGGTCAGAATAGGTGAGGGTAATGTTGTCGCATCGCCTCCTCAGGTTCCCATGTGGCTTCTTCTGAACTGTGATTACGCCAAAGCACCTTGACTAGCGGAATAGATTTATTCCTCAACACTCTAACCTCACGGTCCAATATCTGCACTGGCTCTTCATCGAAGGTAAAATCGAGCCTAACCTCAATCTCCTCAACTGGTACTATATGTGTGGGATCTGAGTGATAACGCCTTAGCATGGAGACATGGAGCACATCCGGACTAACTTTGGAGGCAACTCAAGTTGATAGGCAATAGGTCCCACCCGCTTCAGTATACGGTAAGGCCCAATGAACCTAGGGCTAAGCTTACCCTTCAGTCCAAACCTTAATACCTTCTTCCATGGAGGGACCTTAAGAAATACGAAATCCCCCACAGAATACTCAATCTCTCGGCGTTTAAGATCAACGTAAGACTTCTGCCTATCAGATGCTTCCTTCAACCGGTCTCGAATCAATTTTACCTTGTCTTCGGTATCAGAAACTAACTCTGGCCCCAAAACTCGTCGCTCCCCCACTTCAGTCCAACAGGTAGGAGTACGACACCTACGTCCATATAATGCCTCGTACGGTGCCATTTGAATACTGGACTGATAGCTGTTATTATACGTAAACTCTGCCAGCGGCAAATAGTCTTCCCAGCTGCCTCGAAACTCAATTACATAACTTCTTAACATGTCCTCCAATATCTGAATCACCCTCTCTGACTGACCATCTGTCTGAGGATGGAATGCAGTACTGAAGTCCAACCTAGTACCCAAATCCTCGTGTAACTTCTTCCAGAATTGAGATGTGAATCGAGGGTCTCGGTCCGATATAATAGAAACCGGTACCCCATGCAGCCTCACAATCTCAGCCACATACAAATTTGCCAGCTTCTGCAACGAGTAATCAGTGCGGACTGGTATAAAATGGGCAGATTTAGTCAACCGGTCTACAATGACCCATACCGAATCTTTCTTAGTAGGCGTTAAGGGCAGCCCACTCACAAAATCCATGGTTACTCTCTCCCACTTCCAAAGTTGAATCTTAACTGGCTGCAGTAACCCTGAAGGCAGTTGATGCTCAGCTTTAACTTGCTGGCACGTCAAGCACTTACCCACAAAATCAGTAACTTTGCGTTTCAGTCCTGGCCACTAGTATAGCTCACGAAGATCTCGGTATAACTTGTTTCCAGCAAGATGCATAGTGTATGGACTACTATGCGCCTCTCGCAGTAAAAACTGCCTCAGATCAGAATCCCTTGGTACACAGACTCTCCCTTGGAAACACAGTACTCCCTCACCATTCAACCCAAAATCTGCAGTCTCTCCATTCTCAACTTGTCAGAAATGAGAAACCAGTGACTCATCCAACAACTGTTTCCCCTTAATTTGCTCAGTCCATGTCGGTCTCATTTGAAGCTCAGCTAACAAGCTACCATCATCATACAAGCTGAGATGACCAAACATTGCTCTCAAATCGGATACAGCCCTACGGCTCAGTGCGTCAGCTACCACGTTAGCCTTACCAGGGTGATACTCAATCGAGCAGTCGTAATCCTTAAGAAGCTCTACCCATCTCTGCTGCCTAAGATTCAGCTCCTTCTGAGTAAGGAGGTACTTGAGGCTCTTGTGATCTGTGTAGATAATACACTTCTCGCCGTATAAATAATGCCTCCAAATTTTTAGTGCGAATATCACCGCGGCTAACTCCAAGTCATGAGTTGGGTAATTTGCCTCGAGAGGCTTAAGCTAATGAGACGCATAAGCAACCACCTTACCCTCCTACATCAGTACACAGCCCAATCCAATGTGTGATGCATCACTGTAGACAGTAAATTCCTTCCCAGACTCTGGTTGTATCAAGACAGGGGCTTCAGTCAGAACCTTCTTCAGTTTCTCAAAACTTTCTTACTGCTTATCAGTCCAATTGAACGGTACCCTTTACGCAGCAACTTATTCATAGGTGCATCAATTAAGGAAAACCCCTCAACAAAATATCTGTAATACCCTGCCAGGCCCAGAAAGCTTCGAATCTCAGATACGGTCTTAGGTGGTTTCCAGGTGATCGTATGTCTGTCGAGTTTTAAAATTTATAAAGAGAATGATCAAACCTGGAAACTAACTCTGACAACGATTGAGGCAAGTGCACCTATCAAACAGTAGTATAGCTTAGGCAACACCGGATTATCGAACCCAAAGGAACTAAAAGTATTAATACTAACTTTCTTTCTATTATTTAGCCTAAGAATTGAGCGAATGGTTGTTTAATCTAAATTAATTAACTACTAGACTAAAGACTCTAAGACAAAGAAGAATGAATTTGGGAGAATACTTGAGGAAAAACCAATTAATTAAGACGACACCCAAGGAAGAATCCACCTAGACTTCACTTGTTATCTAACTCTGAACCAGACGATGTATTCACTTGACTTGATCCGTAGGATTCCCTAATTTATATTAAACCCTCTCTCGAGGCGAATAACGTCTAACCCTAGGTTGATTAATTGAAATCTCTTTCTAATTAAAACCCCTAGAATTGCATTAACTCGATCTATGGACTCCCATATTAGGTTTCACCCTAATCCGATAACGCCTCGTCACCCTATCTCTAGGCGCGATCAACTCCGCTTAACTATGCTAGATCTACTCTTAGGCGCAGACTTTTGCTCCTCCACCTAAGCACATCAAACTTGAATCAATATCCGTGAAATATCAACACAAGAATTAAGAACACATAATTAAGAACAAATCAAATATTTATCATATAGTTCAAATAAACGATAACAAGATTCATCTAAGTTTCATCCCCTCGTATCCGAGGGTTTAGTTCATAACAATAAAAGAAAACATCTCGTAAGAAAAGATAAAATAAAACATAAGAAATCCCTAAAATCCCCTGAAGGAATTGAAGAGGAGATCCTCCGTCTTGAGTATAATTCTGGCTTTTTGAGATGGATCAACTGGCTATCCTTGAGCGAATCCCCACAAATCTGCCCTCTCTGGCCTAGCAAGACGCCCCTAAACGATAGCTTTGGGCTCCCCCCTTCAGGTCATACTTAGGGTGTATTTATAGGCTTTTGGAATGTGTTTCTTTGCCCCTAAGTATCCAAATCCTATTAAAATTGCTATTTGCCACGGCCGGGGCACGACCTCTGGCACACGCCCGTGTAAGTCGTGGTCAGGCCGTGTGGACTTCGTTGATGAGGCACGGCCGTGTAAATTGTGGCCAGGCCGTGTTTGAGATTATTGAGGAGGCACGGCCGTGTGGTCGTAGGTCCAGGCCGTGTCGATTTCGTGCTTTGGCCCATTTGGCCCGTTTTAAGCCTGTTTCTCGTTCTTTTCATCCTCCGGTGCTTTCCTGAGTATATAACATGAAAAGAAAGGATTAAGAGCACCTTTTTACATAAATCAAGGGATAATTCATCCAAAAGCATACTAAATGTGGGCTTAAAATATGTTACTTTTACGGTTTATCAAATACCCCCACACTTAAGCTTTTGCTTGTCCTCAAGCAAAATTCTCAACTTAGAATTAAAACAAACTTTCCATAATTCATAATAGTCATTAATAATGTTTCATCATAATTCAAGGATAATTTATACATGGATAATTCAACTCAAAGAGTCCTAAAGATTCAAACAGTCTAAGTCATACATTTGTAGCACAAAACATAGGTGCTTTCTCTCATCTAAATAATTACCTCTGGTTCAAAACCGACAAGAATTGACATCCTTACTAAAGATTCACTCAAATCACTCAAGGTGTTTAAGGTTCAGAATTAAGCACTCAAATGTCAAACCTGAAAAGTTAATCCCATAGGCTTGCATGAAAATCAAATCTCCACCACTATTAAATGAGATGATACACAAATCAAAAAATCTTTAACAGGGTTGTAATGGGGCTTGGGTTAAAGGTATGGTTAAAGGCTGAATTAGAGGGTTAGAATCGAGATTGTATTGACAAATTACCTAACCAGAAACAATGAACTAAATAAAAGTGATTACATCAATTTGAAAAATACTAATACTACGAGCTTCTTCTTCAATATTTGGAATTCAAACGTATAAGCTCTTTAATCACAAAACTAAAAATGAATAAACTTTTTTTTTCATCATAAATAAATAACAAAGGATAAATTACTGAAATAAAAAACATAGTTAGGCTATTAATCAAATCAAATCTCGATATAAGGGTGGTTAAAAAGGATGGTGATAATAAATACAAAGGGGTTTTGGGTTAGTGTTAGTGGGTAAGTCAATAAAAAGGTTGTTAGGATTAAACGGGGTTCACTAGGGGTTAATTATGAAGGTAGGTTTTTAGTGGAGTAAGTGGGTTAAATCCTAGGTGCCTTTATCATTTCTATATATCAAATCAAAGATGTGGTCTCAACATGTATAATCGATGCAAGTTCTAGAATAACAAATCAATGTTGACACACTCATAATCAATGAAGTGAGCAAGAAAAAGAATTAATGCTCAATAAGGCTCAAAATCTCACAAAACTTATGGGTATTTTGATGTCAACCTCGTAAATTTCAAACTTCAAAGTAATATTCAAATTCAGGTAGAGAACCTAGAAAATTTTTTATTTTCTTGAAAAATAGACTTATCATGCTTGATTCTCTAGTATTCTTAGAATTCAATCATCAATGCACAATTATCAATGACTTAATCTAAAACATATCAATAAAAATCATAAATCATGGAAATTTCATCCTAATTAGTAATATTAGAAAATTACTTAAAGACAAGGCATAATTCAGGGATTTGAGAACAATGCAAAAAGTTTGGCACCTAATTTCAGGAATTTGAGAATAATGAAAAAAAATTAGGCACCTTTTTAGGTTTTTCACCCCCCACACTTAAGATGTACATTGCCCTCAATGTACAAAGATATATATATAGACAATTAAGTATAAATTCAAAAGATACGAAGAGAAGTGAAACTCCCTGAATGATGGATGAAACCCTTGCGTTGGAGGTAAAAGATAAGTTGGAGGGGTCGTTCTTTATGACGATCCTGCGCTAGATGAAGAAATTGGGTAGCTCATGGAGGATTAGCCAGAAAATAATAATAATAATTAAAACTATACTAATTAAATAATTAAAGAAAAGCAAGCTAAAGTGAAGAAAAATAAAAAGTGAACTAAAATTAAAAGAAAAGATAAATGGACCGTAGAGTCCTTATTGTTGGGTGTGATTTCTAAGGCTATGGATATGGTGGTGGTCGTGGTGTGATTCCCAAGCACCCTGTAGAATCTGACACTAAGAAAATAAAATAAAAGAAACTAAGTTAAGCAGAAGAGAAGTAAAGATAAGGAAATTGAAGCAAAAGAGAAAAATGAAATAAAAACTGAATAGCCTCAAATGTCCTTGGCTTGTCGAGTGATTGAAGCGGCCGGCATGAACTTATATAGATCGGTCTCCATGAGGGAGACTGTGCTGGGATCCTTCCGTTTCTTTGACATGGCCAAAAGATTGAGAAGAATGCTAAGAATGAAGAATGCTAAGAATGTATGGTGTAAGGGTGCAAGGGAGGAAGAAGGGTGAAAATTAGGTGAGAAGAGGGAGGGGTGGGTGGTTTAAATAGAATTCTCAAGTCAGGTACATTCACACGCCCGTGTCTCATGGGCGTGTTGTTTCACACAGCCGCATCGCACGGCCGTGGTGGGCTTCGTTCGTTTCTCCCACGCCCATGCTCAGGTCATCACGCCCGTGTGTGATAAGTCAATGGCCGTGGCATTTTGTCGGTGCCCGTGGGGTGGTGGGAGTCCGTGACTCGAAGATTTGATTCTTTCTGACTTGTACCCTCTCTGCCGTGGCAGTACAGTGATTCTGCTTCAACACGGCCACGGCCACAGTCGTGTGTAAGGCCGTGTGGCCTAGAAATCTGCACTTTTGGTTAGTTTAAAGCTAGGTTTTTAAGACTAAGAGAAGAAAAGAAAATGAAAACAAAAGCAAAAGTAACTAGGGTTAGTGCTCAGGTTGCCTCCCGAGAAGCGCTCGTTTAAAGTCTTAAGCTAGACTTACCTCTCGTTTGTATCGTCAGGGTGGTTTGAGGACTTGAAAGTCCTTCATGCTATCATTTTCATTATCATGATGGAGTTTAAGTCGAGATGCATTTATATTGAAAGTACCAAAAATAGGATTACTTACCTCGACTGTTCCGTATGGGAAAACACTGATTACCCTAAAAGGGATTTCTTTGTTTGTGTTTATGTCTCGATGTGATGATGCGAGGATCTGCTTTATCTAACAAAGACTGGTCCCCTATTTTGAAGTGGTTTGTTGTTCCTATGAGCTCTTCTGGGGGATCCTTTGGTTTTACTTCGTGTGGTTCTGGCTCTTCTTTGAATTGTATTTTCCACTCTTCTGGTTCGTCAACCCTAAGGCTTCGTTCCTTATGAAATTCTTCTTTGTTGGCATGGGGTTCATGACTCGGTTCAGGTTTGTACCCTTGTGGTTTTTCCTGTGGTGAAAGTTGAACAACTTGGTTATCAACTGAATTTACTTTCTCACCTTCATCAATTGTTGTCCTGGCTGATTCAAGAGCTTGTAAACTGATTGATTCGTTACCTACACAAAGTACGAGTTCTCCTGTACTAACATCAATTTTTGTTCTAGCAGTTGCTAAAAAGGGTCTTCCTAAAATTAAGGGAATCGAATTATCCTCATCCATGTCTAAGACAACAAAATCTACTGGGAAAACGAATTTATCAATTTTTACAAGAACATCTTCGATAATACCCCTAGGAATTCTAACAGTTTTATCAGCTAATTGAATGCTCATCCTAGTTTGTTTGGGTTTCCCTAGACCTAGCTGTTTAAACAATTTATAAGGCATGACATTTATGCTTGCCTCTAAATCAGCTAACGCATTATCAACAGTTAGTCTACCAATTAAACATGGAATTGTAAAACTCCCTGGATCTTTCAGCTTTCGCGGTTGTCTATTCTGTAACATTGTTGAGCATACTGCGTTTAATTCCACATGTGGATCCTCGTCTAACTTACGCTTGTTCGTCAAGAGATGTTTTAAAAATTTGTTCGAATCTGGCATCTGTGAAAGAGCTTCAAGAAGAGGTAAGTTGATATGTAATTTCTTTAAAAGTTTAAGAAACTTACCGAACTATTCCTCTGTATCGTCTCTCTTCATCGCTTCGGGATAAGAAATGTGAGGTTGGTACTTTTTGATTACCTGTTTTGGCTTTTCTTGTGTTGCCTCAACTTTACCTTTTTCTACCTCATTTTCTTGTATTGGACTGGGTTCATCTAACCCTATACTATCATGAGCTGTGATGGCTTGGATTTGCTCCTTTGGGTTAATCTCAGTGTTGCTTGGTAGACACCCTTGCGGTCGTTCGGAAATTATCTTTGCAAGTTGTCCAACTGTGTTAGTAAGTTGTCCGACTGTCTTAGTGAGTTCCCCAACTTGGCTCTCGATCCCTTTAATTGATGCCTATTGGTTCTTAAGGGTGGTCTCAGTGTCTTGGAGACGGTTATCTGTAGTCGCCATGAATTTTGTCGAAGATCTCTTCAAGGTTTGGCTTCTTCTCCGTGTGCATAGAAGTGATTTTGGAAATTTTGAGGAGGTTGTTGTCTTTGATTTCCTTGATTTCCTTGACCTCCCCATGAAAAATTTGGGTGGTTCCTCCAACCTAGATTATAAGTATTGCTATAAGAGTTATTATTAGATTTGAAATTATTACCTATATAGTTCATTTGTTCGCTTTCGTGTCTTTGGTAGGGTGGTGGGTACTTAGGATTACCATACAGTTCCACTTGCATCGCCTTTGCATTCATCGGATGTACTGCGAAGAACACAAACTATCAAGATTTTTATTCATCATCTCTACCTGTGTTGATAGCATGGTTACTGCGTCGAGGTTGAAAACTCCGGCGGATTTTGTTGGTTTTGTCCTTGTAACCTGCCACTGATTGTTATTCAGTGACATCTCCTCTATGAATTCGTAGGCTGCTTCAGGAGTTCTGTTGTTTAGGGTTCCACCGGCGGCTGAATCAATTAGTTGCCTCGTTGAGGGGTTTACACCGTTATAGAAAGTTTGGACTTGGAGCCACAAGGGTAAACCATGGTGTGGACACCTTCTCAAGAGATCCTTATATCTCTCCCATGCGTCATATAATGTCTCTAAATCCATCTGCACAAAAGAAGAGATATCATTCCGTAATTTAGCCGTTTTGGCTAGGTGGGAAATATTTTAATAAAAATTTTCTGGGTCATTTGATCCCATGTAGTGATTGACCCTCGTGGTAACGAAGTTTAACCAACTGCTTGGCTTTATTCCTTAATGAAAAGGGAAATAACCGGCCGTATGGCATCATCGAAAACGCCATTTATTTTGAAGGTATCACGTAACTCTAAAAAATTAGCTATATGAGTGTTTGGGTCTTCTTCCTGCAAACCATCAAATTGAACAAATTGTTGAATCATTTGTATAGTGTTAGGCTTTAATTCAAAATTATTAGCAGCCTATAGCGAGCCTAACAATACTCGATTCGGCTCTATTAAATGAGGTTTAGCATAATCATACATAGTACGTGGAGCATTATTTTTGCCACATCTTGTGGTGGTGGATTATTCTCATCCATCCCTTCAAAGTAGGATTGGATTAAATCTTGTTGTTCTTCTTCTTGGTAATTTAGGGCTCGCCTAATTTCTCTGCGATTTCTACTGAACGGTAGCTTCAATATCACCATCAGATACTAAAGGTCCTCTCGGGTTCCTTCTAGTCATCAACTAGAGGTACTGGAAGGAAGAAGTAATAAAAGAAGAAAAATTAGCAAAGTTTAAAAAAATAAAATAAAAATAAAATAAAATTACAAAAATAAAAATGCCTAAAGTAATAAAAATAGAGTGTTCTTAATATTTTATTTCCCAAACAGGCCAAAAAACTTGATCGTATGTGTCATGTCGAGTTTTAAAATTTATAAAGAGAATGATCGAACACTGAAACTAACTCTCTGAAAACGATTGAGGCAAGTGCACCTATCGAACAAAGAGTATAGCTTAGGCAAGACCGAATTATCGAACCCAAAGGAACTAAAAGTACTAATACTAACTTTCTTTCTATTATTTAGCCTAAGAATTGAGCGAATGGTTGTTTAATCTAAATTAATTAACTACTAGACTAAAGACTCTAAGACAAAGAAGAATGAATTTGGAAGAATACTTGAGGAAAAACCAATTAATTAAGACGACACCCAAGGAAGAATCCACCTAGACTTCACTTGTTACCTAACTCTGAACCAGACGATGTATTCACTTGCCTTGATCCGTAGGATTCACTAATTTATATTAAACCCTCTCTCGAAGTGAATAACGTCTAACCCTAGGTTGATTAATTGAAATCTCTTTCTAATTAAAACCTCTAGAATTGCATTAACTCGATCTATGGACTCCCATATTAGGTTTCACCCTAATCCGGCAATGCCTCGTCACCCTATCTCTAGGCGCGCGATCAACTCCGCTTAACTATGCTAGATCTACTCTTAGGCAGGGACTTTTGATCCTCCACCTAAGCACATCAAACTTGAATCGATATCCGCGAAATATCAACACAAGAATTAAGAACACATAATTAAGAACAAATCAAATATTTATCATATAGTTCAGCAAACGATAACAAGATTCATCTAAGTTTCATCCCCCTCAGGGATCTGAGGGTTTAGTTCATAACAATAAAAGAAAACATCTCAGAAGAAAAGATAAAATAAAACATAAGAAATCCCTAAAACCCCCTGAAGGAATTGAAGAGGAGATCCTCCGTCTTGAGTATAATTCCGGCTTCTTGAGATAGATCAACTGGCTATCCTTGAGCGAATCCCCACAAATTTGCCCTCTCTGGCCTAGCAAGACGCCCCTAAACGATAGCTTTGGGCTCCCCCCTTCAGGTCATACTTAGGGTGTATTTATAGGCTTTTGGAATGTGTTTCTTTTCCCCTAAGTATCCAAATCCAATTGAAATTACTCTTTGCCACGGCAGGGGCACGGCCTCTGGCACACGCCCGTGTAAGTCGTGGCCAGGCCGTGTGGACTTCGTTGATGAGGCATGGCCGTGTAAATCGTGGCCAGGCCGTGTTTGAGATTATTGAGGAGGCACGGCCGTGTTGTCGTAGGTCCAGGCCGTGTCGATTTCGTGCTTTGGCCCATTTGGCCCGTTTTAAGCCCGTTTCTCATTCTTTTCATCCTCCGGTGCTTTCCTGAGTATATAACATGAAAAGAAAGGATTAAGAGCACCTTTTTACATAAATCAAGGGATAATTCATCCAAAAGCATGCTAAATGTGGGCTTAAAATATGTTACTTTTACGGTTTATAACCAGTCCAGTACGGCTTCAATTTTTCGAGGATCCACCCTAATCCCCTCGGCAGACACCACGTGACCAAGAAATGTCACTTCTCTCAGCCAGAACTCACACTTGCTGAACTTAGCGTACAGTTGTTTCTCCCTTAAAATTTGCAGAACAATTCAGAGATGTGCATTATGTTCATCCTCGGTTCTCGAATAATCCAAGATATCATCTATAAATACCACCACGAACCGATCCAGATAGGGCTGGAATACTCGGTTCATCATGTAACACCCCTCACCCGTAATCCCCGTCGGAACCGGGTCTGAGGTGTTACCGGATTAAAACTACTTGATCGCCACTTAGGCTCAACGTGACTACTCTCCTTAAGTCACCACAATGACCTCATTTTCTAGTTACGAGGCCTTACTCAAATATGCGAGAGCTCTCGAGACCATGTCGAAAACTCTTACTATCTTAAAAATTTTCTCCATCTAGACAGCGACTACACGCCCGTGTGTAGTCACACACGCCCATGTCCACAACCCATGCACCAAACTCAACCATTTTTCCAAAGTCCCACGGCTAGGTCACACGCCCGTGTTCACCACCCGTGGTGCACACTGACTACTTCACACGGCCTTAAAGTCTAGACATACGCCCGTGTGGCTAGCCCGTGGTCAATACTGAATAACTCACACGTCCTAGGCACACGCCCGTGTGACTAGTCTGTTGTCTATTCTAACTTAAAATACTAACATACAGGGGACACACGGCCAAGTCACACGCCCATGGGCTGACCGTGTGTCACACATGGTCTAGACGCACGCCCGTGTGTCTACCCACATGGACAAGAACAAAACTATTTGTCATGCCCCTTCTCACCCCCCTAGCATACACGACATGTACTCATTCAACACATCCATAATCAACTCAATTTGAAACACAATCTTACATGGATAACTACATCTTTTCATATAATAAAATAGCCAACAACTATGGCATTATACAAAATAGATTATCCATCTAAAGGCCAACATAACTTAGCCATTTACAACCAAAAATCACTAACTTGTCTAGCCCCTATACATGCCATACACAAAACGTTTAATCCAATGTACCAGAGTGTGCTGATAGTGTGGGCGATCTTCCAATTGATCCATGTATCTCGATTCAACTCTATTTCTCTACAAGACAAGGGAAACGAAAGGGAGTAAGCTTTGAGCTTAATGAGTTTACACATAAACAATTAAGCATTATAATATAAGCTAAACAACAATTAGCATTATACTAACATAAGTAATTCACAACTATGCTTACTCTTTCTATCCCTTACCACATTTCCAACACATCATGAGTCACATACTCATAACCATTGACATGCCCCCCTGCATCCAATATTGCATTTACACAATATACAACACATCATTATTTCACAATAACACATCCACACATCTACACTACTCACTAATACATCCACACAGCTACTCTCTCGGTGGTTTCGCACTTAGCCTACCACAATCGATACAATAAGGTAGTATTGCACTTAGCCTACCAATAAGGTAATCATAGTGGTCTCGCATTTAGCCCACTAAACAATATACTTAGCGATAGCATCGCAGATAGCCCAGCTCATCGTTGCTAAGTATTGGGGTAACATCGCACTTAGCTTACCATCAAGCATTATCACTACACATTCAGATATCTACTTTGTAGTTCATTCATTCATTCGTTCACTATAACTAACTCATTCATTCCACATGAACCATATAGGTTCTCAACCATGCTATACTCTAGCTAGCATTTACAAAGTATACGCATAATGCATTGTTTATACGTAAACTTACCTCGGTACTCAAAAAGTATGGAGATGTGCAATTTAGTCCACGACCTTGCCCTTGCCTCGGTTTCGATCCGGGCTTTGTCTTTCTTGATCTATAATGACAAATCAACACATTCAATACACACATTGACTAAATTGACCTTTATCTCATACTTTAGCAAAATCCCTATTTTGCCCCTAATCTTTCTCATATTTACACTTTTGCCCCAAGGCCCGTAAAGTGATTTTTATTCAACTTTCTAGCCTTTCATGCTTAGACAAATCACTTACTCAATTAAAGCTATCATCAATTCTCACTAATTCTCACATGTATGACCAAACTCAAGACTTTCACAAACTAGTCCCTACATGCATTTTTTCACGGAATTCACTTAGTAAAAGATGTTTCTACAACATCAAGCTTTCATATTCTTCCATAAAACATCAAAATACATGCATGTCATACATGGGTACATTTTGAACATCCATTTTAGCTCATCATATAGCTAAAAATAGCTTACTCATGCTACTAGGACTTCAAAAATACGAAGAATATCAAAAATGTGCTAGAATACACTTACTTGCTAGCTTGAAAAGTTAAAGAGCCCTAACAATGGCTTCTCTCAAATTTTCGGCAGCCTTGGAGAAGAAGATAAATGAATTTTGTCATCTTTTCTCCTATTTTAATCATTTAATTGTCAAATGACTAAAATACCCTTTTTGACAAACTTCCTAATTTAACTCATCCATGCCCAAATTTGTCCAAAAATTAGAAATTGTGAAAATTACTCATTAAGGACTTCTAATTGATATTCTAAAGCAATTTCACACAAATATCTTCTAGAATCTCACATTTTGCAACTTTTACAATATAGTCCTTTTGGACAGTTCAACCGCAATTTAACAAAATTGCTTCATGAAACTTTCACACTAGCATGCAAACATGGCATAGACTTCAAAAACTCATACTTATGCCTCAAATTTGTGGTCTCGCACCACTATTCCGACTAGGCCCTAAATCGGGATGTTACAACTCTCCCCCCCTTTTAGAGATTTTCGCCCCCGAAAATCTTACCAGTAAAGAGGTTTGGATGTTGCTCTCTCATAGCCTCTTCCATTTCCTATGTAGCTTCTTCCACACCGTGTTTCTGCCATAACACTTTTACTAGTGCTATGCTCTTATTCCTCAACTATTTCACTTCTCGAGCCAAGATCTTAATCGGCTCCTCTTCATAAGACATATCTGGTCTTATCTCAATTTCCATCGAAGGAATCACAAGTGAAGGATCGGAGCGATACCGTCACAACATCAACACATGGAACACATTATGAATCTTTTCCAATTCTACCGGCAAAGCCAATCGGTATGCTACTGGCCCAACTCTATCTGTAATCTCATATGGCCCTATGAACCTTGGACTCAATTTCCCTTTTCGTCCAAATCTCATGATTTTCTTCTGTGGGGACACTTTTACAAACACTTTGTCACCCACTTCAAACTCAATCTCTTTTCTTTTCAAATCCGCGTACGACTTCTGTCGGTCCGAAGCAGCTTTCAGACTATTACGGATTACTTTCACTTTCTCTTCGGTTTCTTTCACTAGATCGACCCCATGGATCCGCTTTTCACTAAGCTCGGTCCAATACAACGGAGTCCGACACTTACGACCATATAAGGCCTCATACGGAGCCATCCATATACTTGACTGATAACTGTTGTTGTAAGCAAATTCGACCAAAGGTAGATATCTTTCCCAACTACCTTCGAATTCTAACACATAGCAACGAAGCATATCTTCAAGGACTTGAATCACTCTTTCAGACTGGCCATCAGTTTGTGGATGGAACGCAGTACTAAAATTTAACCTCGTACCCATGGCACCTTGCAACTTCTTCCAAAACCTCGAAGTGAACCTCAGATCTCTATCTGATATTATAGACACAGGCACACCATGTAACCTCACAATCTCTGCAACATACAATTCGGCTAACTTGTCCAGTGAATAATCAACACGTACTGGAATAAAATGAGTCCACTTTGTCAATCTATCCACAACAACCCACACAGCATCTTTCTTTTTCAGAGTCATAGGTAACCCTGTCACAAAATCCATGGTAATCCGATCCCATTTCCACTCGAGAACCATCACTGGCTGAAGCAATCCCAAAGGCACTTGATGTTCAACTTTCACTTGTTGACAAATCAGACACTTTGTCACGAACTCAGAGATATCTCTTTTCATACCCGGCCACCAATAAAATTTCCTCAAGTCATTGTACATTTTCGTACTGCCCGGGTGTACTGATAAATAACCACTATGTGCCTCATGCAAAACCTTTCGGATCAATTCTTCATCTCTAGGTACACAAATTTTGTCATGGTATAACAAACAACCATCCGAAACCACTCAAAAATCAGAGTCACTTTCTGATCCACACTTAGCTCTCTTAGCTTGCATCTCACTATCATTTTCTTGAGCCTCACATATCTGTTGAACAAACAGACGCTTAGCTCTCAACTCTGCCAATATAGCACCATCATCAGACAATGCTAAACTCGTGCTCATAACTCTTAGAGCATACAAGAATTTCCTACTCAGGGCATCTGTAACCACATTTGCATTTTCGGGATGGTAATCAATGACTAACTCATAGTCTTTCAATAACTCGAGCCACCGCCTCTGTCGTAAATTTAAATCCTTTTGATCCATCAAATACTTCAAACTCTTGTGATCCGTAAAGATTTGGCACTTCTCACCATATAAGTAATGTCGCCAAATCTTTAATGCGAAAACAATCGTAGCCAACTCCAAATCATGAGTCGGATAATTCTTCTTGTGCGGTTTTAGTTGTCTCGAGGCGTAAGCGACTACCTTACCCTCTTGCATCAACACGCAACCGAGACCATTAAACGACGCGTCACTGAAAACCACAAACTCTTTCCCTGATTCTGGTTGAACCAAAACCGGCGCCTCAGTCAACAATGTTTTCAATCTCTCAAAACTCTATTGACATGCCTCCGTCCAATCATACTTGACATCCTTATGCAACAATTTCGTCATCGGGGTAGCAATCACCGAGAACCCCTTTATGAAACGTCTGTAATATCCCGCTAGTCCCAAGAAGCTTCTAACTTACAACACATTCATTGGCTGTTTCCAATCCACAATAGCCGAAATCTTACTTGGGTCAACTCGAATACCATCACCCGACACAACGTGTCCTAAAAATCTAACCGCTTGGAGCCAAAACTCACTCTTGCTAAACTTAGCATACAACTGCTCATCTCTTAAGGTTTGCAAGACAATTCTCAAATGTTCCTCATGATCATTCTCATCCCGAGAATAGATCAATATGTCTTCAATGAAGACAACCACAAACTTATCCACATACGGTCGAATGACACGGTTCATCAAATCCATAAAAATCGCAGGTGCATTCGTTAAACCAAACGGCATGACCAAAAACTCATAATGGCCATACCTTGTTCGAAATGCAGTTTTCAACACATCTTGCTCTTTCACTCTCAATTGGTAATAATCAGACCTCAGGTCGATCTTGGAGAATACTGTAGCTCCTTTCAGTTGATCAAAAAGATCATCAATCCTTGGTAAAGGATACTTATTCTTCACCGTCACTTTGTTAAGTTGCCTATAGTCTATACACAACCTCATAGACCCATCTTTCTTTTTCACAAATAGTACCGGAGCACCCCACGGTGAGTAGCTCGGTCTTGCAAAACCCTTATCTGTCAACTCTTGCAACTGAACCTTCAGTTCTTTCAACTCTAAAGGTGCCATTCTATACGGAGCAATTGAAATAGGTGCCATTCCCTGAACTAACTCAATCCCAAACTCGACCTCTCTCTCTGGAGGTAATCCGGGTAACTCTTCCGGAAATACATCTGGATACTCAAATACCACTGGCACTGTATCAAACTTTACTCCAACCTCTTGAGTATTCAAAATAAAGGCGAGATAGGACTCACACACTTTTCTCAAACATTTCTCAGCCACTGGGGAAGAAATCATCACCGGTAGACTATCTGATCCACCTGATTCAACCCGAGCAACATCTCCACTCTCACATTTCAATTCGATAAACTTACTACCACAGTTCACTAAGACACTATGGGTAGTCAACCAATCCATGCCAAGGATTAAGTCAAACTCATCAAATGGCAACAACATAAGGTTTGCCAAAAAGCAATGACTCTTAATCAACAAAGGACAATTCTTACACACCTTGTCCACTAACACGTATTTTCCTAACGGGTTTGACACCTTAACCACAATGTCCGTGGACTCAACGGTCATACTCAAACTAGATGCTAATCTCATGCAAATATAAGAGTGAGTAGACCCTGAATCAATTAGAGCAATAACAAAGGTGTCATAGAGAGAAAAAGTACCCGTTATCACATCTGGGGATGATGCCTCTTCTCGGGCGCGAATGGCATAAGTCCTCACAGGTGCCCGACCCTCCGGTCTCACAGCAGAGTCTCTGGACACACCTCTACCACTATTCCCACCTCTCGGGTTCCTTGGTGGTCTACCCCTTGCAGACACATCACTAGGTCTCATCTCTTGTTTCTCTTCCTTAATATCCCTCTCAGGGCAATTTTGGATAAAGTGGTCAGGGGAACCACACTTATAACATTTTCGGTTGTTTCCCCAACACTCTCCGGTGTGATATTTACCACAATTTGGACACTTCGGTTTGTTTTTCGTATTGCCAACACTTTCCATCGAGGTAGCTTGGACTCTCAAACCCGGACAAGTGTGGTCCAAGTCTCGATGTGAATATCCCACTGATGCTGTCGTCTGAGGATTCACTTCCCTGGATCTTTTCGACTGGGCTTGGTACGACTTGCCCATTAGCCTCTTTCTCGCATCTCGGGCTTCACTCACAGCCCTTCTATTTTCTTTACCCAACTCTTCGGCCTTACTTGCCCTCTCGACCAACACAACAAACTCTTTCAACTCCAAGATACCAACTAGGAGTTTGATATCCTCATTCAGTCCATCTTCGAACCTCTTACACAGAATGGTCTCCGTCGACACACATTCTTGGGCGTATTTGCTAAGCCTAACAAACTCACGCTCATATTCTGCTACTGACATTTTTTATTGCTTCAACTCAAGGAATTCTTTCCTTTTTCGATCAGTAAATCGTTGGCTTATGTACTTCTTCCGGAACTCTTCCAGAAAGAAGTCCCACGTCACCCGCTCTCTCGAGACTACTGACGTCAATGTCTTCCACCAATGGTATGCCGAGTCCCTCATCAAAGACACGGCACATTTCAAGCTCTCTTCAGGTGTACATGAGAGTTCATCAAACACTCTCATTGAGTTCTCTAGCCAAAACTCCGCCCTTTCAGGGTCATCATCTACCTTAGCTCTAAACTTCTCAGCCCCGTGTTTCCTAATCTTATTCACCGGGGGTTTCGATATCCTCACTACACCATTACCTTGAGGAGCCACTGGATTTGGCTGAGGCATAGGAGGACGTGGAGGAGGTTGAGCATTAGGGTTCGCTCGAACATAATACGAGTACCAATTACTCATCATCTAGAGAAAGGCTTCCTGAGCCTCTTCCCCTTGACCCCTAACCTCGGGTCCACTCTCTACAGGCGCGGTTCTTTGTCCAAGAGCGCATTATTACTAGTCGCTTCATCGTGATCGATTGATCGGGATCCATATACTATATAAAACAAGGTTTAAAATCATCAGAAACCACCACACTATCATTGTACACTTATGGCATGTATAGCTGGACTCTTACACCCGCTACGGTAGTCCTAGAACCGACTAAACCATGGCTCTGATACCACTAAATGTAACACCCCTCACCCGTAATCCTCGTCAGAACCGGGTCCGAGGCGTTACCGAATTAAAACTACTTGATCGCCACTTAGGCTCAACATGACTACTCTCCTTAATTCACCACGACGACCTCATTTTCGAGTTACGAGGCCTTACTCAAACACACGAGGGCTCTCGAGACCATATCGGAAACTCTTACTATCTTAAAAATTTTCTCCATCTAGACAAGGACTACACGCCCGTGCTAGATGATACACGCCCGTGTGTAGTCACACACGCCCATGTCCACAACCCGTGCACCAAACTCAACCATTCTGTCAAAGTCCCACGGCTAGGTCACACGCCCGTGTTCACCACCCGTGGTACTCACTGACTACTTCATACGGCCTTAAAGTCTAGACATACACCCGTGTGGCTAGCCCGTAATAACATCGAATAACTCACACGCCCTAGGCACACGCGCGTGTGACTAGTCTGTGTGGTCTATTCTCGACTTAAAATACTAACATACAGGGGACACACGGCCAAGTCACACGCTCATGGGCTGACCGTGTGTCACACATGGTCTAGACGCACGCCCGTGTGTCTACCCGCATGGACAAGAACAAAACCATTTGCCATGCCCCTTCTCACCCCCTAGCATACACAACATGTACTCATTCAACACATCCATAATCAACTCAATTTGAAACACAATCTTACATGGATAACTACATCTTGTCATATAATAAAATAGCCAACAACTATGGCATCAAACAAAATAGATTATCCATCTAAAGGCCAACATAACTTAGCCATTTACAACCAAAAATCACTAACTTGTCTAGCCCCTATACATGCCATACACAAAACGTTTAATCCAATGTGCACGAGTGTCTTTGATAGTGTGGGGATCTTCCAATTGATCCACGTATCTCGATTCAACTCTATTTCTCTATAAGACAAGGGAAAAGAAAGGGAGTAAGCCTTGAGCTTAGTGAGTTTACACATAAACAATTAAGCATCATAATATAAGCTAAACAACAATTAGCATTATACTAACATAGGTAATTCACAACTATGCTTACTCTTTCTATCCCTTACCATATTTCCAACACATCATGAGTCACATACTCATAACCATTGACATGCCCCCCTGCATCCAATATCGCATTTACACAATATACAACACATCATTATTTCACAATAACACATCCACACATCTACACTACTCACTAATACATCCACACAGCTACTCTCTCGGTGGTTTGGCACTTAGCCTACCACAATCGATACAATAAGGTAGTATCGCACTTAGCCTACCAATAAGGTAATCATAGTGGTCTCGCACTTAGCCCACTAAACAATATACTTAGCGATAGCATCGCAGATAGCCCAGCTCATCGTTGTTAAGTATTGGGGTAACATCGCACTTTGCTTACCATCAAGAATTATCACTACACATTCACATATCTACTTTGTAGTTCATTCATTCATTCGTTCACTATAACTAACTCATTCATTCCACATGAACCATATAGGTTCTCAACCATGCTATACTCTAGCTAGCATTTACAAAGTATACGCATAATGCATTGTTTATACGTAAACTTACCTCGGTACTCAAAAAGTATGGAGATGTGCAATTTAGTCCACGACCTTGCCCTTGCCTCGGTTTCGATCCGGGCTTCATCTTTCTTGATCTATAATGACAAATCAATACATTCAATACACACATTGACTAAATTGACCTTTATCTCATACTTTAGCAAAATCCCCATTTTACCCCTAATCTTTCTCATATTTACACTTTTGCCCCAAGGCCCGTAAAGTGATTTTTATTCAACTTTCTAGCCTTTCATGCTTAGCCGAATCACTTACTCAATTAAAGCTATCATCAATTCTCATTAATTCTCACATGTATGACCAAACTCAAGACTTTCACAAACTAGTCCCTACATGCATTTTTTTATGGAATTCACTTAGTAAAAGATGTTTCTACAACATCAAGGTTTCATATTCTTCCATAAAACATCAAAATACATGCATGTCATACATGGGTACATTTTGAACATCCATTTTAGCTCATCATATAGCTAAAAATAGCTTACTCATTCTACTAGGACTTCAAAAATACGAAGAATATCAAAAACGGGCTAGAATACACTTACTAGCTAGCTTGAAAAGTTGAAGAGCCCTAACAATGGCTTCTCTCAAATTTTCGGTAGCCTTAGAGAAGAAGATGAATGAATTTTGTCATCTTTTCTCCTATTTTAATCATTTAATTGTCAAATGACCAAAATACCTTTTTTGACAAACTTCCTAATTTAACTCATCCATGCCCAAATTTGTCCAAAAATTAGAAATTGTGAAAATTACTCATTAAGGACTTCTAATTGATATTCTAAAGCAATTTCACACAAATAGCTTCTAGAAGCTCACATTTTGCAACTTTTGCAATTTAGTCATTTTGGACAGTTCAACCGCAATTTAACAAAATTGCTTCATGAAACTTTCACACTAGCATGCAAACATGGCATAGACCTTAAAAACTCATGCTTATGCCTCAGATTTGTGGTCTCGCACCACTATTCTGACTAGGCCCTAAATCAGGATGTTACACATTAAATCCATGAAAGTAGCTGGTGCATTCGTCAGCCAAAACGGCATCACTAAGAACTCGTGGTGACCATAACGAGTCCTAAATTCAGTCTTATACACATCAGCATCCTTAACCCTCAGCTGATGGTATCCAGAACGGAGATCTATCTTGGAGAAAACTGAAGCTCCTCGCAGCTGATCAAACAGATCGTCGGTCCTCGGCAAAGGATACTTATTCTTGATAGTCAGCTTATTAAGTTGTTGATAATCGATGCACATGCGCATGGACCCATCCTTCTTCTTTACGAATAACACTGGTGCTCCCCACAGAGACACACTCGGTCGAATGAATCCCCGGTCCAAAAGCTCTTGAATTTGAGCCTTTAACTCCAGCAGCTCCTTCGGTGCCATCCTATATGGGGCGATGGACACTGGAGCTGTTCCAGGTAAGAGCTCAATACCAAATTCGACTTCGCGGTTCGGAGGCAACCCAGGGAGCTCATCAGGAAATACATCTGAAAAATCCTTAATAGATCTAATATCTCCGACAGAAGGACCTTCAGAATCAAAAATACTAACATAGGCTAAAAACGCCTCAATACCTCTGCGAACAGTCTCTCAGCCCTTAATGCTGAGATCACGTTAGACAAATAATTCCTTCGCTCCCCAATCACAGCCACCTCCTCATCCTCAGTAGTTCTCAATACCATACGCTTAGCAGAACAATCTAAATTTGCACGGTGTTTCACTAGCCTATCCATACCCAATATAAGGTCGAATTCACCAAATGGCAATTCCATCAAATCCGCTGGAAATATAACCCCTTGAACCTCTAGGGGCACATTTCTGAACAATTTGTCTACCTTAACCGACTGTCCCAATGGACTTATCACAGTCATCTCACTAACAGTATTTTCAAACTGAATGCCCAAAGTCCCAGATACAGTGCAAGCAACATACGAATGTGTAGACCCAATATCAATTAAAGCAGTGTAAGGTACATTATAAATCAGAAACATACCGGTTATAACATCTGGAGCGTCACCATCCTCTCGGTGATGAGCAGCATAGACCAAAGCTGGCTGCCTCGCCTCAGTGTTACTAGCATCCCTACCTGGTGCTCCACGACCTCGTCCCCCACCATTACCGCCTCTGGCCTGTCCACGGCCTCTCGGTGGCTGCTGACCACCTCTCACTGGCTGAACATAACCCTGTCCTGCAGCTTACATCTGAACAGGCCTCTGTGGACAATTCTTAACCTGATGATCCATGAACCCACATCTGAAGCACGCTCCACTCCTTTTCCAGCACTCACCCTGGTGAGATCTCCCACAATCAGCGTAAGACTGCGGTCTAGTAATAGCAACAGGAACTCCAGTACGAACCGGCCCATCAAACCTGGCCTTCTTAATAGGCCTCTCAGAAGAACTTGAGGGCCCAAAATCCCTCTTATTTATGCCCCTATCTTTTTCACGGTTCTGGTGCTCCGAGCGCTTCACCTCTTCAGCAATCTTCGCCTTTTTTACAAGAACAGTAAAATCTCGCTCCCTCTGCGGAGCTACCAATACCCTTAACTCGTCTCGAAGGCCATTCTCAAAATACACACAGCTTCATACTCAGTTGCTACTATTTCTCGAGCATACCGACTAAACCGCAAGAACTCTGCCTCATATTCTGCCACTGTCTTATTCCCTTGGGTCAGGTTCAGAAATTCCCTTCTTCGGGCGTCCACATAACTTGCGCCTATATATTTTCCTTGGAATACTGCCTTAAAGAAATCCCATGTCATTCGGTCGGCCTGTAACACCCCATACCCGAGTCCGAGACCAAGACTGAATACGAGACATTACCATGCTTGAACTCACTTAAACATGAACTTACGGGCTATAAAATTTTGTTCCGAATTAAAAACTCCTTTTTCTCAGTCTATTCATACCTTTCATGAGCCTACGAGGCCTTAAACACTTATCTAAACTCTTTCAGAACTTATTCAGAAACTTTTCTTTAGAGCAGGGGTCACACGCCCATGTTGTATGGGACACACTCGTGCACCCCTAAAACATGCCCGTGTCTTTCACCCGTGGTGGATACTGGCAAAATACACACGCCTGGACACGCCCGTGGCCCCAAACCGTGCCTAAAACCCCAGCATTCTGCCAATTGCCCCACGGCCAAGGCACACGCCCGTGCTTACCACCCGTGGTGCACACTGACTATCTTAACACGGCCTAGAGTCTAAACACACGCCCGTGTGACTGGTCCGTGGTCTATTTTGACTTAAGATACAATGGTGCAGGGTGCACACGGCCTAGACACACGCCCGTGTGTCCATCCGTGTGGGCACTTAGAGGCTATTTACCAAGCCAATTGCCACCCTGAAATCAAGACCAAACTCAAGCTCAATTCAACAACTCAAGTATTACATCTTTCATGAACAATATAACATGCTTCATTGATATCAATAACGTACATACTTAGTCAATCTTGGCCAATCACTTAGCCATTTACAAAGAATAATAAACTTGATAGCCCATACTTTTGCCCTTTTTAAGACATATACTCAAAATAAAATGTTTTCTATACATGCCATACTTAATATAATTTCAACTTCGCTATACCAAAATAAGGATTGATAGTGTGCTTCAAGCTCCGACTTTAACGATCCACAAGTTAGCTTGGCGGGACTACATAGAAAGAAATAATAAAAGACGTAAGCATTTAGCTTAGTAAGTTTGCATAATGCTCATAGCAACATACTTGCTTAATATAAACCATTTGACATAAACAATGGTATCATAAATTTTAGCTATAAAGCTTACTTACTCATACTTGATTCTTACAAATCTCATGATACTTACTAGTCTCATACTTGTGAGGTAAATAAGGTACCTGTATCACTTGATCACATTGATCAGCATACTTTAGCATAATAATCATAATATCTAACTTATCATTCATAACATGAATAATACTCATTTTCAACTCGATAATAACTTTGCTTACTCAACTTTCTTATTATCTCATTTGAGCTTTACTCATTTTCCCTGATGAATTTCTATGAATAACCGAGGATACTAAATCTCACTCCACATATAACTTGATGCCAAAGCCATATCCTAGATACAGTCTTACATGGAATATCTCATCCTGGGTTCGAGGCCATGTCTTGACATGGACTTATACGAAGTCTTTCTCGTGAGTTCCCTTGGGAACTTACCATTGCCATGTCTTGACATGGTCTTACTTGGTATCGTTACTCATGAACTGGTCAATGCCGAGCCTTGGCTTGGACTTACATGAAATCTTTCTTGTTACTCACCAATGCCATGCCTTGGCTTGGACTTACATGGGATCTCTATCTCTTGATAGCTTTTCAATGCCAGGACTTGTCTTGGACTTACATGACATCTTTGCTTGGAGACTCACCAATGCCATGCCTTGGCTTGGACTTACATGGGTCTTCATCTCATAAAAACTCTTCAATGCCAAGACATGTCTTGGTCTTACATGATAACTTTCTTGGTTGCCGATGCCATGCCTTGTCTTGGTCTTATACGGGCTTTCTCATTTCATGTGGTAGATCGAGTATCCTAGGTAATTCAACTTCAATAGGGAATTTCTCTTGCTTAATCTTATTGATTTCTTTGTTTAACATGACATTAAACATTTTCATGATAATATTATACATTATACCAAGCAATTCAATGATATTAATCATAAAGCTTAGAAATCATACAAACTTACCTCAATATACAAAAATGTATGTAGATATGCAATTTAGTCCTCGACTTTGTTCTTGCCTCGGTTTCAATCTGGGCTTTATTTTTCTTGATCTATAATCACAAATAGATCATTTAATACTCACATTGACTAAAATGACCCTTAACACATACTTTGGCAAAATTACTATTTTGCCCCTATACTTTCTCATTTTTGCACTTTTGCCCCAAGGCTCGTAAAATGAATCTCACTCAACTTTCTTAAACTTCATGCTTAGCTGATTCATTTTCTCTACTATAGCAATCATCAATTCCCATTATTTCTAATAGGTATGACCAATTCCATAACTTTTACAAACTAGTCCTTACTAGCATTTTTCATGAAATTCACTTAGAAAAAGATGTTTATCTAACATCAAACTCTCATAAACTTCCATAAAATATCATTTTACAAGCATGTCACTCTTGGGTAGATTTTTGAACATGCATCTTAGCTCATTTTATAGCTAAAAATAGCTAATTCATAATACGAGAACTTCAAAAACACAAAGAATATTAAAAACGGGGCTAAGATGAACTTACTAGCAAGCTTGAAAAAAATGAAGAACCCTAGCTATGGAGTCTCCAAATTTTCGGCACAAGGGGAAAAAGATGAATAGATTTTTATCATCTTTTTCCTATTTTAATCAATTATTAGACAAATGACCAAAATGCCCTTCTCTTTAAAAATTTCCCTTTTACTAACTCATGTCCATTTTTGTCCAAAACTTATAATTTGGGCAAGTTGCTATTTAAGGACTTCTAATTAATATTCTAAAGCTATTTCATAAAAAAAGCTTCTAGAAACTCATAATTTGTAACTTTTGCAATTTAGTCCTATTTGATCATTCCATGTCAATTTCACAAAATTTCCTCATGGAACTTTAATACTATCATGCAAACATGTCATAAACCTTAAGAACACAATTTTACTGACTCGGGTTTGTGGTCTCGCACCACTATTCCGACTAGGCCCTGAATCGGGATGTTACACGGCCTGCGTACCCTCTCTCACGGTGAGCCACCATTGGTAGGCCTCATCTCGCAGTAAGGACACTGCCTCTTTTAATTTTTGCTCCGTAGTACAGTCAAGGCCGTCCATTATCTGTTCGGTAGCCTCTAACCAGTACTCCGCCACATTTGGGGCTACTTCAAAAATACCCCTAAAAATTTTCGCTCCATTAGACCGAAGTCGCTCTGAAATTGACCCTCGGCCCACTGTTCCAATACTAGCTCCAGCAACCCACTCTAAAATGCGAAGCATCACTTGGGATAGAGCATCATCCCTAACTGCTCGGTCATAAGACCCAGTCTCAATTACTAGTGAGGCTGGTGCTTCCCTTGTAACGCCCCAAATTTGGGCCTAGAAGGAATGGGCCTTGAGCAGGGGAGCAGTGAAGGCTGCACATAAGTATTTGGATGTGCAAGGGAAGGACACAAATAAATAACTGCTTGAGTGGTTAAGGGTCCTGAGAAGTGTTGGAAAAGTCCTGGGTTCAAACCTGGGCTTTAGCAAAATTTTTACTTTTTGCTCTTAAGTGAATCTTGACCTTAGCTTGAAGGCTTTATAAATATTTTTGGTGAAATCATGACACAAGGAGTCTGCTGGTAAAGGTGGAAAGTGGCGTGTGGAGTGTACTAGTGGTCTGAGGTTCGAATCCCTGTTTATGCAAATGGAGATTATTTTCTTCATGGCCATGGGAGGAGTTTGTGTTTGACTGAAACACCAGAAGTTTGAACAGATTTGAATGGGGTTGTTGTTAGCCAAATTTGGGGAGTGAAAAAGGGGATTTTCGGTTGTTGAGGTTTGTGAACAGGAGTGATTTTAGGAGGAAAGAGGGGAATTCAAATTTGGTGGGAGTAGTGGTGCCGAAATGGGACTCTAAGGCCTTAGGAAATTCAGCTGAGGGGTTTTTCTCTCAGTTTCGGTCAGATTGTCATCGGTTTCTAAAAACTGTTAAGCTCATTTCTTTCTTTTCCCTCCTATGCCAAATTTGCAAGTGGTCATTTGTGCATTTTGGGTATTCGACTCCTACCATTCGGGTAAAGTAAACTACTTTGTTTTCAAGTCCATTCCTCTCCCATCATTTGCAACAACATCTGCCGAAACCTCCCCTTCTTCTCTATTCTTTTCAAGTTTCAGCCAACTCCCTTCGTGCCTATTGATTTCTTTCGGCCGAACCTATCACCCTAGCCTTGTGACTCTTTCTCTTTTTCAGCTTGTGACCGAAAGTTCTCCCCTCCCTTTTTGATTCGGATTCTTCTCTTCTCTGGGTGGTTCCTACTCTAGCCGAAACTCTACAATGTCCCCTCTCTGTTTTGATTCTACAACAGCTCTGACAATCGGTAAGTGATCAAAGGCTAATCTCTGCTTTCTTTTAAAACTGAATGCACCTATGTTCTTCTATTCTTTTCCAAAACCGAATAACCCCATTAACCGATTGTTATTTCATTCTTTGCGTACTACACTCATTGCGATTCTAGGGTCTTCCTCGAGGAGTGGTGAAGTGTGAACGGTTCGAAGGAGTCACACTTTCATTCTCAAACATCCAGTAAGGAAATAAGTTTACCTCTTGTTTTTGGGGATGGCTGAATATGCCCTACCACTTACTAATCGGTTCTTGACTGTACTTTAGGAAAGCAGCGAAGGCGTGTGATCGTTTCTGAATAGCGAGCGTTGAGGGATTAAGGTCATCCTCATTCAAACAAGGTTGGCTTCTCATAGATCTTGGAATGACTCAATAAAAAGGTGTGTAATCACACCCCTCTCTACTGTGAATCGGCGAAAGCCGAAAAGTCAAAAAATCGAAACGTTGGCATTTGTGGCCCCACGAGCGTGCGATCGCTCGTATGGTAAACAGAGCCCACGAATCATGGGCGATGGACTATAGAGGCCACCACGAGTACTCTCATGCTCTTGGACCGATATTGGCCTCGTTTGGCTGAAATGGGCCGTGTGGGCCCAATGGGCTCGTGGGTCCCACACGGAGTAAATCCATGATAAGTGGAAAATACTGAACTGGGCTATATCATTCACATAGCCGTGACTGAATTTGGGCTAATTGGGCCACACGAGTGTGTGGGCCCACTTGGGCTGAATAATGGCCTTGGGCCCATTTACACCGTTATGACCATTTAGGTTATCTATGTCACTCGAGGCGACTGTAGACCTCCGGAGAGGTCGTTATCTGCACCGAGACCCCAAAATAAGTAAAATGAACGTAATGCCCCTGTAGGGTAAAATGACCGTAATGCCCCTATAAGGTAAATGACTATTTTGCCCCTCGAGGGTAAATGACTGACTTGTGCTATGATTTGACTGATTTGTTTGTGATTTAAATGACTAATTTGTCTGTGATTTGTATGATTGATTCTGAGCATGGCATTCTGCATACACGACATACTGCATGGGGTTGGGATACTATTATAGAGGAAGTGTATCATTCTTCGGTGGCTTTGCCAAAAATCATTATCGCGCTTTCTTTGCGATCATCGATCTTGGTAGCTCTCTTTGCAATATCACATTCTTGGTGGCTTTGCCACATATACTGTTATTGGCAGCTCTACTGCGTTATTATTACTGGCAGCTACGCTGCAATACTGGTGTGTTGGCTGGGTGAGTCGATTTTATCCCCACATGGTGTGTTGGTTGGTACGGGTGGTGTATCGGTTGGATTAGGGTGGGTTGCATATTTGCACCATACTGATACTGTATTGGTCTTAGGCCCACATTGTTACTGTAATGGGCTAAGGCCCACACTATACTGTTACTGAATAGGGCTCAGGCCCAGACTGTTACTGCATGATAGGGGATTACACACTGAGTTCTCGTAACTCACCCTTTTCTTTTAATTGTACAAGTAATCCCCAGCCTTAGATGATTTGGTACTGCGAGGGACTTGGAGACGGCCACACATTTAAAATTACTTTGGATTTGATTTACCTTAATTATTATTTTATATTGGGTTTGTAATAAGGCCTTTACTTAACTTTTAAACTTAAATTCTGGGTTTACTTAATCACATTTTGAAGCTGATAGAACTAGGGCGATGTTTTCTTAAAAGATATCTGTTTTCAAAAACATAACGGCTTTACAACAATTAATTTAGAAAGTAAGCTTCCGCAATGATCAAGTTTTCAGATGTAACTACAATTTTGTTTTGAATAAATAACTTAAAAAGGCTTTATGAGTTTTAATTAAGAGGCCTATTTCAACAAGTTTTATGAGAACTATGTTTCCAAAATTTCACTTCAATGTGGCACTGCCAGATTCGGCCGTAACGTCTGGGCCGGGTTTGGGGTGTTACATCCCCAGTAGGCATATGGCTCGATGTCGATGATCCAGCCCGAGCACTTCCTCAGCCCCTACCGCGGCCCCGTGTACCCCTTCTGTAACACCCCAAACCCGGTCAAGACACCACGACCGAATCTGGTATGTTACGAGGAAAACGTATTTGAGAAGTTGGGTTTTCGTTTAAAAACTTGATGAAAATTTTGTGAAAAGTTTTGAACGTGTAGAAATCTTGGGCATGATTGTTGAAAACTTCATGCATCATTTTGAAAACTTCGGAGATTTGGAAACTTAATCAATTAAGAAGTTAAACAAGTTTATTTCATTTAGAAATTCAAGTTGCTTCTTGATGTTACTCAAACATTTAGACTTAGTAGGAAATCGAGTTTAGGTTTGAAAATCATTTGAGTTTCCTTAATACCAAATCATAGTGTGATACCCGATGGTATAGTTTAAAACACATTGCGTTATAGTTTTGAAACCGTTGTCCTTCCAAGTTTTTAGCAAATTTTAACTCAATTAATTTGTTAAGGCATATTAGAAAGCTACTTTAAGCATAAACATAGTAAAACCTAATTTAAAGGCCATTTACAACCCAAAACAAAACCGAATAGTAATAAATAAGCTAAAGTACCGAATTTTATAAAGTCTGAGCAAATCTTTATTAAAGCATGGCATGAGCACCTCGAGTCCATCCGGCTCCATGTCCGCGTCTAAGTGTCACTGAAACGTCAAAGGAGAGGGTGAGTCGCAAGACTCGAGTGCATAAATCCCACTCCCGATAATACAACATGCTAACACACATCATATCATAGCAACATAATCAATGCACCCCAGATCCTAACCATCCATATCACCTTTCTACCCCGGTGTGGTACCAAACCACTGGTGGTGCCAAACCACCGGTGACCCAAAGTCACGATATCCATAAGTGTGGTGCCAAACCACTTTGGTGACCCAAAGTCACGAATAATCCAATGATGGGGCCAACCCATCGCGTGATACCAAATCACTAGCGAGCGATCCCATATCTCAAAGTGGGGCCAACCCACGGTGGTGTTAACCACGAGGGACGAGTCGCAATGAGGTGCCAAACCTCTGGTGTCCCAAAGACACACGGTGTGATACCAAATCACTTTGGTGACCGCGATCACAAATCCGATGATGGGGCCAACCCATCGTGTGATACCAAATCACTTTGGCGTCAATCCGTAAATCAAGCTGTGGGGCCAACCCATTTGTGGTGCTAAGCCAACGACGACGAGACGCTATGAGGTGCCAAACCTCTGGTGTCCCAAAGACACAAATGTGATACCAAATCACTGGTGACCGAAGTCACAAAATCAACTGTGGTACCAAACCACTGGAGGTGCCAAACCTCTGGTGTCCCAAAGACACAGTGTCCCAAAGACACGGATATCATCATATTCCCCCTCCTCTCATATCACCCACACATGTCATACTAATGCAAATGATATAAAACATGCAATCATGCTAACATGCTCAAATGACATCTCATGGTATTTACATCATAAAACATGTTATCACATATATCACTACAGATCTCGTAATGAAATGGACTTACTCAGATCAGTGCTTATACCCCATCGGGTACCAAATCCATCAATCATATTGTTTCACTTTAATAAGTAATTAGGTTATTAATCATATTACTAAGCAGTGTGTGTTAGTTTACACACTGTTAAAACGCGATCTTTAGTACCAAAAGAATCGATCTAAGGCCCCTTGATTACTTGCTCCTAATATTTGATTTGGTTTCCTACCAAATCTCGAACCAAGCGATGGCCAACTCCAATCAATCGAGTTCGGATAACGGCCTTGTTGATTGCCGAATCCGAAGGCCCTAAAAGAAATTGGTTACATAAGAGATTAGTTCTCTTCTAACGAAGCCGAAAATCATCCTTTTGCCTTACCAAAATCGTTAGAGAAGTAGGGGAGAAGAGATAGCCTTTCGGCCAAATACTCACCTTCACTAATGATTGCCCAACACAGGATGAACACCAACACTACACCAATATTCGGCCCTAGGTGTTTAACACTCCTACTTTCGGCTTTGAATGTAAAAGGAAAGAAGAAATAGAGGTGGAAAGAAATGGAGGAATCGGCAATTGGGTTTAGGGAAAAGAAGGGAATAAAGATGGAAAAGGTGTTTTGGAGAGGTGGAGTTTCTGGCACACAAGGTTTCAAAAGAGAAAAGAAATGGAAGTGGGGTGCTAGGTTAGACAACAAGGGATTTTGAGAGAAAACACAAAGCCAAATTCGGCAAGGATGAAGTTGCTTAAAGCTTTCTTGGTTTTGAAAAGGGAAAAGAGAGACTTACTTGGAGGAAATTCGGATTAGGCTCTTGACAAAAGAAAGAACTTTGTTTTGAAACAAAGTGACCGAATAAAAATGCCCAAAAATACCAAGATGAATTTATTTTAACACCTTCTCAAAAGGCAACACAGGTTCGGCAATTGAGAGCTTACACTTTCGGTTTTGGTATGGCAAAAGAAAAATTTGCTTCTAAAGATTTTGACCGAAAAACACCAAAACTCAAAATGGATTTCGGCACTACCCCACACCCACACTACCAAGCCGTCACTCCCCCCCAAACTCTCCTAAAATTCGGCCATATCCCCACTAACACTCCACACCACTCAATTCAAATGAGTTGAACAAGTCTTCCTCCTAAAATCCTCTCCACCCACCATTCAAATGGGTAGACCAAGTCAAGCGAGTTTGAACGCCTACAAACTCTTCCTTCCATGCCGTCAAAATGGAAGCCAAAATGTGAGGTCTTTGCGGCTTGAACACAAGACCTCCACCTCATGCGATTGACGCCACACCTAGCTCCCAAGTAGCGCATGCCTTGCCACTTTGCCGGCTCCTCACTTGTGCAACAAGCACCAAATAAAATACATATCCCTCGGCTCCATTAGCTCCCTACACCTAAAGCTCAAAAACTAAATTTTTCCCATTCCCTCAGGCATACTCCTAGCCTACAACTAAGCCCCTAAAACATAGAAATAGCAACATAGCACACCAACACATGCAATATCATGCAACAACAAAATAGCCCCCAACCGGGATATTCACAGTTCTACCCCCTTAAAATAATTTCGGCCTCAAATTACCCACGATCAAAAAGAGTTGCGAATGCTGCTTTGTCTCATCATATCCTCGGGTTCCCACGTGGCTTCTTCCACGCCATGATTCCGCCAAAGAACCTTAACCAAAGGCACAGACTTCTTACGCAGAACCTTCACATCCCGATCTAGAATCTGCACAGGTTCTTCTTCCAAAGTCAAATCTGGATTTACCTCGATCTCTTCCACTTGGCTACCACATGGAATGGATCCGACCGATATCTCGAAGCATCGAAACGTGAAATACGTCGTGAATCTGACTAAGCTCTGCTGGCAATTCCAGTTGATACGCCACTGGTCCCACCCGTCTCAAAACCTTATACGACCTAATAAACCTCGGACTTAGCTTGCCTTTCCTTCCGAATCTCAACACCTTCTTCCAAGGCGAGACCTTCAGGAAAACTCGATCCCCCACAGCAAACTCTATATCTCTCCGCTTAAGATCAGCATAAGACTTCTGCCGGTCCGAAGCTTCCTTCAATCGAGCCTGAATCAACTTAACCTTGTTTTCGGTCTCAGCAACCAACTCGGGTCCTAACAACTGGCGTTCACCTAATTCCGTCCAACACGTAGGTGATCGACACTTCCTACCATACAACGCCTCATATGGTGCCATCTTGATGCTCGCTTGGTAACTGTTGTTGTAGGCAAACTCAGCTAATGGTAGAAACTCCTCCCAACTACCTCTGAAATCCAGAACACAACCCCTCAGCATATCCTCCAAGATCTGAATAACCCTTTCCGATTGCCCGTCAGACTGCGGGTGAAAAGCCGTGCTGAAATCCAACCGCGTACCCAGAGCCTGATGCAACGCTTTCCAGAACCTTGACGTAAATCTGGGATCCCTATCCGAGATGATCGATCTTGCACACCGTGCAACCTCACTATCTCTCGAAACATACAGACTTCCGCCAACCTCTAAAGTGAGTAGTCAACCCTCACCGGAATGAAATGAGCCGATTTAGTCGATCGATCCACAATTACCCAAATGAATCCTTCTTGCTTGGCGTAAGCGGTAACCCATTGGCGAAATCCATGGTTATCCTTTCCCACTTCCATCGAGGAATCTTCACAGGCTGAAGCAAACCCGACGGCAACTGATGTTCAGCCTTGACCTGCTGACATGTCAGACACTTCCCAACAAACTCTGTCACCTCTTTCTTTAAGCCCGGCCACCAAAACTGCTCTCTAAGATCCCTATACATCTTGCTACAACCAGGATGCATAGCATAAGGACTGCTATGTGCGTCCTTAAGAATCTTCTGCCTCAGCTCAATATCTTTAGGCATACAAGCCTTACCTTGGAAACACAGAACCCCATCACTAGACAAGTTGTAACCCTCCAAACCACCATCCTGCACTTGTAACCTTTGCGCACTCAGAATCTCATCCTCTAACTGTTTCTCTCTGATCTGCTCAACCCAAGTAGGCTTAACCTGCAACTCTGCCAAAATACTCCCATCGTCATACAAGCTCAAATGGGCAAACATCGCTCTTAAGTCTGAAACAACCTTACGGCTCAACGCGTCTGCCACCACGTTAGCCTTGCCCTGATGATACTCAATCGAGCGATCGTAATCTTTCAAAGAACTCAACCCATCTGCGCTTGCCTCAAATTCAAATCCTTCGAGTCGATAGATACTTGGACTCTTATGATCGGTGTAGACTATTGATCTCTCTCGTACAAGTAGTGCCTCCAAATCTTCAACGCAAAGACTACGACCGCTAACTCTAGATCGTGCGTCGGATAGTTGACCTCATGTGGCCTCAGCTACCGAGATGCGTAAGCCACAACCTTACCTTCCTGCATCAGCACACAACCCAACCCCGTATGTGATGCATCGTAGTAGACCGTGAATTCCTTACCAACCTCGAGTTGAATCAAAACCGGAGCTTACATTAGAATCTTTTTAAGCTTGTTGAAACTCTCCTCATCTTCTTCTCGGTCCGGACAAACGGAACCTCTTTCCTTAACAACTTGGTCATTGGTGCTACAATCAACGAGAAACCTCTACAAACCTTCGGTAGTATCCTTCCAAACCCAGAAAACTCCGAATCTCAGCCACTGACTTAGGCGGTTTCAATCCAAAACTGCCTCAATTTTCCGAGGATCCACTCTAATCCCCTCAGCTGACACTACATGTCCCAAGAAAGTCACTTCTCTAAGCCAGAACTCGCACTTGCTGAACTTAGCGTAAAGCTGCTTCTCCCTCAAAATCTGCAGTACCACACGCAAATGCGCATCATGCTCTTCTTACATTTCTTGAATACACCAGGATGTCGTCAATAAAACTACCACGAATCTGGTCCAGATCTCTTCTGAAACACCTATTCATCATATCCATGAATGCTGCCGGTGCGTTAGTCAACCCGAACGGCATTACCAGAAATTCGTAGTGCCCATACCGAGTCCGAAACACTGTCTTGTGAATATCCGCTTCTTTCACCTTTAATTGGTGATACCCGGACCTCGGTCAATCTTAGAAAATACCATTGCACACCCTTCATCAAATCAAACAAGTCATCTATCCGTGGCAACGGATACTTGTTTTTGATCGTCAGCTTATTCAGCTGGCGGTAATCTATGCACATCCGCATTGTACCATCTTTCTTCTTAACAAAGAGTACCGGCGCACCTCACGGTGAAACACTTGGCCTAATAAAACCCCGATCCAATAACTCCTAGATCTGAGCCTTAAGCTCCACCAATTCCTTTGGCTCCATCCTATATGGAGCAATAGACACTGGCGCAGTTCCGGGTAACAGATCTATCCCGAACTCTACCTCACGATCTGCGGCAAACACGAAGCTCCTCAGAAACACATCGAGCAAATTCCTTAAGCTGTTCGGACTTTTTCTACAAAGCAGGACTCTTTAGCCTCCAAGGCATACACATGAACCACATACGCTTCACGACCCTTTCTCACCATCTTTTACGCCTTGGAGCGCGGATACCACATTTGATAAGTAATCTCTCCTATTACCTATCATAGCCACTTCATCTCCCTCAACCGTCTTAAGAACCATGCGCTTGGCCGCGCAATCCAACTTCGCCGGTACTTAACCAACCAGTCCATCCCAAGGATCAAATCGAACTCCCAAATGGCGGTTCCATCGGATCGTTGAAGAAACACTACCCCTTGGAGTTCTAGGGGTACATCTCTAAACAGCTTATCTACTACCACAGAGTGACCTAAAGGGCTAATTACAGTCATCTGCCTAGAAGATATCTCAGAGTCTAAGTCCATGGTCTCTACTATACTACTGGCCATGTAAGAATGCGTCGAACCCACATCAATCAAAGCGATAAAGAGAGAACCAAAGATCAAGAACGTACCGGTTATGACGTCCGGTGCGTCGCCCTCCTCTCGGCGCCTTGCTGCATACACTAACCCAGGCTGTCTGGCGTCAGAACTACCCGCACCTCTGCCCGGTGCTCCACGGCCCCGACCAGATCCATTACTACCTCTGCCATTACCACGGCCCCTCTGCGGTGGCGGTACATTATTCCTGAACTGAGTACGGCCCTGACTCTCAGACTGAATCCTGGCCAACTTACGCGGACAGTCCCTCACGCGATGATCCAGAGAACCACACTCAAAACAACCTTTTCCACCGGTCCAGCAGCCTCCCCAATGATATCTCCCACAATGGTTACACCGCGGCGGTCCCTGACTAGCAGCAACAACCCTACCAGACTGATTCGGCCCACTCTGTCTAGCCCTTTTCTGAGGATTACCCGACGATCCAGAAGACCCAAAGCTCCTCTTATGCCTGTTCCTGTCCATGCCCTGCCTTACGGACTCCTTAACACCCTCGGCTACCTTAGCCTTTTCAACCAAGACAGCAAACTCACGCTCCTGCTGAGGAGCAATCAGCAGTCTCAACTCGTCTCTCAGACCATCCTCGAAACGAACACACCTCTCGTGTTCAGTAGCCACAATACCCCTAGCATACCGGCTCGGCTTCAAGAACTCGACCTCGTGCTGCTGGAAGCGGACTTACTCCCTGGACTAGCCTCAAAAATGCTTTTCATCACGTCGATGTAGCTAGCTCCAATGTACTTTTTTCGGTAGGCAACCTAAAATAATCCCACGTAAGATCCTCTGCTTTGCCACACTGTCGTCTCCGAACCGTGAGCCACCACTGGTATGACTCATCCCGAAGAAGCGATACTATGCCCTTCGACTTCTCCTCGGTAGTCAAGTCCGGATCATCCATGATCCGCTCCGTTGCCTCCACCAATACTCGGCGGCTGGGAGCAACACCGAAAACACCTCGAAAGAATTCAGCCCCATTTGCCCGAAGTCGCTCGAGCACCGATTTCCTAGCTCCTGCACCACCACCTACTCCAACTACCCTTTCCAACACTCGCGGATCGCTTTTGTGACACTGCGTCATCGGTCGATCTTGAAACTCACCACCTCCACCGGTGGCGATGCCGTATCTCATTTTCTCGACCCACGACCGGACCCTACGGGTTCGAGAAACGATTATCCTACCACGACCTCGTCCACAACCACGTCCACCTCTAGCGCTCATGACTAAATTCTCTACGATCCGATTTAGGAGTTTTATGCATCGATATTTATTCCACTGCTTTTAGAGCAAAGTCTTATGAATAGTAAAGAAGCTTTGTTTTCGCGAGTTCACGGAATCCTATCGATTTCAGTTTCTAAAGTAATCCACTACGCAATCATCCAATCACATCAATAAATCACAAGAAATAGTAAGGGGTACTTACAGGGCGGATTTGGTGCAGGAGACTCGGTGTCATGCCTTTCAAACCATTTATTTCAACAAAACACTTAAAACAGACTTTTGAAAACATTTTGGGCCTCGGGCCCACAGTAGAAACCTTTGAACTTGGCTCTGATACCACAATTGTAACACCCCAAACCCAGTCAAGACACCACGACCGAATCTGGTATGTTACGAGGAAAACGTATTTGAGAAGTTGGGTTTTCGTTTAAAAACTTGATGAAAATTTTGTGAAAAGTTTTGAACGTGTAGAAATCTTGGGCATGATTGTTGAAAACTTCATGCATCATTTTGAAAACTCAAAGATTTCGGAAACTTAATCAATTAAGAAGTTAAACAAGTTTATTTCATTTAGAAATTCAATTTGCTTCTTGATGTTACTCAAACATTTAGACTTAGTAGGAAATCGAGTTTAGGTTTGAAAATCATTTGAGTTTCCTTGATACCAAATCATAGTGTGATACCCGATGGTATAGTTTAAAACACATTGCGTTATAGTTTTGAAACCGTTGTCCTTCCAAGTTTTTAGCAAATTTTAACTCAATTAATTTGTTAAGGCATATTAGAAAGCTACTTTAAGCATAAACATAGTAAAACCTAATTTAAAGGCCATTTACAACCCAAAACAAAACCGAATAGTAATAAATAAGCTAAAGTACCGAATTTTATAAAGTCTGAGCAAATCTTTATTAAAGCATGGCATGAGCACCTCGAGTCCATCCCGGCTCCATGTCCGCGTCTAAGTGTCACCTGAAACGTCAAAGGAGAGGGTGAGTCGCAAGACTCAGTGCATAAATCCCACTCCCGATAATACAACATGCTAACACACATCATATCATAGCAACATAATCAATGCACCCCGATCCTAACCATCCATATCACCTTTCTACCCCGTGTGGTACCAAACCACTGGTGGTGCCAAACCACTGGTGACCCAAAGTCACGATATCCATAAGTGTGGTGCCAAACCACTGGTGACCCAAAGTCACGAATAATCCAATGATGGGGCCAACCCATCGCGTGATACCAAATCACTAGCGAGGCGATCCCATATCTCAAAGTGGGGCCAACCCACGGTGGTGTTAACCACGGGGGCGAGTCGCAATGAGGTGCCAAACCTCTGGTGTCCCAAAGACACAGTGTGATACCAAATCACTGGTGACCGCAGTCACAAATCCGATGATGGGGCCAACCCATCGTGTGATACCAAATCACTAGCGTCAATCCCGTATAATCAACTGTGGGGCCAACCCACTGTGGTGCTAAGCCAACGGGGCGAGACGCTATGAGGTGCCAAACCTCTGGTGTCCCAAAGACACAAATGTGATACCAAATCACTTTGGTGACCAAAGTCACAAAATCAATCGTGGTACCAAACCACTTTGGAGGTGCCAAACCTCACGGTGTCCCAAAGACACAGTGTCCCAAAGACACGGATATCATCATATTCCCCCTCCTCTCATATCACCCACACATGTCATACTAATGCAAATGATATAAAACATGCAATCATGCTAACATTCTCAAATGACATCTCATGGTATTTACATCATAAAACATGTTATCACATATATCACTCTGAGATCTCGTAATGAAACGGACTTACCGTATCCGTGCTTATACCCCATCGGGTACCAAATCCATCAATCATATTGTTTCACTTTAATGAGTAATTAGGTTATTAATCATATTACTAAACAGAAGTGTGTTAGTTTACACACCTGTTAAAACGCAGTCTTTAGTACCAAAAGAATCGATCTAAGGCCCCTTGATTACTTGCTCCTAATATTTGATTTTGTTTCCTACCAAATCTCGAACCAAGCAGTGGCCAACTTCAATCAATCGAGTTCAGATAACGGCCTTGTTGACTGCTTCGAATCCCGAAGGCCCTAAAAAGAAATTGGTTACACAAGAGATTAGTTCTCTTCTAACAGAAGTTTAAAATCATCCTTTTGCCTTACCAAAATCGTTAGAGAAGTAGGGGGAGAAGAGATAGCCTTTCGGCCAAATACTCACCTTCACTAACCGATTGCCCAACACAGGATGAACACCAACACTACACCAATATTCGGCCCTAGGTGTTCAACACTCCTACTTTCGGCTTTGAATGTAAAAGGAAAGAAGAAATAGAGGTGGAAAGAAATAGAGGAATCGGCAATTGGGTTTAGGGAAAAGAAGGGGAATAAAGATGGAAAAGGTGTTTTGGAGAGGTGGAGTTTAAACACAAGGTTTCAAAGAGAAAAGAAATGGAAGTGGGGTGCTAGGTTAGAAGCAACAAGGGATTTTGAGAGAAAACACAAAGCCAAATTCGGCAAGGATGAAGTTGCTTAAAGCTTTCGGTTTTGAAAAGGGAAAGAGAGACTTACTTGGAGGAAATTCGGCTTAGGCTCTTGACAAAAGAAAGAACTTTGTTTTGAAACAAAGTGACCGAATAAAAATGCCCAAAAATACCAAGATGAATTTCGCTAACACCTTCTCAAAAGGCAACACAGTTCGGCAATTGAGAGCTTACACTTTCGGTTTTGGTATGGCAAAAGAAAAATTTGCTTCTAAAGATTTTGACCTAAAAACACCAAAACTCAAAATGGATTTCGGCACTACCCCACACCCACACTACCAAGCCGTCCTCCCCCAAAACTCTCCTAAAATTCGGCCATATCCCCACTAACACTCCACACCACTCAATTCAAATGAGTTGAACAAGTCTTCCTCCTAAAATCCCTCTCCACCCACCATTCAAATGGGTAGACCAAGTCCAAGCGCGAGTTGAGCGCCTACAAACTCTTCCTTCCATGCCGTCAAAATGGAAGCCAAAATGTGAGGTCTTTGCGGCTTGAACACAAGACCTCCACCTCATGCGATTGACGCCACACCTAGCTCCCAAGTAGCGCATGCCTTGCCACTTTGCCACTCCTCACTTGTGCAACAAGCACCAAATAAAATACATATCCCTCGGCTCCATCGGCTCCCTACACCTAAAGCTCAAAAACTAAATTTTTCCCATTCCCTCAGGCATACTCCTAGCCTACAACTAAGCCCCTAAAACATAGAAATAGCAACATAGCACACCAACACATGCAATATCATGCAACAACAAAATAGCCCCCCAACCCGGGATATTACACCTTCTGCGAGTACCTCTTGTGCTCATTTCTATATGCGCTTTATCTGATTAAAAAGGCTTATGCATCAGATTATAATTTCAGTGATTATTAACAAATGTATTATGAAAAACAGTCATCAGGGGTTTTTTTCGCAGATCGAGGTCTCACTACAGTTCACAGTCTCCTACGATTTTAGTTTCCTCTATCTAGAGTTTCACAGTATAACAGCAATCAGAATTAGAGAACTTACAGATTTAGCGTCGGAGACTCAGTGTGCCACATTTATACATCTTCCAAAAACATTTTAAATCTTTAAAATCTACTTTTAGAAAGACTTTTCAAAACCCATTCCACAGTCGAGTTTTACAATCGGGCTCTGATACCACTAAATGTAACACCCCAAACCTGACCTAGACGTTACGGCTGAATCTGGCGTGTCACATCAAAGTGGTTTTTGAAATCAAGGTTTGTTGGGAGAAATCGTTTGGGTTAAAATCCATTTAGTTTTTATTTCATGGGAAACAATTGGTAAGTTATAAAAACCAACACTTAGAAAAACAATTACCATGTTTGTTACTGTTGGTTTAAATTCACAGAAGCTACTCTATTTACGGTTATCTTGAAGTTGAAAATATGTGTTTTCCTTGTAAAACAGTTATTAGTTGTGAAAACTTGTTGGTATCCGTTTGGCAGTTCAAAATAAGAAATTAAAAACCCAATTAAAAGAAATTAAAAAAATCACCAGAGGCCTTATTACAAAAATATCAACCCAATGTAAAATATTTAAATAACCACGTTTAATCAAACAGCCTCGATCGTGTGGCCCCCTCTGAATCCCTCACAGCTCCAAATCACCTAAGACTGGGGATTACCTGTACAGTTAAAAGAAAAGGGTGAGTTACGAGAACTCAGTGTGTAATCCCCTATTATGCAGTAACAGTCTAGGCCTGAGCCCTATTCAGTAACAGTACAGTGTGGGCCTTAGCCCATTACAGTAATCAATGTAGTGCACATATGTAACCCACCCCAATCCAACTAACACACCACCTGTACCAACCAACACACTATGTGGGGATAAAATCGACCCACCCAACCAACACACCAATATTTCAGCATAGCTGCCAGTATTAACAGTATATGTGGCAAAGCCACCAGTATAGTAAAGCAGCAAGGCTGCCAGTAACAGTAATGCAGCAAAGCTGCCAGTAACAATATATGTGGCAGTGCCACCAGTATAGTATACTTTCTCCATAACAGTATCCCAACCACATGCAGTATGTCATGTCATAAATCATACATATATGCAAAATGTCATACTCAGTAACAATCATATACAAATCATGAACACATCAGTCAACCTACCCTTAGGGGTATAACGGTCATTTTACTCTTTAGGGGTATTTCAGTCATTTTACTCCTTAGGGGTATTTTAGTCATTTTACTCCTTAGGGGTATTTTAGTCATTTTACACCTTAGGGGTATTTTAGTCATATAACTACCTTCCTGAAGGTCTATAGTCGCCTCGAGCGACACAGATAACATATATGGTCAAAACGGTGTAAATGGGCCCAAAGCCCAATATTCGGCCCAAGTGGGCCCACACGCTCGTGTGGCCCATTTAGCCCAATTCAGTCACAGCTATGTGAACGTTATACCCCAGTTCAGTATTTGCCACTTGTCATGGATTTATTCCGTATGGGGCCCACGAGCCCATTGAGCCCACACGGCCCATTTCAGCCAAACGAGGCCCATAACGGCCCAAGAGCACGAGAATGCTCGTGGTGGCCTCTACAGCCTATCGCCCATGATTGTGGGCTCGGTTTACCACACGAGCCATCGCACACTCATGAGGCCTCAAATGTCGAAGTTTTGGCTTTTCGACTTTTGCCGACTCACAGAAACGATAGTGTGATTACACATCTTTTTACGGAGTCGTTCCAAGATCTACGAGCACCCAACCTAGATCCATCAAGATCCAATGTTAGTCCTTAATTGTTAGGGTAACACCCTCTTAACAACACTTAATCCGAAATACCCTTCTTACCTTGTTTGAATGAGGGTGCCTTAATCCCCCAACGATTGCTGTTCAGAAACGATCACACGCCTTCGCTGCTTTCTTAAAGTACAGTCAAGAACCGTTTAGTAAGTGGTAGGGCATATTCGGCCAACCCCAAAAACATGAGATAATCTTATTACCTTACCAGACGTTTGAGAACGAAAGTGTGTGAAGAATGAAATATAATCGGTTAATGGGGTTATTCGGTTTTGGAAGAGAAAGGAAGAGCATAAGTGCATTCGATTTTAAAAGTAAAGCAGAGGATGGATTTTGACCACTTACCGATTGACATAGTCGTTGCAGAACCGAAATAGAGAGGGACAGCACTTGGGTTTCAGCCCAGCTAAGAAGAGAAGCCAAATCAAGAAGGGAAGAGAGGGACTTTCGGTCACAACCTACCAAATGTCGAAAAAGAAAAAGAAACGCAAGGGAAAAGATGGGGTTCGGTTGAGACAACAGTCAATAAGCCAAAGAAATGAAAAGGCAGTAGACCAAAACTTGTGTCTATTTTTTGGGGCGTTACAATTAAGCTAGGAAATGGCTTAATTTTTTTCACACGGGCAGACACACGGGTATGTGTCTAGACCGTGTGTGACACACGGCCATGCACACGGGCGTGTGGTACAGTCGTGTGTCCCCTACACCTTAAATTTTGAAAAAAAGAATGCTCAGAATTGAACACACGGGTAAAGACACGGGCATGTGTCTCAGCCGTGTGTGCCACACGGCCTAGAACACAGGTGTGTGTCTTGGCCGTGTGAAACCTGCACCTATTTCGAATTGATTTAATTATCCACACGGCCTAGCACACGGATGTGTGGCATGGCCATGTGTGTAAGTCAGAGAGTTACACGGGTAAAACACGGCCTGAAGCACGGGCGTGTCCCTTGGACCACACGGGCGTGTGAGCCCTGCACCTTGGAAAATTTTGAAATTTCGAGAAAAATTCTCTATATTCCCGATTTAGTCCCGACTCGATTCCAAAGTTCATATTGGGACTCGAGGGTCCATTTAAGGGACATTATGAATGATCTTGATTAATGAATAGTAAAGGTTATAAATTATCTAAAAATGTTCTAAAAAATTTTGGTAACACTCCGTAACCCTTTTCCGGCGACAGATACGGATTAGGGGTGTTACATTTAGTGGTATTAAGCTATGGTTTAGTCGGTTCTCAGACTGAACGTAGAATATGTGGAGTCTAAAAATACATGCCATTATATAACATGTGATAGTGTGATATCTCCCGACTTTGATGAAAATTATTTTGCGAATAGACAGAGATGCTTTCCAACTGAGCAAATTCCGATACTGCTAAAAGTGATACTCGTAATGTTCGAGTAAAAAAGTTGCTTATGATAAAAGGGGACTTATAAAAGTACGGATAAATGTTTTATAGTGAACGTTGTTAATGATAAATGTTAAGTGATATGTGTGTAATTATGAAAGTTGAATTTTAAGGCTTACGATCTCTACCCCCTTACCAATATAGATTTATACAATGAAATTCACAAGATTTATATAGATTAAGCTCATGAATGTGAAACTAAAGAGTTCAAAGGCTGAATGATTTGTGGTTAGAACCGAGAATGGGTTAGTAAATAAATATGGGTTCTGAAGAGAGATATCATATTTTTTTGAAAACTGTTTAGGATACGCAATGCCTATTAAAGCAATGCCTATTAAAGAAAGAAGTTATTTATGAGTAATCGACTTATCCAGATATGATAATTACATAACGAATTAGCCGAAAATCCTTTCGAATTGACTCTTTTAGTGAACTGAATAATGTGAGATTATTGATGACTCTATTAGTCAGAGGAATAGGGATGAAATTGCAAAGATATTTGAATGCGGCTGTTATAATTGAGTATATTACAGCAACCTATTCTGGATACTTTATAATTTCTGTTATTCTCAGAGGCATATGAAATTGTGCATGTACAGATGGAATATTTATCGTATTGAAAGGCTAGTAAATTATGATAGATGGAATTACTGTAAGCCTGATTGAATCATGAACGGTATCGCTCTACCTTACTTGGGTTTCTAATTCATCATGATTGATATAAGATTTAATGATAAGGTTCATATGATGTTATTTACTACTTCTACTTATTGAAGCCCTGAATTGCGAATATGCAAATTATATTGCCTTTATCATAGTTGTTTCTACCGAGTATGCATGATATTACTTTTCTGAATTTTCCCTGAGATATCATCAAAGCTCTTTATTATGTAAACATGGGTTACTTGTGAAAGATATCCTTTGATTGGAGGTAATTACATTCATTACCATTATAAATATTGACTCGATCATGAGGTATGGTGATAGAGATCACAAATTATAGAAACTGTATTACTGCATTGGCTATTATTAGGGCCACTTTCAGTTTTCCCTCTCTTAAGTTGAGGTACACCATTGATATTGAAGTGTTGCTTTATCTATACGGTTGAAATGTCAGTCATAGTATAGCACTATGGTTTTAAATCTATCCGATGGTTGTGGCTTTGGAAAAACTCAAATCTTTAATGTTAATAATTGAAATAGCCACATTGATGACCCAGTTATTTAAGGAAAGAGGTAAGATTTGAATGAACTGATAAATATCAATAAAGTTTCGACCAGTTGGAAGCTTTGTTAATCAAAGTATTGATTCCAATTCAGCCTGAATGGGGTAAGGAACTTGTTATTACAGTAATGTAACATTGAATGGAATTAGATTGTGATTTGATGCAATAAGGCAAAGTAATAACCTATAAATTCAGATAGTTAAGAACTACATGGAAAGAATTACCCAATATATGATATAGGAGCGACAACTATTGATTTTGAATTGCCCGATACGTGATCTAGAATTGACAGGTATTGTTTTTGTATTGGAATCTGATAAATTACTTGTTTGGTGAAAAATATTGTATATTCACCGATTATAAAAGTTTGAAGCATCTGACGTTGCTAAAAGATTTGAATCTTAGATAGCGTATATGGTTGAAATGTTGAAAGATTATGACTTGATAATTGAATATCACTCGGAAAGAGTGAATGTGGTCACAGATATTATGGTAGCCACATGTATGTTAAGTAGTTGATCAAATTATGTCTAACATGAGGAAATAACTAAGGCAAGATTATAAACATGTATGCATGAAATGATATGCCGTGATGGTGGATGGAATTTGCTTGATTGAAATGCTTGAAATGGTTAGTATTTCTATATGATGATATATCATGTTAAATGGTAGAATTAACTTAAATAAAATGCTTGGATTGGTTGGGTTATGATTGCATGAAGTGGTGTAGGATTGTGGTAAAGTTTAGGGTGAGAAATGAAGCTAGGAAATGGCTTTATTTTGTCCACACAGGCAGACACACAGGCATGTGTCTAGATCTTGTGTGACACACGGCCATGCGCACGGGCGTGTGGTATAGCCGTGTGTCCCATGCACCTTAAATTTTGAGAAACAGAATGCTCAGAATTGAGAACACTGGCAAAGACACGGGCGTGTGTTGCAGTCGTGTATGCCACACGGCCTAGAACATTGGCGTGTGTCTTGGCCATGTGAAACCTGCACCTATTTTGAATGGAATTAATTATCCACACGGCCTAGCACACGGACGTGTGGCATGGCCGTGTGTGCAAGTCAAAGAGTTACACGGGGTAAGACACGGCCTGAAGCACGGGTGTGTCCTAGGGTTACATGGGCGTGTCCCTTGGACCACACGGGCGTGTGAGCTTTGCACCTTGGAAAATTTTGAAATTTCACGAAAAATTCCCTGTGTTCTCGATTTAGTCCCCACTTAATTCCAAAGTTCATATTGGGCCTCGAGGGTCCATTTAAGGGACATTATGAATGATCTCGGTTAATGAATAGTAAAGGTTATAAATTATCTGAAAATGTTCTGAAAAAATTTGGTAACGCTCTGTAACCCTATTTCGGCGACAGATACGGGTTAGGGGTGTTACAATTATATCGCAACAAAAACCTTTGAAAAAGGTCATTCCAAGATGCCACCATTCCTGATGGAAAAGCATTCAACCATGCTCTGGCATGATCTTGCAATGCATAATGAAATAGCTTGAGTATCTTCAGGAACACCATGCTACCTAAATGAATCATAGACCTCCAAAAGAGTCTTAAATGCATCTGCGGATCTTCAGTAGGTAATCCACTGAACTGTCCTACTATTTGTAACATTTGAAACATCACTGGTTTCAACTCAAAATGCTAAGCTTGAATATGTGGCCTAAAAATCCTTGGATTCAAATCATCCAAGATTAGTACCACATTTTCTCTAATGGGTCTGTCTCTATATCACACGAGGAATATCAACATCCCTACCACTCAGATGTAATGGATCTTCTCTGCCTGGATCATTTCCAATCATTGCCATCTCTCGCAATTCTTTTCTCCTTCTCAAGGTTCTCTCAATTTCAAGATCAAAATAATACTCTTCGTCCTCAAGAATACCTCTATTCATAAAATAGAAACAAACCTAAAAAAAATTAAAAACAACTATGTAAACTGAAACTAACAAAATTAAATAGATAATAACAAACCAAAATTCTCCAATTTTACCGATCCCCAGCAACCGCGCCAAAAACTTGTCGCGTGTGAATATGTAATGCGAATGTGTAAGTATACAAGTTGAATCAAGTAATAAAGTGATAAGTGAGATCGTCTCCATAGGGATCGGAATAGGTAAAAAGATGGTTGAGTTATCACTATAAACTATACTAATTAGGCTTATGGCAAAGTAATAGAATAACGAGTTGAAGTGAAGTATTAATGTATGAAATAGAAAAACCAAATAATGAATAAAATGTTTTGGAAATTCTACGAGACAAAGTTGAGAGGATTGATGTTGTTCAATGGGAAGGATGGAATTACTCGGATTATATCTTAATAACATAATAATGTCATGGCAAAATCTTGACCAAATTACTGTTCAGAGTATAACTACTGCATTCTGCATCTTTTGATAGCTAGAATTAAAGCTATCATTTTAAGTCTTTGTATGTCTACAAGTCTCAAGAACAATACCTAACAATATTCTTCCTTACTCTGTACAAGTCACAACTCTATGTCTAAAGTGCTACGAGTATTCGCTCGACTACTCGCTCCTATCATTCGATTAAAATCCAACTTATTTAACCTTTTCAATATTAAATCAGTCTAAGGATATACCATGCATTCATCTATGCCTAGAGCTTACATGCATATATTTAAAATAATCCAAATCGAATAAAACAGTAGATCTACTCAATATATCGCCATGATCATTAATGTATCAAGAAAAATCCAGTAATTCCAACCCAAATGAAATTATCTCATGGGTTGGGATTTAAAATCCAAAATCAGAATAATATCCAACATCATCATTAGCAGTTTAGAAATCACAGAAATTAATCAACAAAATGAAGGTAGAACTGCAAGAAGCTTTCACCACTCCAGCTTTCACTTCGACACTGCTGAATCGTGCAGGATCCAAGGTTGATTTCTCATCCCTTTCCTTTCATCTCTGCTCTCCACTTAAGCTGCTACCCTCTCCTTCTCTCTGGAATTTCTCACTAGTTTTCTGGAGAGAAAATTTGTGACAGCCCGTTTTCCAGTGTTCTCAAAAATAGTGGTTTCAAGGGAAACCAAATCTGACGAGTAAGTTTGTAAATTTATTATTTAATATTTACGAGTCAAATTTGATTTTAAAAAGGTTTTTGATTTGATAATTTATGTTATATAATTGATTTAGTAAGTTTAAGTGTTAAGACCCTAAGGTCAAGTGGTTTTAGAAAATGAGGTATCGGGACCTCGTTTCTATAAACTGACCCGCAAATATTTTTATAAATATTTACGGAGTGTTATTAAGGTTGTATTAAAGTTTCGTTAAGAAATTTTAATGTTTGGATAGTTAATTAAGCAAAAAGGACTAAATCATAAAAGTTGAAAAAGTCAATCGCTATTAGTTTAAAGGTGTTAATTGATTAAATAATTTTAATTGGATGGCCTTCACAGGTAAATTAACCATCCTTAAAATTGGGGACGGTAATACTTGTGTTAACTGAATTGTTTTTATGTTAAAATATTTTTAATTAATTTAATAAGTTAAATTAAGTAAAATAAAAACCAAATGTTGTTTTATTTCTTTTATTATTCATCATCTTCCACAAAAAGATAAAACATAGCATGAGAAGCCATTTTAAAGGCTTTCAAGGTTTGGCCATGGCTATACCTAAGCATGGTAAGCCATTTTTCACCCATTTCTTTTAATTTTTATGTTTTTGAGATCGTTACAACTAGGTCCAGCTAGCCCGTACCTTCGATTTTGAAACTGTTAAAGATTTTGAATGTTTTCATTGATGAATTTAGTGATTTTTGATGTTAAATGATGAATTTTAAATATTAGTTGTTATTTAAAAGTATTTTGTTAAGTAATTTTTGATGAATTTGTCGATTAGGGACTAAATTGTTAAAATAGTAAAAATACAAGGATTTGTTGTGAAATTATTACAAAATTTGGCTTTATTTGATTCCATGAGCATTCAACTAAGCTTGAAATTGGGAAAAAATGGTTAAATTGCATGTTTTAGGCTCAAGGACTAAATTGAATAAAAGTAAAACTTTAGGGGCAATTTTGTAAAAATGTCAAAAATGACTAAATTGCATAAGATATATTGTTTTACTTCAAAATTAATAGATTGAATGAAATTATTAATTTAGATCAAGATCGGGTGGAAAATCGAGGATAATGGAAAATTACCAAAATGCCCTTGTACTTTGACATTTCTGCAATTTAGCCAAGTAAGTTCGTATGAACTATATTATGGATAATTTTGATTAAATTGAATGTTAATATATGATTTTATTGAAAATGAATCAACACATATATGTTATTATACAAGTTATCATGTTGTGAGACGGCGTAAATCCAATGGTGTATCGGCAATCATCGACCAATGACAAGGGATAGCTTCGGCTATCGAATATGAAAAGGGATGGTGACGACCATCAACTATGAAAAGGGATGGTGACGACCATCGAATATGAAAAGGGATGGTGACGACCATTGAATATGAAAAGGGATAGCTTCGGCTATCGATTATGAAAAGGGATAGTTTCGGCTATCGAATTTGAAAAGGGATGGTGACGACCATCAACTATGACAAGGGATGGTGACGACCATCGAATATGAAAAGGGATAGGTTTGGCTATCGATTATGAAAAGGGATAGTTTCGGCTATCGAATTTGAAAAGGGATGGTGACGACCATCAATTAATGAAAAGGGATGGTTTCGACCATCGAATATGAAAAGGGACGATTACGACCATCGTTTAGCACACTTTGTGTGAGCTCCAGTAAGGGTTTCGATTGACTTCACTACGAAAAATATGGAAAGGTGTGATGTACCAATGATCAAAGTATGAATAGTCATGTTTATGAAAGGTATGATATAAGTGATGCTATGTTATGTACCATATCTTACCATGTGATGATATTGCTAAGTTATGTGTTTATTCACTTGCTTGTGGCTATGGGTAATGTTAAGTTTATGTCTCATGTGTATGCAAATGAATTGGTAAGTGTTCAATAAGAACTAAGACATGTTTATATGAAACTCAATGGAATGGGGATACATGGAAAAACATGATATGTTGTGATGGATGATAAATCCAATTGAATCATATTCAAGTATAATGGTTATCCATGTCAAATTCATATGAACCATGTTTAAATGAACTAACATGTGTTGTTGATGTGCTAGGGCTTATATCAAGCCTGTGGATATGATTGATGTTTATGATAATGCTTGTATTATGCATACGAAACGGGTAAGAAAAGGAAATGAAATGGTAAGTACGTAGTTGGGATGTATTATGATGTATTATAAGTACGAATGATGTGCAAGTGTACACAGTCGCCAACAATTAATAAAGTAGTAAGTATGGAATTATGTCTCCATAGGGACTATATAAGCAAATATTATAAAAATAAATTTTATGCAAATTAGTGATGAAAAATAATTATTAGTAGGTTGAATTACCTAATTACCTTAACTAAAAATTAAATAAGTAAGCTTAAAATGAATCAAAGATGTAAACACAGAATCAAAGGCAGCAATTTACAAGGTTTAATTTCAATCACATAAAAGAGTTCGATTAATTGTCTTATTTAATAATTAATTCAAATGCATCCCTACATGTAACGCCCCAAACCCGGCCTAGACGTTATGGCCGGATCTAGCATGTCACATCGAAGGTTGTTTAAAAGCTACGCGTTCAAATAAACTTTTCCTCAGTTTAAAAACTTTATAACCTTTTTAAAACTTCGAATTTCGTTGCTTACAAATTATGATTGGCTCAAGTTATATGCTTGCAAAGATGTTATTATTTTCAAAAACTTTGTTGGTTTGCAGAAGTCTGACTTAAGTAGTTGCGAAAACGTGATATTTTGAAAATAGTAATTATTGTTTTAAAAACCCGTGTTCAACTGTTTAACAATTCATAACCAACAGCATTACCAAATGAAAGTTTTAAAAGAAAATTCCAAAGGCCTTTTTACATAAAATATTACCCCAAAAAAATATAAAATAAACTAACCCCAAAATTACTAAGTTTCGTTAAGAAGCAAATGCAACGTATGGCCACCTCCGAATCCTCCACAGCTCCAAATCCTCTAACGCTGGGGATTACCTGTACGGTTAAAAGAAAGGGTGAGTTACAAGAACTCAGTGTGTAATCCTCTGTCATAGTCACAGTCTGGGCCCAAGCCCATGCAGTATCAGTTCGGGCCTTAGCCCCAAAATCATGGTAATACAAACAAAAATGCAGCCCAACCCAATCCAACCATCACACCACCCGTACCAACCCTACACACCATGTGGGGACCAAGTCAACCCACCCAGCCCTACACACCAGAAGCGCAGACGAGCTGCTAATATCAACGCAGAAAAGCTGCCAGTAACAGTATACGTGGCTGAGCCACTAAAATCAGAATATCGTGGCAGAGCCACTGAATCAGTATAACGTGGCATAGCCACTAGTACAGTACTTCCTCTATAAGCATAACCCAACCCAATGCAACATGCAAAGACATAATAAAATGATGTATGACATAAATTACCATCATAAATAATTAAACAGGGTACGCATACATCACTAGATCTGCCACTAGAGGTATAATGGTCATTTGGTCGATAGGGGGTAAAACGGTAATTTACCCCTCAGGGGTATTCCAGTAATTTACCCACCGAGGGCATTTCAGTAATTTCACCCTTTAAGGGTATCTTCGGTAACTTTACCCGCTGAGGGTATTTTAGTAATTTACCTACTAAGGGTATTTCGATAATTTACCCACCGAGGGTGTTTTAGTAATTTACCCACTAAGGGTATTTCGATAATTTACCCACCGAGGGTATTTTAGTAATTTACCCACTAAGGGTATTTCGGTAATTTACCCACTGAGGGTATTTCAGTAAATTACCCACTAAGGGTATTTCGGTAATTTATCAACTAACAGCCTTCCTGAAGGCCCACTGTCGCTTCGAGCGACACAGGTTCCCTTTTGAGTTACTACGGTGTATTTGGGCCTAAAATCCTATTTTGGCCCAAATGGGCCCACACGTTCGTGTGGACCGTTCAGCTCGTTTCCGGTCTCGATTTTGCGAACTTCGCAGTCGCAGCAACCATCTGGTACTCACCATTGATTTCACCTATTTGGGCCTGATAACCCATTGGGCCCACTTAGCCCACTTCGGCCCAACAAGGCCCATTACAGCCTCGGTTTCACGAGAGCGTTCGTGACACTCTCTACGATCTATCGCCATCACTAATGGTTCGGTTTATCACTACGAGTGTTCGTACGCTTGAGTGGTTTCGGTTGTCGATACTCTGACTTGTCGGCAATTTGGCTTTTGGCCGATTCACAGAACAGTGCCATAATACACATGCAATAGTGTGAGATTACACACCTTAGCGAGTCGTGCAGTTAACCCTTCATATCCCACCTTGCTTGAGCAAACAGCCCAACCACCAACGATTACTAAGCACGATTGGCTTCACGCCCTAAACAAGAATCTGTACCAAAAATGATACACATAAGTGTGACTAAAGACCACATATATCACGTCACCACACATGGCACATTCGGCCAAACCAATATTATCACCACAGTTCTTACCTCACTTGAACAATGAATCAACACTAAAGGTTTGATTACAACAAAACACTTGCTCCCCTTTGCCTTATTGTAATCCCTAAGCCCAACGATGGCCAAGGCACAGAAAAGAACATTCTTTTAGCCACCAAATGTAGGAAAGAACTTACGGTTGTTAAGGTAAAACCGAATAGAAGCAGCATTATTGACAAAGAGAGGTCTACAACTTACCAATTGACAAACTCCTTGCAACACCGTACTAGAAAAGAACAGAACTGCAATTTGGCTAAAGACTACTTCACAAGATGTCGTGAATATGCCCAACAAGAAATGATGGAGGATGTTCGGCTGCACCAGAATCAACTTCAAGAACCAAGGACGAGCGTTGAGAGAACAAGAAGAACAGGTTCGGCTATGAGAGTTAAACCGAAATAAAGAATCTAAAGTTGTGGAAAGAAAAGAAGCAAAGCCAATTGAAGAATACAAGAAAAGGTAGAAGATTCGGCTAAGAGAATTAAACTGCAAAGAAAATCGAATGATGTGGAAGGAAAAAGAAGAAAAAAAATGATTGAAGATTAGAGAAGAGAGAAAAATATTTTGGCTATGGAGAGGAAAGAGTAGGAAGGAAGTCGGAGAAGAAAAGAGAGGGATTAAGAATTCGGCAAGAAGAATTGAAAAAGAGCTGACCCGAAATGCTCAAGGAAAAAGTACCCAAAACGTCACTCTCCAAAAAGAACCCGAAAGAAACACTCCAAAGCAAGGAAAAGTTTCGGTTTCTCCCCTAACACCAAATGACCGAAAATGCTATCCCAGACTCCTCTTCAGCCGAAATTCCCCTTAGCTAGACCCTCACTTTCGGCCAACACTTCTCACACCCATCACTTCCACGATTTTCTCCCCTTTTTCCTCCTACAATTCCTCTCCTTCATCCATTTGAACCGTTTGACCAATTCTCCAACTCTCATTGCAGAGTTTGATCCAAACTTTGCCTCTTGCTCTCCAAAGTCACAAAATAAAAACCTCCAGTTGTCATCTGTGGGATTCGAACCCCTTCCCCCCTTGCTCATCCATTGACGCCACAGCCACCTTACCATATGGCCAACTTGTGTCTCCTAAACACACACAAATTTACTTAAGTCCTGCTTCAAACATCCCCCTCCACTAAAGGGCCAAAAACCAAAATTTCTCAAAGGCTCCGACTCACTCCCAGGCCTCCTTAGAACCCCCAAACACACTCAAATAACCCACTGAGCAAGCACAACATGCAATTATGCAAAAATTTATAACCCCTAATTTTTGGGATGTTACACTACATTTATAATGCACGAATAACATGTTCATGGTTTTATCTCAATGAATAAGCAACCAAGGCACATAACATCATTAACAAAATTTTAATAATCTAAGCCAAAATAATACAATCAATCTAACATAAAAAAATTAAACCATTATAATTAAATAAAAAGTAGAAATATAAGACAAAATAAAAAGAATTGATGGAAAGGAACTATAAGACAAATTCGGTGTTTCTGCGTTGCACAGCTTGTTTTGCTTTTCTCCTTTATACAATTGCCTTCAAGATGCCGAATTTTTTATGCTTACAAGAACTTCTAAAATGCTCCTTACAACTCTTGTGTCGCTCTCTCAAATGGGAAGTCAAAGAAGAGAGAATGGGAGAAGAGATGGTGAGTAAAGGATTAGTGAAATGAGTGAATGAATAGGAGGTATTTATATTTGAATACGGTGGCTATTTTTAGCAAATGAGAGCCTTGAAAATCTCTCTTCCCATGGTCGGCCTTTGCTTCAAGGAAAGTGGGTGGATGGCTTTGCTATTTTTAGCTAGTTTCATGGTTGATTCATGAAAGTGAACCTTGAAATGGGGGGAGGAGTTGAATGGTCACATGGAGAATTTTTATGGCTGATTTTAATTAATTTACAAAGTCTTGGGTGGTTGATTTGGGCACCTCTATGGATGGTTGGGCCTTTTCCTCCTCAGTGGACGATTTGGGCTCCTATTTCCTTAACAGGCTGTCTATTTTGTTGACCCAATTCTTAAGTTGGATCAAAAGAGTTTGCAATGTCTAATATTTCTTTAATTGGGCATCCAAAGCTGATCATGAATCAACCCTCTTCTACATGGCTCATGCTATGGAAATGTTATAGCATTGAGCATAAAAAAGTTGAGCTTCAAGACTATCTTCTCCTCTAGTGCATCAATTGTCTCAAAAACTGCTAAAATCATGTGTTTTAGTGTATAAAATTATAAAATTAGCAAATTCATCTTAGTATTAGATAATAAGACAAATTATAACAAAAAATCCAAATTTTATTATCAAACACTCAAAATTTGCATGAATTACTAGTTTAAAATTACTGAAGATAACTCTATATTTTAGAGTTGTCATGCTCATACTTTCGTAACTCTTTAATTGGATTTTTTGGGATCCAATCGAGGAAGTAGATTGGGGTGCGACACAAACAACCCTCTGAAGGACGTCAGCTATAGTTCATAAGAGTGCCTCATTACCTTGACTTTCACATTGTAGCATTGTAGTTCTCATGGTATGTCTTACATTAGATTGATTTTTCATCATGTGCATTTTGTTCAAACTCGTCTCCTCTATCAACTCAAGGAGCTCTCAACTCAATCTCACCACGTACCTCATTTTCTAATTCGTCAGACATCTTTTAACTATATCAAAAAAAACATTTACAATTTTAGTGTCCAAACTCAGCTCAACATAGACACAAATCATGGCATGTACCTCTAGCCTCAATCACAAGGCCTAGTTTGGTTCAAGAATCGACTAAACCCTAGCTTTGATACCACCAAATGTAACACCACATGTAACACCCCATACCCGAGACCGAGGCTTAGACCGGATACGAGAAGTTACTATGCTTGAACTTGCTTAATCAAGTACTTACGGCTATAAAATTTTGTTCCGAATTAAGAACTTATCTTTCTTAATCAACTTGTACTTTTCCTGGGCCTACGAGGCCTTAAACTCATGTCCGTAAACTTTCAGAACTCAATCGAAAACTTTTCATTGAAACAAGGGTCACACGCCCATGTGAGTTGGGACACGCCCGTGTAACCCTGAGACACGCCCATGTCTCCTAACTGTGCTTAAAACTCGAGCTTACTGCCAAACTTCACACGGCCATGGCACGCCCGTGGTCCTGGCCTGTGTGAAAAACCTTAGCATTCTGACTTATAACACACGGCCATGGCACGCCCGTGGACTTAGACCGTGTACTACAACTTAATATTCTGACTTAAAGTGCAATGGTGCAGGGTACACACGGCTTAGACACACGCCCGTGTGTCCGACCGTGTGGGCACTTAGAGGCTATTTACCAAGCCAATTGCCACCCTGAAATCAAGAGCAAATTCATACTATCTCAACAACTCAAATCACTACAACTTTAATGAACAATATAACATGCTCCATTGATATCAATAACATACATACTTAGTCAATCTTGGCCAATCATTTAGCCATTTACAAAAGAATAATAATAAACTTGATAGCCCATGTTTTTCCCTTTTATAAGACATATACTCAAAATGAAATGTTTCCTATACATGCCATACTTAAATAAACAACTTGGCTATACCAAAATAGCGGTTGATAGTGTGATTCGAGCTCCGACTTCAACGATCCACAAGTTAGCTTGGCGGGACTACATAGAAAGAAATAATAAAAGACGTAAGCATTTAGCTTAGTAAGTTTGCATAATGCACATAGCAACGTACTTGCTTAATATAAACCATTTGACATAAACAATGGCATCGTAAATTTCAGCTATAAAGCTTACTTACTCATACTTGATAGGCAAACAAAGTACACAGATCGAGAGATCACATTGATCGAAGATACTTGAACATAATACTCATAATTTATAATTCATCATTCATAACATGAATAATATTCTTTATCACTTGATAATAACCTTACTTACTTAGCTTTCTTGTTATCTCTTTGGAGCTTAACTCGTTGCCCAATGAATTTATATGAATAACCGAGGATACTAAATCTCATCTAAATTTCGAGGCCATGACTTAACATGGACTTATACGAAGTCTTTCTTGTTCTCACCAATGCCATGCCTTAACTTGGACTTATATGGGATCTCTTTCCCTTGATAACTTTTCAATGCCAAGCTTGCCTTGGTCTTACATGATAACTTGTTCAATGCCAAGCTTGCCTTGGACTTACATGATAACTTACTCAATGCCAAGCTTGCCTTGGACTTACATGATATCTTATTCAATGCCAAGCTTGCCTTGGACTTACATGATATCTTATTCAATGCCAAGCTTGCCATGGACTTACATGATATCTTGCTTGCTTGCCGATGCCATGCCTCGGCTTGGTCTTATACGGACTTTCTTGTTTCATGTGGTAGATCGAGTATCCTAAGTTATTCAACTTCAATCGGGGCTTTCTCATGCTTGATCTCATTAATTTCTTTGTTTAACATAACATTAAACGTTTTTCATAATAACATTGTACATTATACTAAGCAATTCAATGACAGAAATCATAAAGCTTAAAAATCATACAAACTTACCTCAATATACAAAATGTATGTAGATATGCAATTTAGTCCTCGATTTTGTCCTTGCCTCGGTTTCGATTCGGGCTTCGTTTTTCTTGATCTATAGTCATAAATGGATCATTTAGTATTCACATTGACTAAATTGACCCTTTACTCATACTTGGGCAAAATTACTATTTTACCCCTATACTTTCTCATATTTGCACTTTTGCCCCAAGGCTCGTAAAATAATTTTCATTCAACTTTCTTAGACTACATGCTTAGCTGATTCATTTTCTCTACTATAGCCATTATCAATTCTCATTAATTCTAATAGGTATGACTAATTTCAAAACTTTTACAAACTAGTCCCTATGCTCATTTTTCATGAAATTCACTTAGAAAAAGATGTTTATCTAACATCAAACTCTCATAAACTTCCATAAAACATCATTTAGAATGCATGTCATTCATGGGTAGATTTTTGAACATGCATCTTAGCTCATCTTATAGCTAAAAATAGCTAATTCATAATACGAGGACTTCAAAAACACGAAGAATATTAAAAACGGGGCTAAGATGAACTTACTAGCAAGCTTGAAAAAAATGAAGAACCCTAGCTATGGAGTCTTCAAATTTTCGGCAATGGAAGGAAGAAGATGAATGAAATTTTATCATCTTTTTCCTATTTTAATCACTTATTAGACAAATAACCAAAATGCCCTTCTCTTTAAAAATTTCTATTTTACTAACTCATGTCCATTTTTGTCCAAAATTTATAATTTGGCCAAATTGCTATTTAAGGACTCATAATTAATATTCTAAAGCTATTTCATACAAAATGCTTCTAGAAACTCACATTTTACCACTTTTGCAATTTGGTCCTTTTTGACCATTCAACTTCATTTTAGCAAAATTGCTTCATGAAACTTTCACACTAACATGCAAACATGGCATGAACCTTAAAAACTCATAAATTCACCTCAGATTCGTGGTCTCGCACCACTATTCCGACTAGGCCCTAAATCGGGCTATTATAATCTCCCCCCTTAGGGATTTTCGTCCTCGGAAATCTTACCAGTGAAAAGGTTTGGGTACTGGTTTCTCATACTCTCTTCTGGTTCCCATGCGGCTTCTTCTATTCCATGCCTTTGCCACAATACTTTCACTAAGGCAATACTTTTCTTTCTTAGCTGCTTCACTTCCCGAGCTAATATCTTGACTGGTTCTTCACCATAAGTCATGTCGGGATGGATCTCTACCTCTGACTGGGGAATTACATGCGAAGGGTCTGATCGGTAGCGTCTTAACATTAACACGTGAAACACATCATGTATCTTTTCTAACTCTGATGGCAAAGCCAATCTGTAAGCTATAGGCCCAACTTTCTCAGTAATCTCATACGGTCCAATAAAACGTGGACTCAACTTGCCTTTTCGGCCAAATCTAAGAACTTTTCTCCAAGGTGACACTTTCAAGAAAACTTTATCTCCAACTTGATACTCTATCTCTTTTCTTTTTAAATCCGAGTAGGATTTTTGTCTGTCTGAAGCAGCTTTTAAGCACTCTCGTATCACTCTTACTTTCTCTTCAGCTTTTCTAACCAAATCAACCCCGTGAATATGGTTTTCTTTGAGTTCAGTCCAAAATAAAGGCGTTCTGCACTTACTCCCATATAAAGCCTCATAAGGCGCCATCTTTAAACTCGACTGAAAACTATTATTGTAGGCAAACTCTACTAATGGGAGAAACTTTTCCCAACTACCTCGGAACTCTAGAATACAACATCTGAGCATATCCTCGAGCACTTGAATTAACCTCTCTGATTGACCGTCAGTTTGAGGATGAAAAGCGGTACTAAGGTTCAACTTTGTACCCAAGGCCTCTTGTAACTTCTTCCAAAACCTGGATGTGAATCTCGGATCTCTATCCAATATGATTGACAAGGGAACTCCATGAAGTCTTACTATTTCTGAAACATACAAGTTTTCCAACTTGTCTAGTGAGTAATCAACTCGTACAGGTATAAAATGGGCTGACTTCGTAAGTCTATCAACCACAACCCATACAGCATCTTTCTTGCTCGGAGACAACGGTAAACCCGTTACAAAATCCATAGTAATGCGGTCCCATTTCCACTTCGGAACTAAAATGGGTTGAAGCAAGCCTGAAGGTACTTGGTGTTCAGCTTTTACTTGTTGACAAATCATACATTTGGAAACAAATTCCGAAATGTCTTTCTTCATTTTCGGCCACCAATACTGTTGCTTCAAATCATTATACATTTTAGTACTACCCGGATGTACAGACAAACACCCGTTATGTGCCTCATGCAAAATTCTTCGAATAAGCTCCTCTTTTCTCGGTACACAAATTCTACCTTTAAACATCAAATATCCTTCAGAACTAATCCAAAAGTCAGATTCAACATCTGACTCGCACTGAGCTCTTTTGACTTGTAATTCGCTATCTTCTTTCTGAGCCTCAGAAATCTCTTGGAGGAATACTGGTCTAGCTCTCAACTCAGCTATAATGGAACCATCATCAGATAAAATTATCCGTGAATTCATTGCTCTTAATGCAAATAAGGACTTTCTGCTTAAAGCATCAGCGACAATATTCGCCTTTCCTGGATGGTAGTCAATGACTAACTCATAGTCTTTTATCAACTCTAACCATCTCCTTTGCCTTAAATTCAAATCTTTCTGCGTCATCAAGTACTTCAGACTTTTGTGATCGGTGAAGATCTGACATCTCTCACCGTATAGATGATGTCTCCATATCTTCAATGCGAAGACTATGGCAGCTAACTCTAGGTCGTGCGTCGAATAATTTTTCTCATGAGGCTTTAACTGTCTTGAGGCATAAGCAATCACTTTGCCTTCTTGCATAAGTACACAACCTAATCCATTTAAGGATGCATCGCTGTAAACTATGAACTCTTTCCCCGTCTCAGGTTGTACTAAAACTGGAGCTTCTGTCAATAATGCTTTCAATTTTTTGAAACTTTGTTGGCATATATCTGTCCACTCGAACTTCACATTTTTCTGTAACAACTTCGTCATCGGGGTTGCAATCATGGAAAACCCCTTGACAAATCGTCTATAATAGCCAGCTAGGCCTAGGAAACTTCTAACCTCAGAGATATTTCTCGGTGGTTTCTAATCCGTAATAGCCGAGATCTTACTTGGGTCTACTCGAACCCCTTCTCCTGAGACAATATGCCCCAGAAATCCTACTTCATTGAGCCAAAACTCACTTTTACTGAACTTGGCATACAACTGATTTTCTTGAAGAATTTGTAAAACCATCCGTAGGTGCTCAGCATGCTCATTCTCATCTTAGGAATAAATCAGTATGTCGTCAATAAAAATGACTACAAACTTGTCGAGGTATGGTCTGAAGATGCGGTTCATTAAGTCCATGAATACCGCAGGAGCATTGGTAAAACCAAAAGGCATGACTAAAAATTCATAATGCCCATACCTTGTTCGGTGCGATCTTGGATACATCGACTCCTTTACTCTTAATCGGTAATACCCCGATCTCAAGTCTATCTTAGAGAACACGGTGGCTCCTTTCAATTGATCGAACAAATCATCGATCCTTGGCAATGGGTACTTGTTCTTTACTATCGCTTTATTAAGCTGACGGTAATCTATGCACAATCTCATAGTGCCATCCTTCTTTTTCACAAATAAAACTGGAGCACCCTAGGGAGAACAACTTGACCTTGCAAAGCCTTTTTCTGTTAACTCTTGCAACTATATCTTCAACTCTTTCAACTCCGTTGGAGCCATTCTGTAAGGAGTAATAGATATTGGTACAGTACCGGGAGCTAGCTCAATGCTAAACTCAACTTCTCTGATTGGAGGTAATCCCGGTAATTCTTCTGGAAAAACATCCATGTGCTCACATACTATCGGTACGGACTCAATCTTTAACTTTGTTTCTTTATCATTCATCACAAAGGCCAAATATGCCTCATACCCTTTTCTCATGTATTTCTGTGTCGTTATATGGGAAATCACAACCGGCAACCTACTCTGTTCATCTGATTCTATGTGAAGGGTGTTCCCATTCTCACATCTCATCTCAATGTATTTCTTCCCACAATTAACTATTACATTATGGTCAGTCAACCAGTCCATACCGAGAATGAGGTCAAACTCATCAAATGGTAACAACATAAGGTTTGCTTTAAAACAATGACCTCTAATCACTAATGGACAATCTTTACATACTTCATCAACTAACACACTCTTGCCTAAAGGATTAGACACCTTAATCATAAATTCTGTAGAGTCTATAGGCATACTCAAATCGGATACTAATTTCATGCAAATGTAAGAGTGTGTAGATCCGGGATCTATTAAAGCAATAACTTTGACATCATGAAGAGAAAAGGTACCCGTGATAACATCATGGGAAGATGCCTCTTCGCCAGCGCGATGGCATAAGTCCGCAGCAGCGCCCTACCCTCGGGTCTCGCGGCCTGCTCTCTAGGGTTACCTCTTCCTCTTGCCCCACTTCCTGGGTTTCTCTGCGGTCTCCCTCTGACCATACTCCCGGATCTCGGGTTCTGAGCTCTCTCTTCTTTCATTGTCCCTGGACAATCCTTTATGTAGTGGTCTTGGGAACCACATCTAAAACATGCATTTTCGTGCGCTCGACATTCTCCAAGATGACGTCGCCACATCAGGGCATTCGGGTCTTTCAGATTGAAAGTTCCCCACACTAGCGACTGAAGTAGTCTGTGCTTTATTTCCCGAATACTGTTTACTCTTGTCTTTCTTTGAAAACCCAATGGAAGTAGCCGATCGGGTGGGTAAATCTCTTGACTTCTTGGATGAGGATTGGGATGACTTATTCCACTGTCTCTTTCTAGAGTCACGAGACTCAATTTCAGACTTTTTCTTCTCTTTTACTAGCTCTTCTGGCTTTACAAGCTCTCTCCACTAGCACAACAAATTCTTTCAATTCTAGTACAAAGAACAAACGGTTTGATGTCCTCATTTAGCCCATCTTCAAATCTATTGCTCATGATGGCCTCAAAGTGGACACGCATTCTCGAGCGTTCTTTGAGAGTCGCACAAACTCACGCTCATAATCGGTCACCGACATCTTACCTTGCTTTAACTCTAAAAATTCTTTTCTTTTCTCGATCTACAAATCTATGACTGATATACTTTTTCTTGAACTCTTCTTGGAAGAATTCCCATGTGATCTTCTCCCTTGGTACCACTGATACAAGGGTGTTCCACCATTGATAGGCGTAATCTCTTAAAAGGGAGACTACACACTTCATGCTTTCTCGGTGTGCATGATAGCTCATTAAATACCCTGATGGTATTTTCTAACCAAAACTCGACTTTTTTCGGATCATCTTCTCTTTTCGCCCGGAATTCTTCTACCCCATGTTTCCTGATCCTATCAATCTGGAGGTTTGTCTCCTCTTACCACCTCTACTACTTGAGGGCTCTTGGAATAGGTTGTGGAACAGGTGGGGGTGGAGGGGGTTGTACATTTGGGTTCATACGAACGAACTCCTCGAATACCACGTATTCATCATGTGGAGGAAGGCTTCTCTAGCCCCTTCTCCTACTTCTTGACTCACCGTAGTGGGTCTATTCTCATTCTCGTTCGGCACTGTCCCTTCAGCGGGAGCCGGCGCATTACTTTCTACGTCATCCGCCATATCTCTTTCAAGATCCATTTACTATATATATAAACATAATTTAAGTCGTCAGGAGTCGTCACACTATCATTATAAAAACATTCTTACGTATGGCATGTATAGCTAGACTCGTGCTCATGCTACGTTAGTCCTAGAACCGACTAAACCGTAGCTCTGATACCACTAAATGTAACACCCCATACCCGAGACCGAGGCTTAGACCGGATACAAAAAGTTACTATGCTTGAACTTGCTTAATCAAGTACTTACGGCTATAAAATTTTGTTCCGAATTAAGAACTTATCTTTCTTAATCAACTTGTACTTGTCCTGGGCCTACGAGGCCTTAAAGTCATGTCCGTAAACTTTCAGAACTCAATTAAAAACTTTTCATTGAAACAGGGGTCACACGCCCATGTGAGTTGGGACACGCCCGTGTAACCCTGAGACACGCCCATGTCTCCTAACCGTGCTTAAAACTCGAGCTTACTGCCAAACTTCACACGGCCATGGCACGCCCGTGGTCCTGGCCCGTGTGAAAAACCTTAGCATTCTGACTTATAACACACGGCCATGGCACGCCCGTGGACTTAGACCGTGTACTACAACTTGATATTCTAACTTAAAGTGCAATGGTGCAGGGTACACACGGCCTAGACACATGCCCGTGTGTCCGACCGTGTGGACACTTAGAAGCTATTTACCAAGCCAATTGCCACCCTGAAATCAAGAGCAAATTCATACTATCTCAACAACTCAAATCACTACAACTTTAATGAACAATATAACATGCTCCATTGATATCAATAACATACATACTTAGTCAATCTTGGCCAATCATTTAGCCATTTACAAAAGAATAATAATAAACTTGATAGCCCATGCTTTTCCCTTTTCTAAGACATATACTCAAAATGAAATGTTTCCTATACATGCCATACTTAAATAAACAACTTGGCTATACCAAAATAGCGGTTGATAGTGTGATTTGAGCTCTGACTTCAACGATCCACAAGTTAGCTTGGCGGGACTACATAGAAAGAAATAATAAAAGACGTAAGCATTTAGCTTAGTAAGTTTGCATAATGCACATAGCAACGTGCTTGCTTAATATAAACCATTTGACATAAACAATGGCATCGTAAATTTCAGCTATAAAGCTTACTTACTCATACTTGATAGGCAAACAAAGTACTGTATCAAGAGATCACATTGATCAAAGATACTTGAACATAATACTCATAATTTATAATTCATCATTCATAACATGAATAATATTCTTTATCACTTGATAATAACCTTACTTACTTAGCTTTCTTGTTATCTCTTTGGAGCTTAACTCATTGCCCGATGAATTTATATGAATAACCGAGGATACTAAATCTCATCTAAATTTCGAGGCCATGACTTAACATGGACTTATACGAAGTCTTTCTTGTTCTCACCAATGCCATGCCTTAACTTGGACTTATATGGGATCTCTTTCCCTTGATAACTTTTCAATGCCAAGCTTGCCTTGGTCTTACATGATAACTTGTTCAATGCCAAGCTTGCCTTGGACTTACATGATAACTTACTCAATGCCAAGCTTGCCTTGGACTTACATGATATCTTATTCAATGCCAAGCTTGCCTTGGCCTTACATGATATCTTATTCAATGCAAAGCTTGCCTTGGACTTACATGATATCTTGCTTGCTTGCCGATGCCATGCCTCGGCTTGGTCTTATACGGACTTTCTTGTTTCATGTGGTAGATCGAGTATCCTAAGTTATTCAACTTCAATCGGGGCTTTCTCATGCTTGATCTCATTAATTTCTTTGTTTAACATAACATTAAACATTTTTCATAATAACATTTTACATTATACTAAGCAATTCAATGACATAAATCATAAAGCTTAGAAATCATACAAACTTACCTCAATATACAAAATGTATGTTGATATGCAATTTAGTCCTCGATTTTGTCCTTGCCTCGGTTTCGATCTAGGCTTCGTTTTTCTTGATCTATAGTCATAAATAGATCATTTAATATTCACATTGACTAAATTGACCCTTTACTCATACTTGGGCAAAATTACTATTTTGCCCCTATACTTCCTCATATTTGCACTTTTGCCCCAAGGCTCGTAAAATAATTTTCATTCAACTTTCTTAGACTACATGCTTAGCTGATTCATTTTCTCTACTATAGCCATTATCAATTCTCATTATTTCTAATAGGTATGACTAATTTCAAAACTTTTACAAACTAGTCCCTATGCTCATTTTTCATGAAATTCACTTAGAAAAAGATGTTTATCTAACATCAAACTCTCATAAACTTTCATAAAACATCATTTAGCATGCATGTCATTCATGGGTAGATTTTTGAACATGCATCTTAGCTCATCTTATAGCTAAAAATAGCTAATTCATAATACGAGGACTTCAAAACACGAAGAATATTAAAAAGCGGGCTAAGATGAACTTACTAGCAAGCTTGAAAAAAATGAAGAACCCTAGCTATGGAGTCTTCAAATTTTCGGCAATGGAAGGAAGAAGATGAATGAAATTTTATCATCTTTTTCCTATTTTAATCACTTATTAGACAAATGACCAAAATGCCCTTCTCTTTAAAAATTTCTATTTTACTAACTCATGTCCATTTTTGTCCAAAATTTATAATTTGGGAAAATTGCTATTTAAGGACTCATAATTAATATTCTAAAGCTATTTCATACAAAATGCTTCTAGAAACTCACATTTTACCACTTTTGCAATTTGGTCCTTTTTGACCATTCAACTTCATTTTAGCAAAATTGCTTCATGAAACTTTCACACTAACATGCAAACATGGCATGAACCTTAAAAACTCATAAATTCACCTCGGATTCATGGTATCGCACCACTATTCCGACTAGGCCCTAAATCGGGCTGTTACACCACACACCCTACTAATATATTGATATATCTAATTCATATTTTAAATTTAATGAAACTAAATTTGATTAATTTATAACTATGTCACAATTATACACTAACCGTAATTATAATCTGGTTTAATTACCTTAAGTGTAACACCCCTCACCCATATTCAACGCTGGAATAGGGTTACAGAGCATTACCGAACTTATTACACAAATAAACATACATTTCTCATACATTTTTCCATTTGAAATATAAATCATTCACAATCATTCATAACGTCCCTAATACGAGCCTACGAGGCCCAAAACATGCATTAGAAGTGGTTCAGGATTAAACTAATAACTTAGGAAACTTTTGGAAAACTTAGAAAATTTTTCAAAATACAGGGGACACACGCCCGTGTCACAGGCCGTGTGGAAATTAAAATGGGATCACATGGTCGTGTCCCAGCCCATGTCTGACCTCGTGTAACTCCCTGACTTGGGTCACACGGCCAAACACATGCCCATGTGACTAGCCCGTATGCCCTTCAAAACGGCCACACACGCCCGTGTGCCAGGTCGTGTGCTAGGCGGTGCCAAACCTGTAGGGTATACTGACTTATTCCAGACGGCCAAGTCACACGCCCGTGTGCTGGGCCATGTGGAGCATACTGACTTGATTTCAAATTAAACACCAGGGGACACACGGCCATGTCATTGGACCATGTGTCACACACAGCTGAGACACACGCCCGTGTCTCTGCCCGTGTGGACAAAAATAGGCTATTTTCCAAGTCATCTTTCTCACCTAAATTGCATTCACCTACACCAACCAAATTTGCATTTGACCACAACTTCAAATGGCATTGAAACTCATCTAAACCAAGTTCAATTCATTTTATATTAATACCAACAATTACAAGGCACACAAGTACTACAATATGCTATTCAATTTCATACCAAATTCACATTTTCAAATCATTAATATGGTCACTTTCAATTATGCACTATTTTGTCTAAAACCACAAACATACCAATCTCAAATTCAACCACTTGATACTCCAAACACCAATTCACAACAAGCATATAAATGGCAATTATACACAAAATTTCAAAAGGCCTTTTCACAAATATACATACATCACCAAAACTTGCCAAAATAAGCCAAATCGCATGGCTATACACATAACAAACCATTCATCATTTACAAGCCAATTCAAATGGATAAATCCATTAACAAATATAGACCAAAATGACCACAACTCCTATACATGCCATATAACCAAATACATAAGTTCAAAAGTACCAAAATGATAGCTTGATAGTGTGATGAGATCTCCGACGACTCCCAAATCTGAGCAAGCTTTGATAACACTATAAAACACGGAAAAGTAAACAGAGTAAGCTATAAAGCTTAGTAAGCTCGTATTGTTAATAAGTTAAACTCATCATTCATTCACAAACAAAGTAGTATAAACATAATATACTACAAAATCATTAAATCATAAGGTTAACATATATTCAATCACATAAGTGATTATGAACTCACAACTTTCATAGGTTCAATGCTCATATAGTTTCCGTACATATATAGTTTTCGTACATACATGTACCGATACGTATCTATTTCTCACCATTTCATATCTTTGATATACCCGTTGAACCATTTGGAGTACTATCGGATACTCGGGAATCTCGCACCCTAAGTGCCAATACATAGTCGAAGCTATCTCAATCTCATATCACATATAATGCTCACTCTCGAGCTATCAATGGGTCTGCTCACACAAACTGACGGTCATGACGAAGCTACACGGTGTTGCTCACACAAGCTGACGAGAATCCGCAACACATGCAGGATAACTCAGCCACCGGTAGGACGTACGGACCAACAACCAAATCACATAACCCCTAATGACATGTCATTCGTATCCTAATCTATTCCTAAGGTTCAACTGGGATTTCTCATTGCCGAATCTTCGTCGAACATTTCTATACAATCATATTCATCAATAATTCAAATATAAAGCATTTAAAGCACAATTAAAATAATGCTTATTAACATACGAACTTACCTCAATTCACAAAAACGATGAAATAGATCGACTAGTCCAATATTTTGTTTTTCCCCCGATCTAAAATCGAACTCCGCTTTTCTTGATCTATATAATATCAAATTTAACTCATTCAATCATCAATCTCTTTAATTTAGCCCAAAAATCACATTATGGTAACTTTACACTTTTGCCCCTAATATTTCAATTTCTTTACAATTTAGTCCTTAACTCATAAAAATACAAATTCATGCAATTAGGTCCCTACCCATGCTAGCCGAATTTCCTTTATTACCATAGCAGCCCATATTTTTCATTTATTTTACATTTCCACCATAAAATTTACACATTTCTCAATTTAATCCCTAATTGACAATTTTATCAAAAATCACTTTACAAATGTTGTTTCTCTAACAACAAGCATACATTTTCTATCATCAAACATCAAAAAACACATACATTCATCAATGGAAAAACCCTGAACCTTTAACATTTTTGCAAATTAGTCCCTGGGCTAGCTAGATTAAGCTGCAACGATCTCAAAAATATAAAAATCATTAAAAACGGAACAAAAATCATACCTAAATGAGAAATAGAAGCTTGGCTGAATGAAAAACCCTATTAATGGATTTTTCTCTTGTTAATTTTGGCTAAAGGAAGAAGATGAACATCAAAATATGGTTTTTGTTTTATTTAATTAACATTTATTTACAAAATACCAAAATTAACCTTTAAAATTATCACAAATTTCAAAATTACCAAGCCATTATCATCCACTAACATATTAATGGGCTATTTCCCACATAAGGACCTTCACTTTAATATTCCATAGCTATTAGAACCTTTAGCTAATAGAGCACAAGTTTTACACTTTACGCGATTTAGTCTTTTTTATCAAATTAAGCACTCAAACGATAAAATTTCTTAACGAAATTTTCATACAATCATACTATCATGCTGTAGACCTCAATTTAATACTAAAATAATTATTTTGACCTAGGATTTGTGGTCCCGAAACCACTATTTCGATTTGATTAAAAATGGGCTGTTACATTAAGGTCCTTAAATTATAACCAGCTAGGTCCTCTTTTTTTATAAATTAAAATTTCAATAGCAATTATACTTTTGCAATTTAGTCTCTATACTATAATTATCAATCAATTCATTTCAATTCTACAGGATAACTTAATCTATCACTATTGTAGGTGACACGTAAATTTTCACTTCCAAAATTAACTATCTCGTTTTAGCAATTCTGTAACTACCCTTACCCGTATCCGACGCAGGTACAGGGTACGAGGCGTTACCTCTCTTAAACGCATACAAACATACAATTCTGAGTCGTAAAAGTTTGTTCAAATTTAAAACTTTTCAAACTTTGTCTTAATATCCCTAATATGAGCCTACGAGGCCCAAAACTCACTTTAGAAACGGTTCGGGACCAAACCGAGTTCTTTAGAAAAACTTTAGAAAATGTCACTAAAAATAGGGGCACACGCCCGTGTGGAAAGGCGACACGCCCGTGTGATCTCATAACATGGCCATATTGAAGGACAGTGTAACTCACATAGCTTAAGCATATAGGGACATGCCCGTGTCCCTTGCCCGTGTGGATTTATTTCTCAATTTGATCCTACAGGGGTTTTCACACGGCTTGGCACACGTCCGTGTCCATGGCCCATGTCCCTCACACGGCCATGACACGTCCATGTCACAGTTCGTGTGTTAAAACCTTGTCATTTTGTTTCTAACGTCAGCAACATTTTAGGCTCACACGGCCAAGACACACGCCCGTGTGCTAGGCTGTGTGGCGAATTTAATTTCGTATTTAAGGTGCAGACTTCACACGGCCTGGGCACATGCCCATGTATTATGGCCGTGTCATCCACACGGTTGAGACACACGACCGTGCCTCAGTCTATGTGGTTACTATTGGGCATTCTATTTTACCAAATTAAGGTGCAGGGGACACACGGCCAGACTACAAGCCCATGGGGCAGACCGTGTGTCACACACAGCCAGACTACACGCCCATGGGGCAGACCATATGTCACACACAGCCTAGACACACGCCCGTGTGTCTACCCGTGTGGACAAAAACAAGGCTATTTACCAAGCCCTTTTGTCACCCTTACTTGCACCAACATAAGCCACATCAAGTAACACCAATCCACACATAAACATCTGACCAAATCATCCACAACCAAGACATACACACATATTTCACCATGCAAATTGCACATTCATGAAAAACATCATCATTTGCATATATCAATAACAAGTATTAGCCATCATCCATGGCCTTATACAAAATGAATCAATCTTCAAGTCAAGCCAACACATTTGGCCAAAACAATATGACACTTGACAAAAGACCAAGTCCCTATACATGCCATACTCAAAATGATAAATCTAACTATACCAAATGTTCAAATTGATAGTGTGATCGATGCCTCCGACGTCTGTTGATCCCTGAGCTAGCTTGGCGGCACTATAAGAAAATGGAAAAGAGAGGGAGTAAGCATAAAGCTTAGTAAGTTGTATGTAAATAAGTAACAACATCAACCATGCATCTTTAAACACATAGTATGATATAAACCAGCACATCATTCTTGATTTAGCAATGGTAGATATACTACATATTTACACATCACAAATATAAGCCAAAGATTACAAAATCGTCCCGAAATCATTCTCGTAGATAGAACTTACTCAATTTCCTCCTTACCATTAAGGCATCATAACTAAGCTCATATCTCATGAGTTTCGAGTAAAAACCTGTACCACTCACAACATGATCATATCCTTTCATATCTTTATCATAAGCTTTAAATAACCCGTGGGACCATTTGGAATACTAAAGGATATCCTATAAGCCTCACACAAGAGGGTAAAATGCTGATGCCATGTCCCAGACATGGTCTTACACTGGCTCACTGGTCGAGGCCGATGCCATGTCCCAGACATGGTCTTACACTAGCTCTCGTCTAAAGGCTGATGCCATGTCCCAGACATGGTCTTACACTGGATCTCATAATGTGGCCGATGCCATGTCCCAAACATGGTCTTACACTAGCACACAAATCAACGCTGATGCCATGTCCCAGACATGGTCTTACACTAGCTCTGATAATGTGGTCGATTCCATGTCCCAGACATGGTCTTACACTAGCACACATATCACCCAAATGTCATGGCATGGATATCCAATCTATTCCTAAGGTTCAACCGAGAGTTTTTTTACTACATCAATTCTCATCATACTAATTCACAACAATAATCATACACTTTATGCCATACTAATTGTTCAATACATAATAATAATAAAGTTGTATTATTTACGTACAACTTACCTCGGTATACAAAATATGGGCGACTAGTTCAATTTAATCCAATAGCTTGGTTTTCCCCTGGTCTAGGTTCGGACTCCATTTTTCTTGATCTAAAATGACAAAATTTACTTATTTAATCACCACATTAATCAAAACATTCCAAAATTCCTACTATGGCAAAATTACCATTTTGCCCTTAGACTTTCACATAATTATAATTTTGCCCCTAGGCTCGTAAAATGATTTTCATCAAATTTATTCATTAACCAAGCCTAGCCGAACCTTTATTACTCTTATAGCAACTCAAAATTTTCAATTATTTCACACATTTACAACCTACTTTATAAACTTCACAAAATGGTCCTTTTAGGTGTTTTCATGAAAACCCTTTTCACAAAAGTTCTTAATTTAACAACCAAGATTCATTTTCTTCCATAAAATTTCAGCAAAAAACATGAATACTCACATGGTAAAACCCTAGACTCTCAACCATTTTGCAAAATAGTCCCTCCATTAGTTAGCTTAAGCTACAAGGGTCACAAAAATACAAAATCAACAAAAATTATCATCAAAATGACTTACTTGCAAGGGTTGTAAGTTGCTGAAATTTTTCAAGCTTTCATGGTTGTTTTTTTGGAGAAAAATTGGTGGAGAAAGAAAAGATGATAGCCCTTTTCTTTGTGTTTTATTTTATTTTATCTATTAAGTCACCTAACCTTGACCAATTTCACAATTAAAAATTCCATGTCCAGCTACCCCATTTTTACTTGTCTTTTTACTCAATAAGGACCTCTACCTTAGTGTTCCATAGCTATTTAACACCTTTAGCTTGTAGAAAACTTTTGCACTTTATGCAATTTAGTCCTTTTTCAAAATTAAACATGAAATCGCTAAAATTAATTTACCAAAATTTTAAAAAACTAATATAATCATTCCATGACACTTGAAATAATATTAAAATAATTTCTTTGACCCCAGATTTGTGGTCTCGAACCCACTATTCCGACTAGGCCCAAAATCGGGCTGTTACAAATTCAACTCACCACAACTAGGTTTTTCTAACACCACTGGAAATTGGGTTGTTACATGAAAGCACTTATCAGTTCATTGATGAACGTTATCGTGAGAGTGCATTTCAGATAGTAAAACCTTTTTTTTGGTGATTTTAAAACTAAATTACCAATGGGAGAATTTAGTGGTGAAAGATCTAGACTTTGAGTATAAAAGTGAGGATTCTATACTTGGGTGTGATAGAACTAAGATCATTGGGTATAGTGAGCTCAAAGATAATGGATTCATCTCGCTGAGCTCATGTCCACAGACATAGGGAAACCAAACTATGTAAACAATCACTTGTCCCTTATTTCTCTATTGTTTATTGCAGTGTCATCAGAAATGCCCACTTTCTCTACCATTTCTTCTCATACTTAGCTTCTCGAATATTAACAACTGGTTCAAGTCAACAATTAATATCAAAGCCTCCTATTTAATATAAATAGTGGTGATACCTAGTGTTTTTAATTTCAATATGTGGAAGGATCTTCAACCATTCATCCCCCTATGTTGGATTATGGAAACTATGCCATTGAAAGGCCGAAATGAAGGCTTACATCAATTTGATTGATAAAAAGGCTTAGAGTTTTGTGATTACAAGTTGACAACCTCCCATGGTTTAAACTAAAGCTAGAAGAGTTCCAAATTTCAAGTTCTAATGGACCACTAATGAGGAATGTCTTGCTAATATCAACCCTAAAGCATTGTACATTATTTTTAGTAAAATTTACCAATAAGATTTGAAGAGGATCTCAAAGTGAACTACTACGGAGGAAGCTCGAGACATTCTATAGGCTACACGTGAAGGAACCAATAGTGTCAAGCAGTCCAAGATACAAATGTTAAGCATTAGACTCGAGACTCTTAAAGCGCAAGATTCAGAAACCATAAATGAGTTTTATGTTAAACTCTATTATCAATCGAATTAGGCATTCTCTCTTGGAGAGGAATATTCCAACATTAAGCTGGTTAAGAAAGTAATGAGATCTCTACCTAAGAATTTTCTATCAAAGTCACAACCATTGATGAGGATAAAGATATTGAAAGCTTGAAGATTGATGAAATAACTGGGTCCTAAAAGACTTTTGAAATGAACCTGGATGAACTCAAATGATGTAGAACCAAAGGTAATAAAAATATTTATTTACAAGTTCCAGATAAAGTGCTAACTTCCAACTCTTATGCAATTAAGAAACTTCAGGAACAAGCATTGCTTAGTCAAAACTTTAATAAAGCTTTCAAGAAACAGTCAAGAAGACAAAACAAGTTTGAGGCCAATAAGATTATTCCCAAGAACAAACCCAAGGGTGTGGTCATCAAAGAAGAGATAGAGAAGGATAAGAAAAAAGGTATCCAATGCTATGAGTGCCATGGTTAAGGAAACATCTAGTTTGAATATGCCAACCCTCTAAAAAGAAAGAAGAAGTCATTATATGTAACCTGAAGTGGTAAAGATTCTACCAATAACTCTTAATTTAGATAAAGACCATCTCAGCAACTATGTGGCTTTTACAACAAATGTCATCACAAGATCTGAAGCAAATACTGATGAAAGACTTAATGAGAAATTTTTGAAAACCTATAAGATCATGCTTGGAATATGGGATAAATTGTGTGATGTGAATGTCCAATTCTTTCAAGAAAACAATCATCTGAAGAAGGAAATTCTAAGTTGATTAAACAGATAGGAACCAAAGAATCCTTGATTCCTGAAGAACTAGACAACCTTGTGAGAACCCAAAAGATGCTACAACAGCCAAACTTATGCTTGAGAAATTCAATGCTAGAAATAGTAAGTTAGATGAAATCTTCGCTGCTAGAAAAAGAGATTCAGGCAAAGAAGGTATCAGATATTTTGACAAAGAAAAAGCACTCATCAAAAGTCCAACAATTTTTTTTGAAGGCACTCAATCATGCAGAATTTTGTGAATGTTCCAACAAACCTATGGTAATCAAGAGTGACAAGAAGGAAATAACATCCCATAAAGTTTTTTTCCCTTAATGTAGTGCCCCTAGACATATCAGACCATGGTGTTTCAAAATGTTACATGATATGAAATGGAGACGTACAGTGCCTATAGAAGTGCCCACTACCTGAGGCATATTGCCTATGAAGAAGCAGAGGCTTGCACGGATAAAGAATGAGCGAAAGTGTTTGCTTGTTGCACAACGATCCTTGAAGTCTACCATGGATGTTGTGTGGTACTTTGACAGTGGCTGCTCATAGAACATAATAGGTAATCAAACATATTTATCTAGTTTTGAAGATGGCCATGCTCGTAAAGTTACCTTTTGAGATGGTAAGAAGGGATATATCCTTGGAAAAGTAACTTTAAATGTCCATGGATTGGCAAAGCTAAAAAATGTGCTTCTTGTGGATAATCTAAAAGCTAACTAAGTAAGTATTAACCAAATGCGTGATCAAGGCATGCTTGTTAGCTTTACCAATGAGGAGTGTCTAGTTTTATCCCAATAAGAAGAGAAGATTATGGAAAGGGCTCACACATTTATCAATATCTACATGGTAATTCAATCAGTCAAATTCAAAAATGCTAATATTTCATACTCGGAGTTATGGAATGTTAAGAGTGCATTTCTCAACGGTTTCTTGAAGAGGTGTATCTAGCACAGACTAAAGGATTTGAATACCATACTTATCTAGAACATATGTACAAGGTGAGCAAGGCATTATATAGTCTTAAATAAGCACTTCAAGCTTGGTATGAAAGGTTGTCCAAGTTCTCAATTGACCAAGGATTTCAAAGAAGATCTATTGATAAGAACTTATTCATTTGAAAACATAGAGGCAAAATAATAATGGCTCAAATTTATGTTGATGACATAATATTTGGTGCAATATCAACTATTGCAAAAGAAAACTTTGTGAAGATGATCCAAAGTGAATTCGAGATGAGTATGGTGGGTGAGTTGGCATATTTTCTTGGGTTCCAAATTAAGCAACTAGAGGATGGCACATTTTTCTTCTCAGGAGGAGTATGTAAAGAACCTTGTGGAGAAGTTTGGTTCTAAAGAATTCCAAGCCTACTAGAACTTCCATGTCAATCGGTGAAAATTTGTGCACAAATGCAGCAGGAGTGCCCACTTCTGAGACCAGATGTAGAAATATGATTGGAAGTTTGCTTTACCTCACAGCTAGTGACCTAACTTATGTTTAATTGGTAGCGTATATGACAGATCCCAAGAAAATCCTAAAGTACCACATTTCAAGGCTATCAAAAGGATCATTACGTATGTGCATAGAACTTCAGACTTGGGAATTCGGTTCCCAAAGACAGTGCAATAAATCTTATAGGCTACAATGATGTTGACTAGGTGATCTGCCACAAATCGATGTGGCAAATTAGGCTTTCTCGATGCACTTAAGGAGCTTTTTCTTAAGCAAAATAGAGTTTTTAGCATAGTTTTTCATTATTTTCATATTTTCAAATAATAAGTGAAAATGTCTCAATTTTGTCTTTTTTTTTTAACCAAATTAGCCGATAGTGCCATTGAGAGGCCTAATGTGTGTTTGAGTATTGTAGGGATGTGTAGGAGGTCGAAAACGAGCACCTAGGGCAAGGGTATCGTGATATCCACCTCCCAAGAAAGACCCTAAGTTTTAACACTGCTCGTGATATCGCAATATCCTCTTCTAGGTATCTCGATATCACTTTCGTCAAGGGGACAAACTTGGACAAAAAGGGAAACCTTTGTCTATCCAGCCCACCAATCACACAAGGCCCGTGTAGCGGCATTTTTGGCATTGAAAAGTCATCAGAATACACTTCAAAATAGCCAAAAAAAAATGTTGAGGAGGAGAGGGACACATATTAGCTTAGTTATAGGTTTAGTTTTCTCCAGGTTTTCTTTAGTTTTCTCTGCACTTTTTCTAAGGTTTTTATTTTTCTCCTCTTCTACTTTAGATTAGAGTTTATTTTTCTGAATTTAACTATTGTTCTTGTTGTTCTTTATGTTAGTTAAGTTGGTTAACACTGTAGCAAAGGTTTATTTACTTTTCTAGTCCATGTACTTCTCTTTCAACAGTCTCTAAGCTTTAGTTTAAAGTATTTCAGTTTATCTTATTTTAAATCTGTCAAAGCTTATTCCTTTTATGTTTCTTGCTTTAGATTTCTCTAGCAAAAGCTTTTGATTTCATGCTATTTAAGTTTTCTTGCATAAAAATCTCAACTCTTATATTTTTCTCAAGCTTTACTTTCATTGTTTTGTTTTCCATTACTATATTTATTTTCTTCACTTTGAGTATATGTTGGAATCTACATCATGTTTTTTTGAAAAAGTAAGAAATCAAAGTACCTTGGTCCTCTCTTATGAGTTGATCCCGAAGGAAATTGATTAGAAAATTTCTGGTAAATCGTTGATTCATCTAGTGTTTAACTATATTTATTTACAAGTTTACTAGAATGAAATTTTATGAAGTTCAAAAGTTTATAGATCCCATGTCACATTCAGTAAAAATTTATGATACATGTATTGGGTGTACTCAATGTGTCCGAGCTTGCCCCACCGATGTGTTAGAAATGATAGCTAAACCTTTAAGGAGGTTGGTTGTTGGAAATGTGGATAAACTAAACTCTTTGGATAAAGGACTAAATCGTAACAAATTGGACTAATTTGAATAGAACTTAGGTAGTGATCCCCATAAGGGAATATTAAGATAAAGTGAGACTGGAAGGTAATCTTGTCACGCACCTATTCGTTAGTCCTGGATTAGCCAGTGAGGTCAAAAGATAAGCCATACCTAATTCGTCTAAGTTTGTAAAATTGAGATCAAAAAATAAAATGGAGCCACTTAGTAATTTAAGCGAATTATGTCCCGAGTTTGAAATTTGGTAAACCATATCGAAGTCAACCAATCCCCATTAGTTATTTGATGGATAGTCCATTTAGTTTACATTTCTTGCAATTTAGTCCTTAGGGTAGAATATTAAATTTTCATGTAAAAATCATGTTTTATGGACTGTCGTACTATTAAATCATATTAGTAGCCACTTAGACTCTATTGTTTATGCTAGTTATTGCTCAATTGCCTTATCCTTTGGGTTTGATCCTTGCAATACTTTGGTGTTTCATTGTAACATTATAAATATTACAACTGACTTGTACGCTTGCAGTAAAATCAGACTTTAAAAATAGGTTCATAAATTCATTGTTTTAATGTGCACACGTGCAGCCGATCGCTAGGCCAGGAACATTGATGATCAAAAAAGTCAGTCACTAAGAAGCAAGCTTTGACCTCGCTTCAACAATCGAAGCAGAGTACATAGTTGTTGGAAGTTGCCATGCTTAGTTACTATGGATGAGAAAGATAACGAGAGATTTTGGAGTGGCATTTCTTGTAGCCATAGCCTACTATGATAACATGTTTGACATCAGGAACCATTTCATTCGAGAGTTGGTTGAGAGTGGATCTATTGATTTAAAGTTTTTTCCTACTCAAATTAGTTGGCTGACTTATTCACCAAGGCTTTGGATTCAGCCAAGTTTAAGATCCTAAGGAATTTAGCTGGGGTCTATCGAGCTTGAGGTCTCGACTGTCTATGGAAGGCATCAAAATGACAATGTGTGATGCCATTCTGATATTTCTAGTTTTTTCTTTTATTTTGGTGATTTCCAATAATTTTGGTGTATTATGAAATTTTTTACACCAAATTTTTATTTTTGGATGGTAAATATTTTTTCAAGATTTTCTCTCTCCATATCTTGGAAGGAAAACCATTAAAAGAGGTGTCTACTTATTTTTTGTATGAATACCCATGGAAAAACTCACTTTATTTTTCATCAGGATGCTCATAATTCTCTCAAAAACCCTAAAGCAAAAAACATTTCAAAAACCTCTTTCATGGTTCTCCTAAAGTTCTCAATATTTTCAAGAAGCAATATTTCAACTTCCAATTGTCAGTGTCAATGTCAACTCTTCAGATAAATTTGAACGAGTGCAACAAGTTCAACAACCTACTAATGAAGGTTCATCTAATCCCTTAGTGGAGATGCAAAAACAATATTTTAATGTGGCACTGGAAGTGCCCACTTCTACTGACACATTGGAGAAAGATGATTCGCAGAAGATGCCTACTAATATTGTCCCATACACATCTTCTGAGGAGTCTCTTCTTGTCACACCAACCAAGGCGATGGAGATAACGATAGATCTTCAACCCTCTCAATAGATCTAGCAAGTTGTTGCTAAAATTGATGCATTATTAAACAATCCACATATGTCTTAGCACACTCCAATGGCAAAAGACAAGATAAATGTTGTACTCGAAGTTGTTCCTAGCCAAGGTAATATCATTTCAACTATAGACGATACCCTGGTAAATATTGCTACTAGTTTTGTTGAACACGTATTTTTTTCAAAATCCCATAGATACTTCTGTTTTTCCACTAACATTGTAGAACTTGGAGTGGTTACTAATAAAGTTAAAAAGGAGATGACCCAAGATGTTGTAGCCCTTACAACACCCATTTACATGGAAGAAGATTCAAAATCTAAATCCTCTAATACAAAAGTTAAAGTGACTGGGGAAGTGTCCACTTCCACTGGTTCATCCTAAGTTGGGAAAAGAACACGATTTATTGTGGTATAAGAACTTGTTAATCTTGTCACTAGAGCCTCCAAAAAGAGAAAGATTATTAAAGACAGCTTTTCCAAATTATCTTATGTATCAAAGACTAAAACTGAATCAAGCTTTTATGAAGACGCTCCCTTAAAGAAAGCCTTTCCTAATAAAGTTGTAACAACCTTAGCCCGTCCAGATCGCCAAGATTGAGCTATAGAATTCTACAAGGGCCAAAAGGAATAGTTACAGACCTTTAACAGATAATTTAAATCAAAAAATCATTTACTATTACTATGTTAGTCATTCAGAACAAATTTAAACCTTTTCCAAGCATGATGCAAGCTTTCTTGAGCTTAAAGTTGACTCGAGATCAAACAAGGACCAAATTGCAAAGTTTGAAAAAATACAAGTTCGACGTCATGAAGAGATGTTCTCCTCATCGTGACATTTCCAAATAGTATGTCACGTCACAGCGTTAGACCACTTGACATTAGGACAACACATTCTGTTGGCTAACATTGCCATGAGGGAAGATTAACGTCGACACGTCACAATCTAGTTTTAGCAAAATATGTCCATTTGATGCTTGTTTCAATTCAACCTTTCAAAAAGGCAAAACAACACGTTTGACAACTTTTAAACATGTTCAAAACCTACCAAATGCATGCCAAAACATTTTTTTCTAAACATCACATATAATCTCCTAATAAATCTACAAAACCAATATGCCACATTTGGAACCAATTCACAACAAACGTACATAAATCATTCCAAACCATTCCATCTACTTAAACCATTTCATATCACTTAACCTTTCAAAACAATAAGTTGACTCAAGCATACCAAACTCTTTATATCTTTCAATTCATATGAGCATGTCAATATACCAAAACTATAAATATGAACAAATCACATTACCATAAGTTACCATATGTATTCAAGGTCAACTAAGTCATAAAACATAATTAACATTTCATACAACTTGACACTCTTAACTACACGCACATATAACCTATTTCAAACAACTAAAAGTCTACTGAATCGGGAGGTGGATAGTGTGAGCTCCTCGAGGATTTGACCGACACGTTCTAAAGTCAAAATCTATAGAAAAAGGAAAATCGATAGGGTAAGCATTACGAGATGCTTAGTAAGCCCATATGAATATAAATAGTTAATTTACCTCATATAACAAGTACAAAGATTAAACTAATGTGTATAACCAATTATACCTAACATATCAAAACAAAATCACAACAAGGTGAGCTTGATTCATATACGATTACATAAGTATAATCAAATTTGTTATCAAATCCTTCATTTTTCTATCTTTGATCATTTAATTCGTAACACATAATTTCCCTTTTGTCCGGTGAAACAATGTAAAATAATTCAATAGATTGATACCAATCACGTATGATGCTCGTCCGAGCTAAACATACATGTAAGGTTACCCGTTAGGGCTAAATATATAAAACGACATCAGGTTACTCGTCCGAGCTAAACATGTGTCACATGTATCTTTAAGTCCGCAACAAATGTTGGATCTCAAAGTCATCAAAAATCAACCTGTAACCATATGTACGATACATTTACAAAGTTTCATCGAGGTAATTCCAACATGTAAGTTCCTATTTAACCATTTTTCAATTTAGTCCAAATCTCACCATTTAGTACTAAGTTACAATTAATTCAAAGTTTAACAAAACATACATAGGTCCATTATATAACATTCACAAGGATTTAAACATAATTACACCATATGAACTTACCTGGCAAAAACAGCAACAGATAAGGCGTCAGGGACTAATCCACAATTTTCCTTTTTCGCGAATATTCTCCATTGATTTAAATCCCGATCAATTAAAGGGAAAATCTTGGATGTGAGATAGGTTTTCTTCTTCTCTTAGAACCGATTTTTGGAGAAAATATTATGAATGTTTCCTTTTTCTTTTTCTTTTACATTTTAAGCTATAATAATGTTTTATCATTATTTGTTAATTAATAATATAATTTAAACAAATTTAATCAATAAAAAGGCCACCAACTGTCCACTAGTACTCACAATGGCCTAATTGCTATTTTATTCCTTGATTTAATTATTAACTAAGCCCTTTAGCAATTAAAAATCTATAGCAATTAACTTTTACCACTTTTACGATTTAGTCCTTATACCACAATTAGCTATCTATTCAATAAAATTACTCTGTCAAAATTCAATATAACACTGAAATAGACTCGTAAATATTAAATAATAATATTTTATTTTAAAATATTTTTGAGAGATTTTTGTTTGTGTAAAACAATCTATTTATTTTTTGAAATCTTTTTTTTTCACTAGCAATTTGTTTAAGAGGAATTTCCTCTTTTAATTGAGAAAAGGCTAATGCCACTTCTGGGGATTGAGAAAGAGACTCAATCCATTTTTTGACTTGTGAACCAATTTCATTTGGATCTTGTGCATCTTGAAGGGATGCATTTCTAGTGGATTTTGATGAGGATGTTGATCTCTTATTTTCTTCTTCAAGGTGAATTTCATACCATGGCTTAATTGGTTTTGAGGAAATTTTGGTTTTTATTAAATAATAATATTTACTGACTCAATCATCAAAAAAGGGGTTCTAAAACCATCATTTTTGGCACCACTGAGAACGGGTTGTTACAAAAGCTATGATTAAGCATCTAAATGTCCCACTTACTGCTCAGTAAAGAAACAAAAAGATGAAGCAAGATGGAGTACCCTCAATGCTTGTTGAAGCTGTAGCAGAGGCAAAGCACGAAGGCGCAGCCTTGCTAAAGAAGAAGGATAAAACATACCTCACCCCTTCCTGCTCCAAAAGGTATCTTGCTTTGATAAAAAGGAGTTTTATTGAGGATCAAAACATTGATAAAACCAGTTTTTTTGATTCTAGTGTTGATACTTTACTGAAGAATAATGGATTGATGGGGTCAATTAGCTATGTGAAACCCTGTATAAGATAGGTGGTTCTTGAGTTTTATGCCGACTTGTTGAGAAGCATAAACGATGAAAATAGCAAGCTTTAACACAAGGTATTTATCAGAGGATCGTGGTATGAATTTAGTCCTGAGGCAATTAGGAAAGTGATGAACTGTTATTGCTAGAATATGGTATAGTTGGATGAATCCCTAGACCAAATAACTACAATAATAACTAAAAATGTCCATCTTTCCTATCTTGCCAAAGGTTACATTCATTTTTCGTCTTTATTTACAATATATGTTTCTTTCTATGCAAAGCCACCAGAAATTGGCCCCCCCAATAGCCAAAGGGATGCTATTAGCAAAAAGGTGTTGGATCTAGTGCCCTAAGTATAGTATTTTTGTCAATATACACTTGTAATTTTTTTGAACAGATTGGTTGATAAAACAAATTCATTTATTACATTAATAAACTTTTTATAATTGTCCTCACATGGTTTTTGCACGCAAAGCACAATGGAAGCAAATGCTGCTCATTGGTTGTCTAATATTTAACTAATACTAAGCGGTATTACGTGGTCGGATCGTAATACGAAAAGAAAAGTTGTATTAGTAGATGAACCTAAACATGTCATTAGTCTAGTCAAAAATGAGCAGACCGATTGAAAGATTAAGTCCAATTGGGGAGATGCCTTGTCTTGAGCATCGGAGCGGATGACTCCTAGAAGATAGAGACATAGATGTGACTGACTGGACTAACACGACATCAGATAGGACCCAAGCAGAATAGATCTTAAATTTGTTTATGGATTTATTCACTTGTGATGTTCATAGTATGACACACCTAAATCTTGAGTAGACGGCGGACTATGTATGTGTGATTCATACACTTTGATGTACGTAAAAGCTTGAGTTCAAATAGATAAGGAACCGAAAGCTGGTGCATTGGGTGTACGACTTCTGTAGCATGTAGCATCATTCACAATAGTGGAATTCATAGCCCAAAATATGGGTAAATGATATCCTCTCATTGGCATTACATGGTTGATGAAAAGTAAATCTGGTCATGGGTCGTTCGTCTTTGTGATGGATGACTTGATCACTATTTGATAGTGATTGAATTTTCATGAAGGAAGATGTAATGGTTACCATGAGATAAAATAGGATCATTTTGGGAGAATGGATATTATCCCAAAGAGATCAAAGATATCCTATGAGGGTAACACACTTATGACTAGGTCATTGGATGATAACTGAGTAGTTGCTTTCGTAATGGTATGTCGTTAGGAGAGCTCAGTCACGATACTATATGGAAAGACTTCATGACTAAATGAGTTTATAATTAATAAGCAAAAACCTGGAACTTTACTATAAATCATTTGAGCCTCAACTACATATGTCCAATCAGTCCCTCTACTAGCTCGTTGAAACCAAAAATGAATTGCGTGTTTGAATAGAAATGAACGAAATGAATAGAAAAAAAAAAAGAAATGGGACAAAATTCAGGAATGATTATGGTTTTCTCCAAAATGGAGAAATGGAATCATTTGGAAATGAATGTAGGTTTCCAAAAAATGGAAATGGAAATGAAAATGAGAATGGAAATTTGCAATCCTATATAGGATTACTTAAAAAATGATGGAAGAATGAGATTATATTTTTTGGACTGTTTTGAAGACCAAAACTAAATATAAATCATTCAGACATAGTGAACATGTTGAGTTGTGAAATATTGAACATATTTTCTCAAAATTTTACCAGGGGCAAAATCGTCAAAAGTTTACCAATGGTAAAATCATCAATTTTTTGTTGGAGGTAAAATAGGGATGAGAAATTATTTTATACATAAATATGAAAGTTTATTTTGGGAAATAGATAAATTGAATTGGGTTGGATCACATTACAAAATATTGGGTCAAAAAGGGCCTAGGAAGTACTCGTAATTGGACCTGATGTGAGAGAGCCCAAAAACCCCTAATGGACATGAAGGGGACGGCAACCCCAGTAGGAATACTAGGTCAAAATGTCCGTCCTTGTCTTATTCTAAGTAGGATGTTACTTTTCTTGTAACGCCCCAAAATCCTTTATAATTATTTTCGTATGTTGTTGTTACACAACTGTGTATCTGCTTCAGTGGTTATGTGTTCTGGGTGTGTGTGAGAGGTCCCAAGTTCAAGCCTTAGCTTGGGAAATTTTTTCTTTTAAATGAATAAACCCCTATCTCTAGTCAGTAGGTTTATAAATAAACATGGATAAAATATAGCGAGAATGGGCTCTCTTGATGCAGTGGTTAAGTGGAGTCTGAGATAAAGCGGGAGGTGCGGTTTGAGTACTGACGCAATCATAGAATTTATTTTTACTGCTGGTGCCATGGGAGTGTTGTGGTTTGACCGAAACACTAAAGAGTTTGAGTGGAATTTGAATTAGGTGGTTGAGGGAGGGGTGGACGATTTTGGGGAGAAGATTAAGGAATTTTGGTGAGGAAATTAAGGAGTGAGGAGTTTGAGCGCATTCAAATTGTATTTGCAAGTTCGAAATCCCTCTCCCTCTTTCTTTTCTGACGTTACTCCCTCCTCTACCATCTTTCTTTTCTTTTTGCCTCCATATCCGAATTCTATCTCTCTTTCCCCCACCCCTTTTTGTTTTTCCTTTGACCTCAATCTCCCTGTGTTGCTGCTGAATTTTAAGTGCTTTCCCCTCTACCTGCTGATTTGTTCCCTCTCCATCCTTTTCCCTTCTTTTTGTTTAGCCAAAATTCCCCATTGCTGTTGTCTTTCTCTCCAATTCTCTCTTATAGTTGCCGAAACTTTAGGTGTTCCCCTTACCTTTCGTTTTCGGTTTATCCTACTCTTTGCTGAATTAGTGTTCTATTTCTATTCTATGGGTTACGCTTTCGGTAAGTGGTACTCGTTCTGGCTTAGACTATTCTTGTTAATATTCTTTTAATAGGGGTTTTGACTGGAATTGCAGGAATTAATCGAGGAGCTTGTGATCATTCTTTTCCAACGGTTTAAGTGAGTGGGGCTTAGGATGTCCAAACAAGGTAAGTAGTTGTCGATCAAGTGCATAAGTGTTAGAATAGAGATCGTATTAAATTTGTTTGAGGTGTGATTAATCGTGTGGTCATGGTTGAACATAGGTTTCGGAGTGCTCGAGGATTGTGAGCGCATCTTTCGTAATCAGGTGTGTGAACACTATTCTGGAAATGAAAGCCGGCGAAAAGCCGAGAAATGCGAATGTCGATGCCACACGGGCATGCGGCCACTCGTGTGGTAGGCCATGGGGCCGATCATAGGCGTATGATCGACGAGGTCGGCCATGTGTGATTTCATGGGCCGAGCCGAACTGGGCCGTGTGGGCCCCACGAGCATGTGGGCCTCACACGAGCAAACCATACAGGCGTGTGGAAATTGTTGGGCCAGGTCGTGCATTTCACACGGCCAAGGCCATTATGGGCCGTGTGGGCCACATGGGTGTGTGGGCCCACATGGGTTAGCAATATGGGCTCATGGGCCCATTTTTGCTGTTTGATTGCTAAGGTTGCACGGGTCGCCCGAGATGACTGTAGACCTACTGTAGGGTCGGTAAGCTATACCTAGATCCCTAACTGACTGTATGACATTTAAATATGTATGATTGTTTACTGAGCATGATATCTACACTCTTCTGATTATATGCACGTTTCCATGAGATGGCATGTCACGATTGTATAATGCATTGCATGGGGTTGGGAAAAATATGATTGGAGGAATTGTACTGTACTGGCAGCTCTGCTACAAATTACTGGCAGCCCAGCTGCATATCACTGTATATTGCCGCATTCGGTACTCTCTGGAGTGTAGGGATGGGTGGGTTGATTATATCCCTACATGGAGTGTAGGGTTGGACGGAGATGGAGTGTAGAGGTTGGATGGGTAGGACTTGTATACTGTTTCATATGTTCTTGCCTGATTAATGTTACTGTAATGGGCGAGGGCCCAAACACATGACTATTCTGTACTGAGATGGGCCAAAGCCCAAACTGAAATTGTCACTGATACTGAAAAAGGGCTTAGGCCCAGACTATATTTGTTTTCTGTCTGTTTGCTAAGTATGGTATTACACACTGAGTTTTCGTAAATTCACCCATCTGTTTTTAACTTTACAGGTAATCCCCAGTCTTAGGCGGATCGGTGTAACAAGGGACTTAGAGGTGGCCACACGTCCACATACATTTTCGTACTTGATTATGTTTTTAAGTATTATTATTTGGGGTATTTTTACTGTAAATGGCCTTTATGGGTTTATACTTTAATTTGGGATTTTTATTTTGATTTATAACTGCTAGCAGTAGGATAAGGCGCGAGTTTTCAAAAAGGACAAATGTTTTAGCAAAATTACCACGAATACGCAACCTACTTCAAAGCTTCCGCAATAAATGACGTTTTGAAAATTAATAACGTTTTAAAGTGAACAACTTTTTATAATGACTCACGTTTTGAAAATGAATGACACGTCTTGGAATCATCATAAAATAACGCAAAGAGGTTAAATAGGAAAGGGGTTTTCATCGATATCACACTTTACGAAAAAAACTTCAATATGACATCGCCAGATTCGGCCATAGCGTCTAGGCCGGGTTTGGGGTGTTACATTTCTATTTGAAATAAACCACTACAACTCAACAAGGGTTCTACCTTCTCTTCCTATAAATAGATGGCACCAATAGAGCTATTTACACAACTTTTAGAGATTGTTATTCCACTAAAAAATAGAGGGAATTTATTCTCAACTTTTAAATATATTTTTTAGAATAATAATTTTACCAGTTTCTATTAAAGAAGAGAGAATTTTCGTTTTCACTCCAAAAAGAAAACTTTTTCTAGTTCTGTGTTTTGGTTCAATTGGTTTGAGCCCACACTCGAAGCAGTTTGTGGTACGAGAATAGCAGAGAAGATCGTTTGGTTAAAAGTCAAAAAAATCAAGGATCCATTTATCTGAAAATACAGGTATGTATTCGGTTAAAGTTTATTGGTATAAAATTACAAACCGGGTCGATTTTCAAAATTTTAATTTTCCGTTGTGCAAGAAAACCATTTCAAATCGTGTTTTTTCCAACAAAAGGTTGTTGTGCTACTTAGGAAGATAGTCAAAATGGTGGAATTTGACCTAGGACTTATAATTTATGAAGAGATTTTTAAACATGCTGAGAGAGTCCATGGAAGAGACCTTTTACCATTTCCTTCACTCATCTTCCAAGTACTTCTGTAGTAGAATCCTAGGCTAGTGCAAGCCACTGAGTAAGTTGATAGATTTGTTCCTGAGTTGAAGTTCTCTTCCAAATGGCTCAAGGGAAAACATGTTGCCATCGAGCCTAAGGAGCAGCCTAATGATATGGAGGAGGAAGATCCTAAAGAAGAATCTATTAAAGAAACTGCTGAAGTGCCCACTTCTACAAGCACAAAAGTCATTCTTGCTAGGTTCAAGAAATGAATAGTTGATGATCTCATTTCTTCCATAGAATCAAATGATCGAATCACTGCGAGGCTCCGAGCTGAAGTCAAGGTGATGCAAAAGATCAAGGATCATGAAATAGCCATTTGCAATGATTTGTTGGCACTCACTCAGGACCAGTAATTTGGCTTTTTTGTACAAAAAGGGGGAGTACATTTGGAAAATGGTTGCTGCTAAAATTTGTTTTGTTCTTTTTTCCTTTTCAAAGTTTTTTTTTTTTTTTGTCTTTTGGGAATTGTACCGTTGAACTATTGAACTTTTATAATGGTTGGATAGTTTTACATTGGTGCACATTACTTATCCACTTTTTTCTTAGTTATAATTTTAGTGTTTTGATTATTGATGTGATTTCTAAATAAAGCATCGATGGTTAATTTGCTTAATTATGTTCTAATTTAAGTATGTTGGATTAAAAGAATTGTGCTAAAAGGTGCTATGGTTGTTTGTTGATTAGCTTCCTACCTTGTTAGGTTTTGTTCAAAAAATTGCCGAAGGGGGATATTATTATTATGTGCCAATGGAAGTGTCAAGTACCCATTTCCATCACCACTACGACAGAGTGCTACTTGTCATATTTGAAGTTAACAATTTATTAAAACAAAATATTTAGGGTTTGTTGATATTGTGGAATGATTCAAGCTATAACACCCCAAAATAGGGCCTAGGAGTTTTAGAGGTATTTTAGGAATTTTAACCGTAGAGTGCTCAAAATTTTATAGCATGGTAAATCGAGATTGCGTTCGACTATGACATCTTAACTGTTAAATCAATATTTGAAAAAGTGTTCTAAAAACCCTTAATTTTGGAAAAGGACTGATTTTTAAAAAAGTCAAAACAGTGGGAATTTATGTGGCAATTCTACTAGTTTTTAAAATTGAACCTAAAAATCACCCCCCACACCAACAGTTTTCACCATAGCTTCTTCCTTTCCTCTCCCTTGTGCCACCCCTTGCCATTCCCTTGATCTTTAAATCGATTTTTTATTTCCAAACTACAATACATTGATTTCCTATCATTCCCAAGTCATTTACCATCATAAATCTTCAAAAAAAACCTCAAAACTCCATAGATTTCATTATCTTCTCCAAAAGTGCATTTTTCAGAATTGCATCAAAACTCGTCTAATCTTTCTATCAAAGGTAACGTTTTGAATTCCTATGATTTTCTCATAATATCTAGTCCTTAAAACTAAATTATTAGCCCTCAAGTCGCATGTTTTAAATAAAAGCCAAAAATCGAGCCATTAATGGTGGATTTTGGGATTTTGCATAAAAACTTGGTTTCAAAGTGTTTTTCAACTTTTTTTAGCATGATTAGAAGGTTTTTAAACTTACCTTGAAGTTTCGTTAAAGATTTATAGCGTTTTAATGAATTTGTGACAATTGCCTAAAAGATGTCAAAAAATGTTGATACCATGAATTGAGTAGATTTGTCTAGTTTAAAGGTTGTGGATTAGGCGTAGATGATTAATTAGGTGAACGGAAATGATTTTAGGCAAAAATATTGAGTATAGACCGAGATATTAGAATTAAAAGTTTGTTATGTTAATAGTTTAAGTTACATGGGAACTTAGGTTAAGCTTGTGTTTTAGTGGGTCTGAGTAAATCCATGGCTGAATATTTGACTGTGTTTATTGTATGAATGATGTGTGTGAAGCCCCGGATTCATTAGAGCTTACTACGAGAGAAGGAAAAGATTAGTTGAGCATTAGGCTTTTCGGCAAAAGCGTAAAGTGGTGAGTGTATGGAATTGCTACTCGTAAACACGAGTCGTGTGTTATTTGGGAATTTAGATGTAGCCTAAACCCCTACTCTAAGTTCCAAGTGCAAGCTTTCTCGAAACTATACTTGTCTTGTGGTTATGTGGTTATATAATGTGCATGAAATGTGATATGTAGATATGGCGATTACTGTGTAAAGTGAAATTATATACAGGAAATAAATGTGTAATGTATATGTTATATGACTACGCTAGTGTTTTGCAAAAGATGCTAATTTGCAGTGTTATGCACGGATCACCGGTAAGTAATATGTGTTGTTTTTCGAATATTTTGGCCTTGAGATCTTGGAACCATTGGATATAGTTGGCATGCCATAAGATTGTGAGTACTCACTTATATGTATAGTGGTTTTGGGGGTTGATGCCCTAGGACATATTGGGAGGGATAAGGGAATGAGAGCTAAGCTCCATTCAACGGGAAATGTGAGGGGAAATAAGGAGAGCGTTACCTATATGCTTCACTTTTGGGGCATGATTGACTCTATGAGTCTATGTGGTGTTATGGAGATCCGTGTATCCGATGTGTGTTGATAGTGCTCACTATATGTTTCATATCTGAAGTGTCATCTTATCATATTTAATGTAATCATGTGGAATATGTTCTATGCTTGAATGAGTATGTATGCATTGTGAGAATGAACTATTAGATGATGCATGATTTAATATTATATGGTGTTAGACTTAAGATAGGGTTCTTGTGAGTAAATGATTGGTTGTGTTGCATGATGTTATGTTTTCATTGTGGAAATTCTTTGCATTACTGAGCTTGTTGAAGCTCACCCACTCATTTCAACCCATGTAGAGTAGAGACGTCACGGCGTGGGCGGTGTGGTTATTGAGGGAGTGATCCAAGAAAGACTGGTTATTTATCGTAGGTGATCTAATATTTATATTCGTACTAGGGAAATAGGCAATGTGGTAGAACAATTTAGGGTTATTGATCTTTAAACATTTTGATTTGGCTTATAAGAATTTCATGTTATTTTTATGTTAGAATTTTTATACATCGATGTTGGCCTAACGATTCTTGCATAGATGATTGGACACTTTGGACTAATAAACTTAGCCATAGCATGATGAAATAAACAAAGTACTTGATGCATGATGCTTAGGAACTATTTGAAATGAGCTATTAACTCTTCTATGCTGCATTTTTAGCTCCAGTAGTAGAGGTATCGATAGTTGGCTTTAAAAATCGATACCTCTGTGAATTAAAACATACAGGAAAATAGAATTGGGATTTGGTATCGATACATTATCTCGAGTATCGATACTCGGGACCAAAGTATTGATAATTTATAGCAAGTACCGATAATTTTTGACAATTGGGATTTTTGACCGACAAACAGTAAGCTATTTTGGTATCGTTTTTCCAAGTGGTATCGATACCACAAGAAGGAAATATCGATACCTTAAATGCCAGTATCGATACCTGCGAACAGTTTTATGAAATTTTGCTAAATAGCCCTTATGCATGATTCTAACTGTACGTAAGACTGATTAATGAATGATTTGCATGTAATATTGTTAATTAACTAATTGGTTGACTTAAAACTTATACATGTTAACAAAAGAAGATCAGTTTGCTTGGATCTAGTTTCCTATTTGATGTACATGAGACGAGACGGTGGTGTGGCATCCCGTATTTGGGCTTGACGACCAGGCCGGGTATAGGGTGTTACACAAGCTCATCAACAAAGATCAATCCAGTTGTAGAAACATATCTTAAGGATTGGATTGAATCATATCATTCTTACTGAATCCCTTGGATCAAGGATGTTGGATTGAAACTAATCTTGAAGACTTATCTTCCAACAACCCACCTTACTTTGATCATTATTACTATATTGTATTTAGCTATTTTAGTTGTTGTTTAGAAGGGATTATAATTGATATTTAGTATCTTAACAAGTCTTGAAAACTTCAGAATTGTATAAATTTATATACTGAGTATTGAGAGCACTTATCAGTTCGTTGAGGAACATTATTGTGAAAGTGCATTTGAGATAGTAAAAAATTTTTGGTGGTTTTACAACTAAATTCTCAAGGGGGAAATTTAGTGGTGAGAGACCTAATCTTTGAATACAAAAGTGAGTACTTGGGTGTGGTAGAACTAGAATCACTAGGTGTAGTGATTTCAAAGATAGTGGATTCATCTCACTGAATTAAGCTCCACAGATAAAAGGAAACCAAGTTGTGTAAACAATCTCGTGCTCCTATTTTTCTGTTGCTTAACACAATGTCATCAAAAGTGCCCATTTCCATTGTTCATACTCTGTTTCTTGCACATTAACAATTGGTTCATGTCAACATTTAGCAAAAAAGAAGTCCAGAATGTATAGTTTTGCATTTGACTTTTAATTATTAGGATAATAAAAAAATCGAATTTTAAGAATTAATTCAAAACATCATCTTACAATATGTTAAAAAAAAGCTTAATACACACTTTAGTCCCTCAAGTATATTGTTTTCCCCATTTTGGTCCTTAAAATTTTTTTTGTCCACTTCAATCCCAAACGTTATCAGCGTTCCCATTTTAGTCCCTAACGTTATCATGCGTTCCCGATTCAACCCTTTGGACGTTTAAAAATACTGTTGGGATATCTATTCAATCATAAATTGTCACGTAGCATACGCTAATGTCATGATGACAACATCTATAAAAACCTAAAATATCTCTAAATTTTTAAAAACTTAAAAATATATATAAATAAAATTATAAGTATATATAATTGTTTAAAAAATTAAAAATATGTTAGAATTTTTTAAAATTGTAAAATTTATTAAAAACTATAAAAAATTTATAAAAATCATTAGATACGGTACAAAATTATAAAAATTATTAGAAATCATAAAATATTGTAAAAAATTTAAAATTTTTAAAAACTTGTAAATTTTGTTGCATCTTGGAAAAAAGTATACCTTCGCTAATCACATTTAAAATATTAAAATTTGATATAAAAATTGTATATCACAAATACAATCATTTTTCATAAAAATTATATTTTAAAAATATTTTAATAAAATTTGAATAAATTTCTATATCAAATTTTTAATATTCAAAATACATTAATTTTTAGTACTTTACCAATGTTACTAGTAGCATGTTTATTTGACTCTGCTCTCTATTTAATGTCTAGAGTAAACTTTCTTCATCCATCATCATGCACATGTCCTTTTTATTTTATACCAAAGTTCTTTTGAATAGTAAAACATTTGACAATAATTCTTGAGACATTGTTCTATAGACAAAGAATTTTTCTTGAGATTGTAAAAATACATTTGGAATAATTAAATTTATTATTTATTTAAAATAACACTATTTTTCATTATTTAAATAATTTGAAAAAGTATCTTATACAAGTTTATCACTTAAAAAATTCTATCGATTAAAAAATTCGATTAATTAGATTATAAAACGATTCACTTCAAAAAATCTATTTACAACAAATTCAGATTGATTAAATTGGAAAACGATCATTGTAAGTGGGTAATTTACCAAAATATACCGAAATTAAAACAAATTACGAAAATGGGCCGAAATCTAAAATATTTACGGAAAAGGGCCATTTCCCCCCAAAACGCGTCCACGTCGGTAGCGTTTTGGGGATCTGGCAGAAAGAGCGCCCTCAAGGCGCGCGCATCTCTCACATCGGCACAAAACGTCTTGACGAGGACGCGCTTTGGCGATGTGGCACAAAGCGCGCCCTCAAGGGCGCGCTTTCGCCCTCCTTCCCCCGACTGCCTTTTCAGGTGTTTTTAGTGTTAGGGTATGAGGTTTTAGGGTTTTAGGGCTAGGGTTTAGGATTGTTTAAGGTTGTTGGGTTTAGGGTTTTTAGGGGAAAATTAATGGATTAGATTATAAGGTTAATTAGGGTTTAGTAAAAATATATTTAGGTTTTTGGGGAAAATATATTAGCAAAATAAAAATTATTTGAACTTTTTTTGCAGTTGTATATGGCAAAATAATTTTGAGAAGACGCTTTTGAACAAATAGTGCCGAAAACGCTTCAAGCAGGATGCACTGTCAGCAAGAGTACTGAAAAGAGCTCCCACGTGGATGCTCTTTTGCTACAGTAGTCTCCGGTAAAATAATTTTGAGAAGACGTTTCTAAACAAATTGTGCCGAAAACGCTTCAAGCAGGATGCACTGTCAGCAAGAGTACTGAAAAGAGCTCCCACGTGGATGCTCTTTTACTACAGTAGTCTCCGATAAAATAATTTTGAGAAGACGTTTATCGAACAAATAGTGCCGAAAATGCTTCAAGCAGGATGCACTTGTCGAAGAAATCTATGAAAAGAGGTCCCACGTGGGCGCTCTTTTGCTCTGATGATATCGACAATCCTTAGACTATAAATCAACCAAATTTCATTCTCGGGTTGCATAACGAAAATTGAGGCAAAAGAAAAATAGAAATCGAAAATGAGTGAACGTATTAATCTTTATTATTTACTACGATGGTGAGGTTTGTGACACCGAAAATGGTGTTGTTTTTTTATCGGAGAACACAGCGCGACTGGGTTTTAATCGGAACATAGATTTGATAGAACTTCACAAAAGAATTAGGCGTAAAATCTTCGGAACAACGCCAATGAAAGTTCAGTCTATTAAGTATAGATTTTGCGCTTCGGTTGATCCGGTGAGATATGACTCATTCAACATCAAAGGTCCTCGGAGCTTGGAGGCAATGGTGGAGACTCATCTTGCCAGTGGATCACCCTATCTTGAGGTATATGTACAATTTTCATCGACAAGTGATCTTCCTTCGACCTCAACATCTACTGCTGTTCGAGGGGAATACACGACCCCAAGCTGACACTCTGTTAGTGGGAGGCAGACTACGAAAGTGCCCGTATTTGGTGGTAGTATGGAAAATACAAGCCCTGCACGACACTCGGTTGGTGGATGGGACATGCATATCCTCCCTTCGACGTTCGATGCTAGTAATACGTATTGGGGAACGTCATCAACTTCTAGTGGTTGGCAATCCATATATGATTGGGAACGTTACGAAATTTGTTTAAGAAGGGATAATGTACTCCCCACGACATCCACCGGCGAGGGGCCCTCGTTCGTTGTAGATGATGGTGGGTCGGATGATGAGTCCGATGTGGATCCACCTCGAGAGCCCGGGCCCGATGGTACAGAAGTTGCATTATTTTACGAACCGAGAGCTGTTCCAACTGCACTGAAGATGTTGAGAGCGGTTCAGATGAAGAGGAAGAAGATCCGCTATTCGTGGCGTACTCGCCTCAGCCCACATGCATAATGTCGATCTATCTCAAGACGATGCATTAGAGTTTCTGAACTACCGCACCGGACGCGCGGATCGCATAAGTTAAATGCGTTGGATTCGCGAATTAGAAGTTGGTAAAGAGTTTTCCAACAAGGATGCTTTTCTTGGTGCATTGAAACAATACAAACATCAAGAACGGGGTTAACTACAACGTGGTTAAATCCAAGCTCGATAAATCACGAGGCGAAGTGTGCAGTGCAAGACGGTACATGTTCATGGAAAATCATGGCCTCGTTGAGGAAAAGGACAACCTTGTGGGAGATCAAAAAGTACAAAGGTCCACGTACATGTCTTGCCGGTACAGTATCACTATGTGTTCAATGTTTTTGAATAATACTAATATTACGTAATGTTGCATTATTTAACGTACTTTGTTGACAGGTGTTTCACAAGATCATCCGAAGATGGATTCAGAGATGTTGGCTGACTTAATAATACCAACGGTGAAGGCCGATCTCAAGACTATAGTGCCGGCCTTAATTGGCAATATTCGTAGCCAATTAAAATACACGCCCTATTACCGAAAGACTTGGATAGCCAAGCAGAAGGCGTTAGAAAAGTTGCATGGTCGGTGGGACGCTTCATATAATGAAGTGTGGCAGTGGTGTCAGGTGCTGGAGAGATATGTCCCAGGCAGCATAACAGACCTTGAAACGGAACCGGCGTACTACAACGATCGATTGCTCCGTGGATGCGCAGTGTTCAAGCGTCTTTTCTAGACATTTAAGCAATGCCGAGATGCATTTATATACTGCAAGCCATTGGTACAAATTGACGGTACCTTTATGTATGGCAGATATACGCATCGGCTATTGCTAGCTGTGGCGCAGGACGGCAGTGGGAGAATCCTTCCAATTGCGTTTACAATAACACCGGGGGAGTCAGCTGATGACTGGGATTTCTTCCTATCTAGGTTAAGGAAGCATGTCTGCCCCCAACCTGATATATGCGTTATATCCAATCGGGGCCCTGGAATACTAGCCGCAATAGAGCGACAAGGAAGCATGTGGCATCGCACACACCATCGATATTGCCTAAGGCATGTTGCGTCCAACTACCACGGGCAACATCGATCTATAGGTCAAAAACGGCAAGTGACCAACATGGGTATGTAATATCTATTAATATAATTTCATTTGTAATATTCAATTTATTCTTAATTGAAGAGTGGTATGTAATATTAAGCTATCAACTTATATTGGCGAGGTGCGAGATCAATAAGGACCGTTTTCACGAGATGTTGGCGAATTTGCGCTCGATTAACGAAGAAGGCGCAAACTACCTATGCAATATTCCTTTCGAGCAGTGGACACAAGCATACGACGGCGGCCTCACGATATGGTCATATGACCTCAAACCCGGCGAATGCATAAATTACATTTCTAAAAGGAACGCGTCATTTGCCAATAACATCAGTTGTGCGAGAGACATACTTTCGTTTAGAGGCACTATTTCTGAAGCGAGCAGCGAGTTATAAAGGCCAAATGCAATGAGGCCATGTATGGTGCGCGAAGGTCTTGCGAGAAATTAACAAGGGGAATGCACGGGCTAACACCATGCACACAATGTGTCACGATGGCGACAACCTATGGTTTCGTGTGACGGAGTTTGACAGATCGAACCAAGGTATTGTTGGCGGTCAATATCGTTACCCATGCGCTCATGTACTTGCGGCTTGTCAGAATCTCCGTCTTGATCCCATGAGCTATGTCGACGAAGTGTATAAAATAGAAAACATGTACAACGTGTGGAGACACGTATTCCCACGGTCCCGGATGAGCGTAAGTGGCCGTCAGATCACTTGCACCGTATAAGCCGCTGTTTGGATAGACAACTGAGGCGCAAACCAAAAGGTCGACCTTGCTCGACTAGAATACGCAACAATATGGATATCCGAGAAGCGGCCAACCAACATAGGTTGTGCGGATGGTGTAGGAACCCGTGCCATACATCTCGCTCGTGTCCAAATCGGAATAGTTGGATGAGTCTTCTTAGCTTTTTGTCTCTTGGTGGCTATGTAAATTCTATTTTTTTCTTGATGAAAACGGTGAACTTTTGTAGAAGGACTAATTTGCAAAAAAAATTAAATTACAATAAAAAAACAAATCTTGGACTTTTATTTTTATTAAAGATATTAAAATTAAATTACAAATAAAAATAAACAACTTTTATTTTATTAAAGATATTAAAATTAAATTACAAATAAAAGTAAACAACTTTTATTTTATTAAAGATATTAAAACTAAATTACAAATAAAAAAAATAACTTTTATTTTATTAAAGATATTAAAATTAAATTAAAAAAAAAAAGAAATAAACAAATTTTATTTTATTAAAGATATTAAAAATAAACTGCAAAAAAAACAACTTTTATTTTATTAAAGATATTAAAATTAAATTACAAATAAAAATAAACAACTTTTATTTTATTAAAGATATTAAAACTAAATTACAAATAAAAAAAACAACTTTTATTTTATTAAAGATATTAAAATTAAATTACAAAAAAGAAATAAACAAATTTTATTTTATTAAAGATATTAAAACTAAATTACAAATAAATAAAAACAACTTTTATTTTATCAAAGATATTAAAACTAAATTACAAATAAATAAAAACAACTTTTATTTTATCAAAGATATTAAAACTAAATTACAAAAAAAAAATAAAAAACAAATTGTATTTTATTAAAGATATTAAAATTAAATTACAAACAAAAATAAAAAACAACTTTTATTTTATTAAAAAAATAAAAAAATTATATTACAATTAAAAATAAAAAAAAGTGATTGGAATCAATGTTGGTGCCGGTCGGAATCGATGCCACATGGGGTGGTCGTGATTCTGTACTGGATTCCTCCTTCTTCTAGCTTCCGGCGAGGTCGTGGAACCTCGGTAGAGGATTCTCGTTCCTCCGGCGATGGAGTGCAGTTGTGGGTGTTGGGAGGATGACCCACCTTGATAAAATAACGATCGCGGAGGTGTTTGCATAAACCATGGCGGGGTGTCTGAATCCCATAAGGCGAAGGAGACTAGTAAAAGAAAGAGCTCCCGACGGCGCCTCGTGTGATCCCTCATGCGACGGCGGCCTCAAGATCGGTGGCGATCGGAGTAGTCGAGAACGGACTCGAACCGTGTCATGCATTCCAACTGCGGTGGGGTGGAAAAGGAAACATATATGGGTTAGGATACATATAAGGGCTAGGTACGCACCGGCATAAAGGTCGAAAGGTCGTGATGTCGGTGTCGTCGGTGAAGTGTTGGGCCCGGTGGATGTGAAGCGCAGATTGATGGGCCCGGTGACTATGTCGCGGCCGCTTTGATGGTCGATCTCATCACCCCTTCTCCTTGGATTTAAAGGGCCTCGCCGTTCCTTTGTTCACGGTTGTCGTCTCCTCTCCTCTTCTCCGACAATAAATACGACTTGCCATGGATCCTAAACCATGACATGTATTCCGAAGACGCACGCTAACTTCGAGGACGACGATCGGTTCCCGAATAGGTAGATAATCATACCGGTTCTCCCACATCTCGATATATGCCGACCAAAATCTTGGCCAATCCGTGTTGCAAGCTCGCCGTAAGTCGACTTTGTGCTCATCATCGAGCACCTCGGTGTACGGGAAATCGGTTGTCGGAATCCAAATTGTCGCGAACCCGATCCGACCGGTGCATCTCCACGGTGGCATAGTTGATCAATGGGACCTTCACATGCCAAATGTTCGGATTTAGCAAGAACTCCTCCGGAATTACTGCCCGAATTGTCGGATCCTCGTATGGTGTCCATTGAAACTATATTAACATGACCAATATATTAGTTATATACATAATACTAAATACGAAATATGAAATACTAAATTATAAATACGAAATTCGAAACGACAATTTTATTACGAAAATATATTTTATTTAATACTTACCTGTGATTCCGACCGTTGCTCTAATAGAAGCCGTATATCTTCAAGCTCTCAGTAGGTATTCCAACATAACTCTCGCGAATGGTTCCACCTAATTAAATAAATTTTTAGCATACAATTATACTTTAAATCTACGTAATAATTGTAAAATATAATATTAAATTTACCTCGTTATGAGTGGGAATGTATATGGGTGGTCGACTCGAGGAGGTAAAAATGGAAATCGAAACCGTGCCCATGACTGCAGTAGTGACAGGCAACCTCCGATTTTCGCTTTACTCGGCCGCGTCGCCCCGCACATCTCCCGATACAATTTTGATATCACGGTAGACCCCCAACTCATTTCACCGGCTGCTCTAAAATCAACGAGTTTCAAAGACCATCTCAGTGTCTGAGGTTTCGAGACAGTCCGGCATCGATAGCCTCCAATCATCTCAAGAATGTATGCCCAAGCATACCGTATTCTTTCTATTTCGGTCGAACCATTATTCGGCTCCGGGATTGTGTCTCATAACCAACCCATCTCGATCCGACCTCCATGAATGTTATCCGGAATGGCACCCAGAAGCTCGTAGCATACGGCGGTCCAATCGCTAGAAGTTGCGGACCCGGTGACTACGGACCCATCCACCGGCAATCTCAATCGCAATCGCACGTCTTCCGAGTGATAGTACACTCTCGCATGGAAGATGGAAAGTGTGCGTCTCTCGGTCTCCACCTCTCTATCAACGCATGGCGATTAACTTCGGCTCCAACTTTTGCACCCCGGCCTATCGTGGCCGTGTGCAAAAACCCCGCTTCCATAAATAATTCTCGATAAGCGGCGATGGCGGACCGGGTATATTGCGAATATAGCATTGCAACACCCGATCTCTGATACACTTTAAAAAATTATAAAATAAAAATTAATTAAAATTGCATAAACCTAAAAAATATTAAATAGTATTGAAAAATTAAAATTAAAACTTACCATTTGCATTTGATCGACGGAGATGTGTTTATCGTCGAGACGAATTAATTCCCCGGCCATTGGAAATACGATCGAATATTTTAAAATTTATCAAAAAAATATATTTCAAAAATTTTAAAAAAGGGCTTTTTTGTAAATATTAAAGGACTATTGTGAAATTTGAGAGGAAGTTTCAAGGAATTTAAGAGAAATTTGAGAAGAATTTGAGATAAAGTTGAGAGAAAAATGAATAAGGACTTTGTTGTGAAAAAAATAAAAAGGTGGGGGGTTTTATTGGTTTTTTTTTTTTACCGTTGGAGGCCCAACAGTCAAAAAAAATTTGACCGTTGCAGCAGGAAAGCGCACCCTTGAGGGCGCGCTTTCCTGTTGCATCCCCCCAAAACGCGCTGAAGCGTTTTGAGGGGAAATGACCCTTTTCCGTAAATATTCCAAATTTCGGCCCATTTCCGTAATTTTTTTTTAATTTCGGTATATTTTGATAAATTACCCCCATTATAAGTAGCATTCTTTCAAAAAATAATAATCTCATATTCATAAACATAATTTATAAAAACTTTAAAATATTAAAATAACCATATGTTTTCAACTTAGTAAAAGGTTTAGTAATTTTTCATTTTATTTTGTGATTTTATAATTTTTTGCAACTTTTTCTATTTTTAACAATTTTTTTAAAATTTTTCAAATAATATTATTATATGACACATGGTAGCATATGACAGGTTGGATGTCACTATCATTAGTTTTTAACATAAAAAATAAACCAAGGACAACGAAGTGAGCCAAAAAGAAAAAAACTTTTAAAAACCAAAATGAAAGCAGCAGTATACTTGAAACTAAATTTTGCATCAAACCTATACCATATTTCAGTGATATTTTCTTTATGCAAAAACAGTTGAGAATTGTAATCACAACAAAGAAAACTCTTACAGCCAATATGTTCTCAAGGCACACACAGACTAGAAAAAAAAAAAAAGAGAGCCAAAATTTGGTACATATAAAAGCCTTATTTCACTGTGACAATTTGACCTCGATTGCGAACAACAAAATTCGGTACAATAAAGTTGAAGGAAGCAACGAGGCCAGAGATTTCTGGATTCTATATCATGTTCATAGCTAAGGAGTGGCAACTACATTGATATTATAAAAACACCCATATGGGAAAAAAATGGGGCTCTTGTGCTTGTATAAATCTATATTTCCTATGAACAAACACCGACGTACACCTTGGAAAATTTTAGGCAGGAGCGCTTCAAATGATTAGAAGTTTCAGTCGCTTCCATTCGAGTCTCGAGCCTTGATGAAACATATGATCAAGGAAATATTTTTAGCTGCTTGCTTGTTCATCTTCACTTTCATCACTATCATCGCTGCATTTTCAAATTCAGCAGACAGTTTAAGATAACAATGAACAAAACTTCAAGATGTAGAAATAAACATGAACACTGCTGCAACGGCAAGAATGAGAGATCAACAAGATCTAATTGTTTGCAAATTTGGGGGGGGGGGGGGGGGGTTAGTACCTGTGTTCAGGAAACTTTGCTATGCGCCTAGCATCCAAGCCTGTGATGTATTTTTGTGCAGCTTGAACATTTTCAGTACCTAGAAAAAAATGAACCGTTTAGTGCAACAGTGTATTATTTCTTATACCAACTCTAGTGGAAGAGAAAAGAAGAAAATTTTGCACTTCATTTATTGCAAAGCTGGTCTGTAGAGGAGAAGCAACTAGTTCAAAAACATGGAATTAAACATGAAAAATACCTTTTGTCAACTGGAAGCAGTGGAGGGCACATCTTTCTGCAGCAAGTCTAACTGGGGTGCTGCTGTCCTTTAAACATTCAGCAAGGGCAGGGCCGATTAATGACAGATGAGTCATGATAACAGATGGATTTGCCTGTAACAACAGTAGAAACATTTTTAGTGCAAAATATGCTCTTATGGAAATAAAGCGATAGGGCAGTTATGCTTTCGACATAAAGAGTTAAAGCAAGGTGCACGTACTTTGGAAGCTGCTTTTATAGCAGATAATGCCCTTCTCCTTACTTCACTGGAGTCATCACGCAATGCTGACAGCACAGATGAAAGAACATCCAAAAGGGCAGTGGAATTAAGGGGATCACTTTGAACTTGATAGAGTAAAAGCCTCCCCAGTGCCTTGGTTGATGTTTCACGTAGTGGGAACTATATACAAGGGTCAGAAATTGGTAAAAAAGAAAAACTAAAACAGAATTAAATCTGTTAGAATTGCAATACCTTCTCATCTTTCAAGGAGCTTTTGAGACGGAGTAAAATAGAGGGGCACTCTGGAGACATAAATATGGTGGAAGGGTTATGCCTGAGCAAGGAGGACAGTGTGAGAACTGCACCATGACGGTCAGCCCAGCTCGAAGAAGAGGACAAATCTAAAAGCTCCTGAAGGAGGTCTGACAGCTCAGATTCTTCCATGTACTGCAGTACCATTATTAGAAGAAAACCAAAAAGACAAATCAGAGAAAATCAAATGGATTGAGAATAAGCAAACTGATCTATAGCACGGAAATTATTGTACATATCATTTAGCAGGTACCATTAATCACCAGTACAACTGATGAATTTATCACCAGATAGGCCAAAAGGATGCAAATATGCCACTGTTAGAATAAATAGCAGCAAAACCAAAAGGATAGTAATGGTTCTTAAGAAATATCTGCCAAGTACCTGCGATATGACACCCAGTATGCTTGAAGCAAACATTCGAACTTGGTCATCATCATGATGAATTAAATCCTTAAGAAGAGTGTAGATACGAGTTCTGGTAGCTGGACTCACACTCTTACCAGCATGCTTTACCACACCTTTTAAAGCAGTCAATATGGCCTCCCTTACTCCAGAATCAGATGCCTGAACATAAAATTTTAGTAACTAGTATCCTCCAACTATAAGAAAAAAGAGCCATATAGAGGCCAAATGCTAAAAATCACCTGCAAACTAGATAGGAGATCACTGACTAATGGGTCAACCCTGCTACTTAGTGCACTAAGCTTACCCAGTGCGAGGGCAGCACTCGAGCGCACAGTCCTGCATTCAGACACTTGAGAAATCAAAAGCAACAAACAAGATAATAAATATGGCAACACACTAACATCACATAGAAATAAAGGAAATAATTAAGTTCCAGGCAGAAACAGCTGAACACTGTAAAATTATAATAAATAACTATGACTACTGTTGAGACAGCTACAGATTTCGAAAGGACCTTGTATTATCTTGCAGACACTTGATAAATGTTGTTTGCAGCTGAGGAAGAAAAGGTTTCAGTGCAATTCCACCCTTTCGGATCATGATACTCAATGTAGATAAAATTGCACTCTTGACTTGCCAAGGAAAACGATCACCTATGATTCGAATAAGAGGCCTGAAGTTAAGAAAAAAGAAATACATCAGACTATAAAACAGTAAAACACCAAACAGCAGTCAGCAAAAGAAATAATAGGAATTTATCTCAGGGAAAAATGAGACTTTATTTAAGAACTTTACAGGTCTTTAAGATTAACCTAAAATGTGCAAAATATTAAATTACACTTTGCTCAACAGAGGTCAAGATTTAGCAGTTGAAGCTATGAATTGTTTTTTCTTTTATTTAAAATAGCAATCAACTTACTAATGTAGGCTTTCACAGAATCCATTTTTACACTAAACTTTTCAGATAACATAAAGGATATGATTGACAGGCAACATAAAGGATACTGAAAATTGCAAATATAAGAAAACATGGATGTGATTGACAGGCAGATAAGAAAAGCTTGACACAAAAACAGAAAGATATCTTTCAAAAAGAAACTCGAGATTGCATTTAAAGATGTCATAACTATAAGCATGGATGAGTGCATATAATATCTGTAAAAGTTAATTAAGTGATCCTGAGACAAGTATTTGATCTTTTAACAAGTTCGGATCGCTAGGATTAGATTGGGCTTATTTCTGTCCAAGGATTAGGATTAAACTCATTAAAGAATGTGAAACCCTAGTACAAAAGTCTTCCAGAAAACTTATCAGCTTAGATAAATTGTGGTCACTGTCTTTCAGTTTCATATCAATTTCATTTTTTGTTCTGTCTTTCTATTGATGCTTCGACTTCCATACTGCATAAAAATGAACTTGCCACCTTATCAGATTAGACATATTGTGGCCACTGTAAAAACAAAAATATAATTTTAATTTACTTCTCTGGAAATTAGAGATATATATTAGCTACTCCAACAGAGGCATCAGCAGCCTGGGGACCACCTCAGACTCAAGAGTATTAACACTTCAAAACCAGGCTTTTGTGCACCATCACGAAACCAAGCCAGGCAGAACAGCAGTTGACCAAACATTGTTTACCCGCAAGTTTGGCAGTTTGTTTGTTCTAGCCTCTAATTGTGACATCATTTTTAGTTATTTCAACCTGTTAGTTTCCAACAGTACATACCCAGTTATTGGGATGACAAACTGCTTCAGTGATTGTTCACTAGTCACTTCAATGAGCTCCCCAAGACCTAGGGCTGCCTGCTCTCTGAGTTCAGCTGACCCACTAATCAGACCCTGCAGATGCAGTCAGGAATAATTTATTAATTCCATATCGATTTGTAGGAGAATACATGGATAAAGTAACAGGCCAAAACAACAGAAAATATATTTCATTGATGCAAAAAAAAAAAAAAGTTTCAAACAGACAACTAAATTCAATAAATTGTGTTCACCATAGAAACAAATGTAAACTTAAAAAAGAAAGAATAATCAAAGTAGCAATTGTCTTGCAATCCAAGGATCATCCCAACTTTTTATAATTTCAACATGCAAAGATGACATTATACATACGATGCTAAAGACAAATTGTAATCTGATTGTAGGATAGAAAGAACAACACATTTTCCATATCCATTAGTGACATTTATGTAGTAATTGTTATAGAAATTATTTTGTAAATATTTCTTTCATTTATCTATAATATAAGTGGATGAAAAAAGAAATGAACTTCTATTTTCACCAGCACTAATTTAACATAGTATGTTTCAGGAAACTCCAACGTTTTCAAATATCAATTTAAGGTGATAATGACAGACAACACACTTTGGAGAGAAATGAAAAGCAGGAACACCTGAAGAAATATCGGAAGCAATGGTTGAAGAGCTTTTGGAAGAGAGAATCCGGGAATAACAACGGGGCCTCCCTGCAAGTGGATTAAACAAAAAAAAATTATAGTTTTCTTATCCACACAACACTCCCATCTGATAACCATTGTCTGTGTGGAAAAAAAGCAAGCACTCACCTTCTTTTTTCTGCGCTCCTTATCTCTTGCACTAGATACAGCATCGCGTACTAACTTTATATATGAAGGAAGCACTTCTTTTGGAACTGAGTTGACAACCATTGATAAAGCTTCCCAAGCAACCTGTCAAACCAAACATAAGATGCAAGATACAACCTGTAAATGAACAACAAAAGAGAAGGAATAGCTCATAACATACCGCAACAGTGGCAGAATCTGTATCACTAAGCAAAATAATTAAGGTAGATATCATGTTTGGAGCTTCATCAACTAGATAAAGTTTGCTGTTTTTGAAGAAGTATCCTATCAAATACGATGAACTTCTTCTAATTGATGCCTGAACGCCACCAAAAGCAATTGCATTTGTTCAACCAATCAAATAAGATGAACTTCTAATTGATACCCAAAACCACGGTAAGTCATCAAAAGCAAGTGCATGTGTGTGTCAGTCAAAGATAGAGAGCCTTAGAGAACATTAACAGCATATCAGACAAACCTCACTATCAGCAACTCCTTTAAGAAGCTCTGATATTAACGGTTCAATCCCTTCTTCATCAATGACCAAGACCGCTGTTTCTGCAGCTTCCTTAGCCAGAGGTTGAACATCCTGTAAAATCCACAATAAGCAGCAGCAAGATGCCACCAAATCAGAAACTTTAATGTGCTTAAAAACAATTAAATGTAATAGAAACTCAGATCGCATTTGAAATTCACAATGAGAATTACAGAGGAAGGATTAGAAGATGCGTACCACGTCATTACCACCCATTGCAGAAAGTAAAGCAGGCAGGATGGTACCAAGGTGATAGTTAAGGCCAGGGCCGGCAACCTCTGCCAAAGCTCCAAGAGCATGTGCATTGAAGGCGCTGGACAGAAATGCAAATTAGTAACCGAGCAGAGTCATTGAACAGTTTTCTTCCTTTCTTTTTTCAAATCTTTATTTTTGAGAAAGAAATCCAACATAAGTGAGTGAAAACTTACGAAAGGGGACGATGAACCAGCTTAGGCAATATATGAGGCAAGACAGCAGTAGTTCTGACACTAAAGTTGATAAGAGAACAATTTAGAATGGGCAATTATATGAAACCATGCCAAACAAACAGCAAATCATAGTCTAAAGAGGGCATGAAAATATAACCTCAAGATTTGTTTGAGACCATCTAGAGCAGTATCAGAAGTTTCATCGTCCTCCAAAGCATGTAACAATGTTGGAACAATTTCATCAATTGCTTGCATACCAGCACTCTGCATCATGACATTTTATGATTCATTCTATCTGAAACTACCCATAAATCAAGTTCAAGTGAAACCAGAGAACAAAAATGTACCTTATAGAGTGTACTGAATGCTAATCCTGCTGACTCACGTACCTCAGGAACACTGTTGGAAAAAATTGTATGACATAATGTCTTGTAAAATTAAAGATGGAGAACAATCACTAACAGAAACAAGATTAGAACAAACCTATCACAAAGGGCGGTACGAATGGTAGGGATAAGCTCATCCATGAAACTCAATAACTGACTCTTACCGGCACTTGCCATCACTTCACTCAAACCAATGCATACACCCTGTCAACCATGTGAATTTCAGTCACCAAAACTACAAGTATCATATAAATCAACACCATGCACACAGGGAGGAATCAAAATCTCTGTTAGTTGGACTCATCATTTTTTGTGCTGCACCTGTTTAACATGACTCGATACTGACAAGGGAAGGAATCTGTGTCAAATTTGTCAGACAGTTGCAAATTAATTACCACTAACTGAGCCAAGTCGATGCCCAGTACAGAAATTTTATTTGATTACCCATCTCAATTTCTTTAACTGTAGTATATATTTTCCCTTAAAATACTAAATTTCATCACATAAATTATGCAGACACCAGGACCAGGAAGAACTGCATATCAGAACTAAGAATTCGACGAAAAAGAATAAAATTGAAAAGAGAAAGCAGTACGAAGGTGGAGGAAAATTCCAAAATCAAGGAAAAAAAACAAGGAGAAGAGAAGTTCCAATAACAAATTGGAACTAGAAAAGCAACACTTGTGAAGGAGAAAAAGAAAAAGGAAAGTGCAGATTGCTTCTTTCCAGAATGAAAAAAATGAGGGAAGGAGATGAATTTTTATTTTGCAATAGGCAAGTACATATTTTTGTAATGGTATTTGGATTTTGATTAGTTAAGGCTTTGAAAAAGGGTTTGGCTTTATTCACAATTTTAGCTTTTTATCATATTTTTGTATTTGAACCTTATGATTCAAGGACATATTTATGAAATTTGGACATTCTACTTTTAGAAAAAAAAAAGTAGATTACCAATAATATCATAATTCATTATTTTTTAGACTTACATATGCTTATGCTTTTACTTTACCTTTATCAATCTATAATGCGTCCTTTACTGGATATTTTTATCAATCTTTAATATCAATGTATTGCATATCTTAAGTTTTCAATATTAGGCATAAGATAGCTTCTAGAATTATTACAAACATCCTAACAAGATAAAATTGCACAAATAATCCATGCACCCGTTTCCTATTCTTCAACGTTTTGTAGCCAAATCCCCGTGTGTTAGATTTAGGGTAGTTGACATGTCTGACAATCACAAGCACAAGCACAGACACCCTACCCAAGTCTAAGCAACATAGATTAAAATTTCAGATTCCTAAAGATAACATTTATCCTGTGGCAAAGCACTAAAATCACAAATACAAATGTGAAGAACCTTCATTAGACAAACCTAGCCTCCCAGTCCTACCCTACCATTCATGATGTCATATCTTCTATAGAAATTCATGATGAAGACAACGAATTTTTAATGGACTTCCCGCACAAAAAAAGATGCAAAAAATGATGCTTACAAGTATATGACATAAAAAGAAAAGACAGAAAAAGCTATCATAACAATGCAACCCAGCAGTATTTCTAACATCAATCATTTTAATAACAGTAAGAACTATAGCATTCTCATAGATTCAAAATAATTACAAATATCTAATAATTGTTGATGATATATAAATTAGCATAGATTTATGTAGTTAAACCGAAGGATGACCACACTCAATACCCTCCTTCCGGGTGGGCAGAAACCAATTCCTGTAAAGAAATTGCCGGGAAACTATAGCATCAAGAGAAGAGGAAATACTTACTTGTCTTCTACTAGCATCCGGGTCCTTTAATCCCTGAGATAGAATTGGAATGATAAGAGGAAGTACTCTCTCCCCGAGTTTTCTCACAAGTTCTCCCAGTGCTCTTCCAGCAACCTAGATAATCAACAGATATTGGTTAGTTGTGAACCCTAACATTATCAATGAGAACAGAGAACAGCACAAAAACAAACCTGCCGCCTTTCAGAGGATGCTGATGCAAGAGAAGTAATTAGAGTATTCATTAAAACAGGCATTATTTCCTTGAGCGTCTTAGGAGTATTTGCTACAATAGTCTTCCATACATGTAATGCAGCCTGAAAATGGAGAATAACGTTTTGTATTAATTTGCATATACTGAAATCAAAATGGTCACAACATTAGTTCATCAATTAATTTAACATGATAAAACATGGAGAAAATTACCTGGCGTACAGTAATGCTGACATCAGTTCGAACCATATATAATGCAGCAAGAACTTCATTGCGCTTATCCCTTCCCAGAACCTCTATAATAGCACGTCCATGTGCTTCAGTACTAGCACCTTCATCATCACTGCCACCCTCAAGTAAAGCTTTCCCGGAAGTTCCAGCAACCTGGATAGAAAACCACATGGAAAACAAATTACTGAGTCTCAAGTCAACAAGAAAAAATCACTTGGGCTGGATCTCCTAAGGACCAAGGAAATCAAAATTTCTGATTTGCCAAGAAATTCCAGGAAGATGCAAACCTTAAACAGGAGATCTCCTAATAGCTCCACAGAGCTTTGTCTAATTCGCCAATTGTCATTAAAGATGCCATCTTCTACAGCTGGAAGGAGGAGTGGTAATGACCTGATGTCAAAGGAGAAATAGAAAAGATCATCATTATGTCACTACTGGAAGGCAAGGCGTTGAAGCTAGACATACAATTTATCCATCATTATCCATCAAAATTCTATCATGTTCAAGATTAATTAGAAAAGACAGAAAAAATCCTAAAGCTTTTTTAGAAAACAAGAACAAAATTAATTTCAAAAACAAAAGCAGAAAGAATCCTAACGTTGTTGCATAATGCTCCACTAGGACATGCCCAGCCCCTAAAGCTGCATCCCGCACGGATTCATTCTCATCCGCAAGACCTAAAAGAATATAAGCAGCCATTGAAATTTACAAATAAATAACCGTGCCAAAAATCATTATAAAAGAAGGTTCACATAAGGATTTGAAGCATACAAAACGATCGCAAAGAATATTTACCATCTAAGATAGCAGGCAACACCAACTGCAAGTAGTTCTGGAATTGAACACCTAATGACCTTGGGAAATACTAACAAATTTTAAAAAGGAAACTGTTAAGAAAATCCCACCAAAAAGAAAAAGTTCAGGTGAAAATAAGATATTAGACGGTATATGAGATTACCTTGAAAAGTGTCAAATATCCATCACGTACAGATGCCTTTTGATGTGAACAGTTCCGAATAATATCAGGAAGTACATTCTCGAAGTACTCAGTACCAAGCGCAGCTAAGACCTGAAAATAGAAGGGAAAATCTCATGCATACTCAACTTATGATTTTTTTTTTCTTTTTCAGGTTGGTAAAAAGTAACTAGCTAAAAAGGGCAAGTTAGGCGCAAGCCTAACATGAGCAAGTAGACAATCACAGAGAAAACAAGTTAATAGGTAATGGCAACTTCTTCTACAACAATGAAACATTAGAAAAATGCAATGGAGGAAAAAGGGTTTAGAGAGCCAAAACAAGAGGGTTCAAAAAAAACTCAATATCTTATCTAACTCAAGCATTTCTCTCCAATAAAATTTCTAAATCCCTTAAGCCTAATAACAGGAGACCTATGAAATTAATTTAGATATTGTTGCAACTTTGAACGATAAGCATATATTTAACTCGATGCAATTTTAAGAACATACATGTCAAAATTCAATAATTGAAAAATTCTAACCTCACTCAATCCTTGAGCAGCACCAGAGCGCTCAACATTACTGTTGTCTGATTTAAGCGTATCAAACAACCACAGGACAAGATCTGGGAAGTTTTCTTCTCCCATTCCTCTTATAAGAGATCCAATGGCCCTAGCTGCAACTGATCGAACTTCTGGAATGGGATCAACAAGTACCTGTTCATATTTTGAACATCAAACAGCGTTTACACAGAAAAAATGGTACCAAGTTCTAAAATTTCAGTTGAAAAATGCACCTTTTTCACTTCAGGAAGGAGCAACCCAATGTAAGGAATCATATCCTTAGGCTCTGTGACTAGGGAACACATGTTTCCAACTATTTGGGCAGCTTTCTTTTTAGTATCTGCACTCCTCTCCCTTAACCCTCGATGTACTATTGGTACCAACAATGCAAGTGAAGGAGCATCAATTGAATTAATGAACGTTGTCTGCAAAATTCAACACAAGTTTAGAAAGACAAAAAGAACACTCACAACTGATAATTTCAGGTTCAGAATCTTACTTGGAGGAGAATATCAAGGGAATATTTTGTATAGTCATTGGGATCTGTAAGACCCATAAGAAGAGTAGGAACAAGTGATGATATTTCGGGATTCTTTATTACACTCCCAACCTAAAAGAACAGGTAAATTAGCTCAACAATGGCCATATAAGAATAATCTAAAGCTAATAAAAGAGGACAAACTAAAACCTGCTGAAGTGCCGTCTGCCCAGCCGATTGGACCTTAGGGTGTGTATCTGTTAACACCTGCAATCAACAAACAGAGAAACAAAAAAGGCAAATAAAATTGATATGAAACCAAGGTACAATATCAGCCAGAATCTGAAATAACAAAAATCAGTCAAATCTGACCTCTGTCAATTTAGGGACAATTTTTGGGAGGCACTGAGAGAGTTGCTGAGGAGCACAGTAAGCCATGGCACCAAGTAGTTGTACACTGCTTTGTTTTGTTCTCCAGGCCTTATCTTCAAGACCCTAGACATGCACAGTAAAGTATTCAGAACCACATTCGTTACACCACAAGGACATCAAAAGTTAAAACAGGAACCCTTGCTTGTGGCTCATCACAAGTGCCTAACAGTTTAGGTCCAGAAAATGGAACTGGTATACTCAGGTCCATAAGAGCAGAACATAAAAGTGTACCAAACCATTCAGAATCATTAAGCAATGTTGACATTTAAACATATAGTTCAAAAGTTATGCATTCACTACCACAAAACAAAGTGCATCAGAAAGTTTAAGGAAAAGGGGTGAAGAGGAAAACAAACGTAAACATCACCTTTAAAAGAGATGGAAGGACAAGCTTTACTCCTTGTGCACTCAGTTGAGACATCATAGCACGAGCTGCACATTCAGCAGCCTCACGAACAGCGATTACTTGGTCAGAAAAAGAAACCAATAGCAAGGGTAACATCTGAATAACATACCTGACCAAAATCACAAGTCAAGAATATAAAATGTTGTAGAAGGATGTATCTATATAAAATGAAATTAAACAATAACTAGGCCCTAACGATTGTTGACATACGGCTCAAACAATCTTCCCAGATATTCACAAAGGCACTCAAATGCTAGCAGCGCTCCTTCACGAGATTTCGCAGAATTTCTGTAGCAGAAAATGGAAAAAAAGAAAAATGAGAAAAGGAATTAAATGAGCCACTAAAAGTATAACCGATGTTCATAACAAGGATAAGCAGCTATGCCAATTTAATATGGATAAAAAGTGATTAATTTGGGGCCGGCAAGAAGGGTGGGGATAGATTAAAGCAATCAAAATAAACAGAAAAGGAGAGCAATTAAAGTTCAGAAGTAACTAAAATAATAGCCTCCGCTATATAAAAAAGGAGGTCACACCTATCAGCAAAACCTTCTCGTAGCACACCCACAACCCCATACTTCTTCAAAGATGATAAACCAAACCCCTTGACCACTCCTGCAAGTCCAAAAGCTGCTCCACGGCGTTCACCATATTTCTCACTCTTCATCAGCTGATCCAACAGTCTAGAAAAAAGTGCTGCTGCATCATCCTACATAAGCAATATTAACATTAAGAAGATCCCTCATCCTGAGAAACACCATATTTCTTGAGGAGAAATTACCATGCATATTTACAAAAAATAAAAGGCACACAAGTTCTTATTTCTGAACCTAAAAACCCATTTTTAGCACCAGATGGCACATACTTGCTTTGACGGCATTAAAGGAGATAGGCATGACGAGACTGCCCGCTGAACAGCTTCGGAAGGAGTATTCAACACATCCAACAACTTCTCTACAACCGCATGCACTTTAGGATCATCCTGTAAAGAAAAGTATGTATCTTAGAGCTAAACTAGGATGATGCCATGATCTTTATATGATAAGAAAGGAGCAGTAAATCAACACCTTTGACAAATGTTTTGCTAGGGCTCCTGTAAAAATAACTACACCTTCACGAACCAGATCATATTTTTCTTCATCTGATGCCTACACAAAGAGATAATTTATGCACAAATGTGCAGAAGGTTATGCATAATTACATGAAAAGAAAATCAATGTACTCCAGTGCTTGATTATGCAAGCACAGAATCAACAGAAAATATATAGAAAGAATTATAATTTAAAAGAAAGGTTAACCTTCTTATTCAAGTAATTTTCGAAAATTGGGAATAATAAAGAAACATTGTCCCTTCCGTGCCTATCAATAATCATTATACCAGCATTAATCATTCTTCCACGAACATCAGCATTAGGATCAGCCTGAAATGCAAAAATATTCACAAATTAGTTATTCTAATATTCTATTAAAAGAATAACCAAAAGTAAAAAACTTGTGCAACACAATAATATACAAGAGGAACTACTCCAAGCTTATATAGCGAAGCCAGTTTAATTTAATAAGTATTACCAAAAATCAGGAAAGAAAACACACCAGTGCTCGCGATATCAGGAATGTCATGACAACAGGAAGGTCTTTTGTTCTTAGTACATCAGCTGCAGAATGCAAAGCTAATGCTATTCCTTGCCGACCAAGCCAACCAACATCAAGATTTTCCTCACCAAAACCAGAATCACGGATATATAAAGAAAACAAAGTAGAAAGAGATTCCTGAAAATATCACCCAAAAAAGTCAGATAACAACAATGCAAAAGTAATGTGAAGGTAAAAATCAACAAACCTGTATAGAATCTGGGTTTTCATCCAAAGCAGCAGCTAATGCCTCTGCCGCAGCCAAGCGCACATTGTAATTTATATGAGAAAGTGCCTTGAAAATCCCAGAGTAATCAGTCCCAAAGTCATATCCATAGCGATCCCATATATCTTCTGCAGCTTCAGCAATGGACTGAAAGCATAGAGATAATGAAGAGAATGACTACTCATATGGAAGCCAAAAACAATCAACTTTTAAATTTTCATTCAAGCAGCTTTAAGCCAAACCTTTTCCGGATCATGTAGAGCGATCCAAATGTTTGTCGCAACTTCAACACTTTGAGGAAGAGCCCGACCAGAAACAGACGGAATGCATTTTACGGCATTTAAGCAAGCCATCCTTACATGAACATCTTTTGCGTACACTCCATACAAAGCCTTTAAGAATAAAATTATTAAATAGATCGCATTTGTCAATGAGTACATGGTAGAAAATAAGGAAATAGTTAAGGACATACAGATGCTAGTTCATCTGGCTGCAGGCCAAGACACAACTCATTTAACGCAGGACCAACTGAAGCTTGGTAAGCTGGAACAACACCTAGAACATGATAGAGAGCCTGCAAAAATATAAAATAAAATGGATGATATAGCAAGAAAGAACCGGTAAAGAAATAAAAGAAGAAATTATCAACCATAAATCTGTTAATTAGGTTGAAAGTTTGAGTGCATAACCGATAGCATGCGAAGCCTGGGAAGGGGCAGAAGGGGATCCATGTGCATATAAAGAATCCGGAGAACATCATCATGAAGTCCTGTTCTCTTGGATGCTAATAGAACCCGCTCCATTATCTGATGACAAACATATATAAAAGGTCCAGATTTACAAGACGCAAACAATCCATTTACCATGAAAATTTGATTGAATGTACTCAATAACATATGAAAGTAGGATATCTTACAGGAAAGACAAAAGTGAAGGAATCCACAGGTAGAGGTCCAGATTTACAAGACACAGACAATCCATTTACTATTCTCTCAAAAAGACCCAATGACGGTCTTTCTTCAGCTACTTCATCCACAGTAGGAATGAGTTCCAACTGAATACAAACTTCATCAGTCACAATTAGGCGTAAAGCAGTAGCAATATCAAGGGCCCAATTGCATAGAGGATGCACTAAGCAATGGGCAAGCTTCACTGATGTATCATAGGCGACATCACCAACAATTGGTGATCGCAGTAAAGGATCAACAAACTTAACCTGAAAAAAATAAAAGATCAACAAACATGACCTGAAGAATGTAAAGACAAATTGGTGGAGAACAAATATGAAATTAACAGCAAAGGAAAACCAAGCATTCAATTTCACTGAAGGAGAATAAAATAGAAATCAAGTTCCTCTAAAAAATGTGTTAAAAGAGTATTGGCAATGCAAATTGAGATTGAGAGCAAATAAAAATTGAGTTGAATGAACAAAAATGAAAAAGGAAAGGCACTCAAGACAAGTATACGAAACTAATGTTAGATCTAAGAGAATTTTCAATAAGCTCACAATGAGGTACCAAAGCATGACATTTAATAGCATGAATCACTAGATTCACTAAGAAAAATCCAAGTTTTGCACAGTAGAAAACTATAAAAAGTATGATAAGTGGATAAACTGGCTATGATCCAACCTAAAACAATTTACAATATAGAGAATCAACTTAAATATATGGCCACAAAAAAGGTTAACTGGTGTTAGACAACACTGCTTACCAATCCCCTCACAAGGAGGCCCACTGAGAAAATGGACCTAAAGCATGAACAGGGAAAAAAGGCAATGAAAGAAGCAAATGACCTAAACTGTTGATTCCATATTCAGAACAGACCTAATAGGTGAAGATGTAAGAAATTTAAACTCAACCACTATGAAATAGTACCACTCAACATGACCATAGGTAAGGCTTCTTATCTCCTGTTCCAAAAGTTCCCCAATGAAAGTGGATCACATATTTTAAATTGCCAACTCATCACAAAGTTTGGCTTGGGGTCCACACTGAATCAGCTAGCTTTTATTGGAAAACCTAAGTATAAGAAACCTTACCTAAATTGAACCCTCATAATATGTGCCATCTGGCAGTTAAGATAGCAACCAGATGGTAACCATATCTCACCTCCATCAAGGAGGATACAGCTAGAATTTAAGATACCACCATGCAACATTCTCATCAATGGATGATACCTAGAAGGAAATTTAGGACAGAAAATGGAACATACCAGGGAAGGTAATTGACTATGTGCAAAAACAGGATTAGCAACAGCCATCTCCCCCATTGCATTCAGCATCAAAGATAGGTTCTTCTGTATTCCCCGAACCTTCTCACGTATAGATGCCTCTTCTCTAAGAAGCTGCTCTCGTGCCTCTTCTTTTGCAGTCTTTCCTTTATCTGTACGGATTAAATGACAAGGACAATTTTATGTATTTAATCAAGCAATAGAAATCGTGAAGCTATGAAATGAAAGCCAAGTTGACATGCCAGCTTTCTTTGTTGACTTCCCAGTATCCTTTCTCCCACCACCACCAGCTGCTCTACTAGATAACTCCCTCTTTCCATGATGGTTAGAATTGATATGGTCCTGGGAATAGAAGATAAAATAAGATAAATGACTAAAAAGGTATGTCAAAAGAGAGCAGCAAACCAAAGAGGACAAAGAGAAAAGTAGAGGTGAGACCTCAGTTGGTTTAGAATTCTTAGAAGTAATTGATTCTGCAACATAAACACCTTGCTCATTGGAAAGAATTCCTTCAGGCGTCCGGAAAATCTAAAACAACATATGAAAGATAGAATTAAGCCTTAACAAAAAAAAAAAAAAAGAATAAGAATAAACAATAACCTAAAACTACATGAACATAATAGGCAAAAAAAGGCTATCTTATGACATAGTATTCTTCCACCTAAATCATAAACCACAATTCTGTGAAAGCATATCAAGGGAATGACAATCAGGAAGTAAAAAGATGATCAACCAAGAAACTGGCATGAATGGAGTAGATAACTTCAGAAGCCACACCTGAATGTCATTCTCTGAAAGCATATCATGGGAATGACGATCTGGAAGGTTTGTATGATGCTGCAAAGTGGAGGGAGCTCATGTCAATGATTAGCACCAAGAAAAAATGAAACAACTGACAATGACCAAGTACAAGCAAAATACCTTCTCAAACTCTGAGTACGTATCTTCAGGTGCTATTGACATCAAAGTGCATAGAGAACATATTGCTGCCCGTTGTTCAAGTGGATTGGCACTCATCAACCCCATTGGTCCAATTAGACTCTAGAAAACACATCCCAAAAAGGTTAGCTACAGACTATAACAGAAACAAGCAAATGGACTACAGTAGTAATACGTTTAATGTTCCAACCATCAAACTGACATATTTCACAATAACATAGATTTTACCTCACAAATATTGCCTACATTAGTTGAGATAATCTCAATCACATCAAAGCCGAGTGTTCTCAAACATTTATGGAGCCTCTGAGGACAAGAAGAATGACAAAAAAAGCGTAACAAAAATTAATCACCGAGGCAGAATAATTTCATGAAACTAAAACAATAAAAGAAAAGAAAATCAATATACCCGCCACACAGCATCTCTTTTTGCAGTTCCAACTATGCATGGATGATGAGAGCAGAATATAATTCGTGTAGAAACACTTGGAGTTGTAGCTAGAGCTGTGGATGATATAACAGCTAAAGCTTTCACTAAGACCTCGACAGAAGGAACGTTGTGAAGTTGATTGTCTGGAGAATTATCTGCATCACTACAGATATAAAAATTTAAGTTTTGCTCATTAGATCAGATAAAATGCTAAACAAAAACTTGTAGCATATAAAAGAAGCCTCAGTAAATAAGAGGAAAAATATGTGAATGATAACTCACAATGCAAAGCCATAAAATAAAATGGATGGTGACCAAAGTAATTTCTCCATAATCAAAATGTTAAAATCACCGCAAGGTATTAAAAACACCAAAAGTTAAAAACTGTCATTTTGTACCTAATCTTCAATGTACTTATTTTCTCTCCAACAAGAGAGAGGAAGTCTGTGAACTCAAGCAGAAGAACTTCTGACAACTGTGGAGCAGCAGCAACTATCTTCTTTGTAGCATCATAAGTTTTTCTACGAACATCCCAGCTTGAATGGCACATTAAGAAGAGTAATAACTGCATCAATATTCAAAATCAATTTATCAAATACTGAATTCATCATTGGAACAGAGAAAATACCAAAGTCTTCCATTTTTCCGTAGGTAAAGGAAAAAAGTAAGAGATCAAGGCAAATTGATCTACCTGTAATAGTAATTTAGCTGGGAAAGTTTCCAACACTCTGCATAAGGAAGGCAACTCAATTAGGTATAATCATAAGCCAAAATAATATATATCTATACTAATAATATAACTCTTAGCTGAGTTGGTGCCATGACTTAACCGGAGCCTAACTCAATTAGGGAAATGTCAAAAAACTGAATTAAATAATAGATACATAAATACAAATAGGATATTTCAGCAATTTAATAATTTCCATTATTCTTTAAGTAACAAAAGAAATCTCCTTGAGGAAGTTACTCATCTGACTAAAAAACAACCAACTTGTCACAATTAGCCACTCATTTCTTTTTCTCAAAAATATTCATTTTACTTTTTTCTCTGTTTAATATTTTTTTTAAATATAACTAGAACTGACATGCACCTTATGAAGTGGAAATGAAAAAAAGATTATGTAAAAGAGATAATTATTTGTGATTTAAAAAACTATATCATTGATAGTCTGTTTACTTATTTTTTAATTTAAAAATAAATATATATTTCTTATTCTTTACCTTGGTTTTATTATCGTTTGTACATATTAAATTGATTACATTATATTTTCATCTATATATTTTACATTATTGTTGTTATGCTTTATTACTAGTCATTTTTTACATTATTTTATTATATTATTATATCACATGCTTGCGCTTGTGTCATGGTTTCTCGTATATATAAAAAGTAAAGAAAATTAGTGCATTATAAATGACTTAGACCTGCGAGAATGTTCCACCAACAGCACTTCAAGAAGATCTACACATGACATGCAATCTTCAATTGATAATTTTGTGACCTACGTAATGTAGATAGTACACGTCACAATAATCCAATTAAAAGAAACCTAAAAACAAATATTTAGCAACAGCTACCATTGAATTCGCAACAAGAGAGGGCTCATTCTGAGATATCAAGGACCAAATTTTCTCCTTTGCCAGAGTCTCCTCTGGGAAAAGACAAAGAACAAGGGAATCAACAAAGAGATAAAACCTTCAAATTAGCAAATTATTATGAATGGGAAGAAATGGAAGGCATTCCAATATGTCAATCATTAACAAGACAAACACCTGCTTTAATGTCAGCAGCTGCAATCTTCCCAACAATGTTTAATGCATATATGCCATCTAGACGCTGCACTGCTTTAGTGAAACCAGTTTTCACAAGTTGAACAAGAGGGCCCAGTAATGATGATATCTGAAAATTTGCATTTAAAGTGCTTTAAGGCAATGGAACAAGAATAATTACTAGAAAGTAATTAATTACTGAACATCCATGAGAATAAATAAATAAATAATAAAAGATTGTTAACCTGTAATAGGGCATCAGGGTTTTTGGAGATAGCTTGTAAACAACGAAGATGACCCCTTCGTAAAGCTTCCTTCTCCTTGAGGCCAGAGGCCAAAAACGACACTAAATCTGGTTGAAGTGCATTAGCAAAACGGGTTGCCCAAGATGCAATAGCCGATAATACTGCTAGTTTTACCTCTTCATTTCCTGCAAGAAAAGAGGACAGTTCAAAAAGACCATCTTTTTTCAACATATATCAATACATAAGTAGCACTCTTTTACATGTAAACAGAAGAGATAGAGAATCATCAAAACAAATTACCTTCATCTTTATAGTAAGTTAATAGAAAGCCACATACAGTACGAGCAAGGCTGTTGAGATATTTTCCTTCAGGAGCATTGGACAACTCCAGCAAGGCATTGATCATGCCAATTCTTTGATACGGAAATGCTAGCCTTCCTTCTGAGCCTGCTTGTGATGAAAACCCAAGAAAAAGTTCATGAAAAGATTAGTGAGTAAAGATCTTAAAGTTAAAGTTATCATGCATAGTCTTAGGAGATCTATAAATGCCTTAAGAGGGAAAGGTCAAACCTCCAAGAACAGCTTTAACTACATTGAACATCGATTCACAAGCATCTGGATTACTAGACTTTTGGCTTAAACAACGTACTATAGCCAATGCCACAACCCTTCTTCCATCTTCTGCATGTCGGGCCTGTGGTAATATTACAGAAAGAATTTCCTTCGCATATTTACTTAAATCAAGATCAACTGAACTTAATAGTATTCCAACTGAGTCCAACACAATCTCGGGGTTGCGTTTCAACATCTTCACCGATGATGGGATCACAACACTTTGGAGATCTTCATGTGACATACGTGCAAATAATGGACGAAAAGATTCACTAAGCCCTTTGGTTGGCTTTTCTCTTGCATTTAAAACAGCTTTAACATAGATGTCAAGAAATATGGGCTGTACAAAGCAAACAATCAAGTTATACTTCCATATAGCTCATCAAATATAAGTTAACATTAAACTGAAAAACCTTAAAGACTCCCAATAGTTGGGAATCCCAACACAAATAAAAAGGCTGAAATCAAAAAACTCCTACCTTGCTTTGTTCAAACTTAGATGGCACAGAAGAAGAAAATTCCAGTAACAAACATAGCAATTCAGGAGTATCTTTGTATGGAATCCGTGCATCCTTTATTTCTTCTATATAACTGTTGTAGACATCAGGTGACTGTAAAAGGAGACAGCAATAAAATCTAAGTTTGTTTATTGCAATAAACAGCTGGGCAATTTCCTCAAAACCAGAAAAGGTTAGGCGTAGAAACCTGAGAAAACAAATGAAAAAATGTTTTTCTGCATGCCCTTCGCTCACGGAAAGATCTTTGCATGACAATATGAAGCAAAGATGCTTGAGCTGCAGCTACTCTACACAATGCATTTTTCGAAACTGTGGCAAATTGACTTCTGCTTAAAAGGAGACACGACCACTTGAGTAGACTATAGCACCCTACATGGGATTGGAACTTTGATTGCTTCTCCATCGCCTGAACAAGTGCCGCTGCAAAACTTTTCATGAATGTAACCTCACCTAAAGTCCTCACAATCACATCATTAACAGCTTTTCTCGACCCTCCATCATCATATATTGGGAATGTTGTAAATATTATATCAACCAAAAGTGATGTGAACTCAGGGGACATATCTGTTCAAAAAGAGCAATAGTACCAAAAACTGATCAGAGGATGCATGTGCATAAAATGAGTTTATGCTATTCTGGTTTCTACCTAATACTTGCAGGATTGAGTGCACAAGTATTTAGTTATGGAGAGACAGATGGAGAGAGAAAATCAGAGAGGGCACTACCTCATTCACTCGTAAAAAGTTTATAGTTTTTTACACTAGCAATCAATTCAAATCAGCCAACTGAAGATTGTCTAGATACCAGCAAACCATAGAAATCTTGCATCATAGTGAAGAGCCTCTAATATTAACTCTAAATCCGGTTTACAGCAACCGACTACAAAGACCATGAACTCTCTCTTCAACTATTCTCAAGCTTTAATCATTGTACTTAAGCAACCTTCCTCTAGTATTTGTTCATGAAACAAAATTTCTCATAAATAACCTGAATGAGCCGAAATGCCATAACTCGCATTGGCTACAATTCAGAACCACAAACACAACCCAATTCACCTCATTGATGATCCACATTTTAAAGGTGCAAACATAAATAAACGCCTTCTTCATACAAAGACAAAAATAATTATTTAACATTTAGAGGAACTAATAAAATTTCCAATTCCATAAACTCAATCTTTTGACTTCTAAAACTTCAAGAAATGCATTTCATTTGAAACAATTACATAAACAAAATTTCACGACAAAAATGAAAATAGAGAAGAAGAAGAAGAAGAGAATCAGAGACCTGAATTGGCGATAATGGGAGGGAGTTCCTTACGGAAGATCCGAACCCGTTTTTTAGTTGAGGCAGTAGAAACAGACCCGGCGATCGAGATTAGAGATTCCATCGGAGAAGAAGAATCCGCCATTTCTTACCGGAATTGATCCGGATTCGGGTCGCCGATCCAAATTTTCGGGTTTTGGAGCTCCTTCAGTTTTTAAGATCGACGAAATGGAGAAGCTTTTATCTTTTTCCCTTTTCTTTTTTTTTTTTTTTTTTTTATTGAGTTTTTTGTTAGGGTTTTAGAGAAGTACAAAAGAAAGAGTGAAGGAGATATTAAATTGGGAAACAAAAATTGATCTAATTGGTGGAAATGAGACTGCTTTCCTGAGGTTCGGCTGCTGGACTTATGATTCTGGATCTTTATTTATGGGTTGAGCTACGGTATGCCTGGCCCATGCTTTATAACTTTATTGGGCTTAATTCAAGTACTTCAATCTATTTTTTAAACATAGGAACTTTAAACTTTTTTTAGAAACTTTTTTTTCATTATCGCCTTTTTCTCTTATTTTTGTTAAAAAACCCTTCGACCAATCAAAATTTGACATGTGGAATTTTAATAATATATTTTTTTAACCAAAAAATAAGAAAGTTTTAAGTACCTAATGGTCATGGAAAGGCCTATAATGGTCATGGAACTATAGTTTAAGTATCTAATTTAATAAAAAAAGTTTAAATACTTAACTTAAATAAGTGGCATAATTCGAGGTTCGCTCATCGATTAAACCTTTTAGTTTTTGCATATAATAATAAGGATTCCTAAACTTTTTGTATATTAACTTATCCTACTATTCACACCATTGGTTTAGTGGCAAACTTGTGTGGGTTTTAAATTAATTGGCAGAAGATTCAAGGTCCAATCATTGTGTTTGTAAGCCATTTCCCCTTCTCCCAAGAACTTATCATTGCGAAGAGTTTGGTTCCCAGAATTGAAGATTACCTTTGGTAATAGGATTATCAAAATTTTAGATTACATTATAAAATTTTGTTACTTAGTTGACGGAATATAATATTACTTACAAGAACGTTTTATTAAATTAATCTTATTATAAAATTTGCTTCATGTGTTTTTTAGTGAGTAAGAGAATAGAAGTTGGAATAATTTAAATTATTAGCTTATTAATAATTCTAATATCTTAAACTTATTTTAGTTTATTTTATAAGTTCATTTAGTAGATTATGTTTTTAATGAATTATATATTATTAGTGTTAAATTGGACTCATTTTTGAGCGATTTTTACCCAATGTAGATCCGATAAAGCATGGTGAGAGGATAGCTTGAGATAGGCAATTAAGAGATATTTTCTCTCTAGCAAAAGGTTTGTCCATTTCTAGCAAAAGCAGATGAGAAAACTTTCACTTTCAGTAAAAAATATTATCTCACTTGGAGCGACACACGTACCTAAACAATTTTCAAGAGTTGTAATTTTTAGGGTTTATTAAAAGGAAAAGGAGACCTAAACTCAAGAGAGGGACAAAGAAAAAGAGGAGAAGACGCCAAAGCTTTGACACATCAAGAATCAACGAATTTCATCAAGAAGACTAGGTTTCTCCATCGATTTTCTTCTTGTTTCCTTTTTCTATAACTAGTTGTTATTGTTATTTTAAGATGTTTTTTTTTTTAAATTTTACATGAACTAAATTCTTTTTTTAGGATTGCAACGGAGTCCATATTTAGTTAGTTTAATATTTTCTATTTTTATTCTTAATAGAGATTTGATTATTTATTCATTATTATTCTTGATTGATAATAGTCTGGTCAACTTGTGACACCCCGAATTTTGGGGTTAGAAGTTTTGAGTTTTATGGTTAGGGTCAGTGAGAAGGTTGTGCTATTGTGTTTAGTTGCGTGTTTGAGTGGTAGAATAAGCCTGCTGGTTTGGTGGTTTGTTGTGTGTTAATTTGTCTTTGGGTTCTGAGTTCAATTCCTTGTGTGTATTTTTTGGAGGAATATTTTTGTTCTGTTTTGTTTGTTTTGTTTTAATTTAATATATAATTATTTACTTTTTTATTTTTATTTTTATTTTTCTTTCTCTGGGACGTTCTTTTCTTCTTCCCTTTTATTTTATTTTATTTTTATTTAGTCTTTGCTTTTCTTTTATTTTTCTTTTCTTGCCCTTAGGAAATGGTTTTCGCTGCGCATATATCAAAGAATTTCGCTCCTCCATCGTCTGTAGGTTTCGTACTCTTTCTATTTTATTTGCGAATTTTAATTCGACTCTTTGAAGAGTCAACAATTGGTGTGTAAGTGTTCGCCAATCTGTTATTATGGATGTGGTACCGCTATTTTATGCTTAGAACATGCTAGTTTTGGTATAATCTTGAGTTATCGAGGGCAGGAAAGTGCTACGAGGGTGAAAGCACGATTTTTGGGGCTATTTTGGGGTGGTTTCGTGACCACACGAGTGGCCACACGGGCGTGTGTCGGTTCACACGGCCATGTGCTTTTAAGAATTAAGGTTTTTCGACAGGTTTTGGGGCCACATGGCCGTGTGGCCAATTTGGGGATTTTGTCGATTTTCACACGGCCGTGTCCCTTGGGTATACGGGCGTGTGTGATTGGGAATTAGGGATTTAGCGTTATGGTGCCACACGGTCGTGTGGCTAATTTGGGGATTTAAGGATCTCACACGGGCGTGTGTTTTGAACACACAACCGTGTCTGGTGGGCACACGGGCGTGTGAGACCCTCACACGGTCGTGTCTGCCCTGTACCCTAGTTTAGCACAACTGGATAGTGAGTTACACGGCCTGTTCCCACGGCCATGTCCCTGGTCCACACGGGCGTGTACCTCAATCACACGGTCGTGTGCCCCTCTTCACACAGGCGTTTGACCTCCCACACGGCCTAGGCGGTTCCACACGGCCAGAGCACACGAGCGTGTGACCCTAAGTCACTTATACTAGTTCTGTGTATGTTTTGATCTGAAATCGTGTTTGTATGTGTTTCGACTCTTGGCTAGGCTTAAGTGAAGTTGAATAAGACTTTGATGCGGGTTTCTGTTCATGTGTGATTTGTGACTGATGTGTGTGAGAAGTCTGATCTTGAACCCGGATAACTAGGTGTGTTGTGCATTCTGTTCAGTCTGACTGCCTGTTAATGTGTCACTGTTCTGTGAGATTGTGTGCATACATACATTTGCATAAAGTAAAGTTTTGGGTGGGATTGCGAAGAGAAGGGAGACTGGTTCTGATCTGATCTGGCAGTTTTACTGCAACTTATTCGTACAGCGATTTATCGCACTGTACCACATGTGCGTCAGCTTTGCTGCGTACTATTATCTGATCTGGCAGTTTTACTGCAACATGTCTGTACAGCGGATTACTGCATTGCACTATATAGCACATACGCTAGCTCTGCTGCATATTAATATCTGAGTGGCTTAGTCCACAAATATGGTGTGTAGGGTTGGATGGGCCTTCGAGGTCCTACGTGGTGTGTTTTGGTTGGATGAGCTTAAACAAATCTTATGTGGTGTGATCGGGGGACGGAGAGGTGTGTTGGCTGGATGGGTGGGTTTTATTTGACAGCATTTCATACGCGTTTACTTGTGAGTTCTGGGTGCTAGACTATCTGACTGTATTCTGACCGTCTATGTGTGATTTGATGTGCTTGAGTGTTATGTTCTATTGGGACGTTAGTTCCAAGTTTTCCTTCTGACTCTGTGAATATCCGCAAGTCTGATGCACTGTTGAATTAGATTCTGTTTTAAGTCTCGATTCGAACTCACACTGAGCTCAAGTAGCTCACCCCCTTAGTGTTTCCCTTTGCAGGTACGTTTCTGAAATTCTGACGTTGGACTCGGTGTGCGGAGGTTTCGGACGGTCTCGGTTGTAAATGATTTATTAGTTAACTTTTTAATTTTCGTTTTGATTTATTGTTTTGATAAGCAAGGATTTATAAAAACTGGGGTACAAGTTCTGTTTTTAATTTCCATCATTACATTTTGTCTGGTACATTTAGTAAACTTAACTATAACTTTTTCCATTTGAAGGCTAACGTTTAAATATTTTCGATTTGTTAAACTTTAAAATGTTGTAGTGGAATTTGAGACGATTTGTTTTGGGTAAAATTTTCCTACGATCACTTCGGTGATCAATGTAACATCCGGAATTCGGTCTAAACTTTTAGGCCGGGTTTGGGGTGTTACACAACTATTGGTCTAAGAAAATCTAAAGAAAGAAATTAGAATAGGACTTTTCATTTTAGGTTTAGAATGAATAACTTTTGGTCTAAATTAGTTCTTTAATTGCTTGGAAAAGAGTTAAGGAAATTTTAGTTTTTCAGGTTAGTAATCAACTCTACTACAGTAAATTGGGTGGAGATAGAACAGTTAGCTAATACATTGGATAAAATTGTAATCCTAAGTTTTTATTATTGATAGATTATTTCATTTTAACTTGCTTTGTTTATTTTTATTTGTTTGTTTTAGTTTGAAAACATTATATTATTAATTTAATTCAGTAGATATCAAAGTAGTATTTGATAATTAGCGTTATAGTTAATAATAGCCCTATGTAGGATCAATATTTTTGTATTACTTATCACGATACGTATTTTTATGTCTGTGATTTTTTAGTAACATTTAGAAATTAATTGTCCGTGCACATGTTTCATTACAATATATGAATTACATACAAATTAAAAAGTTTTAACTTTTGTAGAATTTAAAGAAAACTTAGTACCAACAATGTGAATTCAAGGATGTAGGAATCATGTATGTGACACTTATTTTGATATAACCATAAATATGAATAATTCGAGAATATGTAAGATGCAAAAACTATTTTAGCTTAAAAAAATAAAATGTTTCTATTAAAAATTTTAGTACACATAATCAATATTAAGAAATCGTATACAACTCAAAACTATAATTATACGGAGAACATAGATATTTTAAATTTTATCTCAATTATCAAAAAAAATTATTATGTTATCTAGTGAAAGAGAAATACAAGTTTTTTGTTAACAAAACATAATATTTTTATTGATTTAAAGGGTAAAATTGTGGAAAATTATTAAAATGAACTATACAATTTGCGATAAAATGAAAATTACCCCTAAAATCTAATGTAACATCCCAGAACATGGCATAGGAGTTTGGGGCCTAGCGAGCTAGGGTCGCTAGTGGGCTTGGTGAGCTGCGATCATTGGTTTGGGTCTAAAGTGAAAGTAGGGTCTCGACTGTAAAAAAAAAAAATTAAGAGTAGACAATTGTACCAAAGTTAGGAGGTCAACTTATTTTCCTCTTCATAAAACCACCCATGCACGTAACTCTTTCCTGCGTCTACTAAGGCATCCGAAGAACATCAAAACACCTAGTGCCTATAAATTAAGCTTTTTCCATTAAAATTTTCATATTCTTTTGAACGAAAAAACTCTTTCAAAATTTTTCATCGACTACTTCTTTCTCTTGTTGTTAAGTTTTTACGAAATCAAGAATCCAGAACTTAGCTCTTAGAACTTAAGACAGCTAGATCACATGGTGCATAGCAGAGAAGCGAGTAATCCGCACCAGGCATAAACACTGAATAGGCGGTACAAAAGAACACTAGACTTAAAGGTAATGTGTGATGCAAGTCTCAAGGCCCAATTTCAGACCCATAAATGTGATGGGCTCACACTACCTCAAGGCCCAATAACAATGTCAAAGGCTAAACAAATCAATTCAGGGTTCAATCAAAAACAAGATTCGAGGACGAATCTTTTTGAGGAAAAGGGGAATGATACATGCACAGATGGGGTGAAATTTATTAAATTCTATTCATCGAAGCTAGCAATTTTCAAGCTTGAGAAATTAGCAGACTTGCGAAAAAAATTTTGATGGGATCCTGGCATTTCTAGGTTGAGATGTCTTCAAGGCGTTTATAGTTCTATCTCTCAGCTTCAAAATGAACTTTTAGTCACTCAATTTTGAGTTTGGGAGCTCAAGTTATGATTGTTTTAGTGAAGACTACGCAAGCAGAATTTCTGAATGGGATTATGACGGGAATTACGAGTTTCATGCTTTTAATTTGAGTTTAAATCATATTGGGTTCGGGTTTTGGGCTTAATTTTTATTATATATGAATCCAATATTGTATTTATCAGCTCTTATTATTTTATTATTTTATTATTTCGAAATTTTAATAATTATTAAGAAGTTTAAGTTATTTAGGAGTTTTATGTCAACAAGAAAGTTTAGTTTAAAACTACTTCTTGTTTAGATTAATTAGAGTTCTAGTATACTTAAGAGTTTTATTTAGATTTATTTAGCTAACCTATATATAAGCCTTTGCATTGTATGTAACACCCCTAACCCGTATCCGTCGCCGGATTAAGGTTACGAGGCATTACCTAACATAACACAATTCAGCACACTCATTTATTACAATTCACGCATAAAAACATATCGACTTCTTACAAAAGATTTTCAAACTCAAATAAAAACTATACACCCATTCATATATGTCAAATTTGCGCATATTTAAAACATATATCCAATTAAGAACCAATCATGCTTTATTACTTATAATATTCAAATCATACAAGCATCTCATTCATGATATTCGAATACCTATTTCATAATCAAACATATTTCATTTCATATACCAATCATAAATCGAGACAACCATTCTTATTAATCTATCCCATTATCTACTAACCAAATATACCATAATTTATTTCATAATATGACCGAATCAAATTTTATCATTTACAACATTTCCAAATCATTCCACAAAGTAATTATACATAAATATATATATATATTTAGGTCATTAATAAGCCACATCAAATAGTCAAATTCACAAGGCATAGCATAGTCATCTCATAACTTAACTTATAGGTACATATACATTAAAGCAAAAGTACATTCATCAACTAAAATATACCACATATCATACTTCCAAAATGAGCTACTTACAAGGCCGATTATACATCATACATATCATTACTCAATGCCAAATTCATGTAGCCAAACATCACATATATAAATACCGTAAAATATACTTCCAAATAAGCTTATAACATGACCGGATATACACAACCATTAGTACCATGATCAAACATAACCAAACTCAAGCCTAGAAATCAAGCCATTTTCGCATGGCATTTATATACATCACATTCATAGTGAACTTAAAAGAGTGACATAGCCTATACATGCCATAGTTTCAAAAGAAATTCAGCTTACAAAATACCAAAATTAGTTGATAGTGTGATAGACTTGACGATGATCCCCGAGCTCGAATCTTGACTCCAAAATCTAATGAACAATACAACAACCACATAAAGTAAGCTATCATAGCTTAGTAAGTTATAAGCAATTACATAACAATGTATTAAAACATTATATTAGACAACTTTCACATTTCATAACCCTTAAGTCGAATGTCCCAACGTTCAATAATAGCATTCACCTAGATCTATAATCCATCCCTCATCTCAAAACAAATACAAATACATTTGTACAAGTATATACATATTAACTACTAAATTTTCTTTCTTACCTTTCAATCCATATAAATCACATATAAATACGTATAATATACAATTTTCATTTCAACATCTATAACTTACTTATTATTCAAAAGATGATTTATCATCGCATACCTATTCATTTTATCCTGTTAAACACCTTCGTTAACTAATTAAATTAAAAGATCGGTAAACCTGCACACTCAATGCAAAAACCTTATCACGTATCACATGCTTAGAGTCGTCATACTAATACCTTGCACACTTAGTGCCAAATTCTTGTAACGTATCGCACACTTAGTGCCGTTACATTTAACTTCTCGCACACTTAGTGCTAAACAACCGGTTTCGCACACTTAGTGCTCGGTATTTAATTTCGCACACTTAGTGCTCATTGACCGATTTCGCACACTTAGTGTTCGGTATACAATTTCGCACATTTTAGCTTTTCCCGAACTTAATCCTCATTTATATATACATAAAACTTAAACCTCAATTGCATATATACAAAATCGCTTATTTCATTTCTATAATCAACATTAGAGGTGTACATGGGCCGGGCTGGGCCGGGTTTGGGTCGGGCCCAACTAAAAATTTAGGCCCGTTCATTGGGCTCGGGCCGGGCCGGGCCCAAAAAATGGGCCTAAAATTTTGCCCAAGCCCGGCCCATATAAAAATGCTAAAACCGGACCCTGCCCTACTACCATATTAATTTTTATATTATTTTATATAATTTTTAAATATATATAATACATCAAAAATACTAAAAAAATCAAAATAAATATTTTTCAACAAATTGAAAATAAATTTTAAAAAATATGTAGACTTAAATAACACTAAAATAGATGTAACTTAACAAGCAAATGCCTCTAAAATAATAACAAAATTAACAAATGTCTTTAAAATAATAATAAAATTAACAATAAAATAAGTTTTATATAATATCTAAACAATAACAACAAAATAATAGAAACATAATAGTAAAATGGTAGCAAAATAAGGAGAAAAATAATAAGAAAATAATATTAAAAATGGTTTTTTTGTCCTTTAGTGAATTTGGGCCGGGCCAGGCCGGGCCCGGGCCAAAAATGCCTTACCCGAGCCCGGCCCATTTTTTAAACGGGCTTTATTTTTTTGTCCAAGCCCATTTTTCGGGCCTATATTTGTAACACCCCAAACCCGGCCCAAACGCTACAACTGGATCTGGTATGTCACTTAAGATATTTTACATAACATGTCGCATTTTGGAAAACAATTACTAGGTTTACACCTTTATTTCAAAAGCTTAATAATTCATTAAAGTATAAAATATTAAGTAACCAATTATCTTGGTAGATTTTATATAAAAACCGAAATTTCATGCAGGTCTGAACTTAATTGAAAACGTAAAACTTAAAACCAAGTAATAAAAGCCCAACAAAATCCCAAAACATAAATGGTAGTCTAGTGGCCCATGGCCTTATTACAAAGAAATTTGAACCCATTAATTAAATGAAAATCAAATATTAGACTAAGTCTTTTTCTTTGAATTCTCAAAGCTCTGTCGCATGGCCACCTTGCTCTCCTCTCGGCCCGGTCCGATGCCCTAAGTGTCACTGAGATGGTTAAAATTAAAGGGTGAGTCGCGAGACTCGGTGTGCAACCCTCATGCACCATTAGATTTGGGCTTTAGCCCCATAAAACAGAGAATAATCAAAATATAAATAACAAAAATAATATGCAAAGCCCAACCCATATCTTAGGTGTCCATCCGCTACACACCCCGTACCGACCATTCACACCATTGGGGATTTCTACAATCAACCCACACCGCTTCTGCGCCTTGATGGCGATCGTCTTGCTCATCATCGGATCATGGCGTAGCCACTATAATGAATCACGGCGGCGCTACAAGCGAATCACGGTAAGGAACCGCTACAGCGATCACGGTAAAAACCGCTACAACATATAACTTCCTCCTTTCATCAAACCCAACCCATGCAATCACATAAAATCGGTATACTTATAACATTTAATCGGATCATTTACTAACACGGTGATTTGCTTTACCCTCTTTGGGTTCCCATCAATATCTTGGGGTTTCGGCATTTAACAAAATATGTAATACTTATTTTCATATATTAATCAAACAGATCTAGATGGTGTGGAGAATTACACACGATATTGCGAAATCCAATATTATTAGTCGATGTCCTTGCTATACGGATCTATTATCCTCAATCTATAGCCTTGCTTAAAAGCGGAACAATTACGAAAATAAGCCTCTCTATATTCGGCCATGGTTAGTATTCTACCCGATTTTATATATATAAATAAACAAATCCTCTTACCTTGAAATCCTGAAATTGGAGACTTATGATTTTCGGCTTTTAGATCTAGTCGACTAAGCTTCCTTCAAATCCCGAATTGCCGCCCACCATAAAACCATTAAACTATTAGCTTTTGGCTTTTGCCTTTCAAAAACCGGGAATAGATCATGTGAACTAATCAAAAATCAACACTTACCTTAGCATAGGAGATTCGGCTAGCACTAGAGAGAGGATTCGGCAATGCCCATGGAAGATTTAAATGCCTAGGAGTATAGAACTAATTCTCAAATAGGATGAATAGAAGAAAAGACTATGGATGCTTGGCTTCCTAGAGAAATCGGCACAAGAAGGAAAAAGTGGAGAAGAGTTTTGGCTTTTAAAGAAATTGGAGAAAAGAAATTGGAGAGGGAGAGGCTAGGGAATTTCGGCACAATAGGAGAGAAATTTAGGGTTTTCGATGTCGAATCAAGGAGCTAGCCCCTATTTATAGATATTTTGGCACCTCTCGCTAAAAACCAGCAAACGCCTTTAAAATTCAAGCTAAAAGCGAGGAGAAATTCGGCACCCTCCTTGCCATGCAAGATGGCCAAATTTTACACTCCTCTAGGTGGTGGATTTTCGGCCAACACTTCCCTTGAAGATAAGCTCCTAACTTTTCTCCTTTTATCTATGATATTATCACTTAAAAATTCACATAAAATCTCTATTTTATAGCCTTGTAGCCGTCCACCTCTACTAATCCCTAATGCCGATTTAACTCACTTAAATTAAAAGATTTGGGCCTCATTAAACTTAATACTTGGGCCCCTAATTCCTTGTGTGTGGCGTCACCCTCTCTTCATTTAAAGTGCCGAATTTGGCCTAAAACATGGGCTCCTTGCGACCCAAAACTTGTTCCTTTTAATCATAATGATGCCACTTTAATCGGGCCTTTTTGCCTAATTCTAAGCCCAAATTTAGACCCCTATCAATTAAATTAACATAGTAAACCTATCCCTACACTAAATGTATAGGCCCATAAATTTAGGATGTTACAATATTTTTGCCCAAACCCTCCCACATTTCGGGCGGGCCTTCGGGCCGGGCCGGGCCGCCCGGCCCATGTACACCTCTAATCAACATCACATTCAATTATATCATTGCTGTACATATGCATCACATTCGGTTATATTCATTCCTTAATTCAATGTCACATTCGGTTATATCATTGACATATATATACACATCACATTCGGATGTCATCATCTCTCAATTCAATACCATATTTGACTATATCATTGATATATATATATACATATACACATCACATTCGGGTGAACCAAAGACATATATACCCACCTCTCATTCGGTTATACTTTATACATATATAGATAATACATTCGGCTATATAAAAAAAATCAGTATACATACTTCCATTAAATATTAGGTACATCAATATAGATAAATTCCATACAACATGATTGCTTAAAAACTTACTTCGAGTATCGACGGACTATGTTTCCCGACTATTTGATCAACTTCGGTTTTCCCCGATCCAATCCTGATCCTTTTTGTTCTTGATCTAAATAATTTCAAATTAAGCTCATTCAACATATTTTCATTCAATTTAGTCTAAAAAAAACACATAAATGGGAAAATTACCATTTTGCCCCTATTATTTCACACTTTTTACAATTTAGTCCCTATTGCACAAAACACAAAATACACAAAATTTGCACACACTATGCTTAGGCCGAATACTAACCATGCTCATACAAGTCCATACATTTCATTTATTTCACATTTTAGTCCCTCAAAAATTTATTTTTGTAATTTAGTCCAAATTACTCAAATTCATCAAAAACTCAAAGACAAAACATGTTAATCCTTCACATATCTTTGATATTTCATCATCAAACAACAAAAATCACAAGCTATCATCAATGGCCTAACTCAAAATATTCATCAAAATCAAAATCTGAAGCATGGGCTTTGTACGTTTCATAGCAACGATCTCAAAAACGTAAAAATTATTAAAAACCGAACAAAACACATACCTAAATCAAAGCTTCCAAATGCCGAAAGTAGCTTAGATTTTTCCTTTCACTTTTCTTTAGTATTCGATCAAGAAAGATGAACCAAATGCATGTTTTTTTTTGTTTTTTTTTATTATAACATTATAATATTATTTTTTTATTATTAACTTAACTAATATAATAAACATATAAAAGCATAATGTATGCATGTTGTCGTCCACTACACTTGCAAAAAGGGTAATTTACAACATAAGGCCTCATCTTTATAAAGACACATCAATTTGATCACTCAATCAAATAAAAGGCTACTTTTACCACTTATGCGATTTAGTCCTTTTTCTTAAATTAAACACACAAACGGACAAATTAACTCACGAAACTTTAACACATGCTCAATCATATATCATAAGTACTGAATATAATATTAAAATATTTTACTGACTCGGATTTGTGGTCCCGAAACCACTGTTCCGATTAGGGTCAAAAATCGGGCTGTTACATTGTACACAAATCATTCAATTCATTATTATTCAACTTCTTTTTTGAGTTTTCTTTTTTTTTTTTTAAAGAATTTCTCTTGAGTTTCTTTTAGAAGAGTTTTAACATTCTTTTCAGATTGTGGAGATCATCTTCAAACTTTTTCTTGCCAAGTTTTCTTTCTTTGAGGGGAATTTAGAGCCGCTTGAAGGCAGTTGTGGATTCTTCATGTTTCCAAGGCTTCTTAGGACTTCTACATATCACGTTCTATCTTTCCATCCATCTTCTTTATTTTCTTCCTTATTGTTATAATCATAGATTTATTATTCTATTCTAATTATCTTAGTTATTTATTTTAATTATTTTATCTAACTTAGATTCGATTGCATTTCAGGTTGTGTCAAAAATCCAAGCTTCTTTCCGAACGTCTAGAGCCCTAAGTCAAATCCGCAACTTTGACAAACTTTACGATCCGCTTCTGCATTCATCCATCTCATTCGTTATCATTTGGTATCAGGTTTGGGCGTTTTAGGTGTTCTTTTTATTTTTATAAATTGATTTCTAGCAAACAACCTCAAAACAAGTTTTTTACCCCCACAGTTTTCGAAAAAAATATTTTTCACTGGGTAAACATTTTTCAAACGATCTAAAATTTTACATACTATTTCTTGGCACTATTTTAGAGTATAAAAAATTATTTCCCACAAAAAAAATATAATAGCTCGTTTTTCAGTGGTGTCAGAAACAGTGGTTTCGGGACCACAAATCTGACGAGAAGTTCGTATAATTAGTATTTAAATTATACGAGTCAATAATAACTTTTATATTGAATTTTGATTTGATGAACTGAACTAATTGAATTAAAAGTTATATTGAATTTTCTTAAATTAAAGTCATAAATATTTTTATTAAATATTTACAGAGTCGTATTATATGTGAATTGAAGTTTGGTCGGGTAATTTTGTAACAGCCTGATTTTTAGTAGTGTCAGAAATAGTGGTTCGAGACCACCAAATTCGAAGAATAAGCTCGTAAATTTTATTATTTAGTATTTACGAGTCAAATGTGATTTTAGGAAGATTTTTAAATTAGTAATTTGTGTTTTATAAGGATTTATTAGGTTAAGTGGTTTAGAAAACGAGGTATCGAGACCTCAATTCTATAAACCGAGCCATAAAATTTTTTATAAATATTTATGGAGTGTCATTAAGGTAGTATTAAAATTTCGTTAGAAAATTTTAACGTTTTGATAGTTAATTAATTAAAAAGGACTAAATTGAAAAAGGTGCAAAACTTGCTAATTAAGAAAATAGTGATTAAATGGTTTAAATGGAAAATAAGGGAGGACTTAAAGAACAATTAAGCCCTAATGAAATGGCTGGGGTGGCATAAGTGTAGAAGAGATAATGAAATAATGTAAACTAAGGGCAAAATTATAAATTTTGTAAAATTAAACAAATAAAATATCAATTAAAAGATTTTGTAGACATTTCTTCATCAATCTTCAGCCAAAAATAGCCATAGAAGAGCTCCTTAAGCTGTTTTTTCATAATTTAGCTTCATGTAAGTTTATTTCTTGCCTTTTTCTTGTAATTTTTGTGTTTTTAAGACTTTTACAATTAGGTCCAACTAACTATTTCATTAGTTTTTGATTTTATTTGTAATTTTGAAAGTTACCATTGATGAATACTGAATGTTTTTGATGAATTAACATGTATATAGAGCTTTAATTTTGTTGTATGATGATTTTATAAAGTGAATTTGATAGATATTGACTCTAGGACTAAATTGTGAATAATTAAAGAATTAAGGTTTTCTATTAAATTTTTAAGTATCAAGGGCTGTAAGATAGCCTAGAATACTTAGATAAATTGTCAATTGAGAAAAGTTTGCTCAATTGATAGACTAATTAGTAAGGGACTAAATTGCAAAAATTGTAAAAGTTAGGGTAATTAAGTAATTTTGAAAATTAAGGGGTATTAATTGTGAAGTGAATTGAAACTGAAATATATGCTAATGAATTGATAATTTTATATTTTAGATCAAGAGCCAGTAGATAATCGTGAAAAAGGGAAATTAGCATAATAGTCCCTAAACTACTACAAATCTTATAATTTAACCCATGTAAGTTCGTATGGTTAAACTTTAATGTTTATATATTAAATTGATGAATGATACTAAGTATGTATTCATATCTATTGTTGAAAGAAAAATATTGTGGAAATTATGAAATTGAATTGAGTGTTCAAAACAAATGGAACGCGGGATTGAGTACAATCGTTCTGTGGCGAAAGATAGCAAAGGAAGAATTGACGAAAAAATTACCCAAGTAAATCGAGGTTCAACATTTGTTGCGAACTTTCGTGTTTATTTTCCGTTTAGCTCTCACGAGCTTCTGTTTAACTCATATGAGTTTCAGTTCAACCCTAATGGGTTTCCGTTCAGCACTATTAAGCTTCTGTTTAACCCTTATGGGTTTCCGTTCAGCTCTTATGAGCTTCTGTTCAACCCTTATGGGTTTCTGTTTAGCACTTATGTGCTTCTGCTCAGCCTTTGGGCTTCTGAAAATGATGTACTCATACCCGTAAGCCATTCTCCGATTCGGTAAGATTTGGTAAATGATTTATGTGTTTAAAATTGAAAGATTTATCGTTTAATATTGATATTTATTTGAAAGAAGTGTGATCATCAATTTATGTTGTGATTTACAGGGAGAGTTCATGAATAATTTACTATTTAATTTATTATATTAATTTCGGTAAGATTTATGTTTAACCTGTCGAACTTACTAAGCTTTATTAAGCTTACTTGTATTGTTTAATGTTCTTGTAGATTAACGTGAGGTTGGGAGATCGGATCAACATATCAAGCCACACTATCCAACTTAATTCGGTAGCTTTTGCAACGTATACTCTGGTTTATATGGCATGTATAAGGTTGATTTGGAAATGAAATAATTTGAGATGTGGTTGTGAGTGATATATGCTTGTATGTATGTAATTAGTAGTAGATTTTGATAAATCAATGAGATGGATTAAATAAGTAAGTTTAAGTATTTGAGTATTTGTGATGTTATGTCATGCTTAAAACATGATTTTAGCTTGTGTTGATTGCTTGTTTGGGATGTATTGATGTATTAAAATGTTATGTATAAGTTGACATCAAAATGGGTGAGAAAAGTGGTCTTGAAATGACCTATTTTTGTCCACACGGGCAGAGACACAGGCGTGTGTCTCAGCCGTGTGCGACATACAGCCTAACACATGGGCGTGTGTTCCAGCCATGTGTCCCCTGCATCTTTAAAATTGAGAAATAGAATGCCCAGGTTTTTGCACACGGCCTAGCACACGGGCGTGTGGCTTGGCCGCATGACCCAAGTTAGAGAGTTACACGGGCATGGGCACAGGCTGGGACACAGTCGTGTGCCTCACATCAAACGCCCACACGGCCTAGGACACGGGTGTGTCTCTTGGCCGTGTGAGCCACAAGGCCTGGCCACATGGGCGTGTGCCCCTTACACCTAAGGAAAATTTTGAAATTATGGGAATAATTCTCTAAGTTTCTGGTTTAGTCCCGATTAACTTTTAATACATATTTTGAGCCTTGAGGACTCATGCAAGGGACAATATAAGTGTTTTATGATTGGTTCCTTATAGGTATATTAAATGTTATGAAATGTTTGTATTTAATTCGTAAAGTCTGGTAATGCTCTGTAACCCTATTCCAGCGACGGATAAAGGTTAGGGGTGTTACAAATTTTGATGATTTACTGTTAAACTAAGGCAAAAGGATTAATTTGTAAAAGAGGTAAAAGTTACCCATTGTAGATTTAAAAATATCAAAGGGATTAATTTGGCAATTAGACCATTGCCAAAAGTCCAACGGTGGTGAATGACAATCATTCCACTAACCTTTGGGATATTTATTCATTAAGTCTTAATTAGTTTAAGGTTAAATTGTAATGAAGTTATTTAATATAATTGAAGGACCAACTGTGTAGTTGGACCTTCTTAAATGGCCTAATAATAGGAATGATATGGAATTAACTAGATTGTGGTAAATTGCATTTAGATCCTAAATAATTAAAAAAGGCTAAATCGTAGAGGTTGAAAAAGATAGTTTTATTAGTTAAAAAGGGAAATTAAAGGACTAGATGTAACAACCCCATTTTCAGTGAAATCGGAACAGTAGTTTTGGGACCACAAATCCTAATCAGAAAGAAAATTTATTTTAATATTATTGCATGGTCTGCATTATGATAGGAAAGACATATGGAAATTTCGTTATAAAAATTTTACCGATTTCATGTTTAATTATAGAAAGGACCAAATTGCATAATATGCAAAAGTTGAGTTCTACTAGCTATAGGTAGTAAATAGCTATGGAATTCAAAACTTGAGGTCCTTATATGGTAATTATACCATTAAATGTAGTTAGTGATAAGCATGCTTAGTCATCCATGGAAAATTAATTAAAGAAAAGGACTAAATTGGAAATTGAAATAATTAAAGATGATAAAAATCTAATACCATCTTGTTTCATCATCTTCCCAAATTTACTTTTATGAAAACCCTAGCTAAGAGAAAAGACATCAAGAAAGCTTAATTAGGTAAGCAATCTTGTCCCGTTTTTAGTAATTTTTACATTTCCGAGATCGAAATAACTTAATCTATCTATTTTGGAGGTCAATTTGCTAAGTTATCAAAGTTTTAAAATTTTACCATGGATGAGTATGCTGAAATTTTGAAATTTACGGTAGAAAATGAAAGGTTGTTGATAGATAAACAACTTCTGTAAAGAGAATTTTGATGAAATTGTGATTTAGGGACTAAATTGTAAAGATGTAAAATTCACGGAAAAAATTTGAATTTTATGAATTACATGGGCTGTAAATGTTATATAGAAAATTCGGCTAGGCTTGGAATAAGGATTAAATTGCATGAATTTCATTTTCCGAGCCTAGGGACAAAATTGAAATTAATTAAAAGTATAGGGGCAAAATGATACTTTTGCCTAAGATGTAAGTCGGATTGAATTGAATATGAAATGTGTTAAATTGATGTTAAATTCATTTATATAGATCTGGAAAGATCAAATAAAGAGTTAGATCGATGAAAAGAAAACGTATCGGATCAGTAGATTTTCGTATACGAGCAAGTGACAAGGTAAGTTCATGTAACTAAATTATGTATATTAATATGTTTAATTGAATGTTTTATATGTATAAAATTGATCACATGTCCGGTAATGCCCGATAAGTAATAAGTCCTGTTTGAATAGATGAAACTCGATGGATACAGGATTTTCCCGTATTGGTTGTGGTCCTGCATATGTTGCGGACACGCCATAGCTCGAAAGAGCATCCTATTATAAACCCTCTCGAGCTTCCCGTTACATGGTTCCTGCGAGCATCCCGATTGGTATTGATCCTGCATGTGTTGCGGACATACCACAACTCTTTATGAGCGTCTCGATATAGGCCCGCTTGAACTTCCTGATATATGGCTATCTGGAGCTTCCTGATAATAACTCTTCAGAGTTACCTGTTAAGCTCACATGAGCTTTCTGTTTCAAACTCTTATGAGTTTCCTGTTATAGCCCGGATAAGCTTCCTGTTACTTGGCTCACATGAGCTTCCTGTTATATGGCTCGAGAGAGTGCATTCTGATTATGTGCTCTAATGAGTACCCCTGAATATGAATTGACGGATTACAGTTTTGTACACTTTAAGTGTACTTTATGTGTGTCCATCAATATTTCAAATAAATTCAACGGGCAAAGTTCTGACATGGCTAAAATGAACTTGAAATGATTTGTCATGGAAATGTACATGTTATATGGAAATATGAAAAGAAAAGTATATGTATATGAAAGTTATTACATGATGAGCTCATTCATGTTTCTTGACAATTGTGTGAATTACAATGACTAACATGCTTTGATGAAGTTGGGTGATTAGGTTATTAGCCAAATTTCTTGGATGCATTTTGTATGTTTACTTTAATGAAAATGAATGGCAAGTTAAATTTTCAGTTATACGAACTTACTAAGCATTAAATGCTTACTCTGTTTTCTTTTCCTTTGTTTTATAGCACTCAGAAGCTCGTAAAGATTGGAAGCTGGTCGGAGTATCATCACACTATCCCTCGACTCATTTTGGTATAACTAGAAAACTAATTTTGGTCATAATGGCATGTATAGGCTAATTAACCAATGTTGGCATGATAATGTTTTGGTTGTAACTAGCTATTGGAATGACTAGTGTTAAGTATATTTTGATGTAGTTATATAAGGCCTTATCATGCTTGATGTGTGTATTGAAATGGTTGAATGATAGAAGTTACATAAATATATTAGTGGTTGCATGAATGGGTAAAATATACTTATATGTTTATATGGCCATTTAGGTAAGATTAAATATTTGGATAAATGGGATGTTATGACATGTATTGAACTTGAAATTGGCTTGAATTGAAGGTCTTATTGTGACTTGCAATGGTACAAAAATTGGTTGGATAGGTTGATGCCAGGTTGGGTGAGAAATAAGGCTTGAAAATGGCCTTATTTTGTCTACACGGGCAGAGATACAGGCGTGTGTCTCAACCGTGTGTGACACACGGCCATGCACACGGGCGTGTGGTTTGGCTGTGTGTTCCCTGTATCTCAAAATTTAAGAAACAAAATGCTTCAAATTGTTCACATGGGCAGAGACACGGGCGTGTGTCTCAGCCGTGTGTGTCACACGGCCTAGCACATGAGCGTGTGACTTGGCCGTGTGACCCCTGCACTTAATTATTGAAAATTAAATTGTTCACATGGCCTAACACGCGGGCGTGTGGTTGACCGTGTGACCCACACACGGCCTAGCACATGAGCGTGTGACTTGGCTGTGTGACCCCTGCACTTAATTATTGAAAATTAAATTGTTCACACGACCTAACACACGGGCGTATGGTTGGCCGTGTGACCCAAGTCAGAGAGTTACACGGGTATAGACACGGGCTGGGACACTGCCGTGTGCCTCACATTGAATGCCCACACGGCCTAGGACACGGGCGTGTCACTTGGCTGTGTGAGCCACATGGCCTGGCCACACGGGTGTGTGTTCCCTGCAACTAAGAAAAAATTTGAAATTTCGTGAAAAATTCTCTGAGTTCCCGGTTTAGTCCTGACTTGTTTCAAATGCATAAATTGGATCTCGAGGGTTCATTTAAGGGACAGTATGATTGAATATGACTGATTTTAGATATGAATAGTAAATAACATGAATTGTATTTGTTCTGTAAACTCTGGTAATGCTCCGTAATCCTATTTCGGCGACGGATATGGGTTAAGGGTGTTACACTAGAATGGTAGTTAAGCCATTAATGGCTATAGTGGACGGTTTATGTGATTAATTACATGAATTTTTAATTAAAATCAAATGACATAATGGCAATTTTGTAAATAAGCTAAGAATTTTCAAATTAAAAGTTAAAAAGAAACATTTTCTTCTTGTTTCTTCTTAAAAAAAACTGGATAGCCATTTTTGAAGGGATGAAAACTTTGGTAAGCTAGGGTTTGCCAAATAGGTAAGTAAACCTCGTCTGTTTTTAGTAATTTTTATGTTTTTGAGCTCGTATTAGCTTAATCTAGCTAATTCGATAACTAATTTGTAAAATTTTCAAATGTTTTGGATTATGTCATTGATGAGTTTGAGTTATTCACGAAGTTTTATGAAATATTATTGAGTTTTGTTTTTAGTTAGGACTATTTTGTAAAGTAGTTTTTGACGATTTTTATGTTTAAGGACTAAATTGTTAAAGTGGTAAAATTACTTGTACTTGGTGTGTAATAATTGCAAATAGGGGCTATATGGAGACCTTTGAATAAACGGTCAAAGTGGTTTTTAAATAAAAATGGTTAAGTTGCATGTTTTGGGCTTATGGACTAAATTGTATAAAAGTAAAATATTGGGGGCAATTTTGTAAAAATGTCAAAAAGAACTTAATTGCATAAAATGAATTAAATTTTCTGTTAGAATTAGTTAATTTAATGGAATTATTATTTTAGATCAAGAACGAGTAAAAAATCGAGGAAATGAAAAAATTACCAAATATCCCCTGTACTTTGTCGTTGCTGCAATTTAGTCTGGTAAGTTCGTACTGTTTAAATTTAATAAATTTTTAAATGTATTATATGCCTTAATTGTATAATGTTTGAATTATATTGATGTGTGTAATTGAAAATGAAAATAATGAATTGACACAACGTCGATCATTGATAGAGCTATTTTGGACCGTTACTGCAAATCAGTCATGTAAGTTCGTTCGATTTGTAATTTAATATCTATATGAATTGTATGATGATATAATATGAAATAGTGGATATTAATTGTTCTATTGATGATGTAAAGTTGTTTAGGAAAATGTTATTAAATTTCGATACTTGAGCCGGATGAACGCGAGATAAAGTACAACTGAATGACAGCGTGGTATGTGGGGATCGGAGTGGAGATTGGTGTGGTGTGCTTTATATATTTTTCCCAAGTATACTGAGGTTCAGCATTTGTTGTGAACCCTCGTGTTATATTATCCTGTTCTGGCGTGTTATGGGGTTGGATGTATAGCCTACGAGCTAGGGACTTAGTTCCGAGGCGTGTTATCGGTTGGATTAGCTCTCAAGAGTATTTGGCGTGTTTCAGTTGGATTACTTGTGTACTCGTATTTGTAAGTTGCTCATCAGGTAATAAATTATTATTATAACTTGTTAATGACTTTGAATGGCATGACATGTACTTGACATCTTGAATTGGCTCCGTTGTGGATATGTATGTTTTCCCGGAGATTATTACTTAAGCTTTGAATTGAAATATGCTATTAACCGGTTTGCAATTGTGGATGACAGGAAACATGTGTTGTTGAATTATTTTTTATTTGATTTTTATATTTACTTCGGTAAGATTTATTGTTTCTGGCCGTCGAACTTACTAAACTTCAATAAGCTTACTTATGTTAATTTCTGTTTCTTGTAGATACTTTTGAAGGTTGGACGATCAGATCAACACTAAAGTCACACTATCCATTCGATTTTGGTAGTTTTTGAACGTTTATTTTGGATTTATGGCATGTAATAGGCTCGTTATGTAACACCCCATACCCGAGTCCGAAGCTGGGACTGGATACGAGACATTACCGGAACACATGCACTTGTAAACGTATTAAACCGAGTCATAAAATTTCATCCAAATTATGCATCTCATAAATTGCATCATCACAAACATATAACTTGAATAACACTAGCCAACATCAATGGCCTTATACAAAATGGACAACTAAATATTAAAGGCCAACATTTTAGGTCAAACCAATTATGACATATACAAATGACTATGTCCCCTATACATGCCATAAACTTAAGAGGTTTGTATTCACTTTTACCCCACGATGATAGCTTGATAGTGTGATTACATCTCCGGCGATCTCCAACTCGAGCTAGCATACAACCCTATAAGATATGGGAAAGGAATGGAAGTAAGCTACAAAGCTTAGTAAGTAAGTATGTAAATAATAAGTGATTTATTAACAGGCTTTTATAAATCTTTACAATATGTTCTCAAGATAATACAATCATAATTTCACATAGTTCCACTTTTTATTCATGTTCATCTCAAGCTCTCTACTCGAGTCACAGTCACTAAATTATTTATATATTGAGCTACAGAACTCCAACTTAAGATCCGCTAATTTTCCCTGAAACTATACTCACATATCTTCTTACCATAAAATTTCCAAAATTTTTGGTTCAGTCAATCAATACAGTTTATTCATTAAAGATTCCCCTGTTTCACTATTTGATAGCTCTAACACCTCTTCACTAAAATAAAAATTCCTCATTATACAGAGTTTGGATAACCTTCCCGTTTGTCTCTTTCGAAAGTAGACTCACCAAGGATTCTGATAATATAAATTACACACCATAACCATTTTTATACAATTTTTAGTGATTTTCCAAATTTGGAATAGGGGATTTCCGAAACCATTCAGACCCTGTCTTACCAAAATTTGAATATCTCATAATAGAAAATTTATTTACTCACACCATTTCTTTTATGTGAAAATATACTCAATAAGCTTTAATTTCAAATCTCATTAAGCATATAATTCAATTTATACTATTTATGGTGATTTTTCAAATTCACATAATCTACAATTGCTTTGTTCAATATTTTTTCTTGAAAATTTTACTCTCCCATGTTTTCTTTATATTACTTTCATATATGCACACATAACACCAAGCATGTTCAATACTAGCCATACAAATGAATAATCATCACCAATACTTACGAGTATTCATAGTGGCGCTTACACCATATCAGCCTTACTACAATTTCAATCACGTATCACATATCAAACACATTATGCACATACACACATGGTCACATGCACCCTTGTTCACACAAACACTTACTCACGCGTACATTTACCAAATTTCTCAATTGGTCACATTCACACCTGCACTTATTCATAACATGATCGCACCAATCACCATTAGTAAGTTATCTCGTTGAACCCCTTTGGAAAACGCCCGATACTCGGTGGTCTCAGTACATAGCTCCACCTACACATAATTCGGCTTTCTTGTACACATGGTGAAGGTCCCTTATCACCCATGTGACCTAGCCATTCCATCTCGTAGCTTTCTTGTCTACATGGCGTCCGACACTAGGAACCACTCATGCGACCTAGCTACTCATAACCCGTAGCTTTCTTGTACACATGGTATACACACAGTATTACACATGTGACCTAGTTACATATGAAATTATTATCCCGTAGCTTTCTTGCACACATGGTGAAAGTCCCTTATCATCTATGTGGCCTAGCTACATATCAAAATTTGCCATCTCGTAGCTTTCTTGTGCACACGGTGAAGGTCCTTATCACTCGTGTGACCTAGCTACATATTGTCCGTATCTCTCGGTTTTCCGAAGGTTCAATCGAGAATTTCACATTCCATACATTTTTATATTATAGTTATCACCCAATGATTTCCATAATATCTAGAAAAATAATTATTGAACAAGTAAAATAAATACATTATTTACATATAAACTTTCCATTTCACATAATAACCATAGTCATAGAAAACACCTTTAAGCACAACATTTCAACCCATTTTCTTGTCACCTATGTCACCTTTTATTAAATCAATTCACCAACATAATATACTAAACATGTAATTCAGAAAATATCAATTTAATACCACAATTTAGGTTTCAAACATACATTACGACATTATTGCATTATTATTAACACACCAACTTACCTCGGTGCAAAATATGGCAAAATTTGCAATTTAGTCCGTAACCTTGCCTTTACCTCGTTCAAGGTTGATTCCATGTTCTTCTTGATCTATAATAACACATTTATCTTATTTAATATTTATACTATTTAATTCAGTCCAAAAATCATATTATGGAAAAATTACATTTTTGCCCCCTAACTTTCACAAAATTACAAATTTTCCCCTAGGCTCGAAAATTAAACTTCATCCTATTTTCTTATATTTTATGACATGCTGAACATTTTTCCCTTCTATGGAAACATCAAATTCTCACTCTAACATGTACTTATGAACATTAGGTATTTTTACCGATTATGACGTTTTACTCGTTTTCACATAAAATCGCTTAGTAAAAGTTATTTAACATAATTTCAGCCTTCATACTCTACCATAAAACATCAAAATACACACCTTTCACCTATGGGTAATTTTCCAAAGATGAACCCTAGCATGAATTATTGGTAGCATAAGCTAAATCGAGCTACCGGGACTCCAAAATCGTAAATAACTTGAAAAACGGGCCTAGAACGGACTTACCATGAGCTTGGAAAGTTGAGAAAAACCTAGCCATGTCTTCTCCTGGTAAATTTCGTCCATGTGAAGAAGATGGACAAATTTGGCATTTTAATTTTGTTTTTAATTCATTTAATTACCAAATTATCAAAATGCCCCTAACTTAAAAATATCCCATTTCACTTATCTAATGTCCATTTTTGTCCAAAAATTTAAACAATGGTCTAATTTCCATTTAAGGACCTCCAATTTAAAATTTCATAGAAATTGGACGCTTCTAACATGTAGAACTCAACTTTTGCACTATTTACAATTTAGTCCTTTTGCTAAATTGAGTGCCCAAACATCGAAATTTTCGAACGAAATTTTCATAAAATCTTTCTGTGAAATCGTAGACCATAAAAATATAATAAAAATAGGATTTTCCTCAATGGATTTGTGGCCCCAAAACCACTATTCCGACTAGGCCCAAAATCGGGCTGTTACAATTCTCCCCCTCTTTAGGGATTTTCGTCCCCAAAAATCTTACCAGAAAAAGTTGCTTTCAACTCTCCTGAAACACTTTCACTAATCTTCTTAGAATTACAAATCGATTTAAATCTCATATATCTCTTTCCAATATCCTTTAAACTTTTAGCACACAGTGTCGGAGTACACCATCAAAATCTGAACTACCCTCTTAGACTTATAATTGATATAAAAATAAATTACTGTGCCAAAATGCAACTGTATACTCAGAGTTCCCTATGGCTCATTCTATAATTACAATGTAACCTTCGGATCTCTATCCGACATAATGAAACTGGCACTCTGCATAATTGAATAATCTCAGAACCATATTACTCGGCTAATCTGTCAAATAAGAAATCTGCACTTAATGAAATGATCATACGGATCTTTCTTTGTCAATTGATCAACCATAAACCAATTATCGTATTCCTTTTCAGGGATAATGACAATCCCGATATGAAATCTATGGTAACTCTATCTCATTATCACTCTCGCACAACCACTGACTGTATTAGTCCTGAATTCACTTGATTTTTGGCTTTTATCTGTTAACATATCGTCATCTGAATACGGATCCAAGATATCATGTAACATACGCAATCATTAGCCCATCTACTTTATATGGCTACACCGTTTTTTACTCTTGGATGAACCGACGAACTACTACTGAGTCTCGTATTCAACTTCTGTACAAACTCTAGATTACCCAGTACGCGAATTCCATCTCAGAACAATAATAATAACAAGAATCAGGTCCAACTTGAAATTCGGAATAGAAAGTCGTTTCACACTGTAATCGTTTAGTTCACCACTCTCTATCACATTTCAGAGCTTCTCAATTCACAAAGAAAGTATCGCTTAAGCTTTTAACTTAGCTAGGACTAGTCCATCATCAAATAAGATAAATCTAGTAACCAGTACTCACAAAAATAAACAAAGATTTTCCATTCAAGCATCTGTAACCATACTTGCTTTCCAAAAGGTAAGTCGATAATCACTCTTAGTCTTTTAACATCTCAAAACAATCACGTTGTCTTAATTTCAGATCCTTCTGCGACATTAAATACTTTAACCCATTAAGATCGGAAAGCTTATACCATTTTTCATCGAACATACGAATCATCCAATTCACAACACAGATATAAAAGTGACAGTCTCTAAATCATTAGTCGAACAGTTCTTTTGTTATTATTATTTTCATGTGACTTTAACCATCTGCATGTGCAAACTACTTCTTCACATGTATTAAAACATATTCCGTTCTGTTCAATAGTACATCATTGAAAAAAAAATCGCAATTTCCTTACTCAATTCAAACTGAACTCAGAACTAGAGCTTCGCTTAATAATACTTTTAACCGTTTAGAACTTTTGCTAACATGCATAGATCATTCGAACTTTCATAAATGTGATGACTTTATCAATCAGTATAGCTTTAAGTCGTAATAACATCATTCGCTTAAAACAATCCAATAGGCATATCTCTGTATCATACTTTCCAGAATATAATTTCTTCATTCAGACTATCCGTCTATATACTCGTGAATGCACAAAATTCATTACTATACTTGAGGATACTATAAATACACATAACTCAATTGAATCGAATAGCCGAGACTAGCTTCTTCTTTATCTTTGACATTGCATAATCTATGTAATCTTTAAAACATTTTGATATTTCTTCTAAAGCTGTTTTCACTTTCTAACTATTCTCATCTCTGTATACATTACAAATTATTTCATCACTAACTCTTTAGTTTCACACTTATGAACTTATTCAACGTGGTTCTCATAAAATTTCGTCATAAAGCATCACTGATAAGGGGGTGAGGTCATACAGCCTCTAACTTGACGCTCATAAATACACACATATGACTTAACATTCATCATTAACGTAATATCATCATAATCACATAATTCACTTCAGACAATTTAATATGCTTTTTCATTTTACGAATATTTTCTGTCATTCACAATTTCAAACAATGAAATTTACTTACTAGCATTTTTCAAATTAGAGAACGCCTTACGGGTTCGAGTACGTCATTTACTTGATGCCATAGTCTAACTATGGTCTTACACGTACACACATGTACTGCCATGGTCCAACCATGGTCTTATCCGTCAATTCATCATTGAGCGATCGCACTCATTTCCTCGTTAGCAAAGACGTAAAACATAACATCATACTATCTGTAATTTAATAAGTAAACATAAAATTCAACCACATTAACATACTGATTACACTTATTCAACAAGTGTACATAACCACACATTCCATCAAAATTTGTGTAGGTGTACTTATCATATTTGCTTAATCAAATAGGTTGGGCACATATCATCATATGCATGCCAAGTAAATATGAATGGGTTTATCACCACATAAACATTCATTGTATTCCACGTTTCCACATTTCTCAACTCATGATTATCTCACTTCGTACATTAACACATACATATCATGAACTTCTATCCATACCTTTCTAAGTTTAGTCTCATCACAAACACATTTCAATCACCTCGATATCATTTTTTTTAGCATCATCGAAAATAGCTCGGTTGGAAGTCATCTCTGTCTTAACAAAATAATTTCGTTAGAGCCGGGAGATATCACACTATCACGGTCTACATATGGCATGTATAGCTAGACTCACATACGCTATGTTAGTCCGAGAATCGACTAAACCATAGCTCTGATACCACTAAATGTAACACCCCATACCCGAGTCCAAAGCTGGGACTGGATACGAGACATTACCGGAACACATGCACTTGTAAACGTATTAAACCGAGTCATAAAATTTCATCCAAATTATGCATCTCATAAATTGCATCATCACAAACATATAACTTGAATAACACTAGCCAACATCAATGGCCTTATACAAAATGGACTACTAAATATTAAAGGCCAACATTTTAGGTCAAACCAATTATGACATATACAAATGACTATGTCCCCTATACATGCCATAAACTTAAGAGGTTTGTATTCACTTTTACCCCATGGTGATAACTTGATAGTGTGATTACATCTCCGGCGATCTCCAACTCGAGCTAGCATACAACCCTATAAGATATGGGAAAGGAATGGAAGTAAGCTACAAAGCTTAGGAAGTAAGTGTGTAAATAATAAGTGATTTATTAACAGGCTTTTATAAATCTTTACAATATGTTCTCAAGATAATACAATCATAATTTCACATAGTTCCACTTTTTATTCATGTTCATCTCAAGCTGTCTACTCGAGTCACAGTCACTAAATTATTTATATATTGAGCTACGGAACTCCAAATTAAGATCCGCTAATTTTTCCTGAAACTAGACTCACATATCTTCTTACCATAAAATTTCCAGAATTTTTGGTTCATCCAATCAATACAGTTTATTCATTAAAGATTCCCCTGTTTCACAGCTCGATAGCTCTAACACCTCTTCACTAAAATTAAAATTCCTCATTATACAGAGTTTGGATAACCTTCCCGTTTGTCTCTTTCGAAATTAGACTCACCAAGGATTCTGATAATATAAATTACACAGCATAACCATTTTTATACAATTTTTAGTGATTTTCCAAATTTGGAACAGGGGATTTCCGAAACCATTCAGACCTTGTCTTACCAAAATTTGAATATCTCATAATAGAAAATTTATTTACTCACACCATTTCTTTTATGTGAAAATAGACTCAATAATATTTCATTTCATATCTCATTCAGCATATAATTCAATTTATACTATTTATGGTGATTTTTCAAATTCACATAACTGCTGCTGTTTCAATCTATTTTACTGAAAATTTTACTCTCCCATGTTTTCTTTATATTACTTTCATATATGCACACATAACACCAAGCATGTTCAATACTAGCCATACAAATGAATAATCATCACCAATACTTACGAGTATTCATAGTGGCGCTTACACCATATCGGCCTTACCACAATTTCAATCACGTATCACATATCAAACACATTATGCACATACACACATGGTCACATGCACCCTTGTTCACACAAACACTTACTCACGCGTACATTTACCACATTTCTCAATTGGTCACATTCACACCTGCACTTATTCATAACATGATCGCACCAATCACCATTAGTAAGTTATCTCTGTAACATCCTGGATTTTGGGTTTATGCATTTGTGCTTAAATAAATGTGAGAGCATGTCTATGTGTGTGTTAAATGTGTTTTATGAATTTTTGTGAACCCTAGAGTGTAGTGAATGCTGTAGAAATTATTAGATTTTAAATTCAAAAGAGGAAGCTAGGCAGAGTAGCCTTAAGAGAAATTGTAGGGGAAATATGACACACAAATGGGCTTGGTTAAGTGGCTTGGAGGCGCCACTCAAGGCCTCTGTAAATGACGCCACAAGCAGGGTGCAAGGGCCTAGGTTCGAGCTGCAAGGGAAGCAAATAAAAGAATTTTATTTTGCAGCAAGGAGCAAGAGAGGTGGGCGGCAATAGGATACTAAGAGGATGAGCTTAAGATGAGCTAAATCCCTTTTAAAATTTCGGCTAAGGTAAGGATAAATGATGATTTTATTTTAATTATTTTTAAATGGAAAGATAAGAGATAAAATAGGGGAAAAGCAAGGACGAGCTAATGTTTGAGTGTTAGCCGAATTCAAGGGGGGAGTAAGTGAGGCAATCGGCCATACTAAGGGGATTAAGTGCCGAATTTCATTCTTTTTCTCACCTTTCTCTTTAAGCCGAAATTCTTCTACTTTCTCCTCCTCTTCTTTTTCTTTCGTTCAACATTAATTTTTGCACCTTTTTCCTTATATGGCCGAATATTCCATCACCATTTGAGAGCCATAGCCGAACCCCTTATAGCCCTCATCCTCTTCTCATTTTTCTTTTCACCATTAAAGTGTCGAAACATCACTTCTATTTTGGGATCTAGAAGCCGAATAAACCCCAACCCCTAGCCGATTGTTCAAAGCCAAAAGTTCACTTCTTTGGCACTCTCTGAATCGATTTCCCCTGCAAATCTCCTTGTCGATATTGTGAAGGTGGATGATCATTTGCGGTTGGTCTTTCTTCTTTGGTAAGAAATCTCTTTGATGTCGATTTATTCTTTTCTTCTCTGACTGTCGAAATCAAGACCCTAACCACATTGTTGCTTTATGGCCGAAACTCTGAAGGAGGGTTTCGGGATTCTGTATTGTCGACTACAAGGGAGGAGGACCTCGGGATTTCAAGATCTAAGGTAAACGTGTGTAGCCATAGGCCGAAGGCCATTTATCTAAATGTTGGAATGGAATCTAACATATACCTATAGGGATTTCGACATCACTAGGAGCAAGGACAATTTCAGGATTTTAGATCCACAAGGTAAGTGCTTATGGTATTCGGCCAAGGCCATAGTTGATGTTTCAGATTTGTTTCTTATTTGTTGGAAAGCCGAAATTAACCGGTTAAGTGATTTAATAGTTGGCCGATTACAAGAAGAGTTATCACGAAGTTTTCGGGATTTGATTAGTAATCAAATCGGCAGCAAGGTAAGGACTTTGGTTGCAATAATCCTTCGGGATTTGATCATATAGTCGAATAGGCTTTTGCTAAACATTAAGTAATTGGCCGAATGTAGGAATTTGAGATCTAAAGCGTTAGATCGAGATTTTTCGGGATTTCAGTGAACTCGATAAGTATATCCGATGTGTACCCCACACTACCTCTTAATATATTTATGGTAATGTTTTAATGCATGTGTTAATAAGAATGTGAAAGATATGGTACAAAGTACCATGCAATGGTACAAAGTACTCAGGTACGTTTACCCACTCCTACTATGAGTATAATATGATCTTTTATGGCAATCGTGTGAAACTATAAGAATGTGAATTAAGAATATGGCATGATATTGCATGTTTTGTATGACATGGGCATATGGGTTATATGGAAAGGGGAAGTGATTGGTGGTTATATACCCCAATATATGAATGTGGTGGCTTCGGTCACAATATCTGAATGTGGTGACTTCGGTCACGTTATCTGAATGTGGTGTCTCATGACACAAAATAATTATCTGGTGGCTATTCCACGAATATTATAAGGGCGATGAGCACATCGACTGCAACGAATGCCTTCGATGATGTGTAGCGGATGGAGGGTTGACTTAGTAGTCCCCACGGTGTGCAGGTTGGTACGGGTGATGTGTAGCGGATGGTAACTAGGTTTGGGTTCGGGTTTGCATCATTTTATTATTTAATTATATGCATATGTATGAACTGATATGCCTAAGCTATTGGGATTTAGTATTGGTTACACATTGAGTCTGTTTGACTCACCCCGTTGGGAATATTTTTCAGTGACACTCGGTGATGGACCGGGTCGGCAGAGCTTAGTGGTGGCCATGCTCAAAGACAAAGATTATTTTCAATTTGGACTCTTCATTTTCTTATAAGTATCTTGGATTTATTTGAGTTTTGCTTCGATGTAATAAGGCCACTAGTATGAAACTGTTTATGCATGCATTTTAATTATTTTATTATGATACAATTTTTATCAATATAAAGTTTAAGCAACTCTTCTTAAAAATAAATGTAAATGTTTAGACATCTAAACACAAACGATTTCCGAATTAAAGATTAACCCCAAACCAACTCGGTATTTTTATAAAACCACCCCAAATTTTCCAAGTAATAAACATGAAATTAAAACGTTTTACTCGAGGAACATACCAGATCCGGTCTGGGCTCGTGGGTCGGGTTTGGGGGTGTTTCAATCTCGTTGAACCCCTTTGGAAAACGCCCGATATTCGGTGGTCTCAGCACATAGCTCCACCTACACATAATTCGGCTTTCTTGTACACATGGTGAAGGTCCCTTATCACCCATGTGACCTAGCCATTCCATCTCGTAGCTTTCTTGTCTACATGGCGTCCGACACTAGGAACCACTCATGCGACCTAGCTACTCATAACCCGTAGCTTTCTTGTACACATGGTATACACACAGTATTACACATGTGACCTAGTTACATATGAAATTATTATCCCGTAGCTTTCTTGCACACATGGTGAAAGTCCCTTATCATCCATGTGGCCTAGCTACATATCAAAATTTGCCATCTCGTAGCTTTCTTGTGCACACGGTGAAGGTCCCTTATCACTCGTGTGACCTAGCTACATATTGTCCGTATCTCTCGGTTTTCCGAAGGTTCAATCGAGAATTTCACATTCCATACATTTTTATATTATAGTTATCACCCAATGATTTCCATAATATCTAGCAAAATAATTATTGAACAAGTAAAATAAATACATTATTTACATATAAACTTTCCATTTCACATAATAACCATAGTCATAGAAAACACCTTTAAGCACAACATTTCAACCCATTTTCTTGTCACCTATGTCACCTTTTATTAAATCAATTCACCAACATAATATACTAAACATGTAATTCAGCAAATATCAATTTAATACCACAATTTAGGTTTCAAACATACATTACGACATTAATGCATTATTATTAACACACCAACTTACCTCGGTGCAAAATATGGCAAAATTTGCAATTTAGTCCGTAACCTTGCCTTTACCTCGTTCGAGGTTGATTCCACGTTCTTCTCAATCTATAATAACACATTTAGCTTATTTAATATTTATACTATTTAATTCAGTCCAAAAATCACATTATGGAAAAATTACATTTTTGCCCCCTAACTTTCACAAAATTACAAATTTTCCCCTAGGCTCGAAAATTAAACTTCATCCTATTTTCTTATATTTTATGACATGCTGAACATTTTTCCCTTCTATGGAAATATCAAATTCTCACTCTAACATGTACTTATGAACATTAGGTATTTTTACCGATTATGACGTTTTACTCGTTTTCACGTAAAATCGCTTAGTAAAAGTTATTTAACATAATTTTAGCCTTCATACTCTACCATAAAACATCAAAATACACACCTTTCACCTATGGGTAATTTTCCAAAGATGAACCCTAGCATGAATTATTGGTAGCATAAGCTAAATCGAGCTACCGGGACTCTAAAACCTGAAATAACTTGAAAAACGGGCCTAGAACGGACTTACCATGAGCTTGGAAAGTTGAGAAAACCCTAGCCATGTCTTCTCCTAGTAAATTTCGTCCATGTGAAGAAGATGGACAAATTTGGCATTTTAATTTTGTTTTTAATTCATTTAATTACCAAATTACCAAAATGCCCCTAACTTAAAAATATCCCATTTCACTTATCTAATGTCCATTTTTTTCCAACAATTTAACCAATGGTCTAATTTCCATTTAAGGACCTCCAATTTAAAATTTCATAGAAATTGGACACTTCTAACATGTAGAACTCAACTTTTGCACTATTTACAATTTAGTCCTTTTGACTAAATTGAGTGCCCAAACGTCGAAATTTTCGAACAAAATTTTCACGAAATCTTTCTGTGAAATCGTAGACCATAAAAATATAATAAAAATAGGATTTTCCTCAACGGATTTGTGGCCCCAAAACCACTATTCCGACTAGGCCCAAAATGGGGCTGTTACATGTTATGTCATTACTTTTGTTTTGGTATGTAAATATAAAGTGTGCCTAAATGCAAGTTGAAAACATAAGCATCATTATAATGATCTTGATATTCATTTGGTAAATGTTTAGTTGATATCTTATTATGAGTTATGAATGATGGAAGATGTCTTTGGTACAAACTTTTAGCATATGTATGGCTAATAGGTTATATTGAATTGTTGTGAATTGAGGTGCTTATGATAAGCATATTAGTTAGAAGTTTAAGTGGTGTGAATTGGTATGTTTTTGGTTGATGATTTATATTGTTGTATAAGTGTGTATACTTGTGGTACCATTGAGGGTACACTGGTCAAGCAATTAAGATGGTTGAATTAGCATGATTTGAGCATGCTTAATGGCATTTTGAATAGGTCTAATGGCTGGAAAATGGATTGCTTAGTTTCCAAGAAATCTTGAAATGGTAAACTTAATGTTTAAGGTTCATTTAGGTGCATACGGTCTGGGACACAGGCTGCCACACGCCCATACACGGTTTGCGACACGGCTGTGTGTATCAAGTTAGTGAGTCACACGGTCTGCGACATGGCCGTATGTATCAAGTCAGAGAGTTACACGGCTTGACACACTATCGTGTGAACTAAGTCAGTGAGTTACACGGTTTAAGACACGGCTGTGTGTCCCCTATTTTTGAAATTTTTTATATTTTTTTGAAATTTCTTGATTTGTTTCAAATTAGTCCCTAAGGGTTTTAAGATTATTTTTGTAGTCCCTAAAGCTCGATTTAAGCCTCGTAAATGTAAGTTATTATTGTAATTCAATATTACAATTACTTTATGGTATTTGAAAAATTATATTGTAATGGTCATGATTTTACCTGTTTATTTTTGTTAACTTGTTGTAGCATGCCTGTAACCCTATTCCGGCGACGGATACGGGTCAGGGGTGTTACAAAAAAAGTGATTGAAAAATTAAAAAGAAAAAGAAAATACGAAAAAAGGGAAAAATTAAAAAATATTATGTGGTTTGAATTTTGTGCCGAAACTTTTCAGATCAAATCTACATTATTTGAAGAGGCTCTAGTTTAAATTTCGTGATTTTTGGAAATTGGGAACACTTCGAACGAAGTTTGTCAAGTTGCTTCGCAATTTTTCAGGTTTCAACAATTTTCATTGACTCTTAGCCTTAGGTTTTCATTTGTTTTTGCTTTTTATTGTTCCTTTACGCATTCTAACACTTTCTTGTTTCTTGTGTTAGTAGGTTAAAGAACGCTGCATATTTCTTCCTCCGTGCAATAGAATTCTTTGGTGTTTAGCCGATTTTTGATTTGTAGTACTATTAGGTTTGCTTTGTTAGTTTGATTCTAATACATTCTGATTGATTGATACAAACACTTTTAAAAATACTAACAAGATTAATTATTACCTTATTGAGAATTTGATTTTTATTTCTAAGTGTATAACAGTGAGGTTTGCTTAATTTTTCTTTTCTTGAGTGTTGTGTTCTTTTTAGGCTTTCCTAATGATTCGCAATACTATGATTGGGAAGTTGAGAAAGGATCAAGAGGTTGGAAATGCTCAAGATTAGCAATGTGACACTATTCTAGACACGATCAGTAAAAATTTAGAACGACTAAGTACAAAAATTGAGTGTTGAAATTGTAATTGGGGAGATAAGATTGATCAACCTCATCTTTATGAAAATAATACTCGATGTGTCTCTCGTGCAAATGATGAGACTTTGGTTAATAATGACCGTAGGCAACATTTTTTACCTAAACCAAAGTTCAATATTCCACCATTTCGAGGGAAATACGATCCTGAAGCATATTGTGAGTGGGAATAAAAAATTAAACTTATGTTTTGTTACTATAAATGTCGGGAAAAGGAAAAAGTCCCATTGGCGACCCTTGGATTTTCAGATTATGCGTTGATTTGGTGGATTCAACTTGGAATTGATCGTCAATGAAACTATGAAAGGGTAATTAAAACATGGGACGAGTTGAAGCAAGTGATGCGAAAGCGTTACGTTCCTTCTCATTACTACAGAGAGGTCAAAACGAGACTTCAACGCCTTGCTCAATGTAATCGATCTATTGATGAGTACTTTAAAGAGATGGAAATGCTTATGCAAAGAGCAAACGTACAAGAAGATGACAAGACTACCATGGTGCGGTTTGTAGATGGCTTGAACGTTTCAATAGCCAATGCTCTTAATCTTCAAACCTACATTGATTTTAAGGATGTGGTACACAAGGTCATTGAGATTGAGCAGTAGTTTCAACAACATCAGTCTCGTCCATTTAGTGCTTCACAATATTATAGAGTTACGAGTTCTAATTCTACTTTAAAGAATTCGAAACCCCTTTATGCTACTAATAAGTGGCTGCCAAAATGTGATGAGACTAAAACTTTTTAGTGGAAAAATGGGGTTCCTATAAAACATTCTTCTACATCTTCTAAGCAGCCTACTTCTACTAAAATTTCACCAAAACAACAAAGAGCTCGTGATATTGAATGTTTTACGTGCAAAGGGCGTGGGCACTATAGTCGTGATTGTACCAACACGAGATTTTCGTTGATAGAATAAGATCATAAGGGTTTCTAATATCCAATTAAATATCCAACTAGAGAAGAAAGTAAGTATGACTTTTTACCTTTTTTTTACTCTTACTCTAGTGGAAAAGAGATTTGTGATGACGAACTTTATGAACCAGAAAAAGATGATGTGAGAATTCCTTCCTCGAATCTATGGAGTTAGATGAGGTAGAAATGTCATGTTCTCCTATTGAGATAGATTATACTGAATTGAATATTCATAATACTTGTGAGGGGGATATGGAAAGTGAGGAAAAATCATGTGAAAAGACAGAAAAAGAGACCTTGAGTGATAAAAGTCTACTTAATGGTCCAAATTTGGTAAGTGAAAATCCATATGAGGTAAAATTGGAGAGTTCTCAAATGGAAAAAGAAAATGAAAAGCAATAAAATACTCATACAGAAGTGAGGATGATTATGTTTTAACTAACTCTAACTCAAATTTGTTTAGTGGTGTTTCTTTGTTACAAGATTTCAAGGATCCATTGACGGACTCTCAATTATATTATTCTTCCATCTATAGGCAATTTTACTTGTGAGAAAGAGATAAGTTGAACATTGATAATTCTCCACAGGTGCTAGAAGGTAAGAAAAGTAATGATACATCGAAAATTGAAATATGTAAGCATACCTTTAATGTTTTTGATAAGTATGCTTCTGATTTTGTTTGTCAAATATTTCCTTACAACATGTTTTCTCGTTGGTCAAATTTCATTAAGCCTTGGTCTGAAAGTTCAGTTGATTTTATAGGTTTATCTACCTTTGTAAAGGTTAAAATAGTAATTTTGTTGCATCAAATAGGTTTTTTAAAGCATTTTATATATTTCCTCTTGCAACAAAATTTTCCATCTTGACATTTAACAATGAATTTTTACATAATAATATTAATTTTTTTTATTTTTATAATTATGTGAAATTCTTGACATATCATTGAAAATTCTTATGGATGACCATGCATATTTAAAAAAAGTTACAAGTTATTTTTTACTTGAACTGTAACACCCCCAAACCCGGCCCACAAGCCCTGACCGAATCTGGTATGTAACTGCGGAAACCGTTCGAAAAATATTTTAACTTAATGTAAAACATAAAGATTTTTTTGTCTTTAGAACAACATTTTGTATTTAAAATGCTAAGTAAAATTTTGATGTCATAAAATATCCAACTTTGAAAACCTTAATATATATATAAATTTAAGAAAATAATATCATTCGCAAATAACATTTAATCGTCAATCCATAATAAAACATAAAATAAACTTCAAATGCTTAAGTGGCCTTTATTACAATAATACTTATCGAAATACTGAAATTATAAAATATGGGAACAAATAAAATTAGCTTCTGCATGGGCCACCTCGTATCCACTCCAACCCGGTCCAAGCTTTATGCATCACCTGAAATGTTGGTAAGAATTTGGGTGAGTCAACAGACTCAGTGCATAGTTATTACACATATCTCCACATATCCATATCCACACAGTCCATACACATAAATATGCAATTATGAAGCCCAACCCAACCTAATGTCCATCCGTTACACCTACCTTAGCAGACATGCTGCTCAAGGCCGTGGCTAATCCACCGATCAACCAAGTGATCCCACATATCCTACCTTGGCAGACTCGCTACTCAAGGCCGTGGCTAAGCCACCGATCACCTAAGTGATCCCACATATTAATCAGTCCACGGTGATGCACACAGCTATCAACCGCCGAGATGGGCACCTAGCCAACACCTCCCTTGATGAAGCACATAGCTAACATCAAGCGCCAATGTAGCACAAGGCTAACATTAGACCACGTACATAAATATGTACACCCTTTTCCTTCTTTGATCATATCCCAAGCCCTAATATCATTAAAATAAGCATACATCACATGCCATCACATTTTCATACATATATCATATGTAAATTAACGTCATAAAATACTGACCTTGTTAATCGATTACCCATCATGGGTATCCACCATTTTAGCCCTTATCTCGGCTATCATTCACATCATATACATATTTATAAGTATAACACATACACACAACCAGAGAAACGGTGCGATAACTACGCACCTGTTTGGTACAGTCTACTAAATCCCGAAATACTTGCTCCTTGAATAGTCGAGACCCCTACTAATCACTTGTTAGTATCGGTTTATTCATAAATCTATGAGAATGGCCTTTGGCCGAATGGTATATGCTGCTTACCTTAATCGCTTTACATCCGAAAAACTCCTCTAATGCTCCTCTAGTCGGCACTATGAAAGCACCCTCAACAAAACGCGTCTTCTAGATCCCCAAATAGAAAGGTTTCGCTACTCCTCAAGGAGTGTTTCGCTTCTACAACTTGCGACAGAAGAAAAGAATATGGCACCTAGTGATTCGGCTATGGCTCAAAGTATGAGGGACATATTCGACTATTAAAAGGAACACTTCGGCTTTTGAAAGTAAAACTAGAAATATGGATGAATGCTTATAATGGTTCGGTTAAGAAACAAGTAGAGGAGAAGAAGAAAGGAACATAAATGGCCTTGAAACACTTGGAGTTTCGGTCAACACTTGAAGGGATGAGCAAGCCGAAACTAGGTGGCTTTTAGAGGATTCGGCTATACAAGAAAGTAAGTAGAAAATAAGGTTTAAGAAAAGAAAGAAAATAGGGGGAGAAAATGAAAAGAGATTCGGCAATAAGCAAGTAAATGGGAAAAGAATGGCCAAAGGGTGAACACCCCTATTTATGCTACTCCAATTCGGCACTCACTAGCTCCCTAAAGAACCCCTTGGCTGGCCACTACCTCCTCACCAATCTTACCACTCTTAATTTCCTATTTAATCTCCTTATCATCCATTTAAACTAAATAAAATAAATCAATATTTATCTCCACCCTATAGCCGAATCTTAAAAAGGAAAAATCAAGCCTTATCTTCCCATTTAAAATAAAATAAAACCATGTATATATATCCAACTCTTCCAGTAAATTAAAAGAAATAAAACAAAGCTTTATCCTCATCCATTTGAGAGTCCATGCGCAGTCCACTAGCTCTTCTCCTTGACGCAAAAATAAAAGTCCCCCCCTGCTTTCCACGTTGCTCGAACACAAGCCCTTCACATGCTGGTGGCGCCATTTCCAAGGCCTTAAGTGGCGCCTTGCAGCCACTTTACCGAGCTCACTTTCATGTCAAATTCCCCTTACATATTTACTTAAAGCCTCTTTAGCCCAACTTCCCTTCTTGACGCAAAATACAAAAATAAAACACTCCTATGCTGTCAACGTGATTCGAACCTCATCCCCTTGAAGCTCCCCTTTTGACACAACCTTCCAGGCCCCTAAGGTAGCGTCCCAAGCCACTTTACCACATGACTTCCTTGTGTTCTAAACTCCCCAAAACTTTTCTTAAGGCCTCTTCAGCCTAGCTCCTCTTTTTAACTTAAAACTTAATATTTCCCCAGGCTCCCACCTATTTTCTAAGGTTCACAAATTTCATTATACACATTCACAACATACTCAAGCATGCTATTTCATATAATTAAGCATAAATGCATAAGCCCATTTTCAGGATATTACATGAACACTCATGTCCATAATATTTCTTTGTTTAGTGTTGATGGTTTGTTTTTGAAGGAGAGATACTTGATCCATGCTGATTTGGGAGATCAAAATCATATTTTTGACCCTGGAAATAGTTTTGGTGCACAAAAAGGCTTAGGTAAGTATTTGTTTCATTTTATTGTTACTTATTCTAATCCATTTTCTTTTTGTGTAGCTAAATATTCGGGGACGAATCTTTTTGGGGAAGGGGGAATGATGAGAGTCTCAAGGCCCAATTTCAGACCCATGAATGTGATGGGCTCACACTACCTCAAGGCCCAACAACAATGTCAAAGGCTAAGCAAATCAAATCAGGGTTCAATCAAATACAAGATTCGAGGACGAATCTTTTCGAGGAAAGGGGGAATGATACATGCACGGATGGGGTGAAATTTATTAAATTCCATTCACCAAAGCTGGCAATTTTCAAGCTTGAGAAATTAGCAAAATTGAGATGGCTTTTTGGATGGGATCCTGGCATTTCTAGGTTGAGATGTCTTCAAGGCGTTTGAAGATCTATCTCTCAGCTTCGAAACACACTATAAATCACTCGATTTTGAGTTCGGAAGCTCAAGTTATGACCGTTTTAGTGAAGACTATGCAAGCAGAATTTCTGAACGGGATTATGACGGGAATTACGAGTTTCATGCTTTTAATTTGAGTTTAAATCATATTGGGTTCGGGTTTTGGGCTTAATTTTTATTATATATGAGTCCAATATTGTATTTATCAACTCTTATTATTTTATTATTTCGAATTTTTAATAATTATTAAGAAGTTTAAGTTATTTAGGAGTTTTATGTCAACAAGAAAGTTTAGTTTAAAACAATTTCTTATTTAGATTAATTAGAGTTCTAGTATACTTAAGAGTTTTATTTAGATTTATTTAGCTAGCCTATATATAGGCCTTTGTATTGTACAAAAATCATTCAATTCATTATTATTCAACTTCTCTTTTGAGTTTATAAATTCTCATTGAGTTTTCTTTTTTCAAAGAATTTCTCTTAAGTTTCTTTTAGAAGAGTTCTAACAATCTTTTCAAATTGTGGAGATCATCTTCAAATTTTTTCTTGCCAAGTTTTCTTTCTTGGAGGGAAAATTAGAGCCGCTTGAAGGCAGTTGTAGATTCTTCGTGTTTCCAAGGCTTCTTAGGACTTCTACATACCATGTTCTATTTTTCCATCCATCTTCTTTATTTTCTTTCTTATTATTCTAATCGTATATTTATTATTCTATTTTAATTATCTTAGTTATTTATTTTAATTGTTTTATCTAACTTGGATTTGATTGCGTTTCAAGTTGTGTTAAAAATCCAAGTTTCTTTCTGAACATTTAGAGCCCTAAGTCAAATCCGTGACTTTGACAAACTTTACGATCCGCTTCCGCATTCATCCGTCTCATTCTTTATCAATGTGGAATTCCGCTTGGGCTTAGAGATATCTTTCTATCTGTTGACTTCGTCGTTTGTTCTAGGACTTAGTTTTCTTTAATGTTCTTTTTTTTTCTTTATGTTCTTAAATACTTTTTCCAGATTGATAAACTATATATATATGAACCTGAATTCTAAGTATATGAGTATAGTCCAAGCCTGGTTTGATGTTTTCTTAATTTACAAGTTTATGCTCAAGTATTTAATTCCTAACATAGTGTTCTCTATAAGGAAAAGCATGAAATAATCAAAACTTAGTAACTTATATAGAGTTCACCAAAGTGCTGCAAAGCGGCAGGGTTATCAAACTATGCAAAGTGCGAACCCTAACAATTGGCGAACTACTATCTGCGAACCTCTAATAATTTTTGATACGTGGAATAGGAGGGACCCTGTGAAACATGTTTGCAGAATCTAATGCGTCGCTTGCAAGACTTACCTTGTTTAATGAGACTTACTCTGCGAAGACTAGAATGCATGAGCTATGCAAGGGAATGGGAAGTTAAGTTTTTGCAAACGATGTGAGTTTGCGAGCTTGTGCTTGATCAAATATGAATATGTTTTGTGCGGTATGTTGGAAGTTCAGTTGCTGTTTAGTCGGAGAGTCACTTAGGTAACTAATGTGACGTTCCATAGCTCGGGTCCAACGATCAGGCCGAGTACAGGGTGTTACATCTAAGATTACTTAATGAATAAATAATATTGAATTTATCATTTATATTCCGTTTTAACATTGTTTGAAATCTAAAATTACCACCAGTTGAATATAATATTTAAATCTAAATGTGAAAATTGTATGTTGGGATCCTACATTATATTCGATATTCTTAAATTACCTGAATCAAGTGTTTCCTTAATTTATATCAAAATAAATTTTTAAATTTTATTTTTACCTAAAATAATTTTAAGATAAGTCAATTTTTATACAAAATAAGAGTTTATTTTAATAAAAAAGTAAAAAAATAATATTTATTAATTAATAATATTTTATTATCTATCCACCTAATAGGCATACAAAGACTACTGTGGAGAGAAAAATAACAAATAAAGATAGTGAAACTGAAAATATAGTAATTATGATTGTTTATTTCATGTGGAGATTAGCTATTAACATAATTTTATACTCTATATTTGTATAGGCATCCTTAAACTTGGTTATATCTTATCTTTTGTTGGATATGACAGTTGGTTTAATCATTAAATCATTCTCTACAAATTTTGCCATCTCTATATTACAACTCAATATGTGTTTTAGCATGATCTTTAGCAGTACAAAAGTGCTAAAGAATAGGTTATTTACATTTAAAGCATTTTCTAAAAGTAAAGGCGAATTTAAAAAGAAAAATTAGTAGGGTTGGTTGAAATATAAATTTTTAAGAGATTAAAATATAAATTTATCATTTATTAATTTATGATTTTATTATTTCTAAAAGGATTGAACATATAATTTTTTTTTTCATTTTTGAGGGATCGAGGTACAATATTACCATATACTAACTTAAAATTTCATTATTTAAAATAAAACTAATTGAATATTTTCATTTTTTTGGGTCTGGGACTGTTGCATACCGTTTAAATTCACGTATGTTTTAGAGGAAAATAAACAGATAGAGGTTTTGAAAAACAAAAGAAGCTCTATTTTTCACTTCTTTTCTTCTTATTCAACGTGTGGTAATCTTCTTTGAGGTAGCTTTTTTTTTGTTTTTTTGGGTACTATCTTGTGATAAATTGATGATTATTCTAGTGTTTGTTATTTTTTTTGGTTAGTCTGATTGTTATCACCCATTGAAATCTATGAAGCAAAATGTGCATATCACATTTGTATTTCGCAATTTTAGTCTCTAATTGCTATGAATTTTGTTTCCATGATTATAGTTAGCATTTGATTGTAACTAAATTAATTTTTAATCATTAATAAAAAGATACAATATAATTATCGCGTCTTAGTGAACTTAACGAAACGTTAGTGTCTTGATTTGGTTTGCAATTGTTTTCACTCAATACCATCTCTACACAATTATTATGTAAAAATCATATATTCACTAATAGATTAATTCACCTTTATATTCACTAAGTTATTAAGATTTTTGGTTGAATTTTTCCAAATGAGTTTTTTGGACATAATGTTAAAATTTTCTATTGATAAGAAAACGTATTATGTGTCATTTTTTTAGTTATTTTCTATTCTAACATTCATTTTTTTCAATATGTTAATATTTATTTGTAATAGGCAAGTGCAACATTCAAAAGTGAGAAGACAAAAGCAATATAGGATAGGAGGCTAACAATAATATTACTATATGATAGGCATAATAACTTTAGCTTTAAAAAATATCATTTTAATCTTCTATTTAATTTTTCATTTCTTTTTAATTTTAGACATAAAAAATATTTTTTAAAAATTTAAAAATTAATGGAATTAAGCATTATAGTTAAATTCAATCTAAGATAATCCAATCCTAATTTCTCCTGAAATTAAAAACTCTCTGAAATCAAGAGTGCTGTCCATAGAGTCCTAGAGAGAGCGGTATCTGTTGCGGCTTGGGATGGAGGAGAGTGGTGGTGGAGAGAGGGGTGGTGGCGAGGAGATCTCCTTGCTAGCGGAAGAACTGATTCAATTATCAATCAAAAGATCGATAGTAGTCCCGACGGAGAAACCTACATTGATCTGTTCGGTATGGACAAAAAAACACTTTAATACTGAAAGTTTTAGGGCGCAATTAAAGAGTATTTGGAAAACAAAGAGGAAGTTCGAGATTCGACTGAAAGGGCAAAATTTATTCTCAATAATTTTTGATCTAAAAGAAGATTTGGAGTTAATTATGGAAGGGCGTCCCTGGTTATTTCGTAAGCACCTTATTTTATTTGATCGATTATCCGCTCCAATTGATAGAGATCAAATTTGCCTTACTTCATCGCCATATTGGATCAAGATTGGTCCATGCTTACCAGATTTCGACAAAAAAGATCTTTTACATGCAATCGGAAGTACTTTTGTAGGCGTTATCAGATCGAAGATTAATGGTGATTTTTGCAGACTTCGAATTTGGTTAGATGTCCAGAAACCTTTAAGGAGAGGTATTTTTGTTTCAAGTAGCAATAGCATTAATGCATGGATCCCTTTCAAAAATGAGAAACTACCAGTTTATTGTTTTGGTTGTGGAAGATTGGGTCATGGCCTTCATGACCGTGTGCTGTTAAGTCCTGAGGAAAAAAACAGATTTAAGGATGACCCCCCTTTTTCTATTGCATTGAAAGCATAATCAAAAGCAATGGGAAAAGAAAGTATGAAGTTCATCGAATTCACAAAAAAACTGGGACCTCAATGCTCATACATAGGTTGTCCGAAGGAGGAGGCTGATGGTCTTGTCAATTTGGTAGAATTTATTCAAAGAAAGACAACATACTAAGTGGAAGACAGCTGGCTAATTGGGAGGAAGGATTAAAGCATCAGAAAGTGGTGCATGATATGGTGGAGGTGGATGCGGTAAACATACCGGTGGAAAAAGCTAAAGAAGCCTCCAATAAGACGAGCTGGAGAAGAATGGATCCAGGGAATATGTCAGAAATCGGGATGGGCAAACGGATTGCGGGTAAGAGGAAATTTTATGACAATGAGGATGGTAGAAACTGTGAGGAGAACTCAAGAATGGAAGGAGCGAAAAGATTAAAATCCGATAATTTTGTGGGCCGTAAAGACATTTTTATGGACGAAACAATTGAGATTTCGGAGGATAATGGGGATTCAACCACTTTTATATCGGTGGCTGCCAACAGGCAAGCCGACCGAACACAATGAAAAGCTTATGTTGGAACGTCCGTGGGTTAGGGAGTCCACGGGCAGTTAGGAGGCTGCGTTTCTTGATCAAGCAGCACAATCCCCACCTGGTCTTCTTAATGGAGACAAAATTAGATAAGAATCGAATGGAAAGGGTCAGAAGAATATGTGGTTTTCTAAGTGGAGTCGAAGTTGAAGCTGAGGGATCTAGAGGAGGTTTTTGTCTAGCATGGAAGGAAGCTATTAGAGTTATTTTGAGAAATTTTTCTAAATGGCACATTGATGTTCTTATTAAGGAGGATGATGTGGAAGAAGAATGGAGGTTCACTGGTTTATATGGCTCCCCCTATTTAAAAAATAAAAATATAGTTTGGAATCTGCTCAGAAGACTTGATCAAGAGGCTAATTATCCTTGGCTTGTTGAAGGGGATTTCAATGAAATTCTCTATTCCTTTGAGAAAAGTGGAGGAGTACTAAGGGATAAGAAGAGAATGGTGACCTTTAGGGAGACGTTGGAGGACTGTCAGTTGGTGGATATTGGGTATTCGGGTGTTTGGTTTACACGGGAAAGGGGAAATCTCCCTGAAACAAATATAAGAGAAAGACTAGACAGGGGGGTAGCAAATGAAAAATGAATGAAGCTATTTCCATTGGGCAATATTCAGCATCTTCCTTATTCTTCATCAGACCATTGCCCTCTTCTCCTAAATACAAAGAGTTTGAGGCATTCACAGGGAATAGAAGATTTCACTTTGAAGCATGGTGGACTATGGAAGAATCCTTAGAAGAAGTCATTAGAGAATCTTGGGAATCAGATAAAAGAACGCTAATGGAGAAATTAGAGAAGTTGCAGATCTGTTTGAGAGAGTGGGCACGTGCAAATAAAAGAGAAAAGGAGGGTTTGAAAAAAGAATTAACAAAGGAGCTGGAATTATTGCTGGAAGGGGAAAGGAACGACGACTCTTTGGCGAAAATCATTGATACCAAAATTCATTTGAATATGGAAATCGACAAAGATGAAATGTATTGGGAACAAAGAGCAAGAGCAAATTGGTTAAAGCTTGGAGATAAAAATTTGGCTTATTTTCACAAATGTGCTTTAGTCCGGAGGCGAGCAAACACAATCTCAAAGCTGGTAACGGAAGAGGGGAAGGAAATTGAGGAGGGATCAAAAATCATGGATACGGCATCACTATTCTTCAAGGATTTATTTAAGTCAAAGGGAGTGGCGAATCCATGCAAGGTATTAGAGGGTATAGAAGAGACGATATCGCATGAGGAAAATGAAGTTTTATTATCTCCCTTTCGGGAAGAAGAAATTCAAATAGCTTTGAAAGGGATGGGTCCTACAAAAGCACCAGGACCTGACGGTTTTCCAGCTCTATTTTTTCAAAGGTACTGGCATATTGTAGGAAAGGATGTTATTGATTTTTACTTAGGAATTCTGAATGATAGAAATGATTTTAAAGATTTCAATAGAATAGATATTGTGCTCATTCCAAAAGTTCCAAAACCCACAAAACTGGTTAATTTTAGACCCATCAGCTTGTGCACAGTTATTTACAAAGTTGTGGCTAAGGTCATTGCCAATCGGCTACAGAATGTCATTGATAGATGCATTGATAGAGTTCAAAGTGCTTTTGTACCAGGGTGACTTATTTCAGATAATGTGCTTCTAGCCTACGAAATTTTAAATACATTTCGTCAGAAGCGTACAGGGAAGAAAGGTGTTATGGCAGTTAAGCTTGATATGAGCAAAGCCTATGATAGGGTGGAGTGGGGGTTCATTGAAAAAGTAATGACAAATATGGGATTTGCTAGTAATTGGGTGGAGCTTATAAGGAGATGTGTTACTACAGTCTCTTATGCAGTTAACATTAATGGAAGGAGGGGGAGTCTGTTTCATCCCACTAGAGGACTTAGGCAGGGTGATCCATTAAGCCCCTTTCTTTTTCTAATTTGCAGCGAGGGACTTTCATCTCTAATGAGAATAGCCAAGAGAAAAGGACTTACAAGAGGTGCTAGAGCAAGTAGACGTGGGCCAGAGATTTCACAATTGTTATTTGCAGATGATTGCATTTTATTTGGAGAAGCAACCAAAAGAGGGGCAGAAACACTAAAGGACATATTACAGGTTTATGAAAGATGCTCGGGCCAATGTGTGAATTTTTCTAAGTCCACAGTTTTTCTAAGTCCACACAGGCAAACTTATTATACAAAAAGCTAATAGTTGATGCCTCCTGTCCTCGCTGTGGTTCAGAAACAGAGACAGTAAATCACATATATAGAGAATGCCCAATATCAGTTGAAGTTTGGTCACATTTATCAGATGTTAATTTTCTACAGTTTGCTACTTTTGACTTTGATCAGTGGCTTACCAAGACTTTTGAACTTCTACCCCTGGAAATGTGTAGAACCTTTTGTGGGGTGTTATGGGCCATTTGCGGGGATAGGAACGCTCGGATACATGAAAAAACAAATAGAACGGGTAAGGAGATCGCAAACTTTGTGAAGAACTACATCAAAGAACTAGACGGTGTGAAAAACAAATCAGCAAAAGTTACCAAAGTTGAGAGCAGATGGGAATTCCCACCTCTTTAGACTGTGAAAATTAACTTTGATGGAGCATATGATAAGGAAAAGCATCAATCGGCGTCAGGGATCGTGGCCAGAGATAGCGAAGGGAAAGTTCTCGTCTCCAAATCATCAATTCATAAAAAGGTGGCTTCTGCTTTTGCTGCCGAAGCCATCGCTTGTAGGGAAGCATTACAGGTTGGGATTGACATGCAGAAAGAAGAAATCATCGTTGAAGGTGACTCATTAACAGTAATCAAAAAATGCAGAAACTCAATACCAGATAAATCACAGATCGGGGCATATATTAATTGTAACAGCCCGATTTAGGGGCTAGTCAGAATAGTGATCTCGGGATCACTAATCCGAGAATTTGAGAAATTTATTTTCATGATATATTATGAGTTAGAACATGATAGCATAGGTACATGAAAACTTTGATGCTTTAATTTTAGCGATGTTGTGTTTAATCGCGAAAAAGGACTAAATCGCATAAAGTGAAAAAGTTCCATTCTATAAGATAAAGGTGCCAAATAGTCTTAGAATGTTAATTGGAGGTCTTTAAAGGGCAATTAGACCCCCAATATGTGCTTGGCCGGCCATAGACTAGATGGGAGACAAGGATGGACATTGTTGGTCAAAGTTGGTGATAGTTGGTGACTTATTTGACCAATATTAATAAAATAAGGAGAGAAAAAGATATCATCTTTTTCTCTATTCATCTTCCACCGAAAATTAGCATCCAAATAGGGGTTTTGAATGCTCCAAATTTTAGCACACTCTTCTCCTTACAAGTAAGTGTTCTAGTGATTATTCCTTGATAAAAATTGTACTTTTGGAACCCCTAAAGCTTAAGCTTTCTAAAGAGGGGATTATTTTGTTAAATGGTGAAGAGTTTAGAGTTTTGCCATGAGAGATTTTAAGTTATTTGTTGCACTTTTATGGAGGAAAATGAGTATTAGTTGTTAGATGAACAACTTTTGTGAAGGTTGTTGCCATGAAAACACCTAAACGAACCTTTTTGTAAAGGTTGTGAAATTTGTAGTAAACATGTGGAATGTTGGGTTTTGATGATAGCCATAAGATAAATAAATATTCACCTAGGCTCATTAAAGGTAGAAATTTGGTTAGAATTAATTTCCGAGCCTAGGGGTAAAATGGTCATATTGCCAAAGTATAAGGGCAAAATGGTAATTTTGCTTAAGCATGGTTATTGAAATGCTTGTATTAATGTAGTGATTAAAATGAGATGATTTGCTATTATAGAGCAAGAGGAGAAGAGAATCTGCCTCGAACGGGGAAAGAATAAAGACTTGGGTGAATCAAGAAAAACTAGCTCATTTTGAAAACGAGGTAAGTTGTATGTGACTTAAACAATATTCATATTAGTATGTTGAGAAATGCTTGGAAATTATATTAAAGCATAATGCATTACTAAATTGAGTAGTTAATGTGAATGAGATGTTGGAGTCCTAATTGGGCCACGTTGATTATAGAAACGCTATCATTGAAATATGGAACCAATAAGGTCCCGTATAAGACCATGTCCGGGATATGGCCTCGGCACCGAGTTGAGATCCCGTATAAGACCATATCTGGGATATGGCTTCGGTGATGAACATGGAAATCGTATAAGACCATATCTGTGATATGGCATCGTACATGAAGAGTAATCCCATATAAGACCACGTCCGGGACATGGCATTGGTACTTAGAGAAGACTCCATGTAAGACCACCTCGAGGACGTGGCATTGACTTTATATTTATAGTAATGGCTATAAACTTATGTCTCTGACTAACCCTTGTGAGTGGTGGGATAAGTAGATGAAATTTTAGAAGTAGAGAAGTGAATGATATTTAAGTCATGTGAATTAGTGAATACAGGTACTCGTGAATGAGTCACGAAGAATGGTCGCTATGTGTGGCACGGTATGTGCCAAATAAGGGCAATTGTGAGCAAGTATGGCAAGAGGCCTTGAGTTCGTGTATGTTTAGATAATACCGTGAATGAATCATTTTTTTTATGGGTATTATAAATTGCTATTTATTTCCATGCAACTTACTAAGCTTTATGCTTACCCCTTTTTCATTGCCCTTCTTCCTTGTAGTATTGCCAAGGTAACTCGAGGATCGTGACTGCAGGAGCTCGGAAATTCACACTATCGACAGCACTTTGGTATAACAATTTTAGACTTGTTTTGAGTATGGCATGTATAGGACTCAAGTATTTGTCAAGTTATAATTGTTAGTTAAAGTGTTGGCTATGTAAGTCATTTTGTAAATGGCCCTATGAGTTAGACAAGTTCTTGGCAAACTCTTTTGTTTAATGAAGATGAAATTCATGAATTGTGTTCATTTCAATATTGTGTATGTTGGATGAGTTTTTAGACTTGCAAAAGGGTTAGGAGTTGTATTGTTTTGAATGAAGGTATGTATGTGTACACTCTAAGGTGGCAATGGCTTGGTAGATAGCCTCTAAATGCCCACACTGGACGGACACACAGGCGTGTGTCTAAGCCGTGTGTCCCCGCACATTAGTGGTTCAAGTCGGTTTAGACTACGGGCTAATCACACGGTACGTGTGTTTTAGGCCATGTGTGACACACTGCTTGCTTGCACTTGGCGTGTGCCGCCGGCGTGTGAAGTCCGCACCTTACTCATAAAATTATAAATTCCCCACGGCCATGTTACACGGGCGTGTCGGCCCGTGTGGATTTAGTCGATGTCGACCACGGTTGGGAAGCACGGCGTGCCTTAGCCGTGGGCAAATTGGCGTATCATCTTTGGGTTTTTAGGCACGGTCCGGGGACATGGGCGTGTGTACCTATGCACGGGCGTGTCTAATTTTGCACCAGCGTGTAAGACACGTATAAAAGAGAAAAATTTCAATAAGCGCAAAAGTTTCGGATTAGTCTCGAGAGCCTCGTGTGTATGAGTGAGGTCTCGTAAGTGGAGAATGGGGTTGTAGAGGTGATTTAAGAGAGTAATTACGTTAAACCTAAGCAATGACCATGTGTTCGAGTTTGGTAATGCCTCAGGTGCGGTTCCGACATAGAAACTGAGTAAGGGGTGTTACATTTAGTGGTATCAGAGCTACGGTTTAGTCGATTCTAGGACTAACGTAGCATAAGTACGAGTCTAGCTATACATGCAATATGTAAGAGTGTCTGTGTAATGATAGTGTGATGACTCCTGATGTATAAATTTGTGTTTTATGTAGTAGATGGATTCCGATCAAGATCGAACTGCAGCTGATGATGCTGCGAGTAATGCGCCGGCTCCCGCTCAAGGGATCGTGCCAGTTAATAGTAGACCTGAGACTTTGAGTCATGGGGAAGAGGCTCTAGAAGCCTTTCTCCATATGATGAGCAATTGGTATACTGAGTATACCCGAGAAAACCCTAATGCTCAACCCCCTCCGCCCCCACCAATTCCTCAACCCGCTCCTGTAGCCCCTCAAGTAGTTGAGGTGGTGAGAAGAGAAAGGCCTCCGGTGGATAAGATCCGGAAGCAAAGAGCCAAAGAATTTTGGGTAAATAAGGATGATGACCCGGATAAAGCGGAATTCTGGCTCGAGAATACCATTTGGGTATTCGATGAGTTATCCTGCACGCCTGAAGAGTGCTTAAAGTGTGCAGTGTCTCTCCTGAGAGATTCAGCCTACCGATGGTGGAACACCTTGGTGTCGGTGGTACCGAGGGAGAGAGTTAGCTGGGAATTCTTCCAAGAAGAATATCAGAAGAAGTATATTAGCCAGAGGTTTATCGACCACAAGAGAAAGGAATTCTTGGAGTTGAAGCAAGGTCGTATGTCGGTGACCGACTACGAACGGGAGTTCGTCAGACTTAGCAAGTATGCACGAGAGTGTGTGTCTACCGAAGCCATCATGTGCAAGAGGTTCGAGGATAGATTGAATGAAGATATCCGCCTATACGTGGGAGTTCTTGAATTAAAGGAGTTTGTAGTGTTGGTGGATAGGGCCTGTAAAGCCAAAGAGTTGGCTAAAGAGAAGAGAAGAGCCGAATACGAGTCTCGTGACTCGAGAAAGAGACAACTGAACAAGTCTCACATATCCTCATCTAAGAAATCGAGGGATTTCACTACTCGATCAGCCACTTCAGAGGGGTTTTCAACCCGAAACAAAAGCAAGCGACCCTCGAGATCAAAAGGGCACACTACATCAGTTGCTAGTGTGGGCAACGTTCGACCAAATAGACCGGAGTGCCCTCGGTGTGGCAGGCACCATTCTGGTGAGTGTAGAGCTAATGAGAAAGCTTGTTTCAGATGTGGGTCCTTAGACCATTTTATCAGAAACTGTCCCGAGATGGTCGAGAAAGGAAGGCCTTAGAATGCGAAATTGGGAAGTACCACAAGGGGAAGACCATTGAGAAACCTGGGGATTGAGATGGGAAACAAAAATCCAATCAGAGAGCAAGCTGCTAAAGTTGAGGGTAGAGCACCGGCGAGGACATATGCCATTCGTGCTCGTGAGGAGGCATCTTCCCCCAACGTGATCACGGGTATCTTTTCTCTCCATAATACTCCTGTTATAGCTTTAATTGACCCGGGATCTACTCACTCATACATATGCATGAAATTAGTCTCTAGCATGAACCTACCTATAGAGCCTACTGAATTTGTTATAAGAGTGTCTAATCCCCTAGGCAAGTGTGTGTTGGTTGATAGAGTTTGCAAAGGGTGCCTTTTGATGACTAAGGGTCATTGTTTCCCGGTCGATCTTATGTTATTACCGTTTGACGAATTTGATGTCATTCTCGGGATGGATTGGTTAGTTACCCATAGTGTAATTGTGAACTATGGGAAGAAGCATATCAAGTTGAGAGATGAAAATGGTAATTTTATTCGTGCTGAATCAGATAAGCCTGATAGGTCACCGATAGTGGTATCGACCCTATCAGCTCAGAAGTACCTAAGGAAGGGGTATGAGGCTTATCTTGCCTTTGTGTTGAACACTAAAGAGAATGAATTGAAAGTTGAGTCAGTACCCATTGTATGCGAATACTTAGATATTTTCCCAAAAGAGTTGCCTGGACTACCATCGGATAGAGAGATTGAGTTTGGGATTGAATTAGCTCCGGGTACTGCCCCTATTTCTATCGCTCCCTATAGAATGGCCCCAACCGAACTGAAAGAGTTGAAAGCACAGTTGCAAGAATTGACGGATAAAGGTTTTACGAGGCCGAGTTTTTCTCCGTGGGGAGCACCCGTCCTATTTGTGAAGAAGAAAGATGGTTCCATGAGACTATGTATAGACTATCGGCAACTCAACAAGGTGAAAGTGAAGAATAAATACCCGTTGTCGAGGATCGATGATCTATTTGATCAATTGAAAGGAGCTACAGTATTTTCTAAGATAGACCTGAGGTTAGGGTACTATCAGTTGAAAGTCAAGGACTCTATGTGCCGAAAACCGCGTTTAGGACTAGATATGGCCATTATGAATTTTTGGTCATGCCTTTTGGCCTAACGAACGCCCCTGCTATCTTCATGGATTTGATGAATCGCATTTTTTAACCGTACTTGGATAAGTTTGTGGTGATCTTTATCGATGACATACTGATTTACTCTCGAGATGAGAACGAGCATGCAGAGCATTTGAGTATGGTTCTACAAGTTCTGTGAGAAAAACAATTGTATGCCAAATTTAGTAAGAATGAATTTTGGCTCAAGGAAGTGGGATTTTTGGGGCATATTGTCTCTGGAGAAGGGATTAGAGTTGACCCGAGTAAGAGTTTGACAATTGTTGAATGGAAATCGCCGAGGAGCGTAACTGAAGTGAGGAGTTTTCTAGGCCTAGCAGGTTATTATAGGCATTTTGTCAAGGGGTTTTCCATGATAGCTACCCCGATGATGAGACTTTTGCAGAAAGATGTAAAGTTCGACTGGACGGAGAAGTGTCAACGAGTTTTGAGAAACCAAGACATCATTGGATCGAGGCTCCTATTTTGGTGCAACCTGTAACCGGAAAAGGATTTGTAGTTTATAGTGATGCGTCCTTGAATGGGTTGGGTTGTGTTCTTATGCAAGAGGGTAAAGTGATTGCATACGCCTCTAGACAATTGAAGCCGCATGAGAAGAACTACCCGACTCATGATTTGGAGTTGGCCGCAATTGTGTTTGCGCTGAAAATTTGGAGACATCATTTATATGGTGAAAGGTGTCAGATTTTCACTGACCACAAAAGCCTAAAATATTTGATGACTCAAAAAGAATTAAATTTGAGGCAACGAAGATGGTTAGAGCTGATTAAAGATTATGAGTTGGTAATAGACTACCATCCGGGAAAAGCCAATGTAGTCGCCGACGCTTTGAGCAGAAAATCTTTGTTTGCATTAAAAGCCATGAATACTCAGATGACCTTGTTAGATGATGGTTCTGTTTTAGCCGAGTTGAGGGCTAAACCATTGTTTCTCCAGGAGATTTGTGAAGCTCAGAAGAATGATAACGGTTTGCAAGCTAAGAGAGTTTTATGTAAGTCGAGCGTTGATACAGACTCCGAGTAAATCTTGATGGATGTTTAACATTTCGAGATCGAGTCTGTGTACCCAGGAATGATGACCTTATCCGCAAAATTTTGCACGAAGCACATAACGGATGTTTGAATGTACACCCGAGCGATGCGAAAGATGTACCATGATTTGAGGAAATGGTACGGTGGCTTGGTATGAAGAAAGATATTTCCGAGTTTGTATCGAAATGCCTAATTTGTCAACAAGTGAAGGCTGAACGTCAAGTACCTTCGGGTTTACTTCACCCATTATGGTTCTGAATGGAAATGGGACCGTATTGCTATGGACTTTGTGACTAGTTTACCATTGACTCCAAAGAAGAAAGATGCAAGATGGGTAGTGGTTGATAGACTCACTAAGTCACCCCACTTTATACCAAAAGCAGAGTCGACTATTCGCTCGACAAATTGGCGATTTGTATATATGTCCGAGATAGTAAGACTTCATGGTGTACCGTTGTCGATCATTTCGAGATAGAGATCCGAGATTCACGTCACGGTTTTGGAAAAAGTTACAAGAAGCATTAGGCACGAAATTGAGTTTCGATCAACTTTTCATCCACAAACCGATGGACAATGTCGAGAGGGTAATTCGGATACTTGAAGACACGCTTGGTGTTGTGTTTTGGAATTCCATGGTAACTGGGAGAAATACTTACCATTGGTGGAATTTGCCTACAACAACAGCTTTCAATCAAGTTTGAAGATGGCACCTTATGAGGCATTGTATGGGCGTAAATGTCGAACGCCCCTGTATTGGTCAGAACTTAGAGAGAAACAGATACACGGGGTTGACTTGGTTAAAGAAACTGAAGATAAAGTAAAAGTGATACGTGACTGTTTGAAAGTCGCCTCAGATAGACAGAAGTCCTATTCAGATTTAAAAAGGAAAGAAATAGAATCCAAAGTTGGTGATAAAGTGTTCTTGAAAGTATCACCTTGGAAGAAAGTCCTTAGATTTGGTCGAAAGGGCAAGTTAAGTCCGCGCTTTATTGGGCCTTATGAAGTTACCGAAAGGATAGGACCGGTAGCTTATCGGTTAGCCTTACCACCACCGAAATGGAAAATATTCACGACGTCTTTCATGTGTCTATGTCTTGTGATACCGCCTTCGCACCCTTCACATGTTATAGAGTGACGGATGTAGAGATACAACCGGATTTGACGTATGGTGAAGAACCAGTTAGAATTTTGGCTCGTGAAGTCAAACAGTTAAGGAATAAAAGTATAGCCCTAGTAAAAGTCTTATGGCAAAGGCACGGTATAGAAGAGGCTACATGGGAGTCCGAGGAATCGATGAGAAACCAATATCCCAATCTTTTCACCGGTAAGATTTTCGAGGACGAAAATCCTTAAGGGGGAGAACTGTAACAGCCCGATTTAGGGGCTAGTCGAAATAGTGATATCGGGATCACTAATCCGAGAATTTGAGAAATTTATTTTCATGATATATTATGAGTTAGAACATGATAGCATAGGTACATGAAAACTTTGATGCTTTAATTTTAGCGATGTTGTGTTTAATCGCGAAAAAAGACTAAATCGCATAAAGTGCGAAAGTTCCATTCTATAAGATAAAGGTGCCAAATAGTCTTAGAATGTTAATTGGAGGTCTTTAAAGGGCAATTGGACCCCCAATATGTGCTTGGCCTGCCATAGACTAGATGGGAGACAAGGATTGACATTGTTGGTCAAAGTTGGTGATAGTTGGTGACTTATTTGACCAATATTAATAAAATAAGGAGAGAAAAAGATATCATCTTTTTATCTATTCATCTTCCACCGAAAATTAGCAGCCAAATAGGGGTTTTGAATGCTCCAAATTTCAGCACACTCTTCTCCTTACAAGTAAGTGTTCTAGTGATTATTCCTTGATAAAAATTATACTTTTGGAACCCCTAAAGCTTAAGCTTTCTAAAGAGGGGATTATTTTGTTAAATGGTGAAGAGTTTAGAGTTTTGTCATGAGAGATTTTAAGTTATTTGCTGCACTTTTATGGAGGAAAATGAGTATTAGTTGTTAGATGAACAACTTTTGTGAAGGTTGTTGCCATGAAAACACCTAAACGAACCTTTTTGTAAAGGTTGTGAAATTTGTAGTAAACATGTGGAATGTTGGGTTTTGATGATAGCCATAAGAGAAATAAATATTCACCTAGGCTCATTAAAGGTAGAAATTTGGTTAGAATTAATTTCCGAGCCTAGGGGTAAAATGGTCATTTTGCCAAAATATAAGGGCAAAATGGTAATTTTGCTTAAGCATGGTTATTGAAATGCTTGTATTAATGTAGTGATTAAAATGAGCTGATTTGCTATTATAGAGCAAGAGGAGAAGAGAATCACCTCGAGCGGGGAAAGAATAAAGACTTGGATGAGAATCAAGAAACTAGCTCATTTTGAAAACGAGGTAAGTTGTATGTGACTTAAACAATATTCATATTAGTATGTTGAGAAATGCTTGGAAATTATATTAAATCATAATGCATTACTAAATTGAGTAGTTAATGTGAATGAGATGTTGGAGTCCTAATTGGGCCACGTTGATTATAGAAACGCTATCATTGAAATATGGAACCAATAAGGTCCCGTATAAGACCATGTCCGGGACATGGCCTCGGCACCGAGTTAAGATCCCGTATAAGACCATATCTGGGATATGGCTTCGGTGATGAACATGGAAATTGTATAAGACCATATCTGGGATATGGCATCGTACATGAAGAGTAATCCCATATAAGACCACGTCCGGGACATGGCATTGGTACTTAGAGAAGACTCCATGTAAGACCACCTCGAGGACGTGGCATTGACTTTATATATATAGTAATGGCTATAAACTTATGTCTCTGACTAACCCTTGTGAGTGGTGGGATAAGTAGATGAAATTTTAGAAGTAGAGAAGTGAATGATATTTAAGTCATGTGAATTAGTGAATATAGGTACTCGTGAATGAGTCACGAAGAATGGTCGCGATGTGTGGCACGGTATGTGCCAAATAAGGGCAATTGTAAGTAAGTATGGCAAGAGGCCTTGAGTTCGTGTATGTTTAGATAATACCGTGAATGAATCCTTTTTTTATGGGTATTATGAATTGCTATTTATTTCCATGCAACTTACTAAGCTTTATGCTTACCCCTTTTTCATTGCCCTTCTTCCTTGTAGTATTGCCAAGGTAACTCGAGGATCGTGACTGCAGGAGCTTGAAAATTCACACTATCGACAGTACTTTGGTATAACAATTTTAGACTTGTTTTAAGTATGGCATGTATAGGACTCAAGTATTTGTCAAGTTGTAATTGTTAGTTAAAGTGTTGGCTATGTAAGTCATTTTGTAAATGGCCCTATGAGTTAGACAAGTTCTTGGCAAACTCTTTTGTTTAATGAAGATGAAATTCATGAATTGTGTTCATTTCAATATTGTGTATGTTGGATGAGTTTTTAGACTTGCAAAAGGGTTAGGAGTTGTATTGTTTTGAATGAAGGTATGTATGTGTACACTCTAAGGTGGCAATGGCTTGGTAGATAGCCTCTAAATGCCCACACGACGAACACACACAGGCGTGTGTCTAAGCCGTGAGTCCCCGCACATTAGTGGTTCAAGTCGATTTAGACCACGGGCTAATCACACGGCTGTGTGTGTTTAGCCGTGTGTGACACACTGCTTAGCACTTGGCGTGTGCACCGCGTGTGAAGTCCGCACCTTACTCATAAAATTATAAATTCCCCACGGCCATGTTACCACGCGCGTGTCCGTGCCGTGTGGATTTAGTCAGTGTCGACCACGGTTGGGAAGCACGGGCGTGCCTTAGCCGTGGGCAAATTGGCAGAATACTGGGTTTTTAGGCACGGTCCGGGGACATGGGCATGTGTACCTATGCACGGGCGTGTCTAATTTTGCACGGGCGTGTAAGACCTGTATAAAAGAGAAAAATTTCAATAAGCGCAAAAGTTTCGGATTAGTCTCGAGAGCCCTCGTGTGTATGAGTGAGGTCTCGTAAGTCGAGAATGGGGTTGTAGAGGTGATTTAAGAGAGTAATTACGTTAAGCCTAAGCAAATGACCATGTGTTCGAGTTCGTAACGCTCGGAGTGCGTTCCGGCGTAGAAACCGAGTAAGGGGTGTTACATTAATGATATCCAACAGTTGAAGGCAGTAACCAATAAATTAAGGTTCGAATTCATTCCTAGATCCGCAAATAATTTAGCTCACATTCTAGCGACAGAAACTTTAAAGAAGAAAGAAGAACATGCACGATCGGAGAAGTACCCTACTATGCCAAAACCCAGCGAGAAACGAAAGCATGCGGGAGCTGGGCTGATATATCAGAATAAGGAAGAATAGATGAAAATGAGGGATAAACCCCTCGGATATTGTACGCCATTAAAGAATGAAATGACCGATAATGATGGAAATGCCAGGCGTTTTGATTGCTGATTGGGCGATAGGGCGACGATAGCTATTTTTTTAGACTCTTCGACTTTTTTAGTTTTTTAATATGTTATTTTAGGCTTTATTATGTACCGGTTTAATAACTTGTTTGGGCCGGTCCTTTAGGTATTATGGTGATGTTGTCTTTTCATTTTATAAGAAATAAAAAGCCCAATCTGTTTTAGTTCAAAAAAAAATTAAAAATTAATTAATTCATACTGTACATCAAGATGGGTGAGAGGTGTTACACCATCTCATTATCACATTCAAGAATTTCATATTAGAAAACTACCTCCTATGCAATCGAAAGGCTATCAAAAGCTCCCCAAAATTGAAATTTACTTGATAGTGGAAAGAAAATTGAGAAAATGGAAAATTGAAAATATAACTTTTCCTACCATAGTGTGCTGGATAGAAAAGATAAAAAAATTAAAAGAAAAAATAATTTTTTTTCTATCCACTATTTGGTAGAGTTAAAAAATGAAAGGAATGGGAAATAGAACTTAAAAAAAAAAAAAATCCATAATTTTGAACTATCTTACACCCTCCATTATTTTTTCTTCTCTTATCATTCCAATTTAGAAGGATTATTTTTTATGCATTAGTATGAAAAATGATCACATCTTTCCTAATTTCTTTCCTCTCATTTTTTTACATTTTTTTCTTTCTCTTTCTATCCTTTCACTTTTTCACCACACTAAGCACACCTTAATATTGTAATTGGCCATTCAAAATTATACATCATGATTCGCCATTGGACAAATAGTTGATTTTTAACTTTACTATGGAGTTAAAAAGCTCTACTGCCTGAACCTTCAAACCATCTAGGGGGTTAAGGCAAGGGGACCCACTAAGTCCCTTTCTATTTCTCATTTGCAGTGAGGGGCTTTCAGCCTTAATGCGGACAGCGAAGAAGAATGGGTTGATTAGAGGGGCGAAGGCAAGTAGGAAGGGGCCAGAAATTTCTCATCTGTTATTTGCCGACGATTGCATGATGTTCGGTGAAGCAACAAAAAAAAGGGGCAAGGGTTCTCAAAGATATATTGAAGGTTTACGAAGGATGTTCGGGGCAGTGTGTTAACTTTGGCAAATCCACAATTTTTTACAGCACAAATACAACTAAGGAATCAAAAGTAGCAGTTTTGAGACTACTGGGAGTAAGAAGCTCGTCAAGCCCAGAGAAGTATTTGGGCCTGCCTAATATGGTGGGTAGACGGAAAAAGGAAGCTTTTCAAAATCTGGTCGACAGAATTGCTTCGTGGATAGAGAGCTGGAGTTCCAGACTTTTGTCTCAATGGGGGAAAGAAGTCTTCATCAAATCAGTACTTCAGGCAATTCCTACTTTTGCTATGTCTTGCTTTTTTTTTCCTAAAGCCTTATGTGAAAGGATAGAAAGTACTCTTGCAAAATTTTGGTGGCAGAAAGGACCTGGTAAAAGGGGTATTCATTGGTGTCAATGGAGGTTATTATGCAGATCCAAAGAAGAAGGGGGATTAGGCTTTCGAAGGATGACCCAATTTAATATTTCCCTCTTAGCAAAGTAAGGGTGGAGATTACTAAATTTTCCGAATTCACTAGTAGTACGAGTTTTTAAAGCCAAATATTTCCCAGAAAGCAATTTTTTACAATCGAGACTGGGGAGTTCGTGTTCATATATATGGCGCAGTATTTGGGCAACCAAGGATACACTAGAGAGAGGGCTGATGTGGAAGGTTGGCACGGGTACGAATATTTCAATTAGTCAAGATATTTGGATTCCAGATTATGTCAATGGCAGATTATCATCCAGAACTGAAAATTTGCAATGCGATAAAGTAAAAGACCTTATTAACAGTAATGAAAGAGAGTGGAATAAGGAGCTGATTGTCAATACCTTTCCAGAAGACGTCGCAGAATTGATCCTTCGAATACCTCTGTCGATGGAACCCCATGCAGATTTTCTGGCTTGGAGCGGCGAACCGACGGGTGTTTTCTCAGTAAGAAGTTCCTATAAACTATTACAGAACTTAGATCCTACAGCTTATGCTTTACAGAATATCTATAGGGACTTTTACAAGAAATTATGGCGAGCTGAAATACCCACAAAAATAAAAATTTTCATCTGGAAAATCTCGTGGAATTACATTGCTAATAAGGTGAATATGCATAATTGGAGACTGGTGAATAGTAGGTTGTGTCCTCGGTGTGATGGCGGTGAAGAGACGTTGAACCACCTCTTTCGCGAATGCCCTATTTCAGTTGAGGTATGGAGAGCGTTATCAGAGTTGGACTTAACAGGGTTCACAAATGTCGAGTTTAGTGATTGGCTTACCATGGCAGTGGTTTCTCTGTCACTGGAGAAATGCAGAACTTTCTGTATAGCTCTTTGGAGCATTTGGGGCGATAGAAACTCCCGCATTCATGACAAAACAAATAGATCAAGCCAAGAGATAGTCAGATTTATTCAGAGTTACATTCAAGATCTGGATGGAGTCAGATTAAATATCTCAAAGAACTCAAATGTACAGTAAATGGAGACACCCACCTGGTAACAGAATCAAGATTAACTTTGATGGGGCTTTTGATGAGAGAAATAAGGCCTCAGCGTCTAGAGTGGTGGTTCGTGATTGCAGGGGAAGCATTCTCCTTTCAAGTGCAGACATTCACAAAGGAGTCCATTCGGCGTTTGCGGGTGAAGCACTTGCTTGTAGACGAGCGACCCGGATAGCACTCGACATGCAAGAAGAAGGCATTACTATCGAAGGGGACTCATTAACAAAGTGATTAAAAAGTGTCAAAACACAGATCGGGACAAATCGCAGATAAGCCCATACATACATGATATTCATAAATTGAAATCCGAATCGAAGTTTGAAATATGAATTTACCCCAAGAGCAAGAAACAACTTAGCGCATACCTTAGCGAAGGGAATCACTAAAAAGAAATGAGGGTTTTACCTGGTTCATAAGGTCCCGCACTTTGCGAAGCCCAAGCCGAGAGTGAACGCGAGAGAGAACCAGTTGAGAAACATGAGAGCAAAGGTATCAGAAGAAGGCTACCAAATGGTCAAAGTGAAGAGTACTGGAGAAGCATCATAGCCTTCCTCGGAAATGGAAATCGTCTTTAATGCTGAAATGGAAGAAATGAATGGTCTGGCAAGGCGATAAGACTTGATTAGGCAGGATGGACGGTTGATTTTTTTAAACTTTTTAATTTAACTTTTCAGTTTTCTTTATTTATTTTCATTAGGTTTTCTGCCTTCTAGAATTTTCTTTGGCTGAGACATTATCGGGCCAGGCTTATTGGACCAAGTTTATTTTTTTTTGTAATTTTTCCCCTTTTAATGGAAGCCCAATCTGATGTTACTCAAAAAAAAAAAAAAAAGCTCTACTGCCTATAATTTCTTAAGCCTTAATAATTTTTTTGCCAGATTAAGCATTAACATTAAGTTCGATATACATTGCATTCATATTAGTTTTAGGTTAAATTATGTCGTAATTATCTGTATTATTCGTAACTTTGAAGTTTAGTTTTTGAACTTTTGTTTCTAGGAATTTAGTCCCTCTATTTTTTAGATTTTAAAATTCAAGTCTAATTGTTAATACTGTTAAAATTATTTTGTTAAATTTAAATTCATTACAACATCATTTTTAGTTAAATTACTAACAAGTATATATTTTTTATTTCAAAATATCAAACCAACAAAGTTTAAAAAAAATTAATAGTGATAACAATTGAAGCTGAATTTTGAAATTTGAAAAGTAAAAAAAAACTAAATTTTCAAAAATAAAATCGCAAGGAATAATTCCAAATCTGTGAAGAGTACAGGGACCAATGGCATATTTAATATATTTTTATGTGATTTTGTTTTTTTTAATTAATATTCATATAATATTATGTTATGTATTAATTCATTTACATTTTACATAATTGATGATGATTATTCTATATTAACTTAAATTAATCTACTTAAAAACGGAATAATTATATTTACCCTACATTTAATTTAACAAATTTCTAATGTTACATGGGTTGCATATGATTTTATGCGTTTAATATTTAATCAAATTTCAAATATTATATTTTTAATTGTAGTATAATATTATTATTTGAATTATTAAATATAATCAAATATGTTAACTTATCAATTCAAATATTATAATAGAAAATTTTCAAATCAATATAGTTTTACTTTAGATAATTAATGCAAAGTAACATTATTCAAAACAATAGTTGATTAACATAAAAACTCTAATATATTAATTAAGTGATAATTAAAATACTTAGAATTTTATTCAAGTAATAACTCTATTTTTTATTAATAAAATTAGGACAGCTTTTTTACATCAAATTTTTTAACTAGTAATTGTAATTTAAGTTATAATTATCACAAAATTTTTTCTTATATTTTATGCTTATAGTTCTATTTTAGCACAATATTTTTTAACTAATAACTGTAAATTAAATTATAACATTTTTAAATGTGTAATAATTATCACAATTTCTATTAAATATTAATTCATTTTAAATGTATAATTACCACAACTTCTATTTATTTTAAAATGAGAATTTAGTAATATGATGGAAAATAAAGGATATTCTCATAAGTCATTTATGCATTTAATATTTAATTAATTTTTAAAATATTATATTTTAATTGTAGTAATTAGCATCAAATAATATTTCTTATTTGAATTATTGAATATAATTAAAATATATTCATTTATTAATTTCAAAGTTTCTTGTTGTACATTGCAAGTCTTTCTTTTTGTACATTGTAAGTCTTGAACTTAGTATTCAGATCTTCCTTTTATCTTTAAAAATTAATCTAAACTAGTAATTTTATATATTATAGAATTATAGAATATAGAGATTTAGTAAACTAGTATTTCAAAACTCAAACTTTAATGACTTTTGTGTTTCACATAATCAAATCACACAACCTCCTCAGATAATTTTACAGCCTCACCAACTTCCAAGAAAAAAAAAGGAACTAAACACTGGCATAATTTATGAGAACAAGGAAGAAACAAAAGAGTTCTCTTCCTTTTTTGTATAGGGACATGGGAGTGGGCTAAAGATAAAGGCATGAAATATATTGTTCACCCCCATGGTTCATTGAAGAGGTCAGCAATTGTCTTCAAGCTTCAACCACATCCATGGATACGTGTTAATTATATTAATATAAAAGATATGAAGTTGAAAATCATGCTTGTTTCAAAGGCAGAGCCCACAATTTAATGTTCCCCGAAACCAGGACCTAATATATTTGATATTTCCCATTCTTCATTGAAGAAACAAAAATCCCAGTAATAATATAAAGCTAACAGGTGGCTTTTCCTTCATCATCTGTCACTGACATGTGCCCTAATCATCTTCAATGTTTGGAGAACATATCATATATATTCATGGAAGTTTGTTTTTTCCTTTCTCTGAAAAAAAAAAGAAAAGAAAACTAATTAATTTAATCAGCTCCTTAAGGATGAAGGACTTCACTAGATTGAAGACAAGTGTTTTTGTCAGCTTGACACTGGTCTTATCTGGATAATTAGATCTCATGCAAAGCCAACAGCCAAGCAGTTCCTTTACATGTGTCAAAACCCAGTTCCTTTGACTCAAATGAAACTGCCACCATCGGGTTACTTGGTTCCCTTTAAAACCCCAGTAAATTAGTGTAGCCTTTTGCTCTTTGGTAGTGCAAAATTTTACAATGGAAGCTCAAGGCAAAACAAATGGGGAGAGGCCTTCCATGGGGAAATCAAGGAAAGGTTGCATGAGAGGGAAAGGGGGTCCCGAAAATGCTATGTGTAGATATAGGGGAGTGAGGCAAAGGACTTGGGGCAAATGGGTGGCTGAGATCCGTGAACCAAATCGAGGCAGTAGGCTTTGGCTTGGAACTTTCAATACATCTTTTGAAGCTGCACTGGCTTATGATGCAGCAGCTAGGAAATTGTATGGTTCATCAGCTAAACTCAACCTTCCCCAACCTCATGATGATCATCAAACCCCTTGTTTTACCTCTTTGCCTGGAAATTTTGTTGCTTCATGCAAAGAAACTGGAATAACAATGAGACAGCCTCTGGGGAATGGTCTTTGTGTTGTGGAGTCACCACCAGGTTCTAGTGTGAGTTCTTCTCAAAGTAGTGAAGAGAGGCTGGTGAGAAGAGAAATAAATACCAATGAGTTGGGGTCAAGTCTAGGTGATGATGGGGAGGAAGTATTTAATTGGCCTGAGTTTTCATTAGAGAATGATTTCTTGGAAATGAGCGACATTGATGTTTTGATGGGTCAAGAGTTTAGGGATAATTGGAATGGAAATGAAATTGCTGGAATCCAGAACCAATGGTTCTTGTAAGCTTTTTTAGGTGTAAAACTTTTCAAGCTTCCTTGCACATTTTGAGGGCTTGAGAGATCCATAGGATGATGAAATAATGCATAGTTTCAAGGGTCTGTTTCTTTTTCTTTTCTTAGTTCCTCGCTGCCATTGAAGCAGCTTCTCTGTAGTTTTTTCTCTGCTTCAACAATGGCACTTAAACTTGCAGCTAACTGCAGTTTTTTTTCTTTCCAAATGGGAAGTTCGTTTAGATTTTATGTAGTTTCAAAGAACCTTGTACTGGCATAGGCATTAGGCCTATTCATGTTCTCAAGCCTTTTCAAAACATGAAGTAGCAATGTCTAAATCATTCAAACATCAATGAAGAATTAATGGTTCTGGCATGGTGGTAGCAATTATCGTAGTTGTATCGTCTGCTTTGAGACTGAGGAGGGATGTCCTGCCTTGCTGGTGCGTCTAGTCCTTTGGTTTTTTAGGAGGTTCAGACCTGTGTTATGATGCTGTTCTGGTTTGTGCTATGCTGTCTGGATAGCAAACCTGGCTATTTGGGTGTTTGAGGTCTTATCCTCTTTTTTTATTAATAATAAAATTATTTCCCTGAGCAAAGCAAAAGAAAAAAAGAACAAGAGCATTGATATTACTATGTTTATAACAGTATGATATGAAGGATCTGGAATGTTGAGACATATTTTATGGGGGTAAAGAGGAAGGTAAAAAGTTTGCCAACAGCTAAAATGATTACAACGTAGTAACCATCAACTTGTTTGACACTCATTAGTTGCTGTAAAAATAAATAACAAAACGACATAATGATGCACAGAACAAGTGAATAAGTATAACCAACAACTTTTGCAGGGCAAAAGCTTCCTTTGTTTCTGCTATTTTAGGAGCCAATGATTAAACCATACCCATCATGACGTGACTCAACTAGCCAAAGTTAAAATTACATAAAACAATACCTTACAACCTAGTTCTGCAGCCTGCAGGGGCAGCCATGTTTACATGTAGCTATTGTTACCAACTTTTATTTCTATGAATCTGTAACGATATTACATATTACAGAAGAAATTATCATTGTTTCTATAGGATATATAACCTTCTAAATATGAAATTACAACGCATATTATCAGGTCTCTTTGGGTGAATCTGTAATGGATCAAAGAACTGAGGTCCAAGAACAGTGGAGATTGAGATTGGGCTTTCCCCATTAGAAATGATGATGGTCTCCAAATCTCATACGGGCCAAGGGCCAAAATTTTATCCAATTAAATACAACTAGATTATAACATATTCAAAAATAAATTTTATGTGAATTTTTGGATTTTTATTTTTTATTCTTATAAAATGGGTTTTGTTTATAAATTTTGCACATTGTTCAGTAAAATTTCATGGGTTTTGTTTATAAATTTTGCACATTTTTCAGTAAAACTTCATAGTTTTCTAATTAAATTTTCAGGAAAATAAAAAAAAAATTAGCCTATATTGTATTTATGAATAATATTTTTAAGTTATTTTGATTTTTTTAAATATAAAATATTTATTTTTAAATCATAAAAATTAAATTAATTATAAATTAAATAAAAATTAACTCGATTCAATTAATTGCAAAATTTTAATTTATAAACCAAAACCCACCCAAATACTTTGTTGAAGTAAGATTTTTGATCTTGTTATAAAATAAAGAGAGATGGAGAGAACAAAAAACAAAGAAAATATGAAAGTAATAGAGAATGTACTTTATTGATAAAAAGGGATGATTACAATGCTTCATTAGAGTATCTATTTATAGGCATAAGAAGTATAAAAGAAGTAGAGATATAATAATTTAAAGTACATCAAAACTTTATCTTTATCATGATGGACATCCACTAAATAAGATATTCATAACACTCCCCTTGGATGTCCATTGGTAGATAATGTGCCTCGTTAAAACCTTATTAAGAAAAAACCATGTGGGATAAAAACTTAATGAAGGAAAAATAGTACACAATCTTTTATTACAAGCTGCCTCGTTAAAAAAAACCTTTACTAGGAAAATCCAATGGGACAAAACCTAAGGAAAAGTGTACAACTTGTTTTTAGACTCCCCCTTATGGCAACATTACATTACATCTTTGAGTCGACGCATTCCAATCTTGTGTAGTAGTCTTTCAAATGTTGTAGTTGGGAATGTCTTAGTAAAAAGATCTGCTAAATTCTCACTAGCACGAATTTGTTAAACATTTATATAACCTCTTTTCTCAAGATCATGAGTCAAGAATAATTTTGGTGAAATATCTTTCTATTCTATCACCTTTGATATAACCACCCTTCAATTGAGCTATACATGCTACATTATCTTCGTATAAGATAGTTGACATCTTTTCATGTAAAGGCAAATTACATATCTTCTGGATATGTTGGGTCAATAGCCTTAGCCAAACACACTCTCGACTTGCCTCATGCATTGCGATTATTTCTGCATGATTTGAAGAAGCAACAGCTAATGTTTGCTTTGTTGAACGCCATGATATGGCAGTACCCCCACATGTAAATAAATATCTTGTTTGAAATTGACATTTATGTGGATCCAATAAGTATCCAGCATCAGCATAGCCGACTAATAGGGATTTTGAATCATTTGAATAAAATAACCCCATAACAATAGTCCCTCTTAGATATCTAAATACATGTTTAATTCCATTCCAATGTCTACGTGTTAGAGAAGAACTAAATCTTGCTAACAAGTTTACATCGAAAGCTATATTAGGTATTGTGTTGTTTGTAAGATAAATCAATGCTCATATGGCACTTAAATATGGTACTTCAGGACCAAGAAAATTTTCACCATCCTAGCAATGACGAAATTGATCTTTATTCACATCTAACGATCGTACAACCATCGGAGTACTTAATGTATGTGCTTTATCCATGTAAAATTTATTTAATATCTTTTTCGTATAAGTTGATTTATGAACATGAATTCCATCTTTTAAATGCTCGATCTGTAAGCCAAGACAAAACTTTGTTTTTCCAAGATCTTTCATTTCAAATTCTTTCTTTAAACAATTTACTGTATTTTGGAGCTCTTCAGTAGTTCCAATAATATTTAGATCATCAACATAAACAACAGTTATCACAAAATTTGATCCAAACCTTTTTATAAAGACACATGAAGACACATGGACAAATTGAATCGTTTTTGTAACCTTCTTTTAACAAGTATTCACTAAGACGATTGTACCACATACGTCCAGATTGTTTTAATCCATATAAACTTTTCTTTAATATGATCGAACAATTTTCTCGAGAAACTCTATATCCTTTTGGGATTTTTAATCCTTCTGGGATTTTCATATAAATTTCACTATCAAGTGTGCCATACAAATAGGCTATAACAACATCCATTAGATGCATGTCAAGTTTTTCACATATTGCTAGGCTAATAAGATATCAAAACGTGATTGCATCCACCACAGGAGAATATGTCTCTTCATAATCAATGCTGGGCCTTTGCGAAAATCCTTATTCTACAAGTTGTGCTTTATATCTTACGACTTCATTTTTTTTCATTTTGTTTTTGCACAAATACCCATTTATATCCTACCGGCTTTACACCTTTAGGTGTTTGGACTATAGGTCCAAAAACCTCACGTTTAGAAAGTGAATTCAATTCTGCTTGAATTGCATCTTTCCATTTTGGCCAATCTTTTCTATATCTACATTCGTCAATAGATTTAGGCTCAAGATCATCATTTTCCTTTTTTACTTCAATAACAACACTATATGTAAAGTTGTTGTCGACAACTATATTTTTCCGGTTCCATCTTTTCCTCGAAGTAACATAACTTATTGAGATATCTTCGTTATGATCATTTTCAGGTACCTGAATGCTGAATCCCTTGTGGGGTTTTATGATTATAATTAGTTATATCTTTGGCCTCTTCTTGGAAACTTGTCTCCATAATATAATCACCTTGAGTATTTGCTCCTTTCCTTTTACGAGGATTTTTATCTTTGGAACCAACCAGTCTTCCACGCTTCAGGCATGGATTTACTTTCTTTTACACTAACAGTTTAACCTATTGGGATATCAATTCGTATTGGAGCATTTTCAGCTGGTATGCGAGATTTTGCAATTCTCTTTAGGTCAACAAATGAATCTGACAGTTGATTGGTGATGTTTTGCAAATGTATAATCCTTTGAACTTCTTATTCACATTGAATTGTACGAGGATCTAATTGAGATAACGATGATCCATTCCATGTAATTTCTTTTACCAGTTGTATTTTCTCTCCCCCTAATGTTGGGAATATTATTTCATTAAAGTGACAATCAACAAATCGTGTAGTAAATAAATCTCCAGTTAATGGTTCAACATACTTAATTATAGAAGAAGATTCATAACCAACATATATTTCCAACCTCTTCTGAGGACCCATCTTTGCTCGTTGTGGTGGAGCAACTGGAACATATACTGCAAATCTAAAAAATCTAAGATGAGAAATATTTGGCTCCTGACCAAAAGCCAATTGTAATGGGGAGTATTTATTATAACTTGTTGGCCTGATGCGCATAAGTGCTGCTGCATGCAAAATAGCATATCCCCAAGCTGTAACAGGGAGCTTTTTTCTCATAAGTAATGGCCTAGCTATTAGTTGGAGGCGTTTGATAAACGATTCAGCTAAACCGTTTTGTGTGTGAACATGAGCTACAGGATGTTCAACTTTTATCCCAATTGACATGCAATAATCATTGAAAGCTTGAGATGTAAACTCACCAGCATTATCAAGACGAATAGTTTTTATTGCATAATCTAAAAATTGTGCTCTTAATCAAATTATTTGAGCAAGTAGTCTTGCAAATGTCAGGTTGCGAGTCTATAATAAACATACATGTGACCATTTACTAGATGCATCTATCAATACCATAAAATATCTAAATGGTCCACATGGAGGATGAATAGGCCCACATATATCACCTTGAATATGTTCTAGAAATGCGGGAGATCTAATCCCAACTTTAGCTGGTGATGGTCTAATAATCAGTTTACCTTGAGAACAAGCATCACAAGAGAAATCTTTGAATTCAAGAATCTTCTGGTTCTTTAATGGGTGCCCAATTGAATTCTCAATTATTTTTTGCATCATAATAGATCTGGGATAGCCTAACCGGTCATGCCAAATAGTAAAAGTATGTGGTTCTACAAATTTCTGGTTTGTAGTAACGTGTGTCTCAATTGCACTAATATGTGTATAATATAAACCTGATGAAAAAGCAGGTAGTCTTTCTAAAACATATTTCTTTCCACATTCAACATTTGTAATATATAGATATTCAATATTTTTCTCATTTATAGTCTCAATATGATATCAATTAATACAAATATCTTTAAAACTCAATAAATTTCTTTGAGCTTAGTGGAAAATAAAACATCATCAATGAAAAATTTTGTCCCTTTAGGTAATAATATAATTGCTCTTCCAGAGCGTTCAATAAGTTTTGAACTACCCGAGATTGTATTAACATGAGCATCACTTATTGTTAAATGAGAAAAATATTTTTTCTCTTTGAGTATCGTATGTGTTGTAGCACTATCAGCAAGACATATGTCTCCATTGATTTTGGATCCAACAAAATTTTGTTGATCATTCATATTCTTCATAAAAATAAATAAAATATAACATTAGAAACATTGCAAATATTTATTGAATATGTATAACTTGCAAAATAAGTAAATAAATAAACATTTTTTTTGAATCAATAAAATGAACATATTTAAAATAACATAATAACACAAACTTATTCTTTATGCAAGAAAACGAGACATACTTAAGAACAATATAAAATGCTAAAATAACATCAACTTTTCTAATGATTCTCAAAGAAATCTGTCACATCAAGGTGAGTTATATCATTAAGGCCATGAATTACATCACCTTCCTATTTTGCCTCCATTTCATCATTTTTGGATATAAAATTTGTCTCAATATTATTTTTCTTCTCTTTAATAGATGCTTGATAAAGTTTCACTAAATGTTCAGGCGTACGACAAGTAAGTGCCCAATGCCCCCTCATACTACATCGGTAACATAAATTCTCAATAACCTTTGAAGGATTATTTTGACCACCTCTTTCTTGTCCTCCATTGCTATTCTTTTTCTGGTGGTTAGAAATACCATTATTACGAACACCATGATAGCGGTTACTAGTACGTCCTCGACCACATCCCGTATTACATCCACGACCATGACCACGATTGCGACTTTTATATTTTTCATTTCCATATTTATTGTGTACTGCAGCATTCACTTCAGGGAGTGGGGCAGTACCAGTGGGACGAATTCCATGGTTTTTCATCAACAACTCATTATTTTGTTTAGCCACTAAAAGGCATGAAATCAATTCAGAATATTTTTTAAAACCTTTTTCACGGTATTGCTGCTGCGAGAGCACATTAGTAGCATGAAAGGTTGAAAAGGTTTTCTCTAACAAATCCTTACCAGTTATGTTCTCTCCACATAATTTTAGTTGAGAACTAATTTTGAAAAGTTCTGAATTGTATTCACTTACAGTCTTAAAATCTTACAACCATAAGTGCATCCAATCATAACAAGCTTTAGAGAGGATCACCATTTTCTGATAGTCAAATCTTTCTTTCAAATTTTTCCACAACTCAAGAGGGTCTTTCACAGTGAGATATTCCACTTTTAATCCTTCATGTAGATGATGACGGATGAAAATCATTGCTTTTGCCTTGTCTTGGTTAGATGATTTTTTATTTGCTACTATAGTATTCCCTAGACCTTTAGCATCTGGGTGAATTTCAGCATCTAACACCCATGACAAATAGTTTTTGTCTGAGATGTCTAGGGCGACAAATTCAAGTTTGGCAGGATTTGACATTATAATCACTAAAGAAAAAAAACTAAAAAAGTATTAGTAAAATAATAGTAATCATATTATTTGTCAAATGTAATTATAATAATGTATTTAAGAAAAAAAGGAAATAACATAAAATAATTTGTGATATAAAATTTAGGATTACCTTAATTCGATAGAGAAATTAAATTCGATTCCTTCCAAGAACTTTAAGCAAATCGTTGCACAAGTTTGAACCCCTCTTTTTTCGTCAATTTTGGGTAGCCAAGCAACCAATTTGAATGCTAGGTTAGAAAAATAATGAAAGTAATTCAACGGGGGATTAGAAAAGGATAGAAAGCAATTGAGGTATGGGTTTCAAAATTTTTTTGGGGGTATCAAATGAAAAATAAGAACGAGGTGGGTTTAGAAAAAAAAATTGAGAATCGTACTGATAATGTGTTATAAAATAAAGAGTTATGGAGAGAATAAAGAAAATGAAAATATGAAAGCAATAGAGAATGTACTTTATTGATAAAAATGGATGATTACAATGCTTCATTAAAGTCTTTATTTATAGGCATAAGAAGTATAAAAGAAGTAGAGATCTAATTCTAATAACTATTAGAATTTAAAGTACATCAAAACTTTATCTTTATCATGATGGACATCCACTTAATAAGATATTCATAACAGATCTCTCATTTTTTTTCTTAGAACTATTCGTTTCTTAACTTTAATATAATAAAATATATTATTATTTTCCCTCCTAAGTGTATCTAAACTTATTTTCCAAAATACGGTTTTTTGGACGTCTATCTTGACATTTAAAGGTGTTGATTTCCTTTATGAAATCTATGTCGTAAAGTTTTCATTGCCCAAATAGATTCTGATTAATAATTATGCAACGATTTATCTTAACATACATGGATGTCAAGTTTTACATAATATGTAAGAGATAACATTAATTTTTACTGTTAGGAGTTGAATCCTAATATATGCATTATATGGAATTTAAGTATCTGTTTTAATCATTTATCATAAACTTAACCCTGATAAATACATTATATGAAGGAACTCTATACTAATGGGTGTCGAGTTTAAGCATATTTAAGTTTTCACCATTTATTGCAATACTAACCTTAATAAGAACTCGGGTGTCAAGTTTAGGTTGAAATTAACTTTTAACCATTTAACTCAAATCTCATAAATTAGTGTAAACACTCATAGGCATCAACTTATTTTCATTTTTTTATCATTACTATAAATATCCCTCCCCGATTTTATTTTTTCACCCAAGCTAAAGCTGTCTCTCATTATTGTCGACTGCTTAATTTAAAAAACTCTTAAAAAAAATTTTAACTTTAAATTCGACCTTTTAAACTCTATTATGGCTCTCATGACATAAGCAAATCATATAACTCTCGTAGCATGTGATATGGTAATTTTTTATTAAAGTATTACTTAAGCAAGTATTTATTTATTTGCCATTTATATTTAATTTTAGTATTAAATTATATTTATATTGATTTAGAATATTTGACTGTTTTTATTTTTTTGCTAGGTTGATGAATGAAACCTCTAGGAGTAATGTGTATTATCCAATGCTGAAAGAAGAGTACACTATTTCACAAAAAAAAAAAAAAGTACACTTTACTTACAAAAAAACACTAACATAATCAGGCTGCAACATGAACAAAAATTTTACCAAATACCAATATTTAGAAATCGTACCGGACCGACCAATCGAGCTGTGAACCGACCAATGCACCAATCCAATAGATAAGAAAAAAATCAGTTAACTCGTGAACTGATCTGAACCACAGTCGAACCTCTAACCGTCCACTGAATGAACTGTAAAAAACCAGTATTTCTAATATTTGGGTCGAATATCTTGGCCCAAAAGAAAAAAAAAAATTTCTTGTTTTTGGCCTCAATAACTTGAAACTGGTCCAAACCTTTGTATTTTCCAAATTCAACCGTCATATTTTAATTCAAAGTAATAAAGAGGCTTAATTCAAAAATTACCCCTTAAACTATACCCATTTTTCCATGTATGTACTTAATTTTTTTTTTCTGTCAATTTGGGTACCTAAACTACAATTTTTTTCCATTGGTCAGTTGTTAGCCAACTTTTAGTCAGCCATGTTAATGATGATGTAGCCCAATCACTAATCGACATATGGCAAAAAACCCACAGAAACAAACTACCTTATTATATTTATAAAATAATTCAAAAAATAAAAATATTTTTATAAAATAATTATAAAAATAAAAATAAAAATTTTCTAATTTTCTAATAATATTTATATTAATATTAATTAAAAACAATATAAAAAATATTTCCCCCATCCCGTCCCTCTCCCCTCTTGGCTTCCTCCTCGCTACCACTCTCCCCTCCCTCTCCCCCTACTGTCCATTCACTCGCTTTCCGTATAAGAAGCTGAAGATTTGAACTCAGGAGGCCAATCAAACGATTTTCCAAACTCATTTTCTGTTGATCTTTTAAGGGGAATATTCCAACTTGCAAAAATAGCAGACACATTATTATCAACTGGACCAACTTTCATATGAATTTTAACCATACTGTAACACCTCTTACTCGACCCGATCGTCAGGTCAATGTACCGGGGTGCACATTCGTTGCCAGAGTAACTACAATAATCCCATATAAATTAAACATTCATAATAAAGTTATTAGGATCATAATACAATTAAAATATGAATTACATACATATCCAATCTTAAAACGAGCTTACGAAAGCTCCCAAGGTAATTGGAGGTCGTTTAGGGACCAAATTGTAAAGTTCCAAAATATCGAGTACTCGTCACAACATCACTCTCTGACTTGAGTTTTCGTGACAATAAAGGTACCACGTCACGACGTCACTCCCTACGTAGGGCTCGTCGCAACTTCATAAGCCCAACATCACAACTTATATTTTACCACTTTGAAACTTAAGCATTTTGCTCCCTATGTAACACCTTAAACCCGGCCTAGGAGTTTAGATCGAATTCAGGATGCTACATTGGTCACCGAAGTGATCGTGAAAAATAATTCTACAAAACCAGTCGACCTTAATTCCATTTCCGAAACCATTCATATCTTTACGAACCAAAAACATTTTCTCGTTTAAAATCCATTCAGTAAGGTTACCGTTAAGTCTGATAAATAACCAGAATAAATGTACGAATGAAAATCTAAAGTGGAAACTGTACCACAGTCTTATAAAACCTTACAACTCAAAAATAGTATAATCAGAATATAATTTAGAAAGTAGAACCGAAATAAGCTTTTGAAACCATGAACGTCTGAGACCTCCGCATACCGAGTCCAGCGTCAGAATTCAAAAGGGTACCTAAAAGGGGAAACAGAAGAGGGGGTGAGCTACTCGAGCTCAATGTGAGATCAAAACCAACTACTACAGAATCAGAAACAAAAAACCCATAGCATTTCAGAAGCGGGACATACTTACAGAATCTGACGGTAACTTTGAGACAGAAGTCTCGAACAGATAATCACAGTTCACAAATGAGTCACCAGTTCTATTCAGTCAGTCAGATACAATCGGAGTTACAAAGCACGTAGAACCACAAAAGTTCTTTTTAGTCAAACAGTACAATGAGATATCCTAGCGCATAGAACAGTCAAACAGATGCTTATGAATGTAATTAAGTTATAAAACCCACACATACAACCAACACACCACTTCGTCCCCCATCACTCCTTATAAGAGCTGTTTGAGCTCATCCAACCAATCACACCACATAGGACCTCGTAATGCCCACCCATCCCTGCACTCCAATAATGTCCACGACCCTCAGGTGTTGGGACTGCCCATGACCCTCTGGGTATTAGGGGCTATCAGTAAGCTGTACAGTGCCATGCGGTAAACCGCGGTACAAACATGCAGTATGAATTGCCAAATCAGATAGTGATGATACACAGCGAAGCTGACGTATAAGCGGTACAGTGTAATACGGTAAACCGCTATACCAGTAAAGTGCAGTTAAACTACCAGATCAGATAAATACACGCAGCAAGGCTGACGTATGCGCTGTATGGTGCAATATGGTAACCAGCTAACAGCATAGTCCACAACCCTCAGGGTATTGGGACTGCCCACGGCCCTATGGGTGTTAGGGGCTAACAACCAGCAGATCAGTTGCCAGTTTAGTTCAGCTTCAGTTTTTCTTCTCTTCACAATCCCACCCAAAAACATTATATGCATATGTATGTGTGCAAACAGATGAACAGAAATAGAGTACAAGGTTACAGACAGTCATTCACATCCAGTCAGCCAGATTCAGATAGGAGTATACTCAATTACCCATATTCAGATTCAATGGCTATGTAACCTCACAGATTAGTGACACCAAGTCAGACAATCGAACAGAAGCATGTTGCACACACACACACCCCGTTAGCCAGGTTCAGAAACAAACATGTTACGCAACCAATCACGAATCTCACCTAAACCGAAGTCAGAACAGACCCTTACTAAAGCTTAGCCAAGGTTTGAAACACACAGAGTCACAAATACGTTTAAATTGACCTAGAACCAAAATCTGGCGAGATAGGACCACACGCCCGTGTGCTCCGGCCATGTGGAGCAGTTCAGGCCGTGTGGGGGTCCAAACGCCCGTATGCAGGGTAGCACACGGCCGTGTGACAGAGGCACACTCCCGGTTGCTAAACATGTTACGCAACCATGTTACGCAACCAATCACGAATCTCACCTAAACTGAAGTCAGAACAGACCCTTACTAAAGCATAGCCAAGGGTTGAAACACACAGAGTCACAAATACGTTTAAATTGACCTAGAACCAAAATCTGACTAGATAGAGCCACACGCCCGTATGCTCCGGCCGTGTGGAGCAGTCCAGGCCGTGTGGGGGTCCAAACACCCGTATCCAGGGTAGCACACGGCCGTGTGACAGAGGCACACGCCTGTGTGGTACAGGGACACGGCTGTGTGAACAGGCCGTATAACTCACTACCCAATTTCGCTAAAGTCAAGTGCAGAGCAGACACGGCCGTGTGAGAGTCTCACACGCCCGTGTACCACCAGACACAACCATGTGTTCCGAAACACACGCCCGTGTGGGATCCCTAAATCCCCAAATCAGCCACACGCCCGTGTGACAATAAATCTCTGAAACCCTAATTCCCAAACCCACACGCCCGTGTGCCCAGGGGACATGGCCGTGTGAAAATCGACAAAATCCTCAAATCGGCCACATGACCCTGTGGCCAGGCCGTGTGGCACCCAATTTGGCCTGAAAACCCTAACGCCCAATTTCACACGGCCGTGTGGGTCGACACACGCCATTGTGACCATCGGGGTGGTCATGAAACCACCCTAAAACAGCACCAAAACCACCATTTCAGCCACCAGATCCATCCCCAACCTTTGCCCTATCAACATATATCAAAAACTGACAATTTCTCATCACTTCCATCTACTAAAAACCCAAAACCAACGGTTTAGCCTACGGTCAAGAAAAGCTGAACATAAACTTTGCAAAAAGAAAATAAAACAGTGTAGTAAAAGTTTGAATCCCACACCTGAATCGACGACGAAGAAGACGACAGTTAAGCAGAAATCCCCGATGCTAAAATCCAAAAAAAAGCAAAATAAAAAGAAAAAAAACCCGAAAAATAACGTCCAGCCAAAAGAGAATAAGAAGAATAAAAATAAAAATAAAAATAAAAATAAAACTAAAAATAAAATAAAATAAAATAATAAAATAATAGGTTATAAATTCTAACTAAAAACCAAATACTATTAACAAAACAAAATTTAAAATATTCCTCGCAGAATGCACTCACAAGGACTCGAACCCCGAACCTTGTGGTATACTAACACTCCACTTACCCACCAGACCAACAGGCCCATTCTGCTACTAAATTGCACGACTAAACACATATGTCCAGCACTGTCCCTATGCTCAAATCCCAAAACTTCTAGGCCCAAAATTCGGGGCGTTAAACCCTATCACTTAGAACAACCTCTATATAGTGTATATCAACCATATCAACCAATAAACCATCCAAATATGCCAATTTCTAACCTTAGACATCATTTAATTCAACTTAAAAAAACATCAAACATGTCCAAGATACAAAATTTACAAAGAAGATAAAAAACCATCAATTTCTTCCATTGAAATCATCCACAAACATTCTTAACATATTCCTATGTACATGCCATGGACAATCACAAAAAATTTAGATTCACAGTATTTTCAAAGCCTTGATTTGTGGTGATATGAGTAGAGATCAACCTTCACTGTAGAGCTTCAAAATGAGTCTTCACCTACATGTTTGAAAAGAAACGCGTTAAGCTCACAAGAGCTTAGTAAGTACATCAAGAATTAAACTTTGCAATGTAGACCAAATTATCATTTATAATTATGTGTGTTTGTGTGTAAAACACTAATTGAACCAATGTCATCATACATGAAATTGTTTCAATAATAGGTATAATATGGTATCTAATTAACAAGTTTATAAACTACTCATCAAAGTTATGCCCATTTATAGACTTGATAGAACATATAGGATATGCGAAAATGTCAATAATTTACACTGAAGTGCCACTATTATTTGCATGGATATGAGGATGTCACTTTGTACCGAAGTGCCATTAACACTTGCATCGTAGTGTCGCTTTCACTTGCAACGTAGTGCCACTATCACTTGCACGTATAGAATTAATCCTAATGGCATGCCATTTATATTCTACTAGTTCTCATTTTGTCTACATGGGAATTTAAAATATAATTTTATTACATTTTCTCAACAAATATAAATAATTTAAACTTTACTATTTTTACAATTTAGTCCTTATCCATATAGAATTATTAATCATCAAATTTCACTTGACATTTGTTTTATTAATATTTAACACTTCACTTAAGTGCTTCATATTAATATCTATCTCACCTATCTAACTTTTACACTCTTTGCAATTTAGTCCTTTTCCTCTCAATACACTACACAAACTTTTCAATTTATTATAACCATTCAACTAATCTTTCAATTAAATCCCATAATACAAGGCATCATTTTCGTATACAATAAGATTCCATGAATATTACTATAATTAATTCATCAAATTTTCATTTAGGGTTTAAATTATATAAGTAAAATTCTTGACATACTTACAACAAAATTGCTTGGAATGAACCTTTCCTTCTTCCTTCGCTCCTTTGTTATTTCTTTGCCTTTATCACCAACTTGATGTTCACTCTTATTTTCCTTCTCTTTATTAACATAACTCATATACAACATTTAATATCAAAATAAAAATCACATACTATTTCTATGCATTTTGATGAGATAAACATGAAGTCCTATAGGAAACTTTATCATCCTTACCTTAACCTTACTTAAAATCCCTAAACCTTTCGTTCTCTCTCTTCAAGTATGTATTCTAGCTAGCTTCATGAAAACCTATCATGCCATGGAGTCACTCTTGTGGTTTCACGAAAAAATTATGGAGGAAATTTGAAGTTTAAAGTTTGAAAGGGTTGGAAATGAAGGAAAAAGGACTAAAATGAAAGAAAAGGAAACTTGGTAGAAATGGGGAGTCAAAGATGTGGAGAAGAAGATAGAAAAGATGATGATGATTGAATTTTCTTCATTTTTCTAAATCTTCTATTAGGAATATCTATTCACCTTTTTTTCAGTAATAATATTTAATTAAACAAAAATCTAATCATCACCATTTCAAACAAATGGTGGCTATTCACTCTCAATATGACCCACATTTTCATGTACTTTCATGGTCAATTTACCCTTCCAGTCCTTCCTCTTTTTCTCATCCATCTAATTTAGTCTTTTCTTATTTCTAATTTTTATACAATTACCCAACACTTCTCATACTTTTACGATTTGATCAATATCTCAATTTAATTTCTCTAAATTTAAAAGCCTTTTTAATTCCTTATAATATCCAACTATCCTGTTCACTAGTAGTATAATTTCTATTTTATCTGCTTCAAAAATTCTAACACGTGCCAACCCAAATTGACATTGCTCTCGTTTTAGGGGGTGTCAGGGATGTTACATTCTCCCCCTTAAAAAAATTTCGTCTTCGAAATTTACCTGACTTGAATAGTTGTGGATACTACTACTTTATTACTTTTTCACTTTCCCATGTCTCCTCCTCAACATTATGATGTCTCCATAATACTTTCACTAAAGGGACCCGCTTCTTTCTTAGATCTTTTATGTCTTGAGCGAGAATCTAAATTGGTGCTTCTTCATTCGTCGAATCTGACTGAACTTCAACAACTTCCAATGTAACCACATGTGATGGACTGGATCGATATCTTTGTACCAAAGACACATGAAAGGCGTTATGAATCCTATCCAACTCTTGTGGTAAGGCTAATCGAGAAGCCACTGAACCAATACGCTCCAAGATCTCATATGGTCTTATACATCTCGAACTTAACTTTCTTTTCTTTCCAAATCAAAGAACCTTTTTTTCATAGAGACACTTTCAAAAATACTTTTTCTCCCACAGTATATTCAATATTCTTCCTATTAAGATTAACACATGAATCCTTTCTATTGGAAGGCACTTTTAGTCGATCTCTAATAAACTTCACTTTTTCTTCTGTTTCTCTCATCAAATCTGGTCCCACTAGCTTATTTTAGCTTAACTCCGTCCAGCAAACATGTGTTCTACACTTCCTTCCATACAACACTTCATATAGTTCCATTTTAATACTTGATTGGTAGCTATTATTATAAGTGAATTCAACTAGTGGAAGTATCTCTCCCAACTACCTTCAAATTCAATAACACAACTGTAGGGCCTAATTTTAGCCCGGAGCCCAAATACAGACCTAAACTAACCCAAACCAACCCAAATAATAAATCAATACAAATAGGCCCAAGTCTAAATTAAATTAAAACCCATAAAGGTCCAAACCCGAAGCCCAACTAGCCTAAGGCCCACTAAACCCCTAAATGCAGGTGAAACCCTAGCAAAGAACCTTTGCGCGCATTGCTCCCCACCACATGCGCCGCAACCACCGCGCGCCACGCACCCGTACGTCTCCGCATCGTGCGCCCCTCCACGTCATCGCCGTACCTGCGGAAAAGAAGGAAGACACAGCACAGCAAAGCTAGAAACAAGGGATTGTATTTTTTCTGTTATGATTTTCAGCTATAAAAGCCTCATAAAAACATGTAAAAGAGGATTCTTTTTTTTTACGAATATACGGGCAATATACACTGCTGTCAAAACCATTTTTAATTTATGAAAAAATGAGGATCGACTTTAAAAACGAAAATGGAGTCACCACCAACCCTTTTTTAGAGGTGTGATCGGGTCACCTTGAAATTAATTATTTTAATAGAAAAAACATTTTGATTTATTAAAACAATAATTTTGGTCTACGAAATTCGAAAAAAGGGGTTCGGGAGTCGGTTACGCACGAGGAAGGATTAGCACCATCGTGACGCCCAAAATTGGTACCTAATTGATTAACTGATGTCCTAATGTCGAAAATTTGAAAAATTTAAAATACGATCCTTTTATTTGAAGAAAAAGCCAAGACTCACTTATCTTAATAAAATGTCACACCAAATGAGTTAGGATGCAACATTTCAAGACTTCGAAACTAAGCTTGCCTTTATTTGTAGAAAATCCATACCTCGAGACACAAAACATCGTATCCAATAAGTTAGGTTACAACATTTTGAATTCCCGAGAATAAGTTTTGATTTGAAGTTTATGCTTTAATTAAAAATAATTAGTTCTTTAGATTCGATGAGAAAAATCGAAACCCAGTAAGTTAGGGTATGATTTCTTTCAAATCTTAGAACACGAAGTAATTGCTTATTTCCAAAACTGGATAAAATATGATGTGATTTTATAATAAAATAGAGGATGAATTATAATACATATGCATAATAGAGTGAAACGAGGGAAACAATATAAATTACAATAATAAATAAAAATTAAGACGGATAATAAATAATAAGTAAAAAGATGACAAAATAAAAACAAAAACAAAAGTTAATAATAAATCAATAAACAAATAAATACTAGGTACAATGATAAAAAAATAAAATAAAATAATTATAATAGTGACAAAAATACAGTAATAATAATAAAAAAGTGCTAATAATACTAATGAATATAGTAATAATAAAAATAAAAAGGTAATAATAATATTAAAATAATAATTATAATAATAGAGTAATAATAACTGAATGGGTAATAATAATAATAAAAAAATAAATAACAATAATAAGCAAAATACAAAGTATTAATAATAAAATAATAGTAATAATATTAAAATTAATAATGATAAATAAAATAATAAATAGAAATACAAAATAGTAATATTTGAAAGTAATAATCATAATCATAATAATAAAATAGTGATGATAATAAGTATAATAAATATATGAAATATGATTATAGTAATAATTATATAAAAAAGAAAAAAAAATAGTAATGGTAAAATTTAAATAATAGATATAATAGTAAAATAATAGTAATAGTGATAGTGTTAATAATAATATTGTAACACCCCTTACCCGTATCCGTCGCCGGATTGGAGTTTTGAGGTATTACAAAACTAAACTCAATTCCAGACAAAACATTTAGTTGAATTCAAGCACAAAGCAATGCTATCTTTTCTATTTCATATAACATTACAACCATTTAAAATAAATAATGTACAACCAATTTTTTTCTTATAAGTATTTAATATATATATATACAAACGTCCGAATCACATAACTTAAGCATTCATGACAAATATATATTTATATATAATATTTAAACAATATCCTAACCTAGGTCATTTTATAACATATATCGGACATAAATCAAAACTCATGTAACATAAGCTGATTTTCATTCATATTACTATAATACATATGCTTATTAAACCAACCGAACCATTACACTATTTAATAATAAATTGCATGTACAAACATATTAATAATATATCTTGGCCGAACACACTATTTCACCTCTCATTAGGATTCGAACCTAATCAACCAAGAACATATTTATTTCTTTCCATCAATAATTGGATCTATATAATCAACTATCATATACAAAACTCATTATAAAAGTATAAATATCACATAGCCAAATTCACTTAAACATATCATTATTTAATTCTTACTAAACACATCAAGCATATGTTATTTACCATATGGCCGAAACATATGTCTTAACTCAACTATCATTAATAAAATGTATTAAGCAAGTAACACATAAATTCACCTTAATCAAGATCATGCACACATCATAAACATAGCAACCATGTTTCACATATAATAAGTCAAGACCAAGTTTGCTAAACCATCACATAACATATATATATATATATATATATATAAACACCAAATGAGCACCTTCCACACATGATATAAGCCATGACCGAATTCAAAACATCTATTAGCATCATGAACAAGCTATGAAATTAAAACATAGAAATGAATTTAACCAAAAGAAATAGCCATTGTCGCAAGGCTATATTATTATACAAAACCAAATATCATAGATTTCAAAACTTAGTCTAACCTATACATGCCTTTGATTCAAAAATAAGCTTAAGTACCAAAAAAGGGGTGATAGTGTGGTTGACTTCTCCAACGATCCTCAGATGCCCATAGCTTGATCAAAATCTATAAAACAGAACAATGAATGCACACAGAGTAAGCTTACTAGCTTAGTAAGTCTTAAGCGAATTTAAAGAAAATAATTCAATTTAACACTTAAGCATTCAAAGTCAAATACTTAATATTAATTCAACTTTAACAAAGCACACATATGGTATCACATTGCCGAACCTCAATACCCTATTTAACTTGACATTATTCATTATATTACCTTCAACAAATAATTCATTAACTCAACTCAAAATTCAAATGGTAAGTATCCATTTTCTACCAAATACTCAATGCGTATGCACATCATTTAAATAAAACCACATACAAGAACATATATGTACTTATTCACTTCACATCTTATAACTCTAAATGTTCAATATACACAAATTATCAATATGATTTGATAACCAAATAGCCAAATATACATACATAATCATTAACCACATTCTCATCCACAATATACTTATATACTTTTCTAACTAATCGAAGATATAAATTCAATTAAACAACTCACAATGTACTTACCATGCATTTGCCCTATGCTTTGATTCATACTAATGAACTTAAGTTTATTCTTTTGTCAACATAACTCCACCATTCCATATGCATAAGCTCGTATTCAAAAATAATCACCAGCATTAAGCCTGCTAGACCGAGGTCTGACATTTGATCACCGGCATTTAGCCTGCTAGGCAATAAGCCCGAAACACTTCACCGGCAAGACAAGGCCTGCTAGGCTCGGCCCGATACATTTCACCGGTACAAAGCTCGCTAGGCATTAAGCCCGATACATTCCACCGGCACAAAGCTGGCGGGCATTAAGCCCGATACATTCGATATAATTCAAATAATACATATGCCATACTTAATTTAAATCACTTGCACAAAATGAACTCAAATAAATTTAATTACCATTCATAATCAAATCTTTGTGACATATTCGGCTATGATCAAATTTCAATCCAATAGTTCAAAGTTTGACATGTAAACTATACTACTAACAATATTTGTAGTAATAACTTGCTTTAAGACTTACTCTCATCGTTTTGATACTTTACTTCGAAGACCGACTATTCAACTATTTTTTTTCCCCGATCCAAGTCCGTTTTTCTTTGTTCTTGATCTAAACACATTCAATTTAAGCTCGTTCAAACACATTTCATTTAAATTTAGTCCAAAAACACTTAAATAGGCAAATTACTATTTTACTCTTAATGTTTCACACTTTTACAAATTAGTACAATTTGTACAAAACACAAAATACACCAATTTTGGTTACACACATCAAGGGCCGAATATTCCTAGACTTAATACAAGACCTTGCATTTCATTTATTTCATGTTTTAGTCCTTCAAGAATTTATTTTTTTCAAATTAGTCCCTAACACTCAATTTCACCAAAACTTCTAATTCTAAAAATGATGATTTAAAACATACTATTAATAATCTACCATCAAACATCACACGCCATGAATATACAACAATAACCGAATCTTAATGTGCTATAAACTCAAAAATTTTAACACATGCTAATTCACTAATCATCAACACAGAAAATAATATTAAAAATTTATTCGGACTCGGATTTGTGGTCCCGAAACCACTGTTCTGATTAGGGTCAAATTCGGACTGTTACAACTCTCCCCCCTTAGGGATTTTCGTCCTCGAAAATCTTACCGTTAAACAAAGTCGGTTATTGTTGCCTCATTGAATCCTCAGGCTCCCACGTAGCCTCTTCTACTCCGTGTCGATTCCATAATACTTTTACTAACGAAATTTTCTTGTTTCTTAACTCTTTCATTACACGGGCTAAAATACGAATCGGTTCCTCCTCGTACGTCATATCGGACCGGATTTCAATTTCAGACGGAGAAATCACATGTGACGGATTCGATCTATATCTACGGAGCATCGAAACATGAAATACGTTGTATATCTTTTCTAATTCAGAAGGCAACTTCAATCTATTAGACACAGGCTCGATACGTTCGATGATCTCATACGGTTCGATGAATCACGGACTTAGTTTGCCTTTTTGACCAAATCGGAGTACTTTCTTCCATGGTGAAACTTTCAAAAATACTCGATCTCCGATCTGAAACTCAATGTCTTTACGTTTCAAATCAGCGTAGGACTTTTGGCGATCCGATGCAGCTTTTAATCTATCTCTGATTATAGCCACCTTCTGTTCAGTCTCTTTAATCAAATCAACCCCGTGTATCTTATTTTCACTGAGCTCGGTCCAATACAACGGTGTACGACACTTGCGGCCATATAGAGCTTCGTAAGGTGCCATTTTGATACTAGATTGAAAACTGTTATTATAAGCAAATTCAATCAAAGGTAAGTATCTTTCCCACGTACCTTCAAACTCGAGGACACAATATCTCAACATATCCTCAAGCATCTGAATGGTTCGCTCAGATCGACCGTCCTGCTGTCATGGATGGAAGGTCATGCTAAAGTGGAGTTTTGTACCTAAAGCATCTTGCAACTTCTTCCAAAACCGCGATGTAAATCTCTGGATCTCTATCCAAACAATGGAACTCAAAGACACCATGTAATCTCACAATTTGAGATACATACAACTCAAACAAGTTTATCGAGTGAATAGTCCGTCTTTAACCGAACAAAATGAGTGATGGTCGGTCATCTATCCACTATAACCTGCATCGCATCTTTCTTGTTCGGTGTCATAGGCAAACCGGATACAAAATACATAGCAATTCTATCCCATTTCCATTCGTATCATGATCGGTGAGTAACCTGTAAGGCACTGATGTTTGGCTTTTACTTGTTGACAAATTAAGCACTTCGAGACAAATTCGATATATCCTGCTTCATACCAGGCCACCAATAGAATTGTTTCAAATCATTATACATTTTCGTATACCCGGATGTACCGACAATCGACTATTATGAGCCTCGCTCAATATCATCCGAATCAAATCCACATTCCTCGGAACACATATTCGCCTTTGAAGTTCAAACAATCATTTTCATCGATTTGAAACTCGACTCGCATCATTTCCACAATCGAACTCGTCTAGCAATCGTATATTTGTCAATTTTCTCATGCATCACAAATTTGTTGAATAAACAACGGTCTTGCCTTCAACTCAAATATGATTGAACCATCACTGACATAGCCATGTGTGCGCTTCAACGCACAAAGAGCAAATAATGACTTCCGACTTAAAGCATCCGCAAATAACGTTAGCCTTTCCTGGATGATAGTCAATCACAAGCTCGTAATCTTTCAAAGACTCTAACCATCTCACGTTGCCTCGAGTTCAAATCTCTTTGTGTCATCAAATACTTCAAACTCTTGTGATCCGAATAAACATGACATTTCTCACCAAATGATAATGACACCATATCTTTAACGCGAACACAATGGCTGCAAGCTCTAAATCATGCGTCGGGTAATTTCTTTTATGCGGCTTCAATTGTCTCGAAGCGTAGGCTACAACTTTGCTTTCCTGCATCAAAACGCAACCCAAACCATTCAAAGAAGCATCACTATAAACAAAAAATTCTTTACCCGATTCAGGCTGAACTAACACTGGAGCTTCGGTCAAAAGGGCTTTCAACTGATCGAAACTTTTCTGACACTTTTCCTACCATTCAAATTTAGCGTCCTTCTGTAATAGCTTTGTTAACGGGGTAGCTATTATAGAAAAACCTTTCACAAATCGTCTATAGTAACCAGCAAGTCCCAGGAAGCTTCAAATTTTAGAGACATTCCTTGGTGGTTTCCAATCAAGTATAGCCGATATTTTATTCGGATCAACCCGAATGCCTGACGCTGAAACAACGTGACCCAGAAAACTGACCTTATTAAGCCAAAACTCACACTTACTAAACTTTGCGTACAACTATTTATCTCGCAAAGTTTGTAGCACCGATCTCGGATGCTCAAAGATGCTCGGTTTCATCTCTAGAGTAGATCAGAATATCATCTATAAACACTACCACAAATCGATCCAAATACGGTCTAAAAATCTGATTCATCAGATCCATAAAAACAGCAGGTGCATTAGTAAGCCCAAAAGGCATAACCAGAAACTCCTAATGTCCGTACCTCGCTCAAAAAGCGCCTTTGGCACATCGAATCTCGACTATGGCCCGATAATAGCCCGATCTCAAATCTATCTTTGAAAACACTCAAGCCTCTTTCAACCGATCGAACAAATCGTCAATCCGTGTGGCAACGGTATTTATTCTTTATAGTTACCTTGTTGAGTCATCGTGTCGATGCACATACGTATAGTCCGTCTTTCTTCTTTTTACAAATAAAATCGGTGCACCCCAATGAGAGAAGCTTGGTCGTGCAAAGCCCCTATCTCATAACTCTTGCAACTATGCTTTCAACTCTTTTAATTCAGAGGTGCCATCCGATACGGAGCTATTGAAATCGGAGTCGTCCCTGTACTAATTCAATACCAAACTCTATTTCTCGAATAGGTGGTAACCCGTAGTTCTTCAGAAACACTTCGGATAGTCGCACACAACCGATACGGATCCAATCGCTTCTCAAGAACTTTACTATCCAACACATAAGCCAAATAAGCTTCACACCCTTTTCTCACATGCTTATGAGCTAACATCGAGGAGATTAATGCGGTAACTCATTCAGTCATTAGATTCAATTCGGATAACTTCACCGCTTCGACATCACAAATCAAGGGTCTTTCTTTTGCAATTAACAACACACATCGTGCAAAGTTAACTACCCATCCCCAAAATTATATCGAACTCGTCGAAAGGCAACAACATTAAATCACCGGGAAGCATGAATCCCGAATCATTAACGGGCAACTTTTACACACTTTATCAACCGAACACATCGACCCAAGGGGTTTGATACACGAATCACAAACTCGGTGAGACTCAACGGTAGAGTCCTCTCGGATACTAAAGTTTCACACATATATGAATGAGTCAAACCGGATCAATCAATACAATCACGAGAGTATCATAAAGAGTGAAAGTACCGGTGATAACATCCGGGAAGAAGCATCCTCTCTGGCACGTACAGCATATGCTCTAGCAGGTGCACGAGCCTCTGATCGAACTGCAGTGTTTTTGGTTCCTTTCTGACTGCCACTTACATTTCCCGAATGCCTGGGTGGTGCGCCTGCGTCTTGGCCGCGTGGCTTTCGTCTTGTATTCTCGAGCCGTATTTTGCTCGGCTAGCATCGGGCACTCTCGAATAAAATGATCCGACGATCCATATTTAAAGCGGGATCGATCACGAAATCTACAACTCCCAGAATGCCATTTTCCATAATGCTTACACTCAGCCCGGTTCTGCTGAACATTACCAACACTAGCCATCGAAGTGGCTCGGGAACCCATAGGAGGTCGATCTCGTCTAGAGAAGTCTGTAGTAGCCTTATGTCGATTGGATTCATCTTTAAACTTCTTTGATGAAGAATGAAAGGTTTTACTCGATGATCTTTTTCGAATGTCTCTAGCTTCGAACTCGGCTTTTCTTTTCTCTTTTCCAAGCTCTTTGGGTCTGTAAGCTCGTTCGACAAGTACCACAAACTCTTTAATCTCGAGTATGCCGACTAGCAACTTAATATCTTCATTCAAACCGTCTTCAAATCTTTTACACATAATGGCTTCAGTTGACGCATATTCACGGGCATATCGGCTTAGTCTGACGAATTTCTGTTCATACTCAGTCACGGTCATTCGACCCTGTTTCAATTCCAGAAATTCTCTTCGTTTCTGATCAATGAATCTCTGACTGATGTACTTTTTACGGAATTCTATCTGAAAGAATTCCCAGGTCACTTTCTCCCTCGGAACCACCGATACTAGTGTATTCCACCAGTGATATGCGGTGTCCCGTAATAAGGATATAGCACACTTTAAGCATTCGTCTGGAGTACATGACAGCTCATCAAGCACACAGATAGTATTATCAAGCCACATCTTAGCTCGTTCCGCGTCGTCATCATCATTAGCTTTAAATTCTTTGGCCCCGTGTTTCCTGATTTTATCAACGGGAGGCCTGCTAGATCTTATTGGATCTATCATCGGAGGTGCTGAAGGTATCGGAATTGGAATATTCGGGGTTGGAGGTTGTTGTACAGCCGGATTAGTCTGAATAAATTGGGTAAACCATTCATTCATCATCTGGTAGAAGGCTTGCTTAGCCTCCCCCTCATGGCTACCCGAGATAGGTCGAGAGTCTCACCACACACCCATGTGCGGGATCAGCGCTCGCGCTCTCTACATCATCGCCTACGGCTCTGTCAGGATCCATTTACTATATAAAACACAATTTAAATGTCAGAAGTCACCACACTATCACATATATATAATAAAAGGCATGTATAGCTAGACTCTCACGCGCTACGGTAGTCCTAGAATCGACTAAATCGTAAGCTCTGATACCAATAAAATGTAACACCCTTTACCCGTATCCGTCACGGATTGGAGTTTTGAGGTATTACAAAACTAAACTCAATTCGGACAAAACATTTAGTTGAATTCAAGCACAAAGCAATGCTATCTTTTCTATTTCATATAACATTACAACCATTTAAAATAAATAATGTACAACCAATTTTTTTCTTACAAGTATTTAATATATATATATACAAACGTCCAATCACACATAACTTAAGCATTCATGACAAATATATATTTATATATAATATTTAAACAATATCCTAACCTAGGTCATTTTATAACATATATCGGACATAAATCAAAACTCATGTAACATAAGCTGATTTTCATTCATATTACTATAATACATATGCTTATTAAACCAACCAAACCATTACACTATTTAATAATCAATTGCATGTACAAACATATTAATAATATATCTTGGCCGAACACACTATTTCACCTCTCATTAGGATTCGAACCTAATCAACCAAGAACATATTTATTTCTTTCCATCAATAATTGGATCTATATAATCAACTATCATATACAAAACTCATTATAAAAGTATAAATATCACATAGCCAAATTCACTTAAACATATCATTATTTAATTCTTACTAAACACATCAAGCATATGTTATTTACCATATGGCCGAAACATATGTCTTAACTCAACTATCATTAATAAAATGTATTAAGCAAGTAACACATAAATTCACCTTAATCAAGATCATGCACACATCATAAACATAGCAACCATGTTTCACATATAATAAGTCAAGACCAAGTTTGCTAAACCATCACATAACATATATATATACACCAAATGAGCACCTTCCACACATGATATAAACCATGACCAAATTCAAAACATCCATTAGCATCATGAACAAGCTATGAAATTAAAACATAGAAATGAATTTAACCAAAAGAAATAGCCATTTTTGCAAGGCTATATTATTATACAAAACCAAATATCATAGATTTCAAAACTTAGTCTAACCTATACATGCCTTTGATTCAAAAATAAGCTTAGGTACCAAAAAAGGGGTGATAGTGTGGTTGACTTCTCCAACGATCCTCAGATGCCCATAGCTTGATCAAAATCTATAAAACAGAACAATGAATGCACACAGAGTGAGCTTACTAGCTTAGTAAGTCTTAAGCGAATTTAAAGAAAATAATTCAATTTAACACTTAAGCATTCAAAGTCAAATACTTAATATTAATTCAACTTTAACAAAGCACACATATGGTATCACATTGCCGAACCTCAATACCCTATTTAACTTGACATTATTCATTATATTACCTTCAACAAATAATTCATTAACTCAACTCAAAATTCAAATGGTAAGTATCCATTTTCTACTAAATACTCAATGCGTATGCACATCATTTAAATAAAACCACATACAAGAACATATATGTACTTATTCACTTCACATCTTATAACTCTAAATGTTCAATATACACAAATTATCAATATGATTTGATAACCAAATAGCCAAATATACATACATAATCATTAACCACATTCTCATCCACAATATACTTATATACTTTTCTAACTAATCGAAGATATAAATTCAATTAAACAACTCACAGGTACTTACCTGTACGGCCCTGTACTTTGATTCATACTAATGAACTTAAGTTTATTCTTTTGTCAACATAACTCCACCATTCCATATGCATAAGCTCGTATTCAAAAATAATCACCACAGATTAAGCCCGCTAGACCGAGGTCCGACATTTGATCACCTGGTATTTAGCCCGCTGAGCAATAAGCCCGAAACACTTCACCGCACAAGGCCCGCTGGGCTCGAAGCCCGATACATTTCACCGGCACAAAGCCTGCTGGGCATTAAGCCCGATACATTCCACCAAGACAAAGCATGCTGGGCATTAAGCCCGATACATTCGATATAATTCAAATAATACATATGCCATACTTAATTTAAATCACTTGCACAAAATGAACTCAAATAAATTTAATTACCATTCATAATCAAATCTTTATGACACATTCGGCTATGATCAAATTTCAATCCAATAGTTCAAATTTTGACATGTAAACTATACTACGAACAATATTTGTAGTAATAACTTGCTTTAAGACTTATCGCTCATTTATCGACGGACGACGAAGACCGACTATTCAACTATTTTTTTCCCCGATCCAAGTCCGTTTTTCTTTGTTCTTGATCTAAACACATTCAATTTCATTTCAATTTAGTCCAAAAACACTTAAATAGGCAAATTACTATTTTACCCTTAATGTTTCACACTTTTACAAATTAGTACAATTTGTACAAAACACAAAATACACCAATTTTGGTTACACACATCAAGGGCCGAATATTCCTAGACTTAATACAAGACCTTGCATTTCATTTATTTCATGTTTTAGTCCTTCAAGAATTTATTTTTTTCAAATTAGTCCCTAACACTCAATTTCACCAAAACTTCTAATTCTAAAAATGATGATTTAAAATATACTATTAATAATCTACCATCAAACATCACACGCCATGAATATACAACAATAACCGAATCTTAATGTGCTATAAACTCAAAAATTTTAACACATGCTAATTCACTGATCATCAACACAGAAAATAATATTAAAAATTTATTCGGACTCGGATTTGTGGTCCTGAAACCACTGTTCTGATTAGGGTCAAATTCGGACTGTTACAAATATTAATAGTAATGAAAATAATAAAAGTAATAGTAATATTAAGAATAAAAAAAATATTAAAAAAATAATAATAAAAATAATAATAACATAATAAAAATTACAAAAGACGTGAAAAAGGACGAAATTGAACTTAAAATAAAAGTTTGGAGTGAATTTTTAAAGAAAATAAAAGGCAAGGGACCTATTTGAACGCGCGCATGACATGGGGGACTGAAGGGGAAAATATCCCCTCCCTCCAAAACGCTGCATTTTACAAGGGATTAAATCGAAATGGAAGGAAAATTATAGGGTCAAATTAAAAAATAAAAAAAACTTAATCATAAATTAATAAAAAAGCGGAAGGGCTAGAAGTGCAATTAGCCCTTCCATAGAAAACACGCGGATTCTGAGACTGGGTCGGGTCGAGACGCGGGTCAGCCCCCAAAGCGACGTCGTTTTAGGCGTTAAGGGGGCTGCCCAAAACGTTGCCGTTTAGGCTGGGTATTTAAGGCCAAAATTTAAAAAAAAATCATTTGGGATTAGTTTTTTTTAAAAAAAAGAAAGAGAGAATCCCATTTTCTCTCTGCCTGGGCGATTTCCGGCCTTGGGCTCCGGCGAAGCTCCGGCGCCGATCGCCGCCGTCCACCACCGTCGCCGACCGCCTTCGAAAAATGGTAATTTTTTTCCTTTTTTTTATACTGTATATTATATATATATTATATATGTGGTTTTAAAAAAATAAAACAAAATAAATAATAAAAGTACTCTTAAATGAAAAGAAAAAGGAAAAATAAAATAAACATTTGCTGATTTGGTATTGTATTTTTTTGTGTATATCTCTGTATATTGTGTGTTCTCCTTTTTACAGATTTCACTGGGGTTTTTATAACCCGAAAAAAATAAATACAAAATCTGTTTTACTTGTTTTCTGCCATTTCTTTCCTTTTGCAGGTAGACGACGAGAAATCCGGCGGCGGAGCACTATTTGGGCGCTGATTGCGGCGCGAGGCAGGTCTGGTGTCGAGGCTGCGCTGGATGCTTTGCGGCGCCTAGGGTTTCAGAAACCCTAGGTACTCTGAAACTGTTTAGGTTTTGGGCCTTTTTGGGCCGTGTAGGTTTGGGGTGTAAGTGGGCTATGGGTAAATTGTTTAGTCTGGGCTATTTATAAATTGGACTGTACTGGACATTATTTTTATTTATTATATATTTATTATTTTAGGTTTTTTTTGAATGATATGGGCCCGGGCAAAATGGGCCGATTAAAACTGCAAAATAGAGAGAATCCATACGGAATCAGAACAAATCAGAAGCTTTTATTTTTTTTCTCTTATTTTTTTCCCATTCGAATCTGTTTACTCAATTTTTTTCCCTCTTCGTTTTAAAAAAAAAAACTATATATATATAAAGTACGTTTACAAAAAGAAAAAAAAAGGAGAAATTTTTACCTGTTTTGGGGTTTCGACCACCGTGCACGGTGGCCGATGACGGTGGCCGGCACGGCGGTTGATGGTCGGAGGGGAGGCTGAAAATTAGAGGATGGAGAGAGTAGAGAGAGAGTTTTTTGAAGTTTTTTGGAAAAGAAAGGCTGAAAATGAAATTTTAAGGAAAAATTTGGGTTTTATAATCCTATAAAACGGCACCGTTTTGGGTGTTGGGTCCAGAGGCCAAAATGACGTCGTTTTGGGCCTCTGACCCGTGACCCGACCGGCTCTAAGGGGAAGATCCGCGTGTTTTTATGCGGGGGGGATAATTTCAGTTTTAGTCCTTCCGCACTTTCTTCCTTTTAAATCAAGTTTTCACTATTCCCAATTTTGTCCAATAATTTTTCCTCTGTTTCAATTTGGTCCGCATTTGAACGGCACCGTTTTAGAGGGTGGGGATATTCTCTATTTCGGTCCCTCTACGTTGCGCGCGCATCACGATTTGGTCCTTTTACCTTCATTTGTTCTTGATGTTGCCCCAAACTCCTGTTTTTAAATTCAATTTAGTCCCTATTTTATTTTATTTTCAAATCAATTATCTCTAAATATTTATTATTATACTTACTGTTTTAATATTACCATTACTATTATTGTTTTTTTTTTCTTTTTTCTTTATTATTATTACTATTATTATTACTAATTTAGTATTATTATTATTTTATTATCAATACTCTTTTTATTTTTACTGTTACTTTTATTATTTTCATTACTATTTATGTTAGTATTATTATTGTTATTATTGTTATTATTATTATCACTATTATTTATATATATATATATATTATTTTTACTATAATTGTAACGACCCGAATTTGGGCCTAGTAGAATTGGGCCCATTGGGCCTTGGGGAGTAGGAGTGTTTAAAATTTTTGAGAACAAGAGAACGGCATTATTTCAAGTTGGACTTATTAGGAAGGTGATTTTGGAAAGTTACGAGGTTTCTAGGAAGTTCCGGGTTCAAGTGAGGCTATAGGTAAATTTTGTGTTTAAGCACTTAAAGGAGAGAAGGTAAGTGGCATCAAGACTTAAGGAAATAAGTGTGCATTTTGCTAGCACAAGGAGTCTATTGGTAAAGGTGGAAAGTGGCGTGTGGAGTGTACTAATGATCTGAGGTTCGAATCCCATCTATTGCATTTTTGATTAATTTTTGTGCTTCTCTTCCAAGTGTCGGCCATGACTTTATTATGGTAAGGAAGACTTTTTAATTTGGGAAAGAAGACTAAGGATATGGTAAGGAGGAAAGCTAGGGAAAATGAAGGAAAGAAATGAAGGAAAAAGGTAAGAGAAGGGAACATGTTGGCCTTTTTCGTGGGTGATGTTTTGGAAAGATTTTTGTTGGTCAACATCCATCCTTTTGGCAAGAGTACACACGGTTTTGGTTAGGGAATAGGGATAGCCGAAATTTTCATTAGTCTTTTGGCAAAATTTAGTGCTTGTAAGGCCTACTTTCTTTTAGCACTTTTGTGTTCTTTTCTTCAATTTCTTCTCTCATTGCTTAAAACACCAAAGCCACTAGTGAGTATCATTTTCTTTGCTTTGCCGAAACCATTTAGCCTTTGTGTCCAAACTATTTCTACTCATTTTCCCTTTGAAAGCCGAAACAAGTTTAGCACTCTTGCCCATCTTCTCTTTTCTTTTGATTATTTCCTCAACTTTCTCTCTTTCTCTTAAAAATAATAGTTCCTTGAGGCCGAATATTCTTGCTCATTTTCCCCCATAGCCGAAATTTTGAATCTTTCATCTCTTCTCCATTATTTCTTTCTTGTTCATGTTGACACTCACTTCCTGACCGAATCGGTAAGTAATACTCTTCTTTTTGAATTCTTTTCTTCATGCCGAATATGTGCCTTTGTCATGGGACGGTTTTCTTAACCGAAAACATCATTTCTTCTACTCTCTCTGAACGTGATCATCTTTTCTTTCGTAGTGTTCTAGTGAGTGGCCAGAAAGCATAAACTTGCCGATTCCTCTTTAGTCTTAAGTCAAGCGATTGAAGTCGGATCTATCATCATTTAGGTAAGGGGTTCATTTTTGGATTTTTCGTTATATCTCTACTTGGCTATGATGCAAATCGGGCTGAAGTTTTAACTAAACGGCTATTATAGGGATTTATCGTTCGTTCTTATTCAATCGTTAATCTTTCGGAAATAGAGAAAAGCCGAATCTTATCCCTAAACGACTACTTTCTTTCATAGTAGTAGTTTTTCTAACCGAGATCTTTTCAATGGAGGCAAGTGGTACCGAATCGAAAGGAAAAACGATTGGAGAACTCAAAAGGAGTGGATTTGCGGTTCCTACTCCTAAGTTCAAACGAAGGGCGGTATCGGCGATTCGAGATTTTCCACCGGGTTGTGGACCATCATCCGGTGAGAATCGACAAATCGTGGTCGTTCACGATTTTGAGAGTAAGTAATTTAGATCGCTCGGTTTAGTTTTGGATTAATAAAAATCTCGTTCGTTAGATTAACCGAGTGTTATGATGTCTTAGGTGCCGACGATCAAGACGGTTTAATACTTACCGTAATCAGGTGTGTAATCTCACACCGTAATTCTGTAGATTATGATTCGGTAACATGCTTGATAGTTGATTGTTATTATTATACGACTTAAGATCGTAAAATTGACATTAAACGAGAAATTGGCATAAAGTACATTATTTTTATAGATTTGACAAAATCGGCATTAAAGTTGTTAAAATTACGAAAATGTCCCTATGGACCGATTTACAAAATGTCCCTATGGACCGATTACAGAAATGCCCCTATGGGCTGAATTCTTAAAATGCCTTAGTGGGCGAATTATTACAAAATGCTATAATGGGCTGATTCATTAAAAATATTCTATAGATTAATGATTGTATTTATATGTGGATATTATATGTTACAATGCATATTGCATCTTTATATATATGCATGGGATGGGAAACTTGAATGAAGAGAAGTGTAGGCCCGGTGGCATTGCCACAAATTACGATAATGGCCATGTGCCAATTTAAATATGGCTTTGTGCCATCGTGATTAAGGTCAGTGTGTGCCGATTATATTACCGTATATGATACTCTGGTGGCTTAGCCACAAAAATATTATAAATGGCGACTTGTCCGCAAATTGGAGAGAGCCCAGCGGGGTGGGTTGACTTGATCCCCACAGGAGAGATTGGTTGGTCGGGGGAGAGATTGGATGGATGGGTTGGGTTGCATACTTTGCACGTATATATATACTCTTTCGTTATTGGGCTTTGGCCCAAGATTATGTTATATGGGCTCAGGACCAAGATGTTATTATTGGCTTAGGCCCAAGTTGATGCTAAATGGGTTCAGGCCCAGTGGACAACGGTAAGAGGATTATACACTGAGTTCTAGTAACATACCCCGTTTCCTTAACCCTTGCAGGTAATGCTCAGTGAAGTGGAATTGGGCCATGGATGACTCGGTGGAGGCCATACTTCAGAAATGGTTTTTATTGAACTTTAGATTTCTATTTCCGTTCACTTTAGTACTTTTACTATTTTGGGTTTTTATGTTGTAATAAGGCCTCTGGAATATTTTTATTTTGCTTTATGTTTTGACGTACTTATTATATTGCTTGAATTGTTTTAAATTGGGATTTTTCTAAAAATTTAAATAAAGGTTTTCCAAAATAGATTAACAAATGGATTTCATAACAAACTTTTAGAAATATTTTAACTTGGAAATTTTCTCTCAAATTATCAATAATATTTTCAAAAGTCATAGTTTATAAGATCTTTAGTTCAAATTATCGATTTATCAATCAACCTTCGAGATTAGTTGTATTTTATCAAATATTTCAAATCAAACTTGTTTTTCTTGATTATAACAAAATAATACCTATTTTAGTACGAATCAAAAGGATTTTACACGATTTTCTCATGTGACATGTCAGATCCGGTCATAGCGCATGGGCCGGGTTTGGGGTGTTACATTTAATGGTATCGAGCCGTGTTACAAAACTCACCGTGGTTTGGGTTCAAAAGCGTTTTCAAAGTCGTTTAAAAATTTTAATTTATAGATGCATGTTCTAAATGAAGTATGGCACCACGGGTATCCTAGCACCAAGTCAAGTAAGTTTATGTTTTCAATTTATGATTATTGTGGTATGACTGTAGGCGTACTCTAGAACTTTTAGCTTTAGGAGCTGAAATTATAGAGATTGAGACTTTAGGATGCGTTTTGCAAAAACAACTTTACTTCTTATACTCCATAAAATATTGTTTAATAAACATTGAATAGCATAATGATTCATAAGACTCTTAGTCAGATTAAATCGACTTAGCAAATATGAGCGCTAGAGGACGTGGACGTAGTGGACGCAACCGTGATAGAGGCCGAGGTGCTTGGGCTGGATTTTCGCACCGAGGCATGTGCCGAAAGGAGGCGGCCGCATCACCGATGGGCGAGAGACGGGATCTCATGATCGAGCTAGGGTTGATGAGCTGACTCAAATAGTTAAGGAGGTATTGGAGGAGGTTAAAGGAATCGGTGAAGCACTTCGAGTTGAGTGTGTGAACTGTAAGAAGAAAAGAGATCGCGATTCTTTTGGGACGCAGATCTCCTTAAAGTAAAGCGTGTTAAGGCACGTCCAAATTTTCCGGCTTGCGAATATTGCGCAGAAGCGTCATCCGGGAGAATCTTTGGAGGAGGTCAGGAGCATGCTTGAGATGCGGGTCTAAGGAGCATAAGGCTCGGGATTGTTTCATCACCATCAAGCCAGGTATGTTTTGGTTGGGCGTGATGATTGAATGTAGAAAATTTTAGGTATAAGTGGTAGATAACTATTTGCTTCTGTGGTTAGATGTTTGGTTGTGTGAAAGAGGATTCAAGATTATGTTAAAAGTACATTAGTGTTATTAAGATCAGAGTGCACAGTGAAAGCATAGTGGTGTGGTTTGAGCGGTGCGTTTAGTAGTTGGATGGAAATTTCGAGGACGAAATTTCTTTAAGGAGGGTAGAATTGTAACGACCCGGATTTGGGCCTAGTAGAATTGGGCCCATTGGGCCTTGGGGAGTAGGAGTGTTTAAAATTTTTGAGAACAAGAGAACGATATTATTTCAAGTTGGATGTAACACCCCAACCCCGGCCTACGCGTTAAGACCAGACTTGGCATGCCACATAAAACGAACTTACACTTAAGCATCAATGTTTTTAATGAAAACAATTCTTGAAAACGATTTGAAGTTGGAGTTTATCAAAAATCGAGATTTATTTGAACACCATGTTTTTTTTAAAACATAAGAATTTACAAATTGATTTTCATAGAAATAATTGGTTAAAAACTTTAATAATTGGTTGAAATAAATTTATAAAAGAGTTTTCACAAAATTTTACGAGTAAGTGATATAAAAAAATCTCTTTTTATACGCAAGTTTAAGAAAACATTTATAAAATATTAACAACCCCATTAAAGTAGCTAAAACATATTAAAATCCATCCACGCATAAAAATCCATAAAAATAATACCGAGGCCTTATTACATCGCAATTGAAATAGTACTTAAATAAAAATACTTAAAAGAAGTTCAAAATTTTTATAACTCATCATTCGTAGTATGGCCTCCACACGAAGTCATCCCCACCCAAGCCTCCATCAATTATCATTACCCGAGAAGGGTAAAAAAAAATGGGGTGAGTTACTTAGAACTCAATGTGTAACCCACTTACCGTGTTCATCTGGGCCAATACCTTTTAAGCAATTAGATGGGCTTGAGCCCATTTACAAATGTACAATGCATACATATAAATCAAGTATAAAAAATAATGCATGTGTTATGCAATTCCCAACCAAGCCTAATTTCCATCCGCTACACACCCCCCGTACCAACCAACACACTGTGGGGATCAAGTCAACCCACCCCGCCAACACACCAATAGCGGGCATTAAGCCAGATATAATATTTGTGGCAACAGGCCATTTATAATATTTGTGGCAGAGCCACCGAACTAGATATTTGGAAATAGGCCATTTATAATATTTATGGCAGAGCCACCGAACTAGATATTTGGCAGCAGGCTTTTCTTCTCTTCGTCATTTATCCCAACCCATGCAGTCATGTATATATATAATGCATAACAATATATTCATGATATAAATTTCAACAAAAAGCCCATATTACAAATTATCAATTTGGCCCATTAGTCCAAAACAATAATTTGGCCCTTTTTAACGAACTAGCCAACCTTGGCCCATTTACGATCTAGCGATTTCTTGGCCCATTATACACATGTGGCTTTTTTCCACAATTTTCACACTTTGGCCGATTTATCAAATAATCATGTGGCCCAAAATATCATTTTTTTCTAAGATATAGCCCATTGAGGGCAAAACCGTAATTTTTCCACAATCTTAATACCGGTTTCATGCATTCACACAAAAAGTGCTAATATACCGTATTTTCAAATTTTATCGACTTTACGATTTTTATTCTATCGCTTACGGTAATATAACCCATGAGATACGTGTGAAGTTACACACCTGATTACGGTGAGAACTATACTTTCCCGCTCGTCGATACCTAAATATATGTCACTCTTGATTAGAACACTAATATTTAATATAAAACTATTCTAATGATTAACGATCTAGATCCTTACCCTCGGAATCTCGAATGACAACTATTTGCGATTTCTCCCCGATTGATGGTTCATAACCCGATGAAGAACCACGAACAAACAATGGCTCAGGAGTACGAATGACTTCAAATAATTGATTTTCGCCGGATGAGGGTCCACAACCCGGTGGAAAATCTCGGATTGCTGAAACAGTCCTTCGTTTGAATTTAGGGGGAATAGCGGAACCGCCCCTCTTCCGAACACTATTAACAACCCTTTTCGTCCCTATCTTATTTGTCTTTATTGACAAAAGATTATTAGTCCTACCATATATCGGAAATTTAATACTAATGGCTTAAAAGAGCGAACTCGGCTTACCTTAAAATCCCGAGTGATTTCCAAAGGATTCCTTGACAAATATGTTCCAACTCGAATGGCTTTACTGAAGTCTTCGAAATGTGATGATTCGACCCACCACTATCTCACTATAACAAAATAACGAAAGAAATTATCTAAGAGAAATGAACAATGGTTTCGATCAAAAAGGCTCTCCTTTACCACACTTAAGGTTCGGCCAAAACAACCCATAAACCAACATAAGAACCAAAAAGAAAGCTCTTACCTATTGTTTAAACGAGGTTGAAAGAATAATCAACAAGACAATATAGATGAATAGAAGATTCGGCTTTGAAGGGAAAATTGAAGAAAATGGGATTAGTATCATTCGCCATGAGAGAAAAATAATGAAGAAAATATTTGAATGATAAATAAAAATGAGGAAGAAAAGAGAATGGAGCGAAGGTGTTATAATTCGATTTTCAAAAAGAAGAAAAGAGAAGGAGAAAAGAGATGAGTTTAGGAACAATATGCATTCGGCAATGGGGAAGGAGAAGGAAAAAAGGAATGGCTTTTTGTGTTGGTAGTTTCGGCACTAGGAGAGACACACAATGGGATACTAGAGTGATAAGCAAAAATGACCAAATGGTCAAAAGAAATGCCTAAATGAAACTCAACAAAGTTGTTTTCTCCAAGCTAAAGACACATTCGGCTATGAGAGAAAGGAAATGATAGGAAAGATGTTTTGGATGAGCAAAAATTATGACCAAAAGAATTCTAACAAGCTACCATCCTACCCCAAACTAACCACCAAATTTCGGCTCCCCCCTTTTGTCCATAATGCCGTCCAAATACATGGTCAAAATGGCCATGCAAAAGTTTCCAAGACAACTTCCTTGTATCATGCCTTGTGTTCCTCCACTTTCCAAAGCTTTAGAATCCTATCTCCAAAATCAAGTTAATTCTATCCCTTAATTCAAGCTTGCCTTTTTCCCTTAGTCTACTTCCCATAAAAGAATTTGTCCAACCTTACCATAAGTAAAGCTTGACCGACACATGCCATACAAGTACAAAAATAAAAGTCACCTAAATGCTATCCATGGGATTCAAACCTCTCCCCTCAAGCAATCACTCATGCGCCAACACCACCTTGCTACTAGCTCATCTTATGCTAGCTTTCATCACTTAAATTAACTCAAGCATCATAATCACTTGATCCACTTCAATAAAATACTCACTACTAAAATTTATTCTAGTTCCGAATAATCCCGAGCCTTATCAAGACTATATTAAGCATGCAAAAATTTAATCATACACAAGCTAAACACCAAAACATGCATCATAACGATACTCAAATTTTTAGGATGTTACAACTCTACCCTCCTTAAAAAAAATTTCGTCCTCGAAATTTACCTGGTTAAAAGAGGTGAGGATATTGTTGCCTAATTGCGTCCTCAGGCTCCCACGTAGCTTCCTCCGCTCCATGATTTCGCCAAAGAACCTTAACTAACAAAGACACAGTCTTCTTTCTTAACACCTTAACAACACGGTCTAAGATTTCCACCGGTTCCTCCTCGAAAGACAAGTCGGCCTTAATTCCACTTCTTCTACGGTACTAGGTGAGATGGATCCGATCTGTAACGCCTCAAAGATAGAAACATGGAAAACACTATGAATCGACTCAACTCCGAGGTAATTCAAGGCGATAGGCCACTTTGGTCCTACACGCTTCAACACACGATGCGGTCCAATGAACCTAGGGCACAACATGCCCTTTCTTCCAAATCAAAATCTTCTTCCAAGGCGAGACTTTCGAAAAACTCGATCTCCTACCAGAAATCGAATATCTTTACGCTTGAGATCCGCATACGACTTTTGTCTATCCGCTTCCTTTAATCAAGCTCGAATCACCTTTACCTTTTCTTCCATCTCGGATATCAATTCAGACCCAACAACCGCCGTTCCCCAATTCGGTCCAACAAGTAGGGGTACGACACTTACGACCGTATAACGCTTCATAGGCGCCATTTGAATACTAGATTGGTAATCGTTATTATACGCGAACTCGCCAACGGTAGAAAATCCTCCCAACTACCTCTCAAAGTCGATCACACAACCTCGTAACATGTCTTCCAAAATCTGAATTACTCTTTCTCGATCGACCATCATCGAGGATGAAAAGCCGTCTTCAAGTTTAACTTTGTTCCCAAAGCCTCATGTAAAGCTTTTCAAAATCGTGATGTAAACCTAGGATCCTGTCCGATATGATAGACACTGGTACCCCATGCAACCTCACGATCTCAGATACATATAGCTTAGCCAACTTTTGCAGCGAGAAATCCGTACGAACTGGTAGAAAATGAGCAGTCTTCGTCAATCGATCTACTACCACCCAAACAGAATCTTTCTTAGTAGGTGTTAAGGGTAACCCACTAACAAAATCCATCGTTATCCACTCCCATTTACATAGAGGAATCTTTACCGGTTGCAATAATCCCGATGGTAGTTGATGTTCCGCCTTCACTTGTTGGCAAGTCAAACACTTTCCCACAAAATCAGTAACCTCCCGCTTTAATCTTGGCCACCAATACTACTCACGGAGATCCCAATACATCTTATTTCCTCTGGGGTGCATAGCATAAGGGCTACTATGCGCCTCCCGTAGAATCATTTGTCTCAAATCCAAATCCATGGGCATACAAACTCTTCTACGAAAACACAGCACGTCATCCTTGTTCAATCCAAAATCCCCTATTAAACCACTTTCAACTTGTTGCAATAACGGACCCAACTTTTCATCTGATAATTGCTTTTCCTTGATTTGCTCCAACCACAGAGGCTTCACCTGAAGTTCCGCTAGCATACTGCCATCCTCATACAAACTGAGATGAGCAAACATTGCTCTTAACTCTGATACAACCTTACGACTCAACGCATCTGCCACTACGTTAGCCTTTCCAGGATGGTATTCAATTGAGAAGTCATAATCCTTTAACAGCTCCACCCATCTCCGTTGTTTCAAGTTCAACTCCTTTTGGGTAAGGAGATACTTAAGACTCTTATGGTCCGTATAAATGATCGACTTCTCACCGTAGAGATAGTGCCTCCAAATTTTTAAGGCAAACACCACCGCAGCCAACTCCAAGTCATGAGTAGGATAGTTGACTTCATGCGGCCTCAACTGCCGAGAAGCATAAGCTACCACTTTTCCACTTTGCATCAGTACACATCCTAAACCCGTATATGACGCATCACAGTAAACGGTAAACTCTTTTCCAGCCTCAGGTTGAATCAGTTCTGGCGCTTCCGTCAGAATCTTCTTTAGTTTCTCGAAACTTTCTTGCTGTTTATTGGTCCATACATACGGTACTCCCTTTCGCAATAGCTTAGTTAGGGGTGCAGCAATCAACGAAAACCCCTCAACAAAGCGTCTATAATAACCAGCCAAACCCAAGAAACTCCGAATCTCAGCCACTGACTTCGGCGGTTTCCAATCCAACACTGCCTCAACCTTCCGAGGATCAACTCTTATTCCATCGGCTGACACCACATGACCCAAGAAAGTCACTTCCTTCAACCAAAATTCGCATTTACTGAATTTGGCATAAAGTTGCTTATCTCGCAAAATTTGCAACACAATACGCAAATGTGAGTCATGCTCTTCTTCATTCCTCGAATATACCAAGATATCATCTATGAACACCACTACGAACCGGTCTAGATAAGGTTGAAAGACTCGGTTCATCATGTCCATAAATGCAACTAGTGCATTAGTCAATCCAAACGGCATCACCAAAAACTCATAATGTCCATAACGAGTTCGGAATGTCGTCTTATGAATGTCTGCCTCTTTCACCTTGAGTTGATGATAACATGATCTCAAATCAATCTTGGAGAAAACTGAAGCTCCTTGTAATTGATCAAACAGATCGTCAATTCTCGGCAATGGATACCTATTCTTGATCGTCAACTTATTCAACTGCCTATAATCAATGCACATACGCATTGACCCATCATTCTTCTTGATTTAACAAAACCGGTGCTCCCCACGGAGACACACTTGGTCGAATAAATCCCGATCTAACAATTCTTGAATTTGAGCTTTAAGCTCCGCTTAACTCCTTCGCGCGCCATTCTATAAGGAGTAATGGACACCGGAGCTGCCCGCAAAAAGCTCAATGCCAAATTCTACTTTCCGATGCGAGGTAGACCTAGAAGTTCTTCGAGAAAGACATCCGGAAATTCTTTCACCGCTCTCACACCTTCCACCGATAAATCCTTGGCATCCAAAGTACTAAAAAAGCTAGGAATGCTCCATACCCTTTCCGCACTAACTTTTCTCGCTTTTAAAGCGAGATACCACATTTGCCAAAAGTTCCTTCGCTCACCTATCATTACTACCTCCTCATTATCCACGATCCTTATTGACATCCGCTTTTCAAAGACAATCCAATTGCGCCTGTGCTTCACCAACCAATCCATGCCCAAAATAAGATCAAACTCGCGAAAGGCAATTCCATCAAATCCGCCAAAAATATTTCTCTTTGAATTTCCAAGGGCACGTCTCTAAATAATTTATTCACGATTACCGACTGTCCTAAAGGACTAATTACGGTCATCTCTCTATTGGTAATCTCAGATCTAATATTCAGGTTTTCGGTTATGGCACTAGCAACATACGAGTGTGTAGACCCAATATCTATCAAAGCAGTAACAGGTACATCAAAGATGAAGAACGTACCAGTTATCACATCAGGTGCATCGCCATCTTCCCGACGCCTAATCGCATAGACCAACCCCGGCTATCTTGCCTCCGTGTTACCTCTAAAGCCATTACCTCGACTCGGTGCACCTTGATTACGTCCAACACCATTACCACCACGACCTGATCCACGGCCTCTCGGTGGTTGCTGAGCACCTTTAGCTGGCTGAACATCAGGGTTACGAGCTTCCTGAGTCGTATCAATCCATCGAGGGCAATTCTTATACTGATGATCCTTGGAACCACATTTATAGCAGGCACCAATTTTCCTCCAGCATTCCCCGGGGTGTCGTCTCCCACAATCGGCACAGTCTCGACTCTAATTAGTAGTCACCCGTGCTCTAGCTTGAGCTGGCTCGTCATTCCGTGGCCTCTTCTGAAACCTTTTAGAAGAACTCGAGTACTTAAAATCCCTCTTGCCTCTGACTCTTTCCCGGTTCTGGCGTTCTGAGTTCTTAGCCTCTTCGACTATCTTGGCTTTCTCTACAAGTGAGGCAAAAGTCCGTACTTGTTGTGGGGCTATCAAGACTGCAACTCGTCATTCAAATTTCATCTTCAAAGCGTACACAACGCGCATGATCATTCGGCACTATTGTACGAGCATAACGACTCAAACGAAGAAATTCTGCCTCGTAAGCTGCCACCGTCTTACTTCCTTGAACCAAATTCAGGAATTCCTTCCTCCGGGCATCTACATAACTTGTCCCGACGTACTTCCCTTGAAAAGTAGCTTTGAAAAAATCCCAAGTAACCAATGCAGCCTCGGTGCCTTCTCAAACAGTAAGCCACCATTGATACGCCTCGTCCCTTAACAAGGACACAGCTCCTCTTAGCTTCTGCTCAGCGGTGCACTCTAAATCATCCATAATCCGCTCTACAGCCTCGAGCCAATATTCCGCAACATTCGGAGCTACACCGGAGACACCTCTAAAAACCTCGGCACCACTTGACTTGAGTCGTTCCAATATTGAACCACGAATTGCTGGACCAGTTCTAGTTCTAGCAACCCTCTCTAGGACTCACAACATTGCTTGAGTCAAAGCATTGTCCTCTCTCGTATGATCAGGTGATCCAGTCTCACTCTCGAGTGACGCAGGTGCATCCATTTCTGGCATATGACCCGGCGCTTCAGACGCAACACCTCGTCCTCTACCACGACCACGTCCACCGCGTCCACGACCACGTCCTCTAGTGCTCATAATGACTAATTCAATTTAATCTGATTACAAGTTTTATGAATCAGAATACTATTTCAGTTTTTATTAACGATATTTTATGAGATATAAGAGATAAAGTTGTTTTCGCAATCACGTCCTATAGTCTCAATCTCTACCGGTTTCAACACCTAAAACTAGAAGTTCTAGAGTGTTCCTATGATCATTTCACAATAGTAAATATTTAATATACAAATACTTACTTGACTTGGTGCCGGATGCTCGTGGTGCCATACTACCTTTAAAACATAAAATCTAAAAATTTAAGCGCTTTTTAAACAAAAATTGTTGTTGAACCCAAACCACAGTAGAGTTTTGAAACTGGGCTCTGATACCATAAAATGTAACACCCCAATCCCGACCTACGCGTTAAGACCAGACTTGGCATGCCACATAAAACGAACTTACACTTAAGCATCAATGTTTTTAATGAAAACAATTCTTGAAAACGATTTGAAGTTGATGTTTATCAAAAATCGAGATTTATTTGAACACCATGTTTTTTTAAAACATAAGAATTTACAAATTGATTTTCATAGAAATAATTGGTTAAAAACTTTAATAATTGGTTGAAATAAATTTATAAAAGAGTTTTCACAAAATTTTACGAGTAAGTGATATAAAAAAATCCTCTTTTTATATGCAAGTTTAAGAAAAACATTTATAAAAGATTAACAACCCCATTAAAGTAGCTAAAACATATTAAAATCCATCCACGCATAAAAATCCATAAAAATAATACCAGAGGCCTTATTACATCGCAATTGAAATAGTACTTAAATAAAAATACTTAAAAGAAGTTCAAAGTTTTTATAACTCATCATTCGTAGTATGGCCTCCACACGAATTCATCCCCTACCCAAGCCTCCATCAATTATCATTACCGAGAAGGGGTAAAAAAAGCGGGTGAGTTACTTAGAACTCAATGTGTAACCCACTTACCGTGTTCACTCGGGCCAATACCTTTTAAGCAATTAGATGGGCTTGAGCCCATTTACAAATGTACAATGCATATATATAAATCAAGTATAAAAATTAATGCATGTGTTATGCAATTCCCAACCAAGCCTAATTTCCATCCGCTACACACCCCGTACCAACCAACACACCTGTGGGGATCAAGTCAACCCACCCCGCCAACACACCAATAGCGGGCATTAAGCCGATATAATATTTGTGGCAACAGGCCATTTATAATATTTGTGGCGGTGCCCTCGAACTAGATATTTGGCAACAGGCCATTTATAATATTTGTGGCGAGCCACCGAACTAGATATTTGGCAATGTGCCTTTCTTCTCTTCGTCATTTATCCCAACCCATGCGATCATGTATATATATAATGCATAACAATATATTCATGATATAAATTTCAACAAAAGCCCATATTACAAATTATCAATTTGGCCCATTAGTCCAAAAACAACAAATTTGGCCCTTTTAACGAACTAGCCAACCTTGGCCCATTTACGATCTAGCGATTCCTTGGCCCATTATACACATGTGGCTTTTTTCCACAATTTTCACACTTTGGCCGATTTATCAAATAATCATGTGGCCCAAAATATCATTTTTTTCTAAGATATAGCCCATTGAGGGCAAAACCGTAATTTTTCCACAATCTTAATATCGGTTTCATGCATTCACACAAAAAGTGCTAATATACCGTATTTTCAAATTTTACAGACTTTACGATTTTTATTCTATCGCTTACGGTAATATAACCCATGAGATACGTGTGAAGTTACACACCTGATTACGGTGAGAACTATACTTTCCCGCTCGTCGATACCTAAATATATGTCACTCTTGATTAGAACACTAATATTTAATATAAAACTATTCTAATGATTAACGATCTAGATCCTTACCCTCGGAATCTCGAATGACAACTATTTGCGATTTCTCCCGATTGATGGTTCATAACCCGATGAAGAACCACGAACAAACAATGGCTCAGAGAGTACGAATGACTTCAAATAATTGATTTTCACGGATGAGGTCCACAACCCGGTGGGAAATCTCGGATTGCAAAACAATCCTTCGCTTGAATTTAGGGGAATAAGCGGAACCGCCCCTCTTCCGAACACTATTAACAACCCTTTTTCGTCCCTATCTTATTTGTCTTTATTGACAAAAGATTATTACTCCTACCATATATCGAAAATTTAATACTAATGGCTTAAAAGAGCGAACTCGGCTTACCTTAAAATCCCGAGTGATTTCTAAAGGATTCCTTGACAAATATGTTCCAACTCGAATGGCTTTACGAAGTCTTCGAAAATGTGATGATTCGACCCACCACTATCTCACTATAACAAAATAACGAAAGAAATTATCTAAGAGAAATGAACAATGGTTTCGATCAAAAAGGCTCTCCTTTACCACACTTAAGGTTCGGCCAAAACAACCCATAAACCAACATAAGAACCAAAAAGAAAGCTCTTACCTATTGTTTAAACGAGGGTTGAAAGAATAATCAACAAGATAATATAGATGAATAGAAGATTCGGCTTTGAAGGGAAAATTGAAGAAAATGGGATTAGTATCATTCGGCCATGAGAGAAAAATAATGAAGAAAATATTTGAATGATAAAAAAAATGAGGAAGAAAAGAGAATGGAGAGAAGGTGTTATAATTCGGTTTTCAAAAAGAAGAAAAGAGAAGGGGAAAAGAGATGAGTTTAGGAACAATATGCATTCGGCAATGGGGAAGGAGAAGGAAAAAAGGAATGGCTTTTTGTGTTGGTAGTTTCGGCACTACGAGAAAGTCACACAATGGGATACTAGAGTGATAAGCAAAAATGACCAAATGGTCAAAAGAAACGCCTAAATGAAACTCAACAAAGTTGTTTTCTCCAAGCTAAAGACACATTCGGCTAAGAGAGAAAGGAAATGATAGGAAAGATGTTTTGGATGAGCAAAAATTATGACCAAAAGAATTCTAGCAAGCTACCATCCTACCCCAAACTAACCACCAAATTTCGGCTCCCCCCTTTTGTCCATAATGCCGTCCAAATACATGGTCAAAATGGCCATGTAAAAGTTTCCAAGACAACTTCCTTGTATCATGCCTTGTGTTCCTCCACTTTCCAAAGCTTTAGAATCCTATCCCCAAAATCAAGTTAATTCTATCCCTTAATTCAAGCTTGCCTTTTTCCCTTAGTCTACTTCCCATAAAAGAATTTGTCCAACCTTACCATAAGTAAAGCTTGACCGACACATGCCATACAAGTACAAAAATAAAAGTCACCTAAATGCTATCAATGGGATTCGAACCTCTCCCCTCAAGCAATCACTAATGCGCCAACGCCACCTTGCTACTAGCTCATCTTACGCTAGCTTTCGTCACTTAAATTAACTCAAGCATCATAATCACTTGATCCACTTCAATAAAATACTCACTACTAAAATTTATTCTAGTTCTGAATAATCCCGAGCCTTCTCAAGACTATATTAAGCATGCAAAAATTTAATCATACACAAGCTAAACACCAAAACATGCATCATAACGATACTCAAATTTTTAGGATGTTACATTGGACTTATTAGGAAGGTGATTTTGGAAAGTTACGAGGTTTCTAGGAAGTTCCGAGTTCAAGTTAGGCTATAGGTAAATTTTGTGTTTAAGCACTGAAAGGAGAGAAGGTAAGTGGCATCAAGACTTAAGGAAATAAGTGTGCATTTTGCTAGCACAATGAGTCTATTGGTAAAGGTGGAAAGTGGCGTGTGGAGTGTACTAATGATCTGAGGTTCAAATCCCATCTATTGCATTTTTGATTAATTTTTGTGCTTCTCTTCCATGTGTCGGCCATAACTTTATTATGGTAAGGAAGACTTTTTAATTTGGGAAAGAAGACTAAGGATATGGTAAGGAGGAAAGCTAGGGAAAATGAAGGAAATAAATGAAGGAAAAAGGTAAGAGAAGGGAACATGTTAGCCTTTTTCGTGGGTGATGTTTTGGAAAGATTTTTGTTGGTCAACATCCATCCTTTTGGCAAGAGTACACACGGTTTTGGTTAAGGAATAGGGATAGCCGAAATTTTCATTAGTCTTTTGGCAAAATTTAGTGCTTGTAAGGCCTACTTTCTTTTAGCACTTTTGTGTTCTTTTTCTTCAATTTCTTCTCTCATTGCCGAAACACCAAAGCCACTAGTGAGTATCTTTTTCTTTACTTTGCCGAAACCATTTAGCCTTTGTGTCCAAATTATTTCTACTCATTTTCCCTTTGAAAGTCGAAACAAGTTTAGCACTCTTGCCCATATTCTCTTTTCTTTTGATTATTTCCTCAACTCTCTCTCTTTCTCTTAAAAATAATAGTTCCTTGAGGCCGAATATTCTTGCTCATTTTCCTCCATAGCCGAACTTTTGAATCTTTCATCTCTTCTCCATTATTTCTTTCTTGTTCATGTTGACACTCACTTCTTGACCGAATCGGTAAGTAATACCCTTCTTTTTGAATTCTTTTCTTCATGCCGAATATGTGCCTTTGTCATGGGACGATTTTCTTAACCGAAAACATCATTTCTTCTACTCTCTCTGAACGTGATCATCTTTTCTTTTGTAGTGTTCTAGTGAGTGGCCGAAAAGCACATTCTTGCCGATTCCTCTTTAGTCTTAAGTCAAGCGATTGAAGTGGGATCTATCATCATTTAGGTAAGGGGTTCATTTTTGGATTTTTCGTTATATCTCTACTTGGCTATGATGCAAATCGGGCTGAAGTTTTGACGAAACGGCTATTATAGGGATTTATCGTTCGTTCTTATTCAATCGTTGATCTTTCAGAAATAGAGGTAAGCCGAATCTTATCCCTAAACGACTACTTTCTTTCATAGTAGTAGTTTTTCTAACTGAGATCTTTTCAATGGAGGCAAGTGGTACAGAATCGAACGGAAAAACGATTGGAGAACTCAAAAGGAGTGGTTTTGCGGTTCCTACTCCTAAGTTTAAACGAAGGGCGGTATCGGCAATTCGAGATTTTCCACCGAGTTGTGGACCATCATCCGGTGAGAATCGACAAATCGTGGTCACTCACGATTTTGAGAGAAAGTAATTTAGATCGCTCGGTTTAGTTTTGGATTAATAAAAATCTCGTTAGTTAGATTAACCGAGTGTTGTGTTGTCTTAGGTGCCGACGATCAAGACGGTTTAATACTTACCGTAATCAGGTGTGTAATCTCACACCGTAATTCTGTAGATTATGATTCGGTAACATGCTTGATAGTTGATTGTTATTATTATACGACTAAAGATTGTAAAATTGACATTAAACAAGAAATTGGCATAAAGTACATTATTTTTATATATTTGAAAAAATCGGCATTAAAGTTGTTAGAATTACAAAAATGTCCCTATGGACCGATTTACCGAAATGTCCCTATGGACCGAATTACCGAATTGCCCCTATGGGCTGAATTACCGAAATGCCCCTATGGGCCGAATTGTTAAAATGCCTTAGTGGGCCGAATTATTTCAAAATGCTATAATGGGCTGATTCTTTAAAAATATTCTATAGATTAATGATTGTATTTATATGTGGATATTATATGTTACAATGCATATTGCATCTTTATATATTGCATGGGATGGGAAACTTGAATGAAGAGAAGTGTAGACGGTGGCATTGCCACAAATTCTGATAATGGCTATGTGCCAATTTAAATATGGCTTTGTGCCATCGTGATTAAGGCTGTGTGCTGATTATATTACCGTATATGATACTCTGGTGGCTTAGCCACAAAAAAATATTATAAATGGCAACATCCAAATTGAAGAGAGGCGGCGGGGTGGGTTGACTTGATCCCCACAGGAGAGATTGGTTGGTCGGGGGAGAGATTTGATGGATGGGTTGGGTTGCATACTTTGTACTTATATATATATATATATACTGTTTTGTAATTGGGCTTCGGCCCAAGATTATGTTATATGGGCTCAGGCCCAAGATGTTATTATGGGCTTAGGCCCAAGTTGATGCTAAATGGGTTCAGGCCCAGTGGACAACGGTAAGGGGATTATACACTGAGTTCTAGTAACTCACCCCGTTTCCTTAACCCTTGCAGGTAATGCTCAGTGAAGTGGACTTGGGCCATGGATGACTCGGTGGAGGCCATACTTCAGAAATGGTTTTTATTGAACTTTAGATTTCTATTTCCGTTCACTTTAGTACTTTTACTATTTTGGGTTTTTATGTTGTAATAAGGCCTCTGGAATATTTTTATTTTGCTTTATGTTTTGACGTACTTATTATATTGCTTGAATTGTTTTAAATGGAGATTTTTCTAAAAAATTAAATAAAGGTTTTCCAAAATAGATTAACAAATGGATTTCACAACAAACTTTTAGAAATATTTTAACTTGAAAATTTTCTCTCAAATTATCAATAATATTTTCAAAAGTCATAGTTTATAAGATCTTTAGTTCAAATTATCGATTTATCAATCAACCTTCGAGATTAGTTGTATTTTATCAAATATTTCAAATCAAACTTGTTTTTTTATTATAACAAAATAATACCTATTTTAGTACGAATCAAAAGGATTTTACACGATTTTCTCATGTGACATGTCAGATCCGGTCATAGTGCATGGGCCGAGTTTAGGGTGTTACATTTACTGGTATCAGAGCCAGGTTACAAAACTCGACTGTGGTTTGGTTTCAAAAGCGTTTTCCAAAGCTGTTTAAAATTTTAATTTATAGATGCATGTTCTAAATGAAGTATGGCACCACGGGTATCCGGCACCAAGTCAAGTAAGTTTATGTTTTCAATTTATGATTATTGTGGTATGACTGTAGGCGTACTCTAGAAATTTTAGCTTTAGGAGCTGAAATTATAGAGATTGAGACTTTAGGATTCGTTTTGCAATAACAACTTTACTTCTTATACTCCATAAAATATTGTTTAGTAAATATTGAATAGCATAATGATTCATAAGACTCTTAGTAAGATTAAATCGACTTAGCAAATATGAGCGCTAGAGGACGTGGACGTAGTGGACGCAACCGTGATAGAGGCCGAGGTGCTTGGGCTGGATTTTTGGCACCGAGGCATGTGCCTGAAAGGGAGGCGCTGGCATCACCAGTGGCTGAGACGGGATCTCATGATCGAGCTAGGGTTGATGAGCTGACTCAAATAGTTAAGGAGGTATTGGAGGAGGTTAAAGGAATCGGTGAAGCACTTCAAGTTAAGTGTGTGAACTGTAAGAAGAAAAGAGATCGTGGTTCTTTTGGGACGCAATCTCGTTCCGTAAAGCGCGTTAAGGCACGTCCAAATTTTTCGGCTTACGAATATTACAAAAGGCGTCATCCGGGAGAATGCTGAAGGAGGTCAGGAGCATGCTTGAGATGCGGGTCTAAGGAGCATAAGGCTCGGGATTGTTTCATCACCATCAAGCCAGGTATGTTTTGGTTGGGCGTGATGATTGAATGTAGAAAATTTTAGGTATAAGTGGTAGATAACTGTTTGCTTCTGTGGTTAGATGTTTGGTTGTGTGAAAGAGGATTCAAGATTATGTTAAAAGTACATTAGTGTTATTAAGATCAGAGTGTACAGCGAAAGCATAGTGGTGTTATTTGAGCGGTGCGTTTAGTAGTTGGTTGGAAATTTTGAGGACGAAATTTCTTTAAGGAGGGTAGAATTGTAACGACCCGAATTTGGGCCTAGTAGAATTGGGCCCATTGGGCCTTGGGGAGTAGGAGTGTTTAAAATTTTTGAGAACAAGAGAATGATATTATTTCAAGTTGGACTTATTAGGAAGGTGATTTTGGAAAGTTACGAGGTTTCTAGGAAGTTCCGGGTTCAAGTTAGGCTATAGGTAAATTTTGTGTTTAAGCACTTAAAGGAGAGAAGGTAAGTGGCATCAAGACTTAAGTAAATAAGTGTGCATTTTGCTAGCACAAGGAGTCTATTGGTAAAGGTGGAAAGTGGCGTGTGGAGTGTACTAATGATCTGAGGTTCGAATCCCATCTATTGCATTTTTGATTAATTTTTGTGCTTCTCTTCCATGTGTCGGCCATGACTTTATTATGGTAAGGAAGACTTTTTAATTTGGGAAAGAAGATTAAGGATATGGTAAGGAGGAAAGCTAGGGAAAATGAAGGAAAGAAATGAAGGAAAAAGGTAAGAGAAGGGAACATGTTGGCCTTTTTCGTGGGTGATGTTTTGGAAAGATTTTTGTTGGTCAACATCCATCCTTTTGGCAAGAGTACACACGGATTTGGTTAGGGAATAGGGATAGCCAAAATTTTCATTAGTCTTTTGGCAAAATTTAGTGCTTGTAAGGCCTACTTTCTTTTAGCACTTTTGTGTTCTTTTTCTTCAATTTCTTCTCTCATTGTCGAAACACCAAAGCCACTAGTGAGTATCTTTTTCTTTGCTTTGCCGAAACCATTTAGCCTTTGTGTCCAAATTATTTCTACTCATTTTCCCTTTGAAAGCCGAAACAAGTTTAGCACTCTTGCCCATCTTCTCTTTTCTTTTGATTATTTCCTCAACTCTCTCTCTTTCTCTTAAAAACAATAGTTCCTTGAGGCCGAATATTCTTGCTCATTTTCCTCCATAGCCGAACTTTTGAATCTTTCATCTCTTCTCCATTATTTCTTTCTTGTTCATGTTGACACTCACTTCTTGACCGAATCGGTAAGTAATAATCTTCTTTTTGAATTCTTTTCTTCATGCCGAATATGTGCCTTTGTCATGGGACGATTTTCTTAACCGAAAACATCATTTCTTCTACTCTCTCTGAACGTGATCATCTTTTCTTTCGTAGTGTTCTAGTGAGTGGTCGGAAAGCACATTCTTGCCGATTCCTCTTTAGTCTTAAGTCAAGCGATTGAAGTCGGATCTATCATCATTTAGGTAAGGGGTTCATTTTTGGATTTTTCGTTATATCTCTACTTGGCTATGAAGCAATTCGGACCGAAGTTTTGACTAAACGGCTATTATAGGGATTTATCGTTCGTTCTTATTCAATCGTTGATCTTTCAGAAATAGAGGTAAGCCGAATCTTATCCCTAAACGACTACTTTCTTTCATAGTAGTAGTTTTTCTAACCGAGATCTTTTCAATGGAGGCAAGTGGTACCGAATCGAAAGGAAAAACAATTGGAGAACTCAAAAGGAGTGGATTTGCGGTTCCTACTCTTAAGTTCAAACGAAGGGCGGTATCGGCGATTCGATATTTTCCACCGGGTTGTGGACCATCATCCGGTGAGAATCGACAAATCGTGGTCGTTCACGATTTCGAGAGTAAGTAATTTAGATCGCTCGGTTTAGTTTTGGATTAATAAAAATCTCCTTCGTTAGATTAACCGAGTGTTATGATTTCTTAGGTGCTGACGATCAAGACGGTTTAATACTTACCGTAATCAGGTGTGTAATCTCACACCGTAATTCTGTAGATTATGATTCGGTAACATGCTTGATAGTTGATTGTTATTATTATACGACTAAAGATCGTAAAATTGACATTAAACGAGAAATTGGCATAAAGTACACTATTTTTATAGAGTTTACAAAATCGGCATTAAAGTTGTTAGAATTACGAAAATGTCCCTATGGACCGATTTACCAAAATATCCCTATGGACCGAATTACCGAAATGCCCCTATGGGCCGAATTGTTAAAATACCTTAGTGGGCCGAATTATTACAAAATGCTATAATGGGCTGATTCATTAAAAAATATTCTATAGATTAATGATTGTATTTATATGTGGATATTATATGTTACAATGCATATTGCATCTTTATATATTGCATGGGATGGGAAACTTGAATGAAGAGAAGTGTAGGCCGGTGGCATTGCCACAAATTCTGATAATGGCTATGTGCCAATTTAAATATGGCTTTGTGCCATCGTGATTAAGGCTGTGTGCCGATTATATTACCGTATATGATACTCTGGTGGATTAGCCACAAAAATATTATAAATGGCAGCTTGTCTGCAAATTGGAGAGACTAGCGGGGTGGGTTGACTTGATCCCCACAAGAGAGATTAGTTGGTCGGGGGAGAGATTGGATGGATGGGTTGGGTTGCATACTTTGCACTTATATATATATATACTGTTTTGTAATTGGGCTTCGGCCCAAGATTATGTTATATGGGCTCGGGCCCAAGATGTTATTATGGGCTTAGGCCCAAGTTGATGCTAAATGGGTTCAGTCCAAGTGGACAACGGTAAGGGATTATACACTGAGTTCTAGTAACTCACCCCGCTTCCTTAACCCTTGCGTAATGCTCGATGAAGTGGACTTGGGCCATTGATGACTCATTGGAGGCCATACTTGAAATGGTTTTTATTGAACTTTAGATTTCTATTTCCGTTCACTTTAGTACTTTTACTATTTTGGGTTTTTATGTTGTAATAAGGCCTCTGAATATTTTTATTTTGCTTTATGTTTTGACGTACTTATTATATTGCTTGAATTGTTTTAAATGGGGATTTTTCTAAAAATTAAATAAAGGTTTTCCAAAATAGATTAACAAATGGATTTCACAACAAACTTTTAGAAATATTTTAACTTGAAAATTTTCTCTCAAATTATCAATAATATTTTCAAAAGTCATAGTTTATAAGATCTTTAGTTCAAATTATCGATTTATCAATCAACCTTCGAGATTAGTTGTATTTTATCAAATATTTCAAATCAAACTTGTTTTTCTTGATTCTAACAAAATAATACCTATTTTAGTACGAATCAAAAGGATTTTACACGATTTTCTCATGTGACATGTCGATCCACTCATAGTGCATGGACCGAGTTTAGGGTGTTACATTTAATGGTATCGAGCCAAAGCAAAACTCGGCTATGGTTTGGGTTCAAAAGCGTTTTCCAAAGTCATTTAAATTTTAATTTATAGATGCATGTTCTAAATGAAGTATGGCACCACGGGTATCCGGCACCAAGTCAAGTAAGTTTATGTTTTCAATTTATGATTATTGTGGTATGACTGTAGGCGTACTCTAGAAATTTTAGCTTTAGGAGCTGAAATTATAGAGATTGAGACTTTAGTATGCGTTTTGCAAAAACAACTTTACTTCTTATACTCCATAAAATATTGTTTAGTAAACATTGAATAGCATAATGATTCATAAGACTCTTAGTCAGATTAAATCGACTTAGCAAATATGAGCGCTAGAGGACGTGGACGTAACGGACGCAACCGCGATAGAGGCTGAGGTGCTTGGTCTGGATTTTCGGCACCGAGGCATGTGCCTGAAAGGGAGGCGCTGGCATCACCAGTGGCTGAGACGGGATCTCCTGATCGAGCTAGGGTTGATGAGCTGACTCAAATAGTTAAGGAGGTATTGGAGGAGGTTAAAGGAATCGGTGAAGCACTTCGAGTTGAGTTTGTGAACTGTAAGAAGAAAAGAGATCGCGGTTCTTTTGGGACGCAGTCTCGTTTCGTAAAGCGCGTTAAGGCACGTCCAAATTTTCCGGCTTGCGAATATTGCAGAAGGCGTCATCCGGGAGAATGCTGGAGGAGGTCGGAAGCATGCTTGAGATGCGGGTCTAAGGAGCATAAGGCTCGGGATTGTTTCATCACCATCAAGCCAGGTATGTTTTGTTGGGCGTGATGATTGAATGTAGAAAATTTTAGGTATAAGTGGTAGATAACTGTTTGCTTCTGTGGTTAGATGTTTGGTTGTGTGAAAGAGGATTCAAGATTATGTTAAAAGTACATTAGTGTTATTAAGATCAGAGTGCACACCGAAAGCATAGTGGTGTGATTTGAGCGGTGCGTTTAGTAGTTGGTTGGTAATTTCGAGGACGAAATTTCTTTAAGGAGGGTAGAATTGTAACGACCCGAATTTGGGCCTAGTAGAATTGGGCCCATTGGGCCTTGGGGAGTAGGAGTTTTTAAAATTTTTAAGAACAAGAGAATGATATTATTTCAAGTTGGACTTATTAGGAAGGTGATTTTGGAAAGTTACGAGGTTTCTAGGAAGTTTCGGGTTCAAGTTAGGCTATAGGTAAATTTTGTGTTTAAGCACTTAAAGGAGAGAAGGTAAGTGGCATCAAGACTTAAGGAAATAAGTGTGCATTTTGCTAGCACAAGGAGTCTATTGGTAAAGGTGGAAAGTGGCGTGTGGAGTGTACTAATGATCTGAGGTTCGAATCCCATCTATTGCATTTTTGATTAATTTTTGTGCTTCTCTTCCATGTGTCGGCCATGACTTTATTATGGTAAGGAAGACTTTTTAATTTGGGAAAGAAGATTAAGGATATGGTAAGGAAAAAAGCTAGGGAAAATAAAGGAAAGAAATGAAGGAAAAAGGTAAGAGAAGGGAACATGTTGGCCTTTTTCGTGGGTGATGTTTTGGAAAGATTTTTGTTGGTCAACATCCATCCTTTTGGCAAGAGTACACACGGTTTTGGTTAGGGAATAGGGATAGCCGAAATTTTCATTAGTCTTTTGGCAAAATTTAGTGCTTGTAAGGCCTACTTTCTTTTAGCACTTTTGTGTTCTTTTTCTTCAATTTCTTCTCTCATTGCCGAAACACCAAAGCCACTAGTGAGTATCTTTTTCTTTGCTTTGCCGAAACCATTTAGCCTTTGTGTCCAAATTATTTCTACTCATTTTCCCTTTGAAAGCCGAAACAAGTTTAGCACTCTTGCCCATCTTCTCTTTTCTTTTGATTATTTCCTCAACTCTCTCTCTTTCTCTTAAAAACAATAGTTCCTTGAGGCCGAATATTCTTGCTCATTTTCCTCCATAGCCGAACTTTTGAATCATTCATCTCTTCTCCATTATTTCTTTCTTGTTCATGTTGACACTCACTTCTTGACCGAATCGGTAAGTAATACTCTTCTTTTTGAATTCTTTTCTTCATGCCGAATATGTGCCTTTGTCATGGGACGGTTTTCTTAACCGAAAACATCATTTCTTCTACTCTCTCTGAACGTGATCATCTTTTCTTTCGTAGTGTTCTAGTGAGTGGTCGGAAAGCACATTCTTGTCGATTCCTCTTTAGTCTTAAGTCAAGCGATTGAAGTCGGATCTATCATCATTTAGGTAAGGGGTTCATTTTTGGATTTTTCGTTATATCTCTACTTGGCTATGATGCAATTCGGACCAAAGTTTTGACTAAACGGCTGTTATAGGGATTTATCGTTCGTTCTTATTCAATCGTTGATCTTTCGGAAATAGAGGTAAGCCGAATCTTATCCCTAAACGACTACTTTCTTTCATAGTAGTAGTTTTTCTAACCGAGATCTTTTCAATGGAGGCAAGTGGTACCGAATCGAAAGGAAAAACGATTGGAGAACTCAAAAGGAGTGGATTTGCGGTTCCTACTCTTAAGTTCAAACGAAGGGCGGTATCAGCGATTCGAGATTTTCCACCGGGTTGTGGACCATCATCCGGTGAGAATCGACAAATCGTGGTCGTTCACGATTTTGAGAGTAAGTAATTTAGATCGCTTGGTTTAGTTTTGGATTAATAAAAATCTCCTTCGTTAGATTAACCGAGTGTTATGATGTCTTAGGTGCCGACGATCAAGACGGTTTAATACTTATCGTAATCAGGTGTGTAATCTCACACCGTAATTCTGTAGATTATGATTCGGTAACATGCTTGATAGTTGATTGTTATTATTATACGACTAAAGATCGTAAAATTGGCATTAAACGAGAAATTGGCATAAAGTACATTATTTTTATAGATTTGACAAAATCGGCATTAAAGTTGTTAGAATTACGAAAATGTCCCTATGGACCGATTTACCAAAATGTCCCTATGGACCGAATTATCGAAATGCCCCTATGGGCCGAATTGTTAAAATGCCTTAGTGGGCCGAATTATTACAAAATGCTATAATGGGCTGATTCATTAAAAATATTCTATAGATTAATGATTGTATTTATATGTGGATATTATATGTTACAATGCATATTGCATCTTTATATATTGCATGGGATGGGAAACTTGAATGAAGAGAAGTGTAGACCGGTGGCATTGCCACAAATTCTGATAATGGCTATGTGCCAATTTAAATATGGCTTTGTGCCATCGTGATTAAGGTTGTGTGCCGATTATATTACCGTATATAATACTCTGGTGGCTTAGCCACAAAAATATTATAAATGGCAGCTTGTCTGCAAATTGGAGAGACTGGCGGGGTGGGTTGACTTGATCCCCACAGGAGAGATTGGTTGGTCGGGGGAGAGATTGGATGGATGGGTTGGGTTGCATACTTTGCACTTATATATATATACTGTTTTGTAATTGGGCTTCAGCCTAAGATTATGTTATATGGGCTCAGGCCCAAGATGTTATTATGGGCTTAGGCCCAAGTTGATGCTAAATGGGTTCAGCCCCGGTGGACAACGGTAAGGGGATTATACACCGAGTTCTAGTAACTCACCCCGCTTCCTTAACCCTTGCGGTAATGCTCGATGAAGTGGACTTGGGCCATGGATGACTCGGTGGAGGCCATACTTGAAAATGGTTTTATTGAACTTTAGATTTCTATTTCCGTTCACTTTAGTACTTTTACTATTTTGGGTTTTTATGTTGTAATAAGGCCTCTGGAATATTTTTATTTTGCTTTATGTTTTGACGTACTTATTATATTGCTTGAATTGTTTTAAATGGGGATTTTTCTAAAAAATTAAATAAAGGTTTTCCAAAATAGATTAACAAATGGATTTCACAACAAACTTTTAAAAATATTTCAACTTGAAAATTTTCTCTCAGATTATCAATAATATTTTCAAAAGTCATAGTTTATAAGATCTTTAGTTCAAATTTTTGATTTATCAATCAACCTTCGAGATTAGTTGTATTTTATCAAATATTTCAAATCAAACTTGTTTTTCTTGATTATAACAAAATAATACCTATTTTAGTACGAATCAAAAGGATTTTACACGATTTTCTCATGTGACATGTCAGATCCACTCATAATGCATGGACCGAGTTTAGGGTGTTACATTTAATGGTATCAGAGCCAGGTTGCAAAACTCGGCTGTGGTTTGGGTTCAAAAGCGTTTTCCAAAGCTGTTTAAAATTTTAATTTATAGATGCATGTTCTAAATGAAGTATGGCACCACGGGTATCCGGCACCAAGTCAAGTAAGTTTATGTTTTCAATTTATGATTATTGTGGTATGACTGTAGGCGTACTCTAGAAATTTTAGCTTTAGGAGCTGAAATTATAGAGATTGAGACTTTAGGATGCGTTTTGCAAAAACAACTTTACTTCTTATACTCCATAAAATATTGTTTAGTAAACATTGAATAGCATAATGATTCATAAGACTCTTAGTCAGATTAAAATATTGTTTTGCGTTTTATTATTAAATCATAACCCGAGGCGTCAAGAATTTTGTTTTGAGATAAGAAAATATTCCATGTTCTAAGATTTGAAAGAAATCGTACCCTAACTTACTGGGTTTCGACTTTTCTCATCGAGTCTAAAGAACTAATTGTTTTAATTTAAGCATGAGCTAAATATAAAACTTATTTTCGGGAATTCAAAAATGTTGCGTCCTAACTCACTGGATGTGACATTTCGTTATTTCGAGATAAGGATTTTCAAAAGATAAGGCAGTATTTCATGTTTGGAAATTCGAGGAATCGTAACCTAACGTGCTGGGTTTCGATTTTTTCGTTTGGCCAAATAGCGAAATACCCTTTTAAAATTGCAATGCATGAATTTTGGAAATCATGAAATGATCTTGGTGTCAAGGGTTTGAAACATCGTATCCTAACGTGCTGGATGTGATATTTCATTCTTTCGGAACAAGAGTGTAACCGGCCCATTTTTCTCGGGCCCGTATAAATGAAATAAACCAGAATAAAAAACCAAAAAAATAAAAAAAATATAATGAATAAAACCAAATATCCTGTACAGTCCATTTACAGAGTCCAAATTACAGACCCACTACTCTACCCCAAGCCCAATCACACCCCAGACCAAAACAGACCTAACCCAATACCTAAATGGACTACCCAGCAACCCAAATTAAACCTAAACAGACCCAGACCCAAAACCTAAACAAGCCCAAGTAGCCCAAATAGCTTGCGGACGCAGGAAACCCTAGGTTTCCATTGCGCCGCAAGCGCCCCAACAAGCATCCCAGCTGTCACTCGGCCACGCCGCCACCAATCGCACGGCAGTTAGCGCGCCCTATCGCCGCCGCGCTCCCCGTCAGTCACCTGCAAAAAAGGAAAGAAAGAGCAGTAAAAATGGCAAAAAAGACATATTTTTTTGTATTTCCTTTTTAATTTTTTGGGTTATAAAAACCCCGAAATAATCTGTAACAGAATATACATAGAGACACGAACACACAACAGAGAAAAAGTATACAAATATTCACAAAAAAATACAGAGAATACAATACACGATTTTTTTTACAGAGGTGATTTCCTATCTTTATTTGCGTCATTTTTTTATTCGATTCATGCATATTTTTTATATAAAATAGTATTAATAATAAAAAGGGTGCGAATTTACCTTCGATGGCGTACTTGAAAATCGAGGCTTTAGCCTCCGGCCACCATCCGCGGTGGCGCGTGTGGCGCGTGGTCCAGGAGCCCGATGACCGAACTCCGGACAGAGGAGAGGAGGGTTTGAGAGCATTTTCTGGATTTTTTTTTAAAACGGAGCTCAAATGATTTTTTTGGTATTAAATTTGACTTATATAGCAGCTCAAAAACGACGTCGTTTTTGCTTAAGCCAATAAGCATTAAAACGACGTCGTTTAGAAGACCAGGATCCGCGTGTTGACCCGACCCGGGGAGGATCCGCGCGTTTTTATTAAAGGGTCTAATTGCTGTATAGACCCTTCCGCATTTTTATAAACTTACAATTATGCCCGAATAGCATTTTTCCTTATTTTCAATTTTCCAAAACTTATCTTCTGTTTCAATTTGATCCTCGGGCTACTTAAAGGCAAATATCAGCACGACGTCGTTTTGAAAATTTGGCATAATTGTCATATTAACCCCTACAATGTGACGCGCGTTTTAATTTAGTCCCTTTATATTTATTTTTTTAAACCTTTTTATTTTATTTTATTTTTAAATTATTCTAATATTATATTGAATTATTTTATTATATTAAAATTTTCTATTATTTTTATTATTTGTATATTAATTTATTAATGGTATAAATTCATATGTATTTTTTTTTACATATTATCTTTATATCTATATTAAATTACTATTATGTATTACTCTATTTGGTTTAATATTATTTACATTATACATTATTTTATAATTTGTATATTAGTTATATGTTATACATTTTAAAATTTTGTAATATTATATTATATATATATTACTTCTAAAATCTTATTTTGTATAAAATTTATTTATATTATATAACATATGTTATTTATATTGTTTACATGAAATATATATATTAGATTATTAGATTATAAATATAATTTTATTTAGAGTTATTATTATTTTTATTTAATAACATATTTTTCTTATTTTTTATGAATATATATATATATATTATTTTTGACTACTCCACATCATTGTTGCATATTAATTCATTTTTTATTCATATTTTTTTATTATTTTACATCATTTTATTTGAAGCCATATGTCTTAATTTATAATATCTATTATAATTCATTCTATGTTGTTATTTTATCTTACATGCATGTAAAGTTTTATATTTATGTTTTTATCTTTGGTTATTTACTGCATTATATCTTATATTTGTTTATCCTTTTTTGTTCATTTATCATTAGTATGTTTTGCTTTAATATAATTATTCCATTATTTGTATCACTTGTTGTTTCATATCATTCTTTCTTTAGTTTATCTATTAGTAGTAACTGCTAATATAATTTATAGTTATGGTGAATTACTATTAAGTATGTACGTTATAATGCATCAATGCAATATCTTACTCAAACCAATTTTTTAAAACATATTTTGCTAAATGGATGCATTTTATTCAAAGGTTTTTAAATATAACGATACGCGATATTTTGGGGACCTCGTGAAAATTATACCCTAACTTATTGGGTTTTAAGGTATCAAGTATCCTTTTTTTAACCTACAAATTTCAAAACAAAACTTATCATCGAAGATTCAAAATGTTATATCTTAACTTATTAGATATGATGTTTTGTATCTCGAGGTAAAGATTTTCTATAAATAAAGACGAGCCTAGTTTCGAAGTCATGAAATGTTACATCCTAACTTATTGGGTATAGCATTTTATTTCTTTGAGATAGGTAAGTCTTGGTTTTCTTTCAAATAAAAGGGTTGTATTTTCTAAAATATTTCAAAATTTCGACATTAGGACATGAGATTATCAATTAGGTACCAAATTTTGGGCGCATACGAGGTGCTAACCCTTCCTCAAACGTAACCGACTCTCAACCCGTTTTCTTGTATTTCGTGGACCAAAATCAATGTTTTGAAATAAAATGTTTTATAAGGTTATCCAATCACACCTAAGTAAAAGGGATTAGCGGCGACTCCTGTTTTCGTTTTTTTAAGTCGATCCCTGTTTTTAAAAAAAAATTAAAAATGGTTTCGACAAAGAGAATTTCGATATCCAATTCGAATTACCCAAACATTTTCTAAAGGATTCGTATTTTAAAATCTCTTCCAATTTTCGATATTAGGACATTAATAATCAATTAGGTACCAATTTTTGGTGTCACGAGGGTGCTAACCCTTCCTCGTGCATAACCGACTCCCGAACCTGTTTTTCTAAATTTCGTAGACCAAAACTATCATTTTAATAAATCAAAAGGTTTTAACGATCAATCTTGAGGTGATCCGATCACACCCCAAAAAAGATTGGTGGCGACTCCATTTTCGTTTTAAAAGTCGACCCCGTTTTCTGAACAAAAAAATGGTTTCGAAAACAACTTATCAACATGTCCTCCAAAATCTGAATCAACCGTTCAGATTGATCATCAATTTAAGAATGAAATACATTACTAAAATTCAATCGGGTACCCAAAGCTTCATGTAACTTCTCTCAAAACCTTGAAGTAAAGCATAAATCTCTATCGAAGATGATAGATGCTGGTTGTAACACCCCTAACTCGTCTACGTCGCCAGATTAGGGTTACAGAGTATTACGACACATATCAAATCAAATGACAACATAAAGCCATTCAATTATTAAATTAAATACTAAATATTCAAGACCAATCATAATTCATAGTATATATACGATCACGGGCCTCATATGGAGCTTATAAAGCCTAAAAATCAATTTAAAAACAATTAAAAACTTATTTGAAACAAAATAGAAAAATGTAGAAAAACTTGAAAATAGTGGTCACATGGCCGTGTGGCCAGGCATGTGACATAGCCCAGGCCATGTGGCTCAAGGACATGGCCATATGGCCAAACTGTGTACAGTTTGAAAATAGGGTCACACAGTAGTGTCACAAACCGTGTGCCCACCCATGTTCAAATCAAAATAGGGTTACACGACTATGTTTTAGATCATGTGCTAGACTGTGTGTGATTCGAAATAGGGTCACACGGCCTTATCTCTAGGCCGTGTAACAATCTGAGACCGTGTAGGACAAACCTGCACCAAAATTAAATATCCACACGACCGTGTGGTGTGACCGTGTGTGGAACGTGGCCACTTGACATCCCGTGTGCACCTAAAATAACTTCCAGAACAAGGGAAAACAATACCAATTCCTTAGGTGCCAAGCCAAACCAAAATCAACCATTAACATGCCTTCAAAACACATTCAAACAAGCTTAAAACATACCAAAACATTCAACCTAAGTGCCTAACCAATATGCCTTCAGTGGCACCACATTTCATGCACCAAACTAATTCAGATTCAAAAGCTCACAAATCCTTACCTTATACACATGCCAATACACAAAGTTCATTCATTCCATTCACAAACAATTTATCATATTTCATCCCCTTTCAAGTGGTACAACCAAATAGCCAAAGACATACATATATAGACATTTACAAGCCACAAAAAATATACACATAACAGTAAGTATGCCTTAACTAAAGTGTAACAGCAACATCATAACAAAAGGACTTTAAAGCTTCTAGTGTAATAACCCATTTTTAGTGGTGTCAGAAATAGTGGTTTTGGGACCATGATTCCGATGAGAGAGTTGACATTTGATTGTTTATTTAATGTATATAGGATTATATTAGGGCCGTACTAATTTTTGTTAAGAAATTTTAAGGTTTAAATGGTTAACTAGGTATTAAGGACTAAATTGAAAAAGGTGCAAAAGTTGAATTCTATTAGTTAAAAGGAACAAATGGATATGGAATCTTAAGTTAACGAATTTAATGAATAAATATGCCATATCATTAGTTACTGGATGATTATGGCATGGTTTTTGTTTTATTTTGATAATTTAACAAGGTTAATTTTGTAATTATGTAAATTAGAAATTAAGTAAAATATGCTAAAAAGGTATCATCATTTTCCTTTCCTTTTTTTTTCTTGCTAAAAACGTGAACACTATAGTCAAGGGGAAAACTAGGTTCAGCAAGGCTATTTGCTATTACATGGTATGTAGATTTGTCTCGTTTTTAGTGATTTTTATGTTTTCGAGCTCGTATTAGCTTAATCTAGCTAGCATGGGGGTCAATTTGTGAAATTATTAAAAGTCTAGGGAATTTTCATGAATGAGTTTGTAGTGTTAGTGAATTTAATTGATATATTATTAAGCTTGGTTGTTAAAAAGACACATTTTGTTAAGTGATTTTTAATGAATTTGAGCTTAAAGACTTATTTGAGAAATGGTAAAATTCAATGATAAATTTATGAAATAATGAAAGATATGGGCTGTAAAGGACCTTAGAGAAAATCGACTATCATGATATTTCATTAATTTTGGTTTAATTGTGAGTTTATAATTTAAGGACTAAATTGCTCAAAAGTTAAAATGTTAGGGGTAAATTCATAATTTTACATTAAAATAAGTTTAAGTTAGAATCTTTAAATTTATGCTATTTGAATTATTTAATTGAGTTAAGTTATTATTTCGATCAAGAAACCAATCAACCAGACCTAAACAGAGGAAAAGCTAAAGTGTTGGAATAGTCATCGACTTCATTTTTACAATCGTTTTTGTTGAGGTAAATTTGTATTTCATTCTAAAATATTACATTTGAATTTATAAGATTAATTGATAGCTTTATATATGTATTTATGATTAATATTGTTTTGATTTGAGAAAAAGAAAGGACCGTGATTGAAATATATCATGGTATTATACTCGAAAAGGAAAAGACCATGGTTGAAAGACACTGACATTACATTCGGTATTTCCGAATCCATGAAATGGTTGAAAAGGAAGTTATCCGAAAAGGATAACACATGAAAAGGTTGAAAATGATATATTCGAAAAGGATATCAAATGAAAAGGCTGAAAAGGATGTTATCCGGAAAGGATAACAAATGAAAAGGGAATCACGGAATGAACCATTTAGTAAAGCTTTGCATGTGATTTGGAATGATTATGTGCTTTTGAATTGAAAAGAAAGATGTTTTATTATGTGATTGATGATTTATATATTGATATCTTATGCATGATAAGTGATAACTCTTGAAAAGAGTTATATTTCATTCCTTTAGACCTAGCTAATTGCCTATACTTAAGTAAATTTAGTTGCATTTTAAGACATTCCAATCGTAATTTTCATTGCATTACATTAAAATGATTGGATTGTGTTTAAATGTTATTATATGTTACTTTTACTTGTTTGAGGAAAGGATATGTTTGGTAGTATTTGGCAGATGCAGGTTGAGGAACGAGAAATAAAGAAGTGAAGGTTTGCTGGGGCAAAAGGTTGGACATTTTTCAGCACGAATGCCATGACAATTCCAGGAAGATTGAGTCAACACTCAACGCATACCAGTTTCAGCCCAACTGTACTTGTAGCAGAAAAATCTATGTAAAAAAGAAGAAGATAATCTTGGGTTGTTGGTTTTTATACTAGAAAAAAGAATTTAAAAAGAAGATAACCTTGAGTTGTTGAAAAAATAATTTAAAAAGAAGATAATCTTGGATTGTTTAATAAATAATTTTAAAAAAGAGAGAAGATAAACATGAGTTGTTGGATTTATCCTAGGGAAAAGCCTATAAAAAGCAAAAGGAGGAAACCCAAAAAGGACGAACAGAACGAAAGTGAGAGAGAGATCCTTAGGCGTAAATAAGGGTTCAACTGCGCAAAGGACAGGAAGTCAAAGGGAGTCATTCTTAGCCATCATAGGACATTGTGCTGCCGAAGTGTGGACTGGGCAAGTGAAAGCTGCTTCCTGAAGTTCTTCCGTTATTTCCTTCGAAAGATTGAATTGAAGTAGTTGAACACAATGTCAGGTAATATTTTGGTTTGGAATTTTATTTCCCAGCTCATAAGCCAAATCTCATAGGGTTGGGTTACTTTTGATGAAACCTTAAACTATTTTTATAGATGTAGTATATCTCTAATTTACTTTACTATTTCATTTGATTGTTCTTATTTCTTAATTAAAATGCAACGATCTCTAGACATAGAAGACTGTTCGCATACTTATAAACTGATTCTAATTCTGAAAAGGTTGGATTGGTTGGATTAAAATTAAATGAAATAAACAAGTATTCGATAGACACTTGTAGTCGACTCTAGACATAGAGTCACAATCATAGGGAAGAAACCCATGCAAGATATCTAAAAAGCGTATAAACATGCACAAGGTAACTTGAGGTTTTGTTTTCGCTAGAGGCAGACCATTTTAGAACTCTTCTGTGTATTAAAGTAGATACGATTTTGCCAAGGCATTATTGACAGTAAGGGTCGATTCTGGGTAATCCCGACCTTCCGAATCAACATCACTTTATCCTTATTCTTTGTCGTAGTAACTTTGCCACAACATATTTAGTTGTTTATTTCTTTGTTTACATTCTATTCAGATAATCACTTTCGTTATTTCCATTACATTTCTGCTCTCACTTTTGCCATACCATTTCCAATTATTCATCAATTCCATCTATCAAATACATCATCATTCATTTGAATTATCATTGCATACTTACCTTAGTTTACCATAGCATCTTATTTGTCAGTCTTGCCATAACATTAATCATATTATAATAACTTGACCAATTTTGTGCCTCAATCCGATCCTCATGGGAACGATACTTACTTATCGCTTTATTACTTGAATCGACGTGTATACTAGCACAAATCGCATATCATTTTATATGCGGCAAGTTTTTAGCGCCGTTGCCAAGGATCAACAATTTGGTGAAATTTGGTTTGGTTATTTTACTCAGTAGTTTTATTTAACTTAGTGTATTTACTTTTTACAGGTTTGCCATCAGTGCATGAGAAGAGGCATTCCTGCTAACACAAGATACCTTTTTGATCCGGAGATTGACAGAACCTTGCAGAGAAAGAGAAAAGAATTGAGAAAAATGGCTGGAAATAGGAATGATCATAATGGTAATCCAAATGATCGCAATGCAAATCCTTCCGTTGGACGTGTGATAGATGACCGAGACAGACCAATTCGAGAGCATATTGTACCAATGTTGGATGATTTGAATCCAAGGATAGTCAAACCAACCATATAGGCTCAAGTTGAAACCATTAATGTTCCAGATGTTACAAACAGTAGGATAGTTCGGTGGAATGCCCACTGAAGATTCGAGATTACATTTAAGACTCTTTCTAGAATTATGTGATTCATTCAAACAATAGGGTGTTCCTGAAGAGGCCTTGAGACTGAAGCTATTCCTATATCCTTTAAGAGATTGTGCAAGTTCATGGCTAAATGCTTTGCCATCGGGAACAGTAGCATCATAGAATGATCTTTTCCAGATATTCTTGCTACGGTATAATCCACCTACTATGAATGCTAAGTTGAGGAACGATATTACGTCTTTTCGAAAAATAGAGGACGAGACCCTTTATGAAGCATAGGAATGATTTAAAGATTTAATTTGGAAATGTCCGATGCATGAATTTTAGCACTAGAATCAAATGGAAATATTCTATAATGGGTTGAATGCACATACGAGAATGGTAGTGGATACATCTGTTAATGGTACATTGTTGGATAAATCTTACAATGAAGCATATGAGATTTTGGAAAAGATTGCCAACAATGACTATCAGTACCCTACCACAAGTGTTGGGATGTATAAGAGAGTTGCTGGTACCATAGAGCTTGACGCAATCACTTTGTTGACAGCCCATGTATCTTCTCTAGCTAATATGATTAAAACAATGAAAAATCCAACTGCAGTCTAAGAGATGAAATTAGTCAAGCTATCATATACTTATTGTGGTTAAAATCATGTGTTTGACGAATGCCCATGAAACCCAGTGTCAGTGTACTACATGGTTAATTTTAACTGGAATAATAACCCCTATTCCAACACCTACAATTTAGGGTGGAAGCAGCATCCGAATTTTAGTTAAAGTAATCAAGGTGCGGGGAATTTTAACAATGCCGCAAGACAGAATGCCAACAGTGCACTGTCTGGTTATAATCATCCTATTCTGAGGCAAAATGCTCAACAATGTCATGTATCATCTTCTAATTCTATTGAATATTTTTTGAAGGAGTATATGGCAAAAAATGATGCTGTGATTCAGAGTTATGCTGCGTCTTTACGAGCTATTGAGAATCAAGTGGGGCAAATAGTGAATGTTTTAAATTTTAGGCCACAAGGAGCATTGCCAAGCGATACCAAGAATTGGAGAACACAAGGGAAAGAGCATTGCAAAGTGATCACTCTTAGAAGTGGAACTTAGTTGAATGACATTGTTCAAGATGCCACGGCAGAAGAGGGCGACTCAAGACTCGATCATGAAAAGATCTTAGAACCAACTGAAAAGTTTGCAGCACCTAAAAGGGTAAGCGGAAGAATGCTGTGGTAGAACCGGATAAGGCGCCAACAAAAATGCCATAACAAAAAAATATCAAAACACAAGTACGACCACCTTTACCATTTCCTCAAGAATCTGTAATTCCAAACAAGATGCTCAGTTTAAAAGATTTTTGGAGGTTTTGAACCAGCTCCATATTAACATATTAGTAGTCGAAGCTTTGGAGCAAATGCCCAATTACATGAAATTCATGAAAGATATACTATCAAAGAAGCGCAGATTAGGAGAATTTTAGACTGCTGCTCTCACTGAAGGGTGCACGGCAATGTTGGTGAATAAACTACATCCAAAGTTGACGGATTCAGGGAGTTTCACTATCCCATGTTCCATTTGAAATCATTATGTTGGTAAGGCATTATGTGATTTAGGAGCAAATGTAAATATAATGCTTATGTCTATTTTCAAGAAGCAGCGAATTGGGAAAGCAAGACCTACTACGGTTACTTTGTAGTTGGCTAATCAATCTTACGTGCATCTGAAAGGTAAAATTGAAGACTTGTTGGTAAGAGTAGATAAATTTATTTTTCCTGTGGATTTCCTTATTTTAGAATTTGAAGCTAACCAAAATGTGCCAATTATTCTTGGAAGACCTTTCCTTACTACAGGCAGAATTTTAATTGATATGCAGAAAGGTGAATTAACCATGAGGATTAATGATCAAAAGATCATGTTCAATGTACTTAATGCCCTAAAATGTGCTGATGAGAATGAAGAATGTCGTGGCATCAGATAGATAGAAATAGCAGTGGAAGAGTTCACGAGATTTTTCCATAACAATTTTAATAGTGATGAAGATTCATTTGAGTGGAGACCCTTGTGCACTTTGCTGGAGCAAAGTAGACCTTTCAATTTTGATGAACAATGCTTGGTAGCTCATGTATATCCTTATGAGCTGTTGATGTCAAGGACATGAAAATAGGGGACACATTTAAAGTTAGTGGGCAACGCTTGAAGCACTACTGGGGTGCTCATGTAGAGAGAGACAAAAAGTCCATTGATCTTCGAGATGATTAACTTCAACATCTTGAAAATTATTTTTATTTTTATTTGATTTTATTGATTTAAATTTATTTTAGTTATCTTGTTTCCTTTGTTTAATAAATTGTAAGAGGGGAAGGGGTTGGTGACGTCGAGCCCGTTGAGACAAATCATTCAAATGAAGAGAATGAACCCAAAGCACCGGAGGAAGAACCAGAGAAAATAGAGTCTATCAGCATTGAGACTGACCGTAAGGACGAAGAGGAAGCAAATCCCTCAGTTGCACCACTAGTGGACAACACTGTACCATGACATTGATCGGTTGTTTGATGATGTAACGCCCTAAAAATATAGGGTCTTTAATTTTGCATGATCTGACACAAATTGCTTGTGTGCTTTAATGGCTAAGTGATTTGGGTCTGTATGGGAGTGCTTGAGAAGCCTGGGTTCAAGTCTTGGCTTTTGCAAAATTTTTAAAATTTTCCCTTAAATGAATCTGGACACTGGCACATAGGTCTTATTAACTGTGGTGCTTGTTTTAAGTCCCAAAAAGCCTATTGGTGCAGTGGTTGTGGCGTTACAAGTGTAGCAAAGGGGTCTGAGGTTCGAGTGTTGGCATAGCATGAGGGGGTATTTATTTTGCTGAGGATTCGGCTAGTAGTTGAGTTGCAGTAAAATTCTGATAGATGAGAGGTTGGAGAGATTTGAGGAGTGGATTGAGGTGCAAATCATGGAGAGGATTGGGGAGAGATTTTAGGAGGAAATCAAGGAGTTTGGGTGTGGAGAGAGTAGTGCCGAATTAGGTGTCTAGCTACTCAGAAATTCGGCTGAGACTTCTTTTGGGTATAGTCCTTATTCGGCTTCTTTCTTTTGGCATTTTGTTTTCTTCTTTTTGTTTCTCCCTGGCCGAATTATCCTTTTGTGTCTTGGCATCGTAAGTCATTTTGGTCGATTCCTGGTAAGTCAAGTGCCTCTCGGTACCTATTTTTTTCTCTGCTATTTTTCCTGTCAGCCGAATTCATTCTTCTCCCTTATTTTCCCTTCACCTTTTCTCAACTTTTCTCCTTTCCTATTTGACTGAGTGGCCAACTCTCTTTTTCTTTCTCTGCTGTGCCAGTCGGTTTGGTAGTGGGCGACGATCTCTTCTTCTGTTCATAACACTGTGGTAAGCCGAATCCTACATCTCCTCTTTTCCCTCTCTTTTGTTTCTCTACTTTTCCAATATAGACTGAATGTCATAAATCTTGTCTTGTTACTTTGAAACCCTGTGGATGATAGTCTCTGACAATTGGTGGAACGTCGACTACCTTGCTTCTCTACACATCTCCGCTTTCTTCTTCGAAAACCTCTTTGGCCGAATACTATGGGGTAAGTAGGTTTGTTTTGTAGTTTTGGCCGAATACCCAATCTGCTCTAACTCTAATGCTTTGGTCTATGGGCATCAATTCAAGCATTGTATTAAACGATTATTGCTAATGAAATCCGTCTTATGCGCAGTAAATCGAGAAGAAGGGTGTGATCGTTTTCAACCAGCGATCTAAGAGTAATAATTGCATAACTTTCGGCCAAGGTAAGTGGTGATATCGGTTTGGGGATTTTAGTGTTAATGATCTAAAGGATGAGAGATTGATTGTGTTGGGTTGATTGTAGGTTGATCGCGCTTGGGGTAATCTGTTCGTTGCGCAAACAGGTTTGTAGTCACACCCCTCTCTTCTGTGAATCGGCGAAAGCCGAAATGCCAAAACTTCGGCATTTGAGGCCTCACGAGCGTGCGATCGCTCGTGTGGTAAATCGAGCCCATAAATCGTGGGCGATAGACTGTTGAGGCCACCACGAGCGTTCTTGTGCTCTTGGGCCGATATGGGCCTTGATTGGCTAAAATGGGCCGTGTGGGCCCAATGGGCTAGTGGGCCCCATACAGATAAAATCCACGATAAGTGGAAAATACTGGACTGGGCTATGTAGTTCGCATAGTCGTGACTGAATTTGGGCTAAATAGGCCACACGAGCGTGTGGGCCCACTTGGTCCGAATAATGGGCCTTGGGCCCATTTACACTGTTATAACCATTTAAGTTATCTGTGTCGCTCGAGGCGACTGTAGACCTTCGGAGAGGTCGTTATCTGCACCGAAACCCCAAAATAAGTAAAGTGACCAAAATACCCCTAAAGGGTAAAATTACTATTTTACCCCTAATAGATGGAAATGACCATTTTACCCCTAGAGGTAGGTTGACTGATGAGTGTATGTTATTTGTAAGACTGTACTGAGTAGGACACTTTGCATACACGAACTATTTATGACATGACATACTGCATGGGGTTGGGATTCTGATATGGAGGAAGTACTATACTGGTGGCTCCTCCACATTCATCATTCATCGGTGGCGTTGCCACATATATCTTGGCGGCTCTCTTGCGTTATTATCTTGTAGCTATCTTTGCAATATTGGTGTCTTTGGTGGGTGGGTCGATTTTATCCCCACATGGTGTGTTGGTTGGTACGGGTGGTGTGTTGGCTGGATTGGGGTGGGTTGCATATTTGCACCGTCATCGACATCAGATTGGGCTTAGGCCCACACAGCATCAGAATGGGCTAAGGCCCTCACCGCATCATTCTCGAATAGGGCTCAGTGCCCAAACCATATCGCATATATTGTTATATACTGACTGACTAATAAGGGATTACACACTAAGTTTTCGTAAACTCACCCTTCCCTTTTATCAGTGAAATCCTCACCCATAGGTGATTTGGTGCTTGGAGCGACTCGGAGGTGGCCACACAACTGCAGCTGTTTTATACTTGCTTTTACTTAAATCTAGAATTTATGTTGGGTTTTGTTTATGTCATAAGGCCATTGGTATTTTCTTAAGTTTTTAATTGGGCTTTGGTTACTTATTTTTAAACTTCTAGTTTAGAGAAGACGAGTTTTCAAAGTAGCTACCATTTTCAAAGACACAAAAATTTGGATATTAATTTTTCAAAAGCTTCCGCGAATTTAAATCAACTTACTATAACCAGAGCAGCTAATAAGGCACACGTTTGACTAAATAATTTGTTAAACAATAAGAAAGAGGTTTTTTAAACTTTGAAGCGAATTTTTACCAACAAGACAAACTTTCGAAAGACACTTCAATGTGACACACCAGATTCGGCCATAGCGTCTAGGCCGGGTTTGGGGTGTTACAGATGAGCTCACAGAGATCGACAAGGATGGGGCTGAACTGACCCCAATGAGGAGGAAGCAGAGATACAAGGTTGCTGCTCCTAAATCAAATCGTTGGACAGAATGAAGTATCTACAATATAGTCCAAGCAAGGAAAGTTTTCATTATGTTTTAATTAAGTTTGTTTAGTTTTATTTACATTTGTTTAGTTTTATTTACATTCAATAAAATGTGCACATTGAGTCTTTTATTAACCTTAAGGGCCGAATGAGGCCTAAGGGAGAGCTAATGTACTTTGTTAGTGTGCAGAAGACCATTAGAAGGCATTTCGAGTCAATACTAGACGCTATGTCGCAACATATAGAGCATAATAGAGAAAGTGAGAAATTGCCTTCAATGTCACGACACAAGCTAAGGGTGTCGCGACATCTTTGAAGACAGCTACAGAGAAGTACACTGGCTGCTATGTCGTGACATAGGTCTTGGTGTGTCGCGACATTGACTCTGTGACTAGAATAAAACACAATGCAGGGGCGTTTTGGTTTGCACAATCGAACTCAAATCTCAAGAACATCAGTTAACCTAGGGTTTAGGACGAAGACTACCTGAAGGCTATAAATAGGCTCATTTGGCACACATTATGGAGACATTACATTAGCTTAGATTCTCTCTTTAGGTTTTAGTTTTGTTTTCTTACTTTCTTTAGGTTTTCATAGTTTTAGTTTATTTATTTTTTATTTATTTTAGGAGTTCTAATTTATAAAGAATATCAATTGTTGTGGATTCATGCTTATTATCAATATCAATCAGGCTTTTCTTAAACTCTCTATTTTAATCCATTCCTTATGATTAATTCTTCCCTTTATTCTATGTTGTTTATGAAAGCCATGAGGAACAAATCCTTCTATGAGGGATTAGTGAGTGGAAACATGATCTATTAACAGTTTTGTGGGGTTACTCAATGGATCAATTGTTTGGGAAAGGAAGAACGTGAAAAAAACCTTAGGCCTGACAACCCTAGGAAGTCATTAAGGTGAGAATTAACCCAAAATTGGTATTGCCCATTCGTGAACACCTTTACCCCAAGCCAGTCTGGACTGTGAGGTCAGAAGATGTGTAGTCCTTACTGACTTTTTATATTAGTGGAAGATCGAAAGATCCTATTAGGGTAGCGACTAGTTGGTTGATATGGAACCTGAGACGATAGTTGATTGGGATTGTTAAAGCGAGATCTTCAGATTTGATTCACTTTATTCTTTATATCTCTTGAAATTCAATTCTTTTATGTTATTTTATTTTATTTAAGAAACCCTAAAATTATATCTTATTTACTTTTGTACTATAACTGACTTAAAGTATTAATTAGATCTTTAATTGTTTAGGTTAAGGTTGATTTAGTACTAGCCACCCTTGGGTACGATCCTCGTAGTACTCACTTACTTCGTTGTAAAATCTATATTACAACTTGACCTATGTACTTGCGGATACTTGCCTCATAACTCTCTATTTTATTGTAGTATTCACACTGGGCGTTAGTATGTCTAGAGGCGGTCAAGTTGTTGGTGCCATTGCTTGGAGACAACATCACTAGATTAATTTTACACTTGTTTAATTTAAAATAATTATTTAAAATAAACTTGTAGGTTATAGTACGCCTTTCAATTTATTTTAAATAACACTTCTAACATTTGTTTAATTTTAGGAATCCTAAACACAAAACAATCAATCAAAGCACAAGTCATGGATGACTACTATTATATGTGGTCCGATGAAGACTTCGATTATGATGAAGATATTTACGAAGAATGAGTCTATGAAGATTGGGAAATCCAGGAGAATCAATGATTACTAATGCTCGAATTAAGTCAACTCTGAGGAAAGACCCTAGCATGTCCCCAAAATAATAACGGCCATAATAATATGCCATCAGAAAGGTACCAACAAGTGTCAGGTCCGAAATTACTTAGAGAGGAGAATGTAATCATAGGAGCTTGTGAAGAAGGAGAATCTTTAGATTATTATCTCTTCCAGCCGACGGAAAAATATTTAGACAACTTAAATGGAACTTCAAAAAGAGGAGATATGGAGTTAGCAGATAAAATGGACAGTGAATTGAAGAATCAAATAGATCAAGAAATCATCGTCCCAGAAACCTTGGCTGATACTAACAAAGTTGAACCATAAGAATAGTATAATAAAGACCCACCAATAGAGACAAAGATAGTTAGGACTAAGTTAATAGAAAAATGTCTATCGATTCAGAAGTTCACAGGACAAAAAGACAAGAAACCAGTGATTCCGAAGGATGAGCCTAAATTGACCATCCTTTTTGCGTCCCTAGTCCTAAACCAAGCACCCCATAAGTCTATAGATCCAGGAATTTGCCAACTACTGAAAGGAGTGGGAAAATATATATTGACAAAAATTACAAACATATAGCAAAGTTACCGTCGATCGAATATCGGTGTGTATAAACCTTAAGTTATGGCCACATTCTAAATGTTCAATTCCTCCAGAAACCAAATAAGGGAATTATTAGCAAGCCAATGAATGAACTAAAAAACCTGCAGAGACAGAACTTCAGAAGCACAATACCATATTTTTCTTCAATTTCTCTACCAAGCACATCACTAAGTTTCCTGAAAAGTCATACCTGATCAATGAAAAAGACAGAGACCTCGTAGGCAACAGTTGTGAGAAGTAATTTTCAAAATTATTTCAAAACAAAAATGTTGAATATCAAGTAAAACAATTGTGTAGGCATATGGTTTCATCAATCACCAATAATTATGACCTGCGAAAAGGGTTGTCGGTCATTAAAGTAGAATGCAAAGGTAAATTCAAAGAACGAGAATGTAGACAACCACAGACGAATAGAATGACATGATGGGTGCTGGACTAATATAGATAGAAACAAATTACAGAAAGCCCTTCGGTAGCTGACGGATGAGTCCGGCAGCAAAACCTAACTTTTTCTACTAATTGATCATTACTAACTGTACTAACTACATATTTTACTAACAAGATTGTTAACATGTTATAGGTAGGTCAAAGACGGGTCCAAAAGATGTTTAAAGTATGCCAAAGGACCAAAAATTTGGAAAAAAAGGTCAATGTTGCAACAAAGACAACTCTGTTTTGCAACATCAAGGGTAGGAATGAAGAAGTTCACAAATCGACACAATATCACAACATCAGCCACGTGTGTCGCGAAATAGAAGACAATTTATTCAGAATTTTAAAACTACAGGGTGTGTCGCGACATCAAACCTCAATGTTGCGACATAGGTAGTCTGCTAGGGATGTCGCAACATGGAACCCTTGTGTCGCGACATCACCGCAATTTTCTGCGAGGTTGATCTCGACCCGATTACGTAACCCAACGTCATAACCATTATTTTACTCTAATTTAAACCCTAAAAACACCCTTTTTAACCATAAAACTATCCCTCTAACTTAATCTAACTTCATTCTAAACATTTACTCCTCTAAAACCTCTCAAAACCCCTAAATTTCTAATCCTCATTCCATATTCTAAGAAGCTACTTTGGAAGGAATTATCAACAAAAAATAGAGAGGGAAACGCATACTACTCAAAGGGTATTATCATAATTCAATTTATAGCAATGATCAAATATCATAAACTTACTTAGATAAATAACACATCATTCATATAATTTTCATACTAAGTTATTATATTTCCAATGTGACATTTTCAATATTTGAATTAATATCTCATCCATAGAATTCCAACTGTTCATGAACCTTTGGTTCATCTCTCACTCACATATAAATATTCAATTCACATTTCAATAGAAACCATTCATGAACCTTTAATTCATGCCTTCATTCTCATAGCATAATTTCATTTCTTATTTCACTTCACAATATCTCTTTCACTATTCATTCAATAGTTCAAATAATCAAATTCAGATGATTTTCTCATTTCACGTAATTACCCCTATTAACATGACTCGGACTTTGGCGGATAAACGGATCCAACCAAACACACCATACTGGCACCCAGTGCCTCATCGGATAGTTCGAAGCAATATAATGAAACCCAGTGTCTCATCGGCCTAGCCGAAGTAAAGTGGTACCCAGTACCTCATTAAATCTATCCGAAGTAAATAATGACACCCAGTGTCTCATCGACTAGAGGTCGAAGTATCCCTGAACAATTCCAATCCTATGGCATGCCAACTATATCCGACTCGGCCCAACTAGTTAATAAGGTATTGGTTCAAATATCAATTTCTCTTTCTCTTCCAATTGATCACAAATCATCCAAATTAAATTCATACATATTATCAATTCAATCTCAATCTCAAATTCACAATTCAAATTCACTACTCAATTTCATTTCAAACACTACAATTATACTATTTAATTTCACACATACATATATATATTCATCAATTAAATCCAAATCACATTCAATTCAAATATCAATACTTACCTCAATTTCATTTTCCATACACATACATTGAAATCAAACATGTAATAATAAATAACTTGAATTATGATAATACAAACCGATATTTTCTCGAGCTACTCCTCGATCACTTTTTCCTTCCCTTCAGTATTAGACGTCTCGATTTCCTTGTTTGCTACAAAAATTAACATAATTATAATTAATTAATAACACACATATTTTATATAAAATAATAACTTTCCATGCAACTTTTACCTAAATCCCAAATTTGTCCTAACCATTTTCACCTTCTTCCTTTTTACAATTCATATCCTTTCCTTATTCAATTTCCATCAAAACTTCAATATAACCATCAATTTTTCATCATTTAACCATAACTTCAAGTTTCTTTCAATTTAGCCCATAAAACTCAAAACTTATAGCCTAGTTTACAATATAGTCCTCCAATCAATTCAAATCACAAATTCTATCAAATTAATCCCTAATTTCATTATTGTTCAACATAAACCCTAAAAAAAATCTATCATTTTTTCAAAATTTCCACATAAATTCAAGAGTATTTTACTCTAGGACTTCAAAAACATTAAAATCACATGAAAAGGACTTAATTAAACTTACCAAATAATCTCCAAGCTTCAAAACCCTAGTTTTTCCATTTTTTTTCTTTTCTTTCCTTTCTTTCTTCCCCAATTTCGTTTGTTTCTCTGTAACTTTTCTATTCCTTTTTATTTTATTTTATTATTATTATTATTATTATTATTATTAAATATAAAATATCTATATAATAACCAATATATATATTACATGTGTATTAATACATATAAATACACATGTATAAATTATCACCACACATTTGGCACTATCATATTTATTTAACAAAATAATATAATAAACGTAATAAATAAATACTAATAATAATCTTTTACTTAACTTATAAGTAAATACATATATAATATACATTTGTACTAATATTTTAGTTACACATGTATTTATTTTCTAACTTACACATGTCACTAATTTGGTTTAATTACTAATTTAGTCTTTTAACCTTTCTCTATTCTATAATTAAACTTTTATGCTCTATTCAATTTAGTCCTTTCTAATAATTACTTCTAATTAAACTAAATTCACTTATCAAAAATCTAATTCAACCCATACTAACTTCGTAAATATTTTTAATAAATATTTACTTTGACTCGCTTTCCCCTAAGACGGAGGCCCTAAACTCACTTTTCTGGTGCCCGTGGAATTTGGGTTGTTACATTTCTCCCCCCTTAATAAATTTCGTCCTCGAAATTTACCTGAGAATAGATGGGGGTACTGTGCTCTCATAATTTCTTCGGGTTCCCATGTTGCTTCTTCCACACTATGACTTCTCCATAACACTTTTACTAGAGGAACCTTTTTATTTCTTAATTCTTTTATTCCTCGTGCTAGAATCTCAACTGGTTCTTCTTCATAAGACAAATCCGGTTGAACCTCAATATTTTCAGTAGAGATAACATGAGAAGGATCTGATCTATATCTTCGAAGCATCGAAACATGAAAAACATCGTGAATCTTCTGTAATTCTGGAGGTAAAGCCAAACGATAAGCTACTGGTCCAATTCGCTCTACTATTTCATATGGCCCGATATAACGAGGACTTAACTTTCCTTTCCGGCAAAATCTCAATACTTTCTTCCAAGGAGAGACCTTAAGAGATACCTTGTCACCAATCGAATATTCAATATCTCGCTGCTTTCAAATCAAAGATAAGGCTTCGTCTATCAAAGGCTACTTTTAATCTCTCTTGTATCTTTTTAACTATTTCTTCTGTTTCTTGGATCAACTTAGGCCCGATTATTTTTCTTTCATTTAATTCGATCCAACACACATGTGACCTACATGTCCGCCCATACAATGCTTCATACGGAGCCATCTGAATACTTGATTGAAAACTATTATTATACACAAATTCAGCTAAGGGTAGATAACATTCCCAACCTGATTCAAAATCAATAATGCAAGCCCTAAGCATATCTTCTAATATTTGAATTACTCGTTTAGACTGTCCGTCAGTTTGCGGATGAAATGCAGTGCTGAAATTGAGCCTGGTACCTAGAGAATCATGTAATTGCCTCCAAAATCTCGATGTAAACCGTGGATCCCGGTCTGAAATAATAGATACAGGAATACCATGCAGTCTCACTATTTCCCGAATATAGATCTCAGCCAGCTTCTGTAAAGACCAATCGGTTCTGACTGCTATAAAGTGAGCAGACTTAGTAAGCCGATCAACTATCACCCAAATGGTATTCTTTTTGCTTGCTGACAACGGTAATCCCGTAACAAAATCCATTGTGATTCGATCCCATTTCCATTCTGGAATATTAATAGGCTGAAGTAAACCTGTTGGTACCTGATGTTCCGCTTTTACCCGCTGACATGTCAAACATTTACCAACATACTCGACTATATCTCTTTTCATTCCAGGCCACCAGTATAGTTCTCGTAAATCCCGATACATCTTCGTACCTCCAGTGTGCAAAGCAAATGGACTATCATTAGCTTCTCAAGAATAAACTCTTTAAGTTCCGGCATATCTGAATATAAATTCGATTACGGAATCTCAAACAACCTTGATCATCAATACTCAAATTTTCTCTTCGGGCCACTCAATACAATCTCTCTTTTTCAACAATCTATCATCTTTCAATCTGTGCTGATTTGATCTCGATCAAACATTACCGCTTAATTCTCAACTCAAATAAAAGACTCCCATCATCATCGATATCGAGCCGCGTGCAAACATTGCTCTTAATTCTAGTGCAGCTTTTCTACTTAGTGCATCACCTACTACATTTACGTTTCCTGATGATAATCTATGACACAATCATAATCTTTCGTAAGCTCGATCCACCGCTCTGTCTCAAATTCAACTCCTTTATGCGATGTAAGTATTTGAGACTTTTATGATCGGTATATATATAACATCTTTCACCAAAAGATAATGCCTCCAAATCTTTAATGCAAAAATTATAGCGGCTAGCTCCAAGTCATGAGTCGGATAATTACGCTCGTGTGGTTTCAATCACGAGATGCATAGGCTATCACCTTCCTGCTCGCATCGTAACACAACCTGCACCATTTAAAGAAGCATCATCAGATAATACAAAATCCTTACCCGATTCTCGTAATGTCAGAACTAGTGCCTCGGTTAACATTTGCTTTAACATGTCAAAACTCTTCTGACACTGATCATCCCAGATAAAAGGAACATTCTTCTGTAGTAACTTAGTCATCGGCAAAGCTATCTTCGAAAATCCATTCACAAATCTTCTGTAATACCCGGCTAAACCAAGAAAATTGCGTACCTCAGATACATTCTTTGGTGCTTTCCATTGAACAATTGCTTCAATTTTTTTCGGATCAACTCTAATTCCATCTGTTGATACAACATGTCCCAAAAATACAACCTCTGGTAACCAGAACTCACATTTACTAAGCTTTCCATACAACTGCTTCTCCTGTAATATTTGTAGTACAATTCTGAGATGCTGATCATATTCTAACTCTGATTTAGAATAGACCAGTATATCATCAATGAAAATTACCACAAACTGATCCAAATATGGTTGAAAAATATGGTTCATCAAATCCATGAAAGCAGCTGGGGCGTTAGTCAACCCGAATGGCATTACTAGAAATTCATAGTGACTATATCTCGTACGGAAAGCTTTCTTTGGCACATCACATTCTTTTACTTTCAACTGATAGTAACCTGACCTTAAGTCAATCTTCGAAAACATAGAAGCTCCTCTCAACTGATCAAATAAATCGTCAATGCGGGGAAGTGGATACTTATTCTTGAATGTTACCTTGTTTAACTGTCTATAATCAATACAGAGTCGCATCGAGCCATCTTTCTTTTTAACAAATAACATTGGAGCTCCCCACGGTGAAATACTCGGTCTAATAAATCCACGGTTTAACAAATCTTGTAATTGTACCTTTAACTCTTTCAGTTCAATGGGCGACATACAGTATGGAGGCATAGAAATTGGATTCGTACCCGGATACACTTCAATAGCAAATTCAATTTTTCTGTGTGGCGGCAAGCTTGGTAACTCTTCAGGAAATACGTCTGGAAACTCGCAAACTGTTCTAATTTTACTGCATTGGTTACTAACTGAATCTGAATTAATAACATAAGCTAAGTATGTTGTACAACCCTGATGTAATAACTTATTAACCTTCATTGCTGAAATAACACGTGTTGGCCCACTGTTCCGAATTCCCTTTATCTCAATAGTGTTACCATCATTAGTCTGAATACTGAACTTCTTCTTATAACAGTCCAAAATCACACCATGTTCAGATAACCAATCCATACCCAATATTATATCAAAATCCCCAAATGGCATAATCAACAAATCAACTAGAAAAGTTTCATTCTAAATTTTCAATGGACATCTCGGACATACTTTATTTACTATTACTGTTTGCCCTAACGAACTTGACACTTCTATTGTTACACTAGACATTTCAGATTCAAATTTCCCCAATTAAACCAACTTCAAATTTATATAAGAATGCGAAGATCCACGGTCAATCAAAGCATAAACATGCTCAGAATATAATAAAAATATACCTGTTACAACATCATGTCCATCGCCATCTTCTCGAGTTCTGACTACATAAGCTCGCCGGCACTCTAGCTTCAGACTGCTGGGTCACTATGTCACTCCCTCTTCTCGCACCTCCTCCTCTAGATACTTTGGTCCACCTCTGTCGATCCCCGCCTCTAGTCAGAGATACCGATCTCTCGTGATATCACAGTGTAGTACTATTAGTTTTCTGACACCGATGAAATGATCTTTAGAACCACATCGAAAATAGCCTCTAGCTAATTTCCAACATTCCCCTCTATGTTTCTTCCCACAAAGGTCGATAACTGGAATTTCTATTTCCTGAGATGGACCTCTTACACTACCGGTAGACACTGTAGTTTGTTTTTCCCAGTTTTTGTCTCCTCTATCTGTTCGGAAACTAGATCTCCATCCACCTCTAGAATCTCGAGATCTTTTAGATGGAGGATTCAAACTCATAGTTCCTGTACGTTTCCCAACTGATTTTAAAGTTTCAGACTTTTTGTCTAATCCCAGGACTTGCTCTACCATCTTGGCCCGCTCGATCAAATCAACAAATTCAGTGATTCGCTGGGACACTAATTGCAGTTTTATTTCATCTCTTAATCCCCGTAAGAACCTTTTACAGCTGTCGGCCTCAGTTGGTACAAACTCTGATGCATATCTACCGAGTCTTGAGAACTCCCGTTCATAGTCCACTACTGTCATTTCACCTTGTTTTAGCGTCAAAAATTCTTGTTTCTTGTCTTCTATATACATTTCCCCAATATACTTCTTTTGAAATTCTTTTTGGAATAGATCCCATGTTACCTGATCAGTCGATAAATGTCGAATCACAGATTCCCACCATAGATATGCCACACCCTGTAATAAAGATACAGCACATAACAGACTTTCTCGTGACGTACATTCTAACTGCTATAAAATTCTTTTTGTTGCCTCCATCCAGTTTTCAGCTATGGACGAATCAACTCCTTTCAGACCCAAAAATTTCGTGGCACCGTATTTTCTTAGTTCTTTAATAGGGGCCCGTCTAGGAACATGTACAGACGTGGTAGCAGGTACAGACTCCGCTACTCGCTGAAGAGCATCAGTTAAAACCCTTAATACATCATAATCATTTCTACCTTTTTCATCTCTCTCCCTAATGTTCTCTCTTTCTACATTGGGAGGCTAATTTCTGATCGGATTTTGTAATGCCCCAAACCCGGCCCATGCGTTATAACCGAATCTGACATGTCACATGAGAAAACGTGTAAAATCCTTTTGATTCGTACTAAAATAGGTATTATTTTGTTATAATCAAGAAAACAAGTTTGATTTGAAATATTTGATAAAATACTACTAACCTCGAAGGTTGATTGATAAATCGATAATTTGAACTAGTAATCTTATAAAATCGTGACTTTTGAAAATATCGTTGATAATTCGTAAGAAAATTTCCGAGTTAAAATATTTGTAAAAGTTTGTTATGAAAACCATTTGTTAATCTATTTTGGAAAACCTTTATTTAAATTTTTAGAAAAAAAAATCCCCATTTAAAACAATTCAAGCAATATAATAAGTACGTCAAAACATAAAGCAAAAAAAAAATATTCCAGAGGCCTTATTACAACATAAAAACCCAAAATAGTAAAAGTAATAAAGTAAACGGAAATAGAAATCTAAAGTTTAAAAAAAAAACACCATTTCTGAAGTATGGCCTCCTCCAAGTCATCCATGGCCCAAGTCCACATTACTGAGCATTACCTGCAGAGGTTAAGGAAAAAGGGGTGAGTTACTAGAACTCAGTGTATAATCCCCTTACTGTTGACCACTGGGCCTGAACCCATTTAGCATCATCTTGTCTAAGCCCATTTACATAACAGAATATATATATGCAATGTATGCAACCCAACCCATCCATCCATCACACCCTCGACCAGCCAATCACACCTGTGGGGATCAGGTCAACCCACCCCGCCGTTCACACCAATTCGCAGGCAAGATGCCATTTATAATATTTTATTTGTGGCCATGCCACCGAAATCATAATGAACCATAATAATAAACATTTTTGTGGCAATGCCACCAGCCTACACTTCTCTTCATCATTTTTCCCAACCCATGCAATATGTAACATGCATCATACATAATTAAACATAATATCCACATATATGTACAACAATCATTAATCCAATAATTTATTACGGTAAATCGGCCAACTATAGATCTTTGTAATTCGATCCACTAAAGCATTCTAGTAATTCGGCCTATAGGGGCATTTTCATAATTTGGCCCATAGGGGCATTTTTGTAATTCGACCCATAGGGGCATTTTCGTAAATCGGCACTTTAAAGGCGTTTAAGCAATTTGGCCCGTTAAGGCATTTTGATAAAAACGGCCCATTGAGGGTATTTTCGTAATTCGGCCCATAAGGGCATTTTCATAATTCTACAAACTAACTCCGTTTTTGTCAAATCTTAGTATTAACAATGTTTAAGCAAATCACTCGATTTATACCATAATACCGTTATTAGGTTCATAAGCATCATCGATCGATTTTTCTAACATGATGAAAAATCACAGATTTACTGGATTTCGATGTGAGATTACACACCGACACGGTAAGGATTAATCCTTCTTGATCGTCTTCACCTAAATCACCATTACACTCGATTAATCCAACAAACGAGACTTTATTAATCTAAATCTAAATCAAACGATCTATTGAAACGCTTTACCCTTAGTATCGTGAATCGACCACGATTTGTCTATTTTCACCTGGATGATGGTCCACAACCCGTGGAAAATCCCAAACCACCGATACCGCCTTCGCTTGAACTTAGGAGTAGGAATTGCAAATCCACTTCTTTTGTCTCCTACTAATGCCTTTCCTTTCAAATCAGTACCACTTGCCTCCATTGGAAAAAGTTTTAATCAAAACGATATTACGATGATATAAAACGATTGTCTAAGGAAAAGGTTCGGCTTACCACTATTTCCGAAGAATTAGCTAAAAGAGATTATCAAGTGATTTCGTCCCTAAAAACATAATCGATTAGTCGAAACTTCGATCAGATTGTAACATAGTCGAGTAGAGATATAATGAGAAATCCAAGAAGGAACCCCTTACCTTAATGATTATAAAACCGATTCCCACCAATTGTACTTTATGGCTACGGATGAGTCAAAGGTAATAGATTCGGCTTTCCCACTATTACACTACAAAAATAACGATTAAGATATGAGGGAGTATGGAAAACACCATTTCGGTTTAGAAACAATATGAAACAACCAAATGATGAGGAACACTCATTCGGCTAGAGAGAAAAGAGAATGAAAAGATTAGAATAAAGTCATTTACCCGATTTAATCAAGGAAGAAATGTCCAACTTGCAAGATGAAGAAGAGAAGATGATAAAGATTTGGTTAATAGAGAGAAAGAGACCAAAGAGTTTCGGCCACAAAGAAATGTCGATATAAGAGAAAAGGAGAAAGATTGAAAAAAAAGGTGAAAAAAAGAAAAGAGGTGATGGACAAAGAGGTATTAGGGTGTTTCGGCTATCACCAAAAGAAAATGAACCAAATGGATTTAGTGATTCGGCAAAAACAACACAAAAAGAAGAAAATGCACAATTTGCTTGAGTGTTTTGGCCAAAACAAAGGAAAATGGTGCACAATATTGGCTTTAGGGTTTTGGCAAGTGAGGAAAAATTGGAAGAGAAGACACTAAAATGCTAAGAAGAAAACAACCTCTCATGCACCAAAAATTTACCAAATGCCTAAAGAATTTCTGGCTCCCCTCTTACCCCACAAAACCGTATCACTTTTTGCTAAGAGGATGAATGTTGACCAAAATAATCTTTCCAAAACATCACCCACATAATAGGCCAACATGTTCCCTTCTCTTGCCTTTTTATTTTGATTCTTTCCTTCATTTTCCTTGCTTTCCTCCATACCATATTTCCTTATTCTTCTTTCCATAAATAAAAAGTCTTCCTTACCTTAATTAGGACCATGGCCGACACTTGGAAGATAAGTACAAAAATTAATCAAATTTTTTTTGCACTAGGTGGGATTCGAACCTCTTCCCTCCATGCTCTTCACTTGACGCCACAACCTCCTTGCCATATGCTCACTTATGCTAGCAAATTACTCACTTATTTCCATAAGCATTGCTGCCACTTACCTTCTCTCCTTAAGGTGCTCAAACATAAAAATATTGCTAAGGCTTAACTTGACCCCGTGACTTCATAGAAGCCCCTTAACCTTCCAAATTGACTTACCCATTAAGTCCAACTCACAATTATTCTATTCTCATATTCTCAAAAAAAAAAAATTCTAAAATGCTTCTACGTTCGGGGCCTAATAGGCCCAATTCTACTAGGCCCAATTTCGGGATGTTACAGATTTACACTGGGTGTAGCTGACTCGGTTTCATCTAAATCATATGATTCTTCATCCCCAGTGAACATTTCTTCATTTATATCATCAAGGTGTTCATCAGACATCTCTAATCTATAAAACAAAAACAATTAAATAGGTCAGCATCCAAAATCCCAACTCAGTTTTGACTTGACATGTGGCATGTACTTCTAGACTTACTTTCGAGCTCGATTTAGTCCGAGAATTGGCTAAACCTGATAGCTCTGATACCACTAAAATGTAACACCCCTTAACCCTAAATCGTCGCCGGAACAGGGTTACGAGGTATTACCAGAGTTAAACACTAGTAAACGAGTAAATTGAGACATAATTCCGAGTTTCAATTTAAAACTTTTTAAATTTCACCTTTAAGTCCCTAATATGGATTTACGAGACCCAAAATATGATTAAGAAGTGATTTGGGTCTAAACCAGGAACTTTGGAAACTTTTTCTTGAGAATAGGGGCACATGCCCGTGTGGCCTGAGACATGCCTGTGTGGCCTGCCCGTGGGGATCACATGGCCGTGGGGCCAGCCCGTGGGCAGATCTGACTTGCTACAAACGGCCGTGGGACTAGCCTGTGGGCAATTCTGTTTCTTCCACATGGCCTGGGCACACGCCCATGTGACTTGGCTGTGTGAAAACTTCATTTTTCACCATTTTTAGGTTATTTTTACATACTAAACACACCTAATTCATACACAAACATTTACTTATAAATATTGATCAAATAACATTCATCATACCTAAAACTTCTTAAGGATTTTATACAATATTTACAATAAAAATATAATACATTTACAAATGACAAACACTAACCCTAGTACATGCCACATTTACCAAAAGATTGATGCATCACCAAAAATGGAGTCAAGCCGGATTGAATCGGATGTCGAGTCCAACTTATCTTGACCTAATCACAGACGGAAAACAAAAACCGTGACACCGAGTATTGAACTACTCAAAGGGTATTATCATAATTCAATTTATAGCAATGATCAAATATCATAAACATACTTAGATAAATAACACATCATTCATATAATTTTCATACTAAGTTATTATATTTCCAATGTGACATTTTCAATATTTGAATTAATATCTCATCCATAGAATTCCAACTGTTCATGAACCTTTGGTTTATCTCTCACTCACATATAAATATTCAATTCACATTTCAATAGAAACCATTCATGAACCTTTAATTCATGCCTTCATTCTCATAGCATAATTTCATTTCTTATTTCACTTGTAACACCCTGGTTTAGGGGCTATGCAATTTGAGTATAATTCAGGTGTTGGAAGATTTTTGGGGTGTTTTTGGATGTGTTTTAAAGTTTTAAAAATGCTCGGATGAAAGGGGAAGGCTTTGGAAAATTTTGGATTTTTAGTGTAAAAAGGGGAAATAGGGCAGGAAGGCTTTAAAATAATTTTTGGAAGGTTATGGCACAAGAAAGGCATTGGCAAAGTGGCTCAATGCGTTGCTAAAGGAGCTGGAAGTTGCGCCATTGAGGGCCTGGGTTCGAGTCCAAGCGGCAACAAAACTGATTTTAATTTTTGGATGTTGCCGTTGCAAGGTAGGAAGCCTTAGAAGGAGCTGGGGCGTGTTTTTGACACAAGAAGCAACTTGGCCAAGTGGTTCTTGTGCGGCACATAGGAGCTGGAGGTGAGCCGGGGCGCTGGTTCGAGGGCCTGCAGCAGCATTTTGGGCGTGTTTATTTTTATATGCGGTTATGGGCTGGAGTAGGAAGGGTTTAAAAATTAAATGGTGTGGCTTTATGGCATAAAAATCAAAGTGGCCGTGTGGCCTGGGCGTTGGAGGAGAGGTGTGCAGCAGTGGTTCCAGGTTCGAACCAAGGGAGTGGCGTTTGGGGTTTTATTTTTTTTGTTATTTTTGGCAGCAAATTGAAAGGCAGTGGACGGCACATGGAGTTTAAATTAGAAGATAAGAATAAGCTTGGGTAATTGTTTTGAATTAGAATTCTACTGGGAGAGGATTAATATTAGCTTACTTTGTTTTTTTTTATTGATGAGGAGATAATGGACATGGGGGGATTTTATTTTAATTATTTTGAATATAGGATTTGGGATAAATGAAGCTTATTAGATTAGTGTTTAGTTGTTTTAAATTCGGCTGGTGGGTAGTTGTCTTATTTATTTATTTTTGATAAGCATAGGATTATTTTATTTAGTAAATGGAGATAATGGGTGCTGGTGGTTTAATTTTCTCTTGAATATGTTATGGATAAATTAGTTGGCTAATTCAAATTAAATTGAATTAGTGGCTAGGAAGGTGGCAGCCGAAATTTGGAGTCTTCAAGGGGGGGAGCATGTGCCGAATTTTCCTATTTAAAGGGTAGTCTCCTTTATGAATTTCTTTTGACCCTTTTTCCAAATCCTTCTACTCCCTTTCCCTATTCTTTTATTTTCTTTTAGTTTTGCTTTAAAATTGTAGTCAACCAATTCAAAGGTCGAATTCCTTTTACTCTCTTTATTTCCATACCTTTTTATTTCCTTCAACTTTGATTCTCTAATCATTAGACTAAGCCAAACTCTTTTAATACTAAGCACCATTGTTGAAATCCTTGGCATCCTAGTGCGGTTGGGCGAAATTCTTGCAAGGGCGACCTCTCCTAGTTCTTCTCCATTCGATTTAAGGAAGGTAAGGGTTAGGTGCTATTCGCCATAGGGGTCCTCTCTTCATAGATTTTTGTTACAAGCCATATTTGGCATTTGTGGTAACCGATTCTCGACCTTGACCATTTAGGAGTTTTAGCAGTGATTAAGGAGCTTTCGGGATTTCAAGACTCATTTAAGGATGAGTAGTTTATGATTATTCGCTTGAGATCCAGATAACCAAGTTTTGATTAGATATCGTTATGGATGCGAATACCACTAAGGTGAGCAAGGAAAGTCCTCGTCCCGGTTTAAGAAAAGAGCCGCCTCTGCAGCGGCGCGTGATTGGCCACCGGGGTGTGGACGTGCAACAGAAAACGTTAGGCAAATAGCCGTAGTCTCACTAAACGATAGCGTCGAGGATCGAGAGTCTAGAACTCCAAGTAATAAGGTGTGTAGTTAGACCATTGTTTCCGGGATTTGTATGATATCTGTTGTGCTATATGTTTACTAATGAATGCAGTGCCATATGTGTAATGGATACCCTAAAGGGGTATGATGACGACCAGGTTAGTAGCAAATTGGCTAACATGTGATTTTAACTATGTGAGCATGCCTATATTTGTGAATATCATGTACATGCATCATCTCAGCATCATATTATGTTACATGTGCATGGGTGGGTTTTTGAAAGAAGGTACGGGTGTACTTCGAGTACGTGGTTGATGTCAGCTTTGTGCTACATCGTGGATTGGCGCTGACTGAGGTCGCGTTGTGGATCTTTGCGATTTAGTTCGCGTGGTTACCTTGATTGATATGGGCTTTATGCCATATCGTGGCTTGATGGATTGCTATGTGCTCCATCGTGGTTTGATGTTAGCTATACGCTACATCGTGGATGGCATTGGTTGCCTTTATGGAGGGAAAAGGAGAGGGTGACTCGATAGTCCCCTCGTGTGGTAGGTCGGATAAGGGGTGTGTAGCGATGGACCTTAGGATTGGGTTGGGTATCATGATTGCATGGTTTCGTTATGAATTGATATGGAAATGGGCCAAGCCCAATATGACTTAGGATTTGTATGTTCCGAGAACATACGTGGAAATGGGCCAAGCCCAAGAATCGCGGATTGATGAGAAAAGGGCCTAGCCCAAAGATTTGATATGATTTGATTGTGGGCCAAGCCCGCATTGTGGTAATGTTTAAATGATTATATTTATATGTTGCATTTGATATTTGGGTTGATTTGTGGCTAGCATGTGGGTGGATATCGCTGGTTTAATTACACACTCGAGTCATTATGACTCACCCAATTATTTATCCAACCTTGCAGTGACTTGTTGATCGGACCGGTCGGAGAGGTCGCAAGGTGGCCCATGCGTAAGGAGACGCTTTTAAATATTTTCTTTATGCATTTTAGTTTGAAGTACTTGGATTAATTATTTTGTAATAAGGGCCACTTTTGATTAAAGTACTTATTTATAGTTGATAAAGGTTTCATAGTATTTAGTAATATTTTTACAAAGGATTTATATTATAATAAATTATAATAAAGTTTTAATTCAAACCAAGCTTATATTATTTAATAATTTTTAATGGACTTACTTCCTAAGTTGACAAAATTTTCAAGTTTTCTTCTAAAGACAAAGATTTTTAACCGTCATTCCGCAGTTGACATAACCCGATCCTGACGAGACTTGTGGGCCGGGTTTGGGGATGTTACGATTTGTATCGAGCCCTGCTTCAAAACTCGGCTTTGAGGGTTTTGGGCCCAAAACATTTTCAAAATGGGCTTTTCAAAAATATGGGCTTTTAAGAAATTTTTCAAAGTTATTCTGCATGGCACTGCACCTCCGACCAAGTCCACTGTAAGTACTTCGGACTTTCTTGAAGTGAATTGTTTACATGAATTGATTTGGGCTTAGTTTGGGCTCGAGAATAGAATGATAGGCTATTGGACCCTAGGACTAGTCTACTCGAACACGCGCATAAGATTTAAAGTGCCTAATAAACAAACCTGTGAAATAAGTCGCCGAGTTAAGGTGTGGCAACTTGTGTGCGCATGTCTAGGATTGGATCCTAAGAGCCTGGTATTTAAGCAGCCCTCGTGACTCACCTCCTCTTCGCTGAATCCTACCTAGTGCGTAGCTACTGCTCACCTTAACCAAGAGGACTTGTTCATAGGCTAAACCAATTATTAAAACCCAAAAGGGATTTGCCTCACTGCTTTAAAAACCTTAGTTTTAAAATTTCTAAAATTACCCCTTTGGTTTGTAAACTCTAAATCTGATTTTGAAAGATGTTTTCTCGATTTACAAAATTACCAAAAATACCCCTGTAGGAAAATGACGAAATTACCCCTGGGTTGGGAATGCTCAAGAAAGTGACATGGATGAATGAATGTGTCTTTAGTGAAGTATGTGAATGTTTGAATTAGAACAGAGAACTTGAGATGAAACTTGATTGCTCGAAAGAACGACTTCTAGAAACTTCTGTTCATAAAATTTACTCGTGGTAAAACAGTGGAACAAAATTCCTAATGCATAAAACTTTTAATCAGATTAAATCGCGACGTTAGATATGAGTTCTAGGGGACGTGGTTGTCGTGGACGTGGTCAAGGTGGAATCACAGCTTTATTAAGATCAGAGTGCGCAGCGATAGTGTAAGTTTGGAGAAGTTAGGACGTGGACCGTTAGTCTAGCCAAGTAATTTCGAGGACGAAATTATTTTAAGGAGGGTAGAATTGTAACACCCTAGTTTAGGGGCTATGCAATTTGAGTATAATTCAGGTGTTGGAAGATTTTTGGGGTGTTTTTGGATGTGTTTTAAAGTTTTAAGAATGCTCGGATGAAAGGGGAAGGCTTTGGAAAATTTTGGATTTTTAGTGTAAAAGGGGAATAGAGGGTGAAGGCCTTAAAATAATTTTTGGAAGGTTATGGCACAAGAAAGGCATTGGCAAAGTGGCTCAATGCGTTGCTAAAGGGGCTGGAAGTTGCGCCATTGAGGGCCTGGGTTCGAGTCCAAGCGGCAACAAAACTGATTTTAATTTTTGGATGTTGCCGTTGCAAGGTAGGAAGCCTTAGAAGGAGCTGGGGCGTGTTTTTGACACAAGCAAAGAACTTGGCCAAGTGGTTCTCGTCATGCACATAGGAGCTGGAGGTGAGCGGGGCGCTGGTTCGAGGTCTCGCAGCAGAGATTTTGGGCGTGTTTATTTTTATATGCGGTTATGGGCTGGAGTAGGAAGGGTTTAAAAATTAAATGGTGTGGCTTTATGGCATAAAAATCAAAGTGGCCGTGTGGCCTGGGCGTTGGAGGAGAGGTGTGCAGCAGAGTTCCAGGTTCGAACCAAGGGAGTGGCGTTTGGGGTTTTATTTTTTTGTTATTTTTGGCAAGAAATTGAAAGGCAAAGTGACTACACATGGAGTTTAAATTAGAAGATAAGAATAAGCTTGGGTAATTGTTTTGAATTAGAATTCTACTGGGAGAGGATTAATATTAGCTTACTTTGTTTTTTTTTATTGATGAGGATATAATGGACATGGGGGGATTTTATTTTAATTATTTTGAATATAGGATTTGGGATAAATGAAGCTTATTAGATTAGTGTTTAGTTGTTTTAAATTCTACTGGTGGGTAGTTGTCTTATTTATTTATTTTTGATAAGCATAGGATTATTTTATTTAGTAAATGGAGATAATGGGTGCTGGTGGTTTAATTTTCTCTTGAATATGTTATGGATAATTAGTTGGCTAATTCAAATTAAATTGAATTAGTGGCTAGGAAGGTGGCAAATTAAATTTGGAGTCTTCAAGGGGGAGCATGTGCCGAATTTTCCTATTTAAAGGGTAGTCTCCTTTATGAATTTCTTTTGACCCTTTTGCCAAATCCTTCTACTCCCTTTCCTATTCTTTTTATTTTCTTTTAGTTTTGCTTAAAAATTGTAGTCAACCAATTCAAAGGTCGAATTCCTTTTACTCTCTTTATTTCCATACCTTTTATTTCCTTCAACTTTGATTCTCTAATCATTAGACTAAGCCAAACTCTTTTAATACTAAGCACCATTGTTGAAATCCTTGGCATCCTAGTGCGGTTGGGCTTAATTCTTGCAAGGGCGACCTCTCCTAGTTCTTCTCCATTCGATTTAAGGAAGGTAAGGGTTAGGTGCTATTCGCCATAGGGGTCCTCTCTTCATAGATTTTTGTTACAAGCCATATTTGGCATTTGTGGTAACCGATTCTGACCTTGACCATTTAGGAGTTTTAGCAAAGATTAAGGAGCTTTCGGATTTCAAGACTCATTTCAGTAAGGATGAGTAGTTTATGATTATTCGCTTGAGATCTGTATTAACCAAGTTTTGATTAGATATCGTTATGGATGCGAATACCACCAAGGTGAGCAAGGGAAAGTCCCCGTCCCGGTTTAAGAAAAGAGCCGCCTCTCGGCAGTGCGTGATTGGCCACCGGGTGTGGACGCAACAGAAAAACGTTAGGCAAATAGCCGTAGTCTCACTAAACGATAGCGCCGAGGATCGAGAGTCTAGAACTCCAAGTAATAAGGTGTGTAGTTAGACCATTGTTTCCGGATTTGTATGATATCTCAAGTAGCTATATGTTTACTAATGAATGCAAAGTACATATGTGTAATGGATACCCTAAAGGGGTATGATGACGACTGTGTTAGTAGCAAATTGGCTAACATGTGATTTTAACTATGTGAGCATGCCTATATTTGTGAATATCATGTACATGCATCATCTCAGCATCATATTATGTTACATGTGCATGGGTGGGTTTTTGAAAGAAGGTACGGGTGTACTTCGAGTACGTGGTTGATGTCGCCTTGTGCTACATCGTGGATTGGCGCCGATCGAGGTCGCGTTGTGGATCTTTGCGATTTAGTTCGCGTGGTTACCTTGATTGATATGGGCTTTATGCCATATCGTGGCTTGATGGATTGCTATGTGCTCCATCGTGGTTTGATGTTAGCTATACGCTACATCGTGGATGGCATTGGTTGCCTTTATGGAGGGAAAAGGAGAGGGTGACTCGATAGTCCCCGTGTGTGTAGGTCGATAAGGGGTGTGTAGCGGATGGACCTTAGGATTGGGTTGGGTATCATGATTGCATGGTTTCGTTATGAATTGATATGGAAATGGGCCAAGCCCAATATGAATTAGGATTTGTATGTTCGAGAACATACGTGGAAATGGGCCAAGCCCGCAGAATCGCGATTGATGAGAAAAGGGCCTAGCCCAAAGATTTGATATGATTTGATTGTGGGCCAAGCCCATTGTGGTAATAATGTTTAAATGATTATATTTATATGTTGCATTTGATATTTGGGTTGATTTGTGGCTAGCATGTGGGTGGATATCGCTGGTTTAATTACACACCGAGTCATTATGACTCACCCAATTATTTATCCAACCTCGCAGTGACTTGTTGATCTGGACCGGTCGGAGAGGTCATAAGGTGGCCCATGCGAATGAGACGTTTTAAATATTTTCTTTATGCATTTTAGTTTGAAGTACTTGGATTAATTATTTTGTAATAAGGGCCACTTTTGATTAAAGTACTTATTTATAGTTGATAAAGGTTTCATAGTATTTAGTAATATTTTTACAAAGGATTTATATTATAATAAATTATAATAAAGTTTTAATTCAAACCAAGCTTATATTATTTAATAATTTTTAATGGACTTACTTCCTAAAGTTGACAAAATTTTCAAGTTTTCTTCTAAAGACAAAGATTTTTAACCATCATTCCGCAGTTGACATAACCAGATCCGGACGAGACTTGTGGGCCGGTTTGGGGATGTTACATCACTTCACAATATCTCTTTCACTATTCATTCAATAGTTCAAATAATCAAATTCGATGATTTTCTCATTTCACGTAATTACCCCTATTAACATGACTCGGACTTCATGGATACACTGATCCAACCAAACACACCATACCGCACCCAAAGGCCTCATCTGATAGTTCAAGCAATATAATGACACCCAAAGGTCTCATCGCCTAGCCAAGTAAAGTGGTACCCAAGACCTCATTGAATCTATCCGGCGTAAATAATGACACCTGAAAGTCTCATCGACTGAGGTCAAGTATCACCAACACTTCCAATCCTATGGCATGCCAACTATATCCGACTCAAATTTCACTAGTTAATAGGGTATTGGTTCAAATATCAATTTCTCTTTCTCTTCCAATTGATCACAAATCATCCAAATTCAATTCATACATATTATCAATTCGATCTCAATCTCAAATTCACAATTCAAATTCACTACTCAATTTCATTTCAAACACTACTATTATACTATTTAATTTCACACATACATATATATATTCATCAATTAAATCCAAATCACATTCAATTCAAATATCAATACTTACCTCAATTTCATTTTCCATACACATACATTGAAATTAAACATGTAATAATAAATAACTTGAATTATGATAATACAACCCGATATTTTCTCGAGCTACTCCTCGATCACTTTTTCCTTCCCTTTGTATTAGACGCCCTGGTTTCCTTTGTTTGCTACAAAAATTAACATAATTATAATTAATTAATAACACACATATTTTATATAAAATAATAACTTTCCATGCAACTTTTACCTAAATCCCAAATTTGTCCTAACCATTTTCACCTTCTTCCTTTTTACAATTCATATCCTTTCCTTATTCAATTTCCATCAAAACATCAATATAACCATCAATTTTTCATCATTTAACCATAACTTCAAGTTTCTTTCAATTTAGCCCATAAAACTCAAAACTTATAGCCTAGTTTACAATATAGTCCTCCAATCAATTCAAATCACAAATTCATCACAAATTAATCCCTAATTTCATTATTGTTCAACATAAACCCTAAAAAAAATCTATCATTTTTTTTCAAAATTTCCACATAAATTCAAGAGTATTTTACTCTAGGACTTCAAAAACATTAAAATCACATGAAAAGGACTTAATTAAACTTACCAAATAATCTCCAAGCTTCAAAACCCTAGTTTTTCCATTTTTTCTTTTCTTTCCTTTCTTTCTTCCCCAATTTCGTTTGTTTCTCTGTAACTTTTCTATTCCTTTTTCTTTTCTTTTATTATTATTATTATTATTATTATTATTATTATTAAATATAAAATATCTATATAATAACCAATATATATTACATGTGTATTAATACATATAAATGCACATGTATAAATTATCACCACACATTTGGCACTATCATATTTATTTAACAAAAATAATATAATAAACATAATAAATAAATACTAATAATAATCTTTACTTAACTTATAAGTAAATACATATATAATATACATTTGTACTAATATTTTAGTTACACATGTATTTATTTTCTAACTTACACATGTCACTAATTTGGTTTAATTACTAATTTAGTCTTTTAACCTTTCTCTATTCTATAATTAAACTTTTATGCTCTATTCAATTTAGTCCTTTCTAATAATTACTTCTAATTAAACTAAATTCACTTATCAAAAATCTAATTCAACCATACTAACTTCGTAAATATTTTTAATAAATATTTACCAACTCGTTTTCCTAAGACGGAGGCCCTAAACTCACTTTTTCTATGTTCGTGGAATTTGGGTTGTTACATTCTTCCAGCTTCCTAGGTAGCTTCCTCGACCCCGTGACGGTGCCAAAGAACCTTAACTGAAGCTATGTGCTTATTTCTCAATTCTCTGATTTCTCGAGGTAGAATTCTAATTGGTTCCTCACTATATAACATGCCAGCTATAATTCCACATCAACCGCGAAATCACATGAGGGATCGATCTGTACTATCTCAATATTGACAATTGGAAAACATTATGAATTTTCTAATTTCGACGGTAAAGTTAAACGGTAAGCTATCACCCAATTCTCTCTATAATTTTATACGGACCAAAGAAACGTGGACTAAGCTTTCATTTTCGCTAAAACGGAAAACTTTCATCTACGATTTATACTTTCAAAAACAATTTGTCTCCCACTTGAAACTCGATGTTCTTTCTTTTCAAATCAAGGTATGATTTTTGGCGATCAAAAGTTGCCTTTAAACAATCTAGTATAACCTTCATTTTTTCTTCCCTTTCACGAATCAAATCTATACCCAAAAGCTTTTTCTCACTCAATTCGTGTGGATCATCCTACACCTAAATTCAATAGACCACATGGTTGTGTCCTACAACCGTGTGTGGCACACGACCGTGTGACAAACTGTGTCATAAACCGTGTGTGCCTAAAATGCCTTCTAAATCAAACAATCTCTCCCTATTTTACTTATACCACAAGCCATGCAATACACCAATTATTTAACTTGTTCAAATGCCTCAAACACCTGCCAAAATACACCATGCAACCTACAGTAGGTTCAAATGTCTAAGTAGTGCTTACCGACCCTACAGTAGGTTCAAAGTCGACTTGGGCGACCCGTGCAACCTTAGCAATCAATTTAGTGAAAATGGGCTCACACGCCCATGTGGCTCGCCCGCGCGGACCCACACGCCCGCATGGCCCACACGCCCAAATTTGCCTTGGCCGCGTGGATCACACACCGCCCAAAATCCCATACGCCCGCAGTGGTTCAACTGTGTGGGACCCACACGCCCGCGGTGGCCTCACGACCCAAATCACCCAACTGTGTTGCACACACCGCCTCGCCGCCATCACACGATCGTGTCTTGCGCGCACAAAACCGCCTCGCCGATCAAACGCCCGGTCCCATCACACGCCTACCACACGCGCGATCGCACGCTGTAGAAGGCCGACAAGCGAGGTTTTCACTTTTCGTCGAAACCTCCTTTTCTCGCATTTTCGGCACACACCTATATCATTTTCGCTCCTAAACGCAATCCCGTATTTCCGTAACCTATGATTGACATTACCAAAGCCAATTTTAGCAAAGACATTCACAAACCAACTCGAGTATTCACAACATCATCTTAGAATCATCAAAAGCAAACATGGCCACTTACCGAATAATGAACCAATATCCCCGCTGCTCAAGACTCCACCGAGGCACTAATCGCCGCCTAATCCTCGCCTAAATCGACAAAACCAAAACAACCCTCTTTTAGAAACTAATTTCGTAACAAATGTAATAGTTATAAAATGAGTACTTACCGAACGATCAGGATTACGCAGTGCCAAAACAAAGGAGGTGAACTTGAGTAAAATAGCGAAAAGAGAGAGGGAGGGAGAGGTGGAATTTCTACAGAGAGAGGGGAGAAAAGAACAGAATTTTGCAAAAAGAAAATTGAAATGTAAATATTCTCGATAACCCCTTATCCCAATTCCCTCTTACTTTTCTCCATCCAACACCCCACTACTCGTAGTCCAACCACAAGACAACTCTAGCCGAAAAATTAGTCAAAAACAAAAATACTATCCCTTACCAAGGCGTAGAATTGAACACAGACTCCATCTCACCAACACTCCACTTATCCACCGCACAAAGAAGCCCATTCTGTTAATTACTTACCATCTTTTATTTAAAAGCCTATCAACCAAAGATTGGGCTTTATTCAAAAAAAAAAAAAAAAAAATTTGCCAAGTCATAGCTTGAACTTGGGACCTCCCACGCACTCACTTAACCACTCAAATAGACAGATATTTGTGTCACACATTCGCAAAAACAAAAATTTAAATTTTGGGACGTTACATTAATCATATTAAATGCACTACAATTATTTTTTTTTTTGTGTTTGTTGGCGAAAGTTGAGAAGAACTACCTCGACTTCTAAGTCCTGTGCTAATTTGACCATGTGGTTGGTGCACATGTTTCCTCTCTTAGTATAGAATCCACCCTTCTTTTATGAACTTCAGACAATCTAAAATCAAGGTGCCAATTTGGTCGTCCTCAAATGGCCTAGTCAAGAAACGTACCACAAGTGAAGCATCCAATTCAACTATCAGCTTGAGATGCCTAGATTTTTCGCAAGCTGTAGTCATTCATGAACGCTCCAGAGTTCAGCTTGTACGCTATTTGATGTCCCAATTTTCAGCATAAAACCCTTAACCTGATTGCCCATTTTGTCATGTATTAATCCTCTAATCGAAGCTAAACTGGATTGGGGTTTAACAACCCCAGCCCCATTTGTGTGTAAAATACAAACCTCGAAAGGTAGTTTTCCACTGACCCAACGTGGTCTTCGTAGAATGCAAGAAACATTCGAGAACATTGCAAGAGAGATATCATATTCTAATATCTTGATTGCAAGAGACAATCTACCATTAAAAACACCGTCATTTCTACCGTTCCATGAACCCCATAATATAGTAGTAAACAACATACCTCATGACACTTGAAAATGTAAAGCCACAGTCTTCCTACAGTTTTGCATGGGCCAATCCTTGAAGGGGCTGAAAAAGGTTTTGTTTTCTGTTATTAGCTCATATTCTCACCCAAATCTCTTTTCCTGTTAACTCCTAACAATATGCTTTACCGATTCCTCAACATGCTCACACAATTGACAAGTAGCATTTGCAGTCATCTATTTACGTGCACAAATCTCATTTCTATTCAAGCGGTCTAGGAAAGCGAGCCATATGAAGAAACGGATACTTCTGGGCAATTAAGATGCCAAATCCAACTAGTCTTCATATCCGATTTGGGACCTATCTCTTTGAATATATTATAAGCCGAACCTATCAAAAAGTGACTTTTGCCTCGTAGCCCCAGTAATTATTGTGATTCAACCCAAGTTATTCTTGGAGAAAATAAATACTTGAAGTTTAAATGCATTAAAATTATTTATCTTAGAATTATCAGCAATAGATATATTTAATAATTGAACAACTCATAAGATCTATTAGATTTGTTCAAGCTTTCAACAAATTTCTTTTAAAATCAAAGCGTCTTCTTGTTTAAACATCATTTTTTTACTAATAAATTGAATCATCATATCAATTAATCAATATGATCTTGGTTCAATTGGAAAAAATGGAAGTCCTGAATCTTTAGACCCAAATTTAAGACTTGTCATGCACAATTATGTGTGGGTCTCCAAACCGATGGTATACTTATTAATATTGTTCACTGACTATTTCAATGGTTCATTTGTTAAATAAATGAATTTATGTTAAAATTTAATTATTATAATAAATTAATTAATTTGTATTTTATGGAAATCAAACAAATTAATAAAGAAAAATATGAGATGAACTAATACACAATATAAACACGATATGAAAAATAATTAAAATGTATTTTATGAAAAATAACATGAAAACACAAAAATAATACGTTAAACAAAATGAAAATATGTAATTGTTAAAGAAAATTAAATCACTACCATACGAGATTAATTGAGACATAGCATGAACCAAATGCAATCATAAATATTTTTGTTGAAATTTTATCAATAACAAATGCGAAGTATGGAATAAATTAAAATACATGGGCTTATTTAAGGGGCACTTGCACTGAAAATAAAAAAATATTATTTCAGTCTCCTCATAAATAATTAATTTATAAATTGATATATGGTGATATTACACTTTGGCCTCCCAAAATTAAAAAAATTATTCCCTTAAAATAATGAATTATAAATTAATAAATGATAAAATCATGTTTTGACTTTTCAAATTTTTATAATATATTTTCAGTTCCTCCTAAAAAGATTTCTAGATTCACATAACACAAACATAAAATATAATAAATGATAAAAACCAATACAAAATAGTATGAACACGAAACGGATACACAAATACAATGAAACTACATAAACAAATTATTAATATAGTAAACTTAAATAAAAATATTAAGAAATTAAATAACTCTATTTTGGTATTTTTTATGTCCGTTTTACAATCCATGTTCGGGTTGTCTCTCCCAACAATATCATCTCCATGATTCGAATTCTATGTTTTTCCCTTGAGAGTGCAATGTGCCTTACCATAATTATCCCCTAAGAATCGTTATGGGTATTGTTGATTTGCTGAAAATTAACTAAGCTTAATGTTGAATAAGCTTATTTCATGCATCAGATAGTTTTTATAAATTATGGAATAATATTTTATGCTACTTGGTGCATAATTTTCATGCACCATTAATGAATAATAATATGACACTCATTATTAAATTAAACAAAAAAATGAAAGACTTGTAAATAAATATTAATAATTTTATTTAAACATTAATCCTAACTATTATAAATAATTATTAATAACTCTTGGATTTAGGATCTTGGGTTCAAAGTGTTTAGGGTTTACCTCTAAGTCCTCATATTCTTATTCACAATGGTGCATGGAATTTATGCACCGACGGTGCATCAAATATTCTCCTCAAATTATTTTAGATTATAGATAAATAATATTATAGTTCCTTAAATCAAACCAAAATTAAATGAATGATATAAGTGTTGTGCGTAAGTGTGTAAAAGAGTAAAATTATTGTAATCAAAAATCACACTAATTTCAATTCACAGAAAGAGAGGTGGATCACAAGGATCGCTAAGTACTAGGTCTTTCTTAGCCAAAATATCCCTGCAGACTGCAATTTAATAGCACAATAAATCACTACAATCACACTCACAAAATATGCAAAATAATACAATAAAGAACACTAGAATTTTAACGAGGTTCAAGAAATTTTGCCTACGCCCCTGCACTACCAAATATATTTCACTCCAAAATACAAGTGAAGATTTACAAAGAGAGAGAACAATGCCTTAAGTAGAGAATGGCAAATGTGGGTTGATGAAAATGAGAAATGGTTAGGCCTATTTATAGTTGAGGTTCAGTGGATCAACTTGCAAAGTCACTATACAATTAGGGACCAAAAATTACAATTATCTCATGCCAAATCTCAATCCCACTTTTGGTGCCTTAAATCTCAGATTTCTAGTGCCAACATTTTGATACCCATATCTTTGACTTTCCAAAGTATGGATGATTTCCAATAATCTCCACCTTGAAGATTTGATTAGGATAATCTTCTCTCACACAATTCTTTCTCGCTTTGTCAACAATACTTGATAGTGCCTTCTTCAACTCAAGTAAACTTGCAGATATTGATCAAGTTCAAACAATGTTCGAACTTGGTTGTTGTTACCACCTTGGTCATCATATCTCATGGATTATCTCGCACTTTAATCTTCAAGATGAATTTTCCTCATCAATAATTTCCCGCACAAAATGGAATCAGACGCCGATATGCTTTGTATGTACATGATAGACTTGATTCTTTGCTAAATGAATAGCACTTTGACTATCACAATACACATTAATATGCTCCTAAACCAATCCCAAGGTTTTAACCATACCTTATAACAAAATAGCTTCCTTTACACTTCTCCGCATACCATGTATTTGGCTTCGTGGTTGACAACACAATCAGAGACTCGAGTGTAGACTTCCAACTTATTGGTCCTCCAAATAAGTGTAAACACATAACCGGTGGTTGATCTTCGCTTGTCCAAATCACCGGTATAGTCGTAATCAACGCATACAATAACACATTTACCAAGTGTAGTATCCGCTGAACAAGAATCCAACATCCATGGTCTTCTCAATATACCATAGAATCCATTTCACAAATTTTGCCAATGTCCTTTTCCATGATTATGCATATACCTACTTACTATACTAATCGCCTATGAAATGTCGGGTCTTGTACACACCATTGCATACATCAAGCTACCTATCGCATTAGAATACGTAACTTGTAACATGTATTCTTGTTCGATTCGTGATAAGGAGATAGTTGTGTAGAAAGCTTAAAATGAGAAGCCAACTGGTACTTACAGTGTTTTGTTTGCTCGCTCATGCCAACTCATCGTAGTACCTTCTTCAAATATTGCTTCCGAGACAAGCTAACTCGCCACGAGCTCTCATCTCTACATATTTCCATGCCATGAATCCTCTTAGCTTCACTCTAGATCTTTCATCTCAAACTCAAGGTTGAGTTGAGTCTTCAATCTCTCAATTTCAACTTTACTCTTAGATGCTATCAACATATCATCAACATATAAGAGCAAGTATATGAAAATATCTTCTTGTAGCTTCAAAATACACGCAATGATCAAATTTACTTCTTGTATACCTTTTCCTTTCATGAACTGATCAAATCGCTTGTACCATTACCTCGAGATTGTTTCAATCCATAAAGCGACTTTGTCGGGCTTTGCAAACCCAATTTTCTTTATCAAGAACCTTGAATCCATCCGGCCGAGTCATATAGATTTCCTCTTCCAAATCATCGTAAAAACGTGGTCTTCACATGGAGCCGAACTAGTTCAAGATCATATTGCGCAACCAAGGCTAGCAAAATTCGAATAGACGAATGCTTCAGAATCGAAAAAAACACTTCATTGTAGTCTATTCTTTTTCTCGAGCGTAACCCTTTGCTACCAATCTAGCCTTGTATCGAATTTCATTTTTATCAGAAATCCTTCCTTCTTTTTGCATATAACCATTTGCATCTAATTGCCTTCTTCCTTTGGGCAAGGTCACCAACTCCCAAGTCCTATTTTTATGAAAAGACTACATTTCTTCATTCATAGTTTTCTTCCACTTTGCACCATCAGGGTTACTTCTTGCTTCTGTGTAAGTAGAAGGAACATCATCATCTGCAATTGGAAGTGCATAGGCCACCATATCATCAAAGCGAGTAGGCATACGAATCTCTCTTCTTGGCCTCCTACATGCAATTGAATATTGTTGCTGTAGAAGTTCTTGGGTCGAAACTTCTTCATCATTTGTTCCTTCAATATTAGTTGGATCATCATTAACCTTTTCAAGCTCCACCTGCTGCAAAGTACTACTGGTTTTGTCATCCTTTTGTGAATCTTTATTCTTCATCATGGTTGATTCATCAAAAGTCACATCTCTACTAAAAACAATCTTCCTTGTATCAGACACCAGAGATGATCCTTTACTCCACCAGCTTATACCTACGAAAAAATGCTTTCTTTACTTGTCTAACTTAGATTCTTTTACATGATAATATGCAAAGTGGAACCAAAAACATGTAAAGAATCATAAGTGAGTGTGTTTACTACCCACATCTCTATAGGAGTTTTTCCATTTATTACAAATTGATGGAAACCTGTTAACTAGATGGCACGTGATATGTAATCGCTTTAGCCCAAAATTCCTTGGCTAATCCAAAGATTGGACAACATACATCAAACTTTCTCCAAAGATAGTTTGATTCATACGCTCACCACCCCATTCTCGCTATGGTGTATATCGAATGCTGAAGTGTCGCATAATGCCCTCATCTTGACATACTTGTAGAAATGGATCATTCTTGTACTCAGCACTCATTGTCCGATCAAGTCGCTTGACCTTTCAACCACCGAGTCTCCACCATCTTCTTCCATTTCGTAAATGCATCCAAAACTTCACTTTTTCTTTCATTAGATACACCCATACTTTTCTCTTGAATAATCATCAACAAAAGTAACAAAATAGTGCATACCTCCCAAAGAAGCCACTTTGGTAGGTCCTCACACATCACCGTGAACGTAGTCTAGAATTCCTTCAGATTGTGAATTGGTCGAACCAAATTTTACCCTCGTCCCGCTTGCCCTAAATACAATGTTCACAGAATTCCAATTTGTAAGAATTTGCACCTTTCAACAAGCCTTACTTCACCAAATTTTGCAAATTTTTTCACCAAAGATGTCTCAATCGTGATATGCCATAACCTCGTAGCCTCTGACCGCATCTTTCGCAGAGTTTATTAATGTTGATCCAATAATCAGATTTCTTATTTAAATAGTACAAAGTTATTCCTTCTTGTGCCTTTCATCACCACAATACCCCAATTACTACCTTTTAGTAATCCATCTCTCAAAGTGATTGTGAGCCCTTTAGATTCTAGGACCCTTAATGAGATGAGATTTTTCTTCAAGCTAGGTAATGAGCTTAACATCCACAAGACTTGATTGAGCAATGTGATTCTTCAATTGGATTGTACCTACTCCCTTTGTCTTACAAGCACTGCCATTGCCCATAAAACAACTCCACCTTCTAGTTCTTTAAGACTAGAAAACCACCCTTATTAGGACACATATGGTAAGTACATCCCGAATCCAAAATCCACTCATCCGTATGACATGCCATTTCCATGCCAACCAAGCTAAAGTCCGATTCTCATCATGTCATACACATGCATCGTAAATAGCCTTGCCTCTTTGTAACTTAGGACAATTCTTTTCCAATGCCCTTTCTCACGATAAAAGCACATTCATCTTTGGCAGTGTCTCCTTTGGACTTACTCCTTCTACCGATTTGTTACATCGCATTTAACGACTTCATCGTTAAGACTTCAGCTTGTATCTCCGATCTCTTTTATCTTCTTTGAGTCTCGATCTATACAACGCACTACGCATCACATCAAATGTGATCGTATCCTTCCCATGAAGCAATGTGGTGGTAAGATGATCATATTCATCAGAAGAGAATTTAACAACAATAATGTCTTGTCTTCATCTTCAAATTTCATCCAAATTTAGCAAGTCTGTTAAAATTTTATTGAATGAGTTCACATGGTCATTGATCGACATACCGGTGTATACGTTGAATCGATAAAGTTTCTTTTCATATAAAGCCTATTTTCAATACTTTCCGTTAGAAACTTTTCTTCCAAAGGTATCCCACAACTTCTTCACGATGTCTCCCCATGACAGAGTACTTCGCTTTTGGCCTAACATAGGCGGATTGTACAACACGCCCGACTATTGATCTTGGCCCACTCCTTGTCATCCATCTTGTCGTTTTTTCTTCAAGGGCTATATCCAAATTTCTTGGTCGACATAAGACATCCAGATCTCACATTGCCACATACCAAAATTATTGGTACCATCAAATTTCTACTTCAAATTTTGCATTGGTCATGAGTCTTTGGCCGATGACGATGCCTTTGCCATTTTTCTCTCTCAATCCCAACCATCAGATACGCGAAACAATTGGCCAATGTGAATAGTAGTATGGAGGAATAATACCGATACACAAATAGTATCGTGAATGATCGTAGTCCCCAAGTAATCTAGCTCGATACTAATTGTTGTGCGAAGCATGTAAAAGAGTAAATATATTGTAATCGAAAAATCACACTAAGTTCAATTCCTAAGAAAGAGAGGTGAATCACAAGGATCGCTTAAGTACCAGTGTCTTTCCTAGCCAAAATATCTCTCTATCGTAATTTAATAGCACAATAAATCACTACAACCACACTCACAAAATATGCAAAATAATACAATAAAGAACATTAGAATTTTAACGAGGTTCAAAGAAATTTTGCCTACGCCATCTGACACTACCAAATATATTTCACTCCAAAATACAAGTGAAGATTTACAAAGAGAGAGAACAATGCCTTAAGTAGAGAATGGCAAATGTGGTTGATGAAAATGAGAAATCGTTAGGCCTATTTATAGTTGAGGTTTAGGGATCAACTTGCAAAGTCACTATACAATTAGGGACCAAAATTGCAATTATCTCATGCCAAATCTCAATCCCACTTTTGGTGCCTTAAATCTCGATTTCTAGTGCCAACATTTTGATACCCATATCTTTGACTTTCCAAAGTATGGATAATTTCCAATAATAAGGGTTAGTATTTGATATATTACAGTGAAATATTTTGACTGCAATTCATTTTAAAATACTAACGATACCTATTTTTCTTAATAATCAATTTTTATATTTTTATCAATTATTTATTTTTACCATATGGATAAGTGTTTTGCAATTTTGTTCACAGAATAAAGAAATTTCACCAAAATGTAATTGAGACAATGCCAAGAGATAAATAGAGGCCATGGCCTTAAAAATAGTAGGGATTTCATTTCATTTCCATTAAAAATTATGAAATTATAAGCTAATATAATAGGTGAATTACATTCTATTCCCCTTAATATGATGTCTTCTACAATGATGGAATAAAGAACGCAATGTGGTGATGTTTGCAATGCCCTTGAACATCCGTGGAAATGGTTTGATGAAATAACCCTTAATTAAATTAAATAAATAGTGCAGAAGCCCCCAATGAAGTGGTCATGGGAATAACTCGACATTCCCTTTCTTATGTTAAAGGTTTCTTGGAATATTTATACAGAGAAGGTTCATCAATAAATAGGTAAAGCTTCACTGAGCTTTATTTTCATCTAGATTAACAAAGCAATATTATGTTACATTATAAATAATTTTTCACCAATAAATCACTCGAACCATCGTTGTAAATAATTAAAGAAAATAACATATTCTTGGATAATATTACTATGCATGATTGAGATAACTTATGGTCGCAAATGCAGCTTCTTTCAAAATATATCTTCTTTTATTTGTTTAGCTTCATTCTGTGGTTATTTCATGTGAAAACCTCAGCTAATTAACCTCAATCATTCTCAATAAACTTTCTAATTTCATTTGATATTTTGTTAAAAACATACAAATAGACATCTCCAATCAAAGATAGCTTGGACTATTTAACGAAAGATATATCGAGTTTAGAAGAAAAATCTTTAATCTTTATAAAAATTAGAGCAGTATTATCAATGGACAAATCTTGACAACTTTTCTTATTCACAGAATGACAAGGTCAGTAATAAAACTTTTAAAATTGTTAGATGTTTAAGATTGTAATGGGTTGGTGCTTTTTAGCACAGTATAAGCCTTACAAACTTTCGAAATGGGCATCGGTAAAATTTAACGTCTATTTTTTATACGAGTTAGGTATTATGTAAGATTTTTTAATTTGAGTTCGACTCGCTTTGGCTCGAATCATATATAATATGTATTACAAGATCTTAAGTCCGAATTAACATTGCAGCTTTAATTTTTTGGCATGTGACATACTTATCTTATTGGCACATGACAATATAATTTATTTATATATTCAAATTTTAAATTAATAGAAAATAATATTTTAAAATTATTATTTGTTTTTAAATTAATAAAAGATAATCTTAAATTTATAATAGCTAGATTTTACATCCCACTTTGCTTGGATGTCAACCATTAATTATAAAATAATTGATCTTATAATTATATTAAATAATTAGTATATTTTAATATTTATGAAAATAAATTTAGAAATATGTAGAATGAGATACAATAATTTGAGAAATAAAAACTAAAATAATATATAATTTGTCAAACTCTTTTTAAATATTTCTAATTGATCCTTAAAAATAATTTAAATAATACAAACAATCTCCCAAATAATACAAATAAAAGAAAATAATTAAAATACAATCCAAAAAAATCTACACAACATGAATAAATAGATAGTCCAAATATAAATTAAATTATTAACTTATAATATATTTATATAAATTTATTCTTTTAAAATTTAAAATTTTAAATAAAACACAATGTAACAGAGAGATTTTGCTATGAATTTATAAATGATATTTTGAATCATTTTAAATTTACATTTTTAATCATTACGCTTATATGTGAAATATTTCAAATACACATATAAAAATATATAATACTAAAATTTACTTCACTCATAGTATGAATTGAAAAATAAATATTACATATATTTATAGTCATGTAATGATAAGTGCTAAAGTAACCTGCTTTAACTCTCATTCTTAATTGTGAATTTTATGCTCCTATTATTTTAAATTCATGTTTTGATACTTAATAGAGTAGTTGGGAGCAAAAGGAGCGAAAAGCAAAAATCGTAGCAAGCTACAGTGAGCCACACTGTTGGACCATTCCACATAGCCAAACCACACGGCCAGGTGACCCACACTGATGTGTGGTAGACCTTGTCAATTTCACGGATTTCACACTCAACTTCAAAAATCATGATTTTTAGGTTTTCGAATTTTAAGACGATATATGACAAAAATAAGAAGATAGGAGTGAGTCATTATAGAATATTCAAGAAAACAACTCTGAAAAACACCATTGAAGCCAACTCAAGCAGATTTCCACTGGAAGATTGAAGATTCCCAATTGATTTTTAGAAAGCCATCACGAGTTTCTTTGTTTCTTTCTGCTTATACTGCCTCTTGAATGTTTTTATTCAAGCATGAACTAATTTTCTAAATACCTAATGAAGATGAACCCTATATGATGGATTCTGTTTTTTGATTTTTATTTTATGCAATAAATACTTAGTTTATTTTTCTCAATTATTTATGGTTAATTATTGGTTTAATATTTCTAGATTATTAATCCATGTTTGATGTGCTTAAATCGATGGTTGAATAGACATTGTTTAAGAGTAGATGTTATGTGAATTGAGTGGAGTTGCATGCAACCCTAGAAATAGGATGACGAATCTTTACCGAATTAGAGTCAAATCTAAAAAGAGAATCCATAGCACAAGTTAATGCGATAATAGGAGTTTTAATTAGAAAGAAATTTTAATTAATCAACATAAAGTCAATTGCTCTTATGCTTGAAAGAGATATTTGTATAATTTAAGGATTTCAACGGATCAAGATACTAAGTAAAAATTTGCGTAATTTAGATATATAGTGGCATATGAAACCTAGGCGATTCTTTCCTCGGTATTATTTCGCTTTCTTGGTTATTACTCGATTATTTTTGTGATTTGTTCTTTGCCCTGCTTGTTAGTTAAATAGTTTAATTAATTTTAGTTTTTTAATCAATCACCGAATTATTCAAGCTAAATAATAGAAAGACTAGAATTACTAGTACTTTTAGTCTTCGTGGGAACGATATCTTTGCTTATCAAGCTACACTATTAATTGATAGGTGCACTTGCCTTTAGTCAAATTTTTAGTTAGTTCGTGAGGCATCAAGTTTTTGGTGTTGTTGTTTATAGACAAGATTATTAAGAAAGTTTATTTATATTAATTTAGCCATTTTTATTTTTATTTTAACATTTTTATTTTAATTTAATTTTCACATTCTAATTTTTTCCATTTGTTTGATTCCTATAGGTTCCCTTTGGTTTATGACTAGAGGCAACCCTTTGGAACCATTAATTTTTATAGTGAGAATGAAAACCGCTCACGTAAATCGTAGAGAAGTTAGAGAAGCAAGGCAAGGTTAATAGATTTTAATAGACGATCAAGAGCAAAATGAAATTATCGTGGAGATTGATAATAATCTTGGTAATCAACAACCTCCCGCATATCCTCGCCTCGTACTCATGTATGACTATGCTAAGCCCACTCTAATTGGGGCCGAATCAATATTGTCGCACCGACTATTGCCGCAAATAATTTTGAGATTAAGCCAAACACAATTCAAATGGTGCACCAAAGATGTTCAGCTTTCATGGGTTGCAAAATGAAGATCCGAGTGCTCATTTAGCTAACTTTCTAGAGATATGCAACACATTAAGATTAATTATGTTATCGATGATGTCATACGCTTATGATTGTTCCCATTCTCCCGGAGAAGCAAGGTAAAATAGTGGTTGAATTCATTTCACTGGGTTCCATCACGACTTAGGCTTAGACGACTAAGAAGTTTTGTTGAAATATTTTACACCAAATAAAACAACTAAGTTGAGGAATGACATCTCTTCTTTGTTCAAATTGACATTGAGACAATTTACGATACATGGGAGAGATTTAAGGATTTGTTGAAAAGGTGTCCTCATCATGGACTACATTTGTGGTTCTATGTTCAAAATTTTACAATGGTTTAAACCTCTTGACTAGACAGATGATTGATGTGGTAGTCATAAACATTGAATAACAAACACCCGAGGCAAAATTTCAAGAGTTTATTGAGGAGATGACCCTAAATAATTCTAGTGGCAAGTTACGAGAGTAAAGCCTCGCTAGGTAGCTAGAGTTTTTATATTAATGCAATTTCTATGTTACTTAGTCAAAGTTGAAGTTTATTGGTAAGAAAATTTATGGTTTGAGTTTGGCTAAGGTGTGAATCCAATAATGCAATGTGATGCGATTGAGCGAGGATGGTTAATCCAAAATGTTTACCCTTCAAGTCTAACATGGAGCATGAACAAGTCGGGCTTTATGGGTACAATTTTATAACTCATAATAACTCTATAGTAATATTATAATCCGTGATGGAGGAACCATCCGAATTTTTCTTTGGGAGGTCAAGGAAATCAAAGATTACAACCCCTCCGAAGTTTTCAAAGAACTTATCAAAGAAGAAAAGAAATCGAACTCTTGAGGAGATGTTAGCTAAATTTATTTCGACGTCTGAACTAGATTTCAAACATTAAGACAAATTTAAAAATTAACAAGCATTAATTCAGTGGACTTGAAAATCAGATCGCATACCTTGCTAAACAAGTTTCAAGAGACAACAAGGTAGCTTACCTATTAACATTGAACCTAACCCAAAAAGCATGTAAAAGCAGCTTATGTTGAGAAGTGGAAAGTGTTGTCCAACTCAAAAGAAGCTGAAATAAGAAACTAATGAGAAAGATGATGGGGTGAGAAAAATAAAAGTTCAAACACCTGTGCTTAAAGAATACAAACCACCAATTCCATATCTCAAAAAGTTGAAGAAAGACCGCATGGATGAACAAGTTGGTAAATTTTTTGAACTTTTTAAACAATTACATATTAACTTACCTTTTATTGAAGCTATTTTGTACATGCCCCAATATGCAAAAAATTTTAAAGGAGTTGTTAACAAATAAAAGGAACTAAGAAGAGCTATCCACTATGAAACTGAATGAGGAGTGATCGACCATTCTACAAAACAAACCGCCTACTAAGTCGAAAGATCCAAGGAGTTTTACTATCCCTTATTTTATTGGTAGTTTAAACATTGAAAAGCATTGGCTGATTTGAGTTCTAGTATAAATTTAATGTCTTATAAAATGTTCAAGCAACTTGGTCTCGAGGAACCAAAACCCACTAGGATAAGTATTCAATTAGTCGATGTGATCCGTTAAATATCCTGAGGCATTATTGAAGATGTATTTGTGAAAGTAGATAAATTCATGTTCCCTATTAATTTTTTATACTTGACATGGATGAGGATATTAAGGTGCCTTTGATTTTATGCCGAATTTTTTAGCCACTACTAGTGCTATTATTGACGTGGGTAATGGTAAATTGGTGCTTAAGGTAGGTGATGCAGAATTTTTTTCAAATACATGATGTCATGCAAGTTTCTAGTGAGCAAGATGATTCCTCGTTATTTTATCGATTCTATTGATCATACAATTCAATATTTATTGTAGGAAATTATTCATAAGGACACGCTGAACTGTATTGTTCTGAGGTGGGGAGGTCAATGGAGATAATTCTGTGACAAGTGAAATGAGAATTAATTTGATGCTAATAAGTCTTCACCGAGATGTAAAGAGTTTGAGAGACCATTGAGGTAAGTAAAGAACTAAAACATTACCGAATCATTTGGAGTATGCATTCATTGGACACAATTTATACTCGCTGCTGGTTATTGCTCTATACTTAAAGTCGTATGAGAAGGATGAGTTACTGCAAGTATTGAAGGAATACAAAAGAGTTATAGCTTTTGAAATATTTCTAATATTAGAGGATCAGCCCTTCTTTTGGCACCCATAAGATCTTAATGGAAGACAAGTATAAGCCATGTGTGCAAGATCAAAGGAGGTTAAATCCCAACATGAAGGAATTTGTAAAGACCAAGTGATTAAACTTCTAGATGTTGGAGTTATTTACCTTATAAATCGAGTAGTACTTAGGTGAGTCTTATGGGTTGTTCCTAAGAAAGGATGCATGATTGTTGTGGCTAATGAGAAAATTAGTTGATTCCAACAAGAAAAGTCACAATATGGAGAGTTTGCATTGACTATAGGAAGCTTAACAATGCTACAAGAAAAGACCATTTTCCTCATTGTTCGTGGATCAAATGTTGGAAAGGTTGTTCCGGTCACATGTATTACTTATTTCTAGATAGACTTTCCTGGTTACTTTCAAATCCCAATAGCTCTCAAGATCTAGAAAAGACGATATTTACATGTCTATATGGTATGTTTTCATCAAGAATGTCTTTTGGATTATGGAATGCCCTACTACTTTTCAAATACATACATGTTAGCCATCTTTGATGAATTCGTGAAGACATTATAAATACAACTTCTTGGTATACGGTAATTCTTTTCCATCTATGCCTTAAAAATTTGAAATGAATTTTAATAAGATGTGAGGAACCTTATGTTTAATTGGGAAAAGTGTCACTTTATGGTTCAGAATGGGTTGTTTGGGTCACAAAATTTCTAGTAAAGGGATTGAGGTTGATAGAGAAAAAATTGAAACCATTGAGAAACTACCTTCTCCCAATTTAGTTAAGGCTATCAAAGTAAGTTTTAGACATACTCGGGTTTTATAGGAGATTTATTAAAGATTTTTCCAAAATAGCTAAACCTTTTAACTAGTTTACATAAAAGACATGTTGTTTAATTTTAGTCAAGAATGTTTAGAGGCATTTGATGTTCTTATGGAAATATTAATCAATACCCAAATTATGGTTGCACCCGATTGAATTTACCATTTGAACTAATATGTGATATGAGTGATTTTGCAAGAGGTGCGCTTTCTTGGAAAACGAAGAGATAAGCACTTTCTGTGGTCAATTATGCCGGCAAGACTTTGTGTAAATAATTATAGAAAAAGAATTGCTAGTTGTGGCTTTTGCATTTGATAAATTTAGACCTTATTTAATATTGTCTAAAGTTATTACAGATATCGACCACTTTGCACTTCACTACCTCTTACTAAACCAAATGTAAAGCCTAGTCTTATAAGGTGGATTTTATTGTTGCATGAATTTGATTTGGAGATTAAAGACAAGAAGGGAGCTGAAAATCTACAGAAAATCACCTTTCAAGGCTCTTGAGAATTCACATATTGATAAGCTTGATTAAGATGTGATAAATGACCCGTTTCCAAGAGCGACTCTATGCGTAACTCGATTCTCAGAGTCCCTTGGTTTTCATATATTGCGTAATTACTTGGTTCCTAACATTCTACCAAAAGGTTTATCTCACATCAAAAGAAGCTATTCTTTGCTAAAGTGAAAACTATTTTTGGAGGATCCATTTATTTTTCGTGTGTTTTCGCATCAAGTGATTCGACGATGTGTTCCTGCACTGTATGGGAATAAAATTTTTAGAGCATTGTCACTTAGACCAACGTGAGGATACTTACAGGTTGGGTTAGAACAACATAAAATCCTCAAATCAAGTTTTTATTGGCTCACATTGTTCAAAGATGCTACTGTGTATGTTTCTTCTTGTGATAGATGCGCAGAGGATAGGTAATATTTCCAAATGTGATGAAATGCCTAAAACTTACCGATAAACTCAGAAATTATACATATTTAATCCCATATTTAGCATGCTTTTTGATAATTTATCCTTTGAATTGTGGAATTGATGCTCCTAATCCTTTAATTTCATGTTTTATACTTAGGAAGCATAAGAGGATGAAAAGAACGAGAAACGGGTTAAAACGGGCCAAATGGGCCAAAGTAGGAAATCAACACACCTGCCTCTTTAGCAGGTGCTCGACCACGGCCCGATTCGATTCACACGCAAGCGCAGCATACACTCGCGCAGCACATCAAGCGTGTCCCTCGCTGCGTGACAAAGAGGAATTTTACTCTAATAAGGTACTTAGAGGCAAAGAAAGACATTCCAAAAGCCTATATAAACACCCTAAAGGCCAACCTTGAGGGGGACGCCCACCCAGGCCAAGGAGCCAAGCCAGTAGAGGCCGAATGTGATTTACTCGAAGAAAGTTACTTGATTCATCCAAGAAGCCAAAATCATACTCAAGATTTGAGAGGATCTCTCCTTCAATTCCTTCAGGGGTTTTAGGGTTTTCTTATGTTTTTGTTTTATATTTTCTTCTCGAGATGTATTCCTTTATGATTATGAACTAAACCTCTCGTGATACACCGAGGGGATGAAACCTAAGACGGATCTTGTTATTGTTTTTTGAACTATATGATAAATACTTGATTTGTTCTTAACTATGTGTTATTAATTCTGGTTTAATATTTCAGATATTGATTCAAGTAATGTGGATGTGCTTAAGCAAAGGAGGAAATATTCTGCTTAAGAGTAGATCTAGCATAGTTAAGCGGAGTTGATAGCAACGCTAGAGAGATAGGATGACGAAAATTCTACCCTGATTAGGGTCAAACCTAATATGGGAGTCCATAGATCGAGTTAATGCAATCCTAGGGGTTTTAATTAGAAAGAGATTTCAATTAATCAACCTAGGGTTAGACGTTAGTAGCCCTGAGAGAGGTATTAATATAATTAGGAATCCTACTTGATCAAGTAAAGTGAATAAATCGTCTGGTTCAGAGAGTTAAATAACAAGTGAAGTCTAGGTGGATTCTTCCTGGGTATCGCCTTAATCAATTGGTTTTTCCCACAAGTATTTTCCCAATTCATTCTCTATGTCTTAGGTCTTTAGCTTAGTAGTTATTTAATTTTAGACTAAACAACAAATCCCTTTAAATCTTAGGCTAAATAATAAAAAGAAAGTCAGATTAGTACTTTTGGTTCCTTTGGGTTCGACATTCCGGTCTTGCCACTAAGCTATACTACTATTCGATAGGTGCGCTTGCCTCAATCGTGGTGATAGTTAGTTTCTAGGCTAGATCATTCATTTTATAAATATTAAGACTCTCGACACACGATCAAGTTTTGGCGCCAAGCATGTCTTTGGGAACCAAAATATTAAGAAAGCTCAATTTTTATTACTTTAGCCATTTTTATTCTCTCGCAATTTACTTTTTATTTTGTTTTTAACTTTGCTCATATTCTTTCTTTTATTTGTTCCTAGTAGGTACCTCTAGTTTATGACTAGAAGGAACCCGACAGACCACCTTAATTTACAAATGCTGATATTGAAGGTACTGCTCGCAGTAAATCGTAGAGAAAATCAGGGGAAGCTTAAATTACAAAGAAGAGAAAGAAGACGCAAACCAATACTACCAAGAGATGGTCGAGAATAATCCACTACCTCTAGAGGTGGCCAAAAATCATGCTCTCGAACTATGTATGATTATGCTAAACCTAATTTAACAGAACCGAGCCAAGTTTTGTTAGACATGCTATTGTCGCAAATAATTTTGAAATCAAACCTAACACAATTCAAATGATACAAAAGAATTTGTTCACTTTGATGGTTTGGCAGGATGAAGATCCAATAATCACTTGGCAAATTTCCTAGAATTTTGCGATACTTTCAAAAATAAATGGCGTTTCGATGATGCCATCCGTCTTCGGGTTGTTTCCTTTTTCTTTTGAGGAATAAAACCAAATAAAGTGGTTGAATTCTCTTTCACGAGGGTCAATAACTACATGGGATCAAATGACCAAAAATTCTTGTTAAAATATTTTCCAATCTACCAAAACGACTAAGTTGAGGAATGATATCTCTTCTTTGTGCAGATGGATCTAGAAACACTATATGATGTAATGGGAGAGATACAAGGATTTGTTGAGAAGGTGCCTCTTACCATGCGCTTACCTTTGTGGCTTCGTGTTAAAACCTTCTACAACGGTGTGAACCCCTCAACGAGGTAATTGATCGATTCAAACCACACCATGAACCCTCGAAATAAAAACTCCCCGGCGCCTACAAGTTTATGGGAGGAGATGTCACTAAATAATTATCATGGCAAGTTACAAGGACAAGGCCAACAAAAGCAAATGAGTTTTCAACCTGACGCAGAAACATGCTATCAAATCGTGTAGAGATGTTAAACAAAAAGATTGATGGTTTGTGTTCTTCTGCAAGTACATCCCGTAATGCAAGGCGAAACAAGTGGAGGTGTGGCGAATCTCGAGTACCCACCCTACGGACATGGCATGGAAAACGAACAAATGAACTATATGGGTAACAATTTTGTAACACCCCGAATTTGGGCCTAGAAGAATTGGGCCCAATGGACCTTGGGAATGGGAGCGCGAAAATTTTTGAGATATAAGTATCACTTAGAATATCATTAAGATAGTATCGGATTAATTGAAGCCTTAGGAGTTAGGGGTGACCTTAGGAAAAATTTATTTTTTCACTTAGTGGACCCTAGTCTCAAGCATGAGGCCTCATAAGCGATTTAGAGAGGAGAGGACACAAATGGGCTTGTAGTCCAGTGGTAGGTGGCGTCATATAGGGTTTAAAAGTTGGTATTTGTGTTTAAAAGACCAAAGTGGGCTTGTGGCCCAATATTAGGTGGCTACCGCAAGGGAGCTAGAGGGTGGCGTCCACTAGCAGAGGAAAGAGGCTGCTTGGACGCAAGGAGCCCATGATTTTGGGCCATGTCTCTACACTTAAAAGGGGAAATAAAGGGGGGACGGCATTGGGGCTAAGAAATAGGAGGATTAAATAATATGGATAATAAGGATAAAGAGCTGATAAAAGAAGGAAGAGGTGGTGCTATCTAGGTTTCTTTTAAAGGTATGAATAGATTTAGATAAAGGAGAAAAGTTAGAGCTATCTGCACATGAACGAGTTGGCCAAATTCCATCACCTAGAGGAGTAAAGAAATCGATTTCTAATTACTATAAGGGGTGCCGAATTTTTCCTTTTTATAGGCTTAATTCTTTCAGTTATCAGGAAGGGCACTTTTCGGTTTTGATAGGTAAGTGCCAAATTTCTATAAATAGGGGATAGCTTCATCAATTCTGCATTTAAACCCTAATCTTTTCTCCATTCTTTGTGCCGAAATTCTCATTTCTGCACTTAATTTATCTTTTGATTCCTTTAAAAGTCGAAATCTCCCAATCTTTCTCAATATTTTTTCTTTCAAAAGACGAAACCCCTAAACTCTCTTCTCATCTCCATAAATTTGAATACTCCCTATTCTTTGCCGATTTCTTCAACTAAAAGTCTAAACTACTTAGATTTCTTCCTATCATCTTCTTCTCGATCTTCTCAAAAAGCCTAATTCTAAGGGGTAGTCGAATTCCTCTCATAAGTAAGGTGAGTGCCGATTTTCCTATCTCTTCAATCTCTCTTTCGGTTTTTAAGAGACAAGGCCGAATGGCCACTTGGTTGTTAAGGCGCGAATGAAGCAATATTTCCTCTCTTTGCGCTTGGGCTGGCATTCGGGATTTGAAGGAAACCTAATCATCTAGATTTAAAAGCCAAAAATCGCTAGTCTCTAATTTTGGGATTTAAGGTAAGGTAAAAGGAGAGAATCCTCAAGTTTAAGAAACGAAGCCATGGTCAAAGAAGACGGATTGGCCACCGTGTTGTGGACTGGCCTCAACAACACCTTAGGCAAGTAGCGCTTGTATCGACTTCTCCGATAGTGTCGACATAGAGAGTGTCGCTCTAATTCAGAATCGTGTGTGTAGATCTCTAACACACAAATAATCTGTATGAATATATATATATATATGTTTATGTTATGGGCTAAAAGCTTGATAATAGGCTTTCTGTAGATAATAATAAACCCTAAAAGGGTTAGGCAAGGATGCCTGTACGTGAATCATAGAAATCTCTATGTGTATCGAAATATATGAAAGCTCCTGATGATGTTTTCTTTATGTGTGTATGCATGGTGGTGGGATTATGATAATGAAGGGGAAGTGCATGATAGGTCACAATAGTGATC